>CM052900.1:120842151-120892151 GCA_028534135.1 Potos flavus | reverse complement strand
CGATGACTGTATAAAACGTGTTTAATTGGCATGAAAAGGCACTAACCGAGAGCTGGTGGGGTTTCCATTATCTGAGTGGACATCTTATTTACTTTAGTGGATCCTGGGAACAAGATGAAAGTATATGAGAACTGTGATGGGGGTTGGGAACATAAGCTGATGGGTTTTTGAGTTGGTGGGGGGTGGCGGATAGGGAGTTTTACAATCATCCAGGCAATGCAAAATGCAGCTTTGTAATGCTCCTAGTCTCCCTTGCACCATCAGGAGAAAGACCTGTGAAATAGTTTCCTAATTAGAATCTGCAAAATTGTGAAACTGGCAAGCACTGTGGGTCCTTGGATTTAGAGATTGCATTTTTATACAGCTCATCCCTTCAGTGCAGCGCAAAAGCTGAGTGGAAGACAAAGTGTCATTTTTAACTTCAACCTCAAGTAACATAAAGAGAGGAAGAGTGTGCTTCTCAAGATACATCGCGCTCTTTAGTCATGTGAATTGCTTCGGAATCCTTTGGGACACTGTACATGGCATGATACTGTTCCTTCTGCTGATTACTGGGGTTACCAGCCCCCTGCTGAGTGCATGTTTAAGTCAATATTTCCGTTAATTGTTGTATTACAAATTGTTCCATATCCTGCTAGTGGAAGTTCATACTGATGCCAACTGTGGAGTGACAACACTTACACAGTCCCAAGAGGTCCCCACGTTTTGTGGGATTTGCCTTTTGAGGAGGTTATTTAGCGTATCAGTCACATGTCTCAACACTCAGCGCTAATAGAATAGAGAGGGGACAGCAACAGATTTATTTCCATCCTATCAAATCCTACATGCGGAGGGTTTATTAACATGTTTTAAATGTGCTTGAGACTCCTGGAGTTTAGTAATGCCTTCAGATGTTTACACCCTAAGATCTCTCAGAGAATGGGTCTAATTTGTGAGCCATGGAAATAAACTATAGTTATTAAAAGTTGAGACAGATGCATTAAGATAATATATTTCTTACATTACACAAATGCACTTTATTTGTATATATTTGGTCTGCAGCTAATGGAGAGCTTTGTGATGAAGTGTGGTTTCTGGGGTAGGCATGTGAGGGCTTTAAGTATCTGAATCCAGAATCTGCGAAACTGGAAGCTTTCAATGGATTGGTGGGTTGGAACCCTTCCTCCCCTAATCCTAAGGCCCAGGGCACATACACTCTGATGGACTCTGGGCAAATCACACCTGAACTTCTCCCTGGAAATGAGGCCGTTGCTAATTTCACCCAAGCACAGACTGTCACAGCCAATGGAATGCTCAGGACTTATGAGAGATATCATTAGCTCTTTGAAAAAAGGGACTAGTAGTAAAATAAGCCTTTTTGACCAAGCTCATCATTGAAGGGTTGCTTTCTTTTTTTTAAATTGGAAATTTGAAAGGGAAAAAGTAGAAAAAGGACACTGGGTTTGCTCATATACAATAATCCTACAGAACCATGAGCCCTGATTGCTGGGTGTGAAAACCACAAACCCTGTCTTGGGTCCGTACCCAGCAGAATTCCGCAGAGCAGCAGTGGCCTGCCAGACTTCAGGTGTAAGTGTTAATTCTTAAGAGCTGAGCTCTCCCTGGCAAAGTGAAGGAGCAACTCTTTCCACATCCTTACTCTTTTCCTTCCCATTGTCCCCTAAAAACCCAAAGTGCCACTGCTCACTAAATCTCCCACAACTAGCAGGGATTTTGTACTAAATTTTTATAATATAACCATGGAGCAAGTTCCAGATATACCAAGTAATTTCCAGAACTACGCTATCTCCTGAGACTTTTTTTTTAAAGATTTTACTTATTTATTTGACAGAGAGAGAGAGATCACAAGTAGGCAGGGAGGCAGGCAGAGAGAGAGGGGGAAGCAGGCTCTCCACTGAGCAGAGAGCCTGAAGTGGGGCTCGATCCCAGGACCCTGAGATCATGACCTGAGCTGAAGGCAGAGGCTTAACCCACTGAGCCACCAAGGCACCCTTCCTCTGAGAATTTTATCATGCCCCATTTTACAGATGAGGACACTGAGCCACACAGTGGTTACGTAATTTGTCCAAGGTCACACATACTGTAGCAAATAGCAGAGCCAGGCCTCATATTCAAGACTCTTTGATGTAAAAACCTAAGCACTAACCACTACCTTCTACTGCCTGTCAAACCCTGCTTGGTGAATTCAGCCAAGGCTAATAGTGTGACTGTTCCTGGCACAAGGCATATATCTTGCTATCTCAGTATTTTCAAGTATCACAGAAGGATTCCCCTCCCTCTTCATCAACACCCAACTGTACCTTAGCTAAAAATGTAGCTCCTCTCTACTTGTGCTATGTAATCACTATCGGTGCTTCTTACAAGGTGGACAGATTTTCACCTTGAAGACTCTGCATTCAGATGGCCACCCCTGTACTGCTTCTAACCCCCAACTCGTGAAACGGCTGAGTGCTGACCGAATGAGCAGCATCTGCTCATTTCTCAGGGACTCCAGACGAGATAGCGTCGTATGGAAGAGCACAGCATAGGGAGGAAACTCAGCTCTCCCGCTTGTTAGCCATATAACACGGGCAGGTGACTCGACCTCCCTCTGCCTCGGTTTCCTCATCTGTGACACAGGGAAAACAGCGGCATCTACTTCATAGGGATATTACTAGGATCAAATGAGTTAATATTTGTTTGGTGCTTGGTGTGTGATCAGAGCCATACAAGATTTAGTTCCTGTTGTTACTCTCAAAGTAGAGGCTGAGACAATGATCTTAAACAATTTGGCTCAATCTATACTGTCAGTTTGGATAACTGGGACAAGGATGCATTTGCTCATCATACTGGGAGAGCTGGGTGGCCTGTACAATTGGCCTAGTGTTCTGAAGTTATCTGGACATGCCCCAAATATAAGTCCTTGTCCACAAAACTGTAATTCATGTATTTGTAAGAAATATCACTCATTCAACAAAAATGCCTTGTGTTCTTGCTCTGGACCAGACAGGTACTAGAGACACAGAGCTGAACAAGACTAAGGCTTGGCCCCCATTCCTGGAGAGCATAGGATCTAGATCTCCACCTAGCACATTAGCACATAGCCTAATACAACATGGCAAGTACATAAAGGTTTCAAGGAAAGCATGGAAAAGGTGAAGGAGCTTAAATGTTTTTGTACTGCTGGGTCAAAGCAGTCATGGAAGGCTCCCTAAAGCAAGCATCATTTGAGCCAGGGCTTGAAGCATGGGTTGGAATTTGTTAGAGGAGGGGGGTTGAATATGGGCATCTAAGCAGAAAGAATATCTTGAAGACATGCATGAAGCTATACAAATTCAGGCTATGTTTGGGGAATATTAGGGTGTAGGATGCTGGGGTGAAAAAGAGAAAAGAGGCAGGCTATGAAGGGAAACAAGGGAAACACTTGTTCCTAAAGGCAGAAGGTAATGTTTCATTTCCTTGGTTGCAAGCAACAGAAATGGACATTGGCTGCTTAAGCAAAAAAGAAACTTTATAGGAATGAGTTGGGACACCAACAGGAGAGAAAGGAAGGCTGTCTTCTTCAGGCACCACCCACTATTTTTTCTATCTTCGCTTCATTCTGTGCCTGAGTCAAAGTTCCAAGAGAGAGATTCTGATTAGCTGAGTTCTGGTCACATGCTTACCTCATGGCTGTACTAGGTGATGAAAGATCTTGTGGGCAGAGCCTCTAGGGACCCCTTCAACTTCTAAAGTAGGCAGTGAGCACACTAGAAGGCACCAAGACCACACCTAATTCAGGAAAGGTAATTCCCCAAAAGGAAAGTATTAATAGGAAGGGCAATTATTTGATGGACAGACCCAAAATTACAGATGCTCATTATAAATCATTGTCGTCATCATTGTCATCATCATCATCATAGCTTGTTTTTTAACCATATTGTCTAATATTATGCTGAGTACATGTTTTTCATATGCAATTTTATTTTATCCTCATAACAAGTCTAGTAGGTATACTCCCACTTTATAGGATTAAGGTACACATAGCCCATTTTTACAAATGAAAAAAATTACAACTCAGAGAGGTTAGCTCACTTGCCCAAGGTCACACAGCTAATAAGTGAGCTAGTCAAAACTTAAACTCAGATACCTCTGATGGCAAAGATGTAAACCATGGCATGTTGTACCTCCAAGGTTTCTGGTGAAGTGAAAGCTTCTGCAGGTTGGCATCAGCTCCCCACTGCCACACCCCAGCCTTTCCTTCTGCCCTACCACCCCTGAATAGACATGCTGTATAGAAACCAAAGATTCAGTTCACGGAAAGGAGCACAGACAAGCACCTTTTTTAGTTGTCCTGTTTATGGGTTGTACAAACCAGCCGGCAAGCATCCTTCGCACTTGGGCCAAAACCTAGTCTCACAAACCCTTTGTGGGTGTTATATGGAAAACCCCAAATCAATTCATTCCAAAGCAATTTACAGTGTCACTACCTTTCCAGCCCCCAAATGGAGAGTTACACATCCGCAGGGCTCTGAAGCATGTTGTTTTAATTAATGACTGAGCAGAAGCTTCTGCAATCCCTGTAGGCAGATCTGCCCTCATTTTAAAAAATTCCACAAGAATTTACCTTACTACAGAAGGTAGTGGGGATAACTTGTTTATCTGGTGGTAATATCTCCCAAAGTATTGGGCCTGCCATTTTCAATTCTAGAACCACATATTTGGTATAAGTAGGGAAAACTACACATTCATGTCATCCAGTCACTCAGTCAGCCAGTGAGGCATTAATCTAGTCCCTATATTCTGGCGGGCCCAGTGCTAAATGCCTGTAAGTATTATTTAACCCACCTAGACAATGCAAGGTAGGTACAGGATCCTCATTTTACAGACATGGAAAAAGAATCTCAGAGAGGTTAAGCAGCTAGTTAAGGTCACCAGCAAGTAAGGGGCTTTTTCCATGATTCTGTGTAGTGTTCTGAGTCATGAGCACTCAGCAAATATTTGCTGACCTGGATCTAGTTATGGATTTTGATTAACAGTGATGGGGCTGAACCAGTCTTCACAGATACCTGCCCCGTGCCATTCAGAAAAGACCCATGTTGCCTCCTATCAAGAAAGGATGGCTGAGAGGCAAAGGGTGACTTTCAGCAAAATGGAGACTCTTGAACTGACCTCCTAGCCCTAGAGCAGTCCTATCCAGTTCACTTTTCACACTGGCCACCAGCGATGTGTCTAAAATACAAAATGGATCACATCGATTCAGTGTTTAACATCCTTCAATGGCTCCAAATTACCTTCAACAGAAAATCCACATTCACATGGAATGCAAGACCCTTCATGATCTGGCCCTTGCCTGCCTCTTCTGTCTCATCTGCCAGGATGTCTCCCATCTCTCTTCGCTCTAGGCATACAACTGTCTCAATATCCTTGAAGGCACCAACACACCTCTGTTCACTTGTTCTTCTCTTTAGAACCCCCTTCCCTTCCATATCTGCTCAGCGAACTCCTTTTCAACCATCAAAACTCAGCTCAAGCATCCTCTCTTCTGGTAAGTTGCCACAGTATGATTGTGTCTATCCTCTGTGCACCTCTGGTGATTCCCATAGCATACCAGGGGGACATCTTCTAGGCTATAGCAGTATGGGTGATAGGATGTTTTGGCACTGCATTGGACATAAGTTCCTACTCAAATAAGAATAAACAAAAAGGAAATAGTAAATCTACCTCACATAAAAGTCATTTGAAGGTACAATGGGCTTTAAATCGTTCAATGTGGTTTTCCACTTTGGTTCTCTGTAATTTTCTCAGATCTGCCCTCCCAGATGTCTTAGCTTTGTCCTCAGACTAACTTGCCCAAAGTTAGCAAGACAGTTGCCAACACCAGTTGGGGCAAGACAGCTAGAGCGGAAGAGACAACTTTCCCCCTAGTTGATCCTCCCTTTGGTATAACGAGGCCAATTTAGGCCACATGTCCATCCCTAGACCAACTGCCATTATCAATGGAATGAGAAATAATAATTGGCTGAAGAAGATACATGAATCTATCACAAACAAGTATGTGTGTGGGATTCCCATGATTGGTTTAGCCCAGTATGGGTCAGCTTCCCCTAAATCATATGGCTTATGTAGAGGATAGGCACCTGAATAAAAATAGAGTTTCTGCCAAGAGGGAAGAAGATAGGAATGGATACTGTCTGTGCCACTGCAGTGGCTGCTTGGCTGTGTACACGCATCCATTCTAAGACTATGAGCCTTCCGAGGATAAAGATCATGATTTGTTTATCTTGGTGTGCCACTGTCTAACACAATATCTGAAAAGTCTTTGAAAAAAAATGAGATGAATTATAATTGTTAAAATATTGCTGGAACTAAGGTTTATTCAAAACAAATTAAATGTTCAGGTTTGCATGAGGTAAAGGGGAAAGGCGTTATTTCTACCTGCTAGATCTCTGTTTGGTATATAAATTAGACCTCTTTAAAAGACATGTTTCTGTCTGCCAGGCTTTAGAAACAGTGATCTAAGAGTCAGACATTTCCTATTAAAGTTTAAAAAACATAGCTTTAAGTCATACATTATATTGAATGCTTTCATATCTCATCTGATTCAGTAGGTTTTAAACCTCACAGAGGTCACATTTTGAAATAGTAGTCACTTTTTACAACATCTCCAAACATTAAATAAAAATAAAAATTATTATGAAGAATAGAGATGTCTATAGAGACCACTAACATGACACTTGAATATTATTATTATTAAGGACAGTATTATTTGGCATCTAAAGGTTACAATGGCTGGCTCATCTCTAAGCTTCATTTTTTTCCTTTATTAAATTGAAGAAGGAAGGGAAGATTCTATGAATGTTTATCTGTTAAAGAAAACAACCCTATTTAGAATATGGGCTCTTAACCTGCACCAACCTCAGGGATGCTATGAATCCCTAAAATATATGCAAAATTTTGTACATGTGAACATTTTTCTTAAGAGAAGGATCATAGCTTTTGTTATATTCTCAAAAGGGTTCTTGATCCATAAAAAGGTTAAGAACTACAGATATTGGAGGGAAATTCCCTCAAGACCTTGTTTGTCCCAATAACTGGGGTTTCATATAAAGAAGAAAAGCTATTCCCAGGGTCAGACTATTAACTTCCAGGAAATAGGTCATTCTTAGGTTTCTCTTAGGATGTTTTACCTTAACGAGTTACAGACTTAGTAGATACTTGAAATGAATGGGGTTCTGTAAGGAGAAACTGGTGAAGCAGTTCTGCATCTCCCACCTCGGCCCATGCCCACCCCAACATTTTCTTCAATCCTCTCCTTTAGCCAAAAGGGCTGACTCTCAAAACACATTATCGTCAGCTTCCACATTTACTAGGAACACGTTGGAATTCGCCCAGCCAGTCAAGGGCTTTTTTCTCAGCTAGCATTTATAAACAGAAATAAAGCTAATAGTTTATTATCCATCTCTGAAATCTTACAATTTTGATGTGTCATCCCCTAAGCCATAATGGGTGAAATAGTAAAAGGAAAGTAAAATCAGGAGAAGAATAGATGTGTGCCTGTATGCTCCCAGGCGTGTGCTCAGGGACAGCTCAGAAAAGGTGCTGTTTGGTTTTTGCCATGAAGCATCCTTGTCAAAGAAGGAGGATTTGTATTGTTGTCTGCTTTTTCTTTGTTTCCCTTGTTTCAGTGTTCAGTTGCATTTTCCTGTTCAGAATTTGAAGGATGCATTCAAACTTATGGAGCATGACATTTTAACTATCTCATCTCACCATGATTCATCTCAATTTACTTTCTTCCAAACTGTAGTCTTGAGAAAGCACACCAGTTCTGGGTTCTCCAGTGGGTAGAAGATCATAAACAGCATTAAATAAGCCCAATGTCAGCTAACTTGTGAGCAAGTCTCACTCATTAGATCCTTATTGTTCTCCTAATGAGATGCTTTACTTTAGCCTGGGAACGTGGGGCACATCAGCAATGGCCTCTGCCATGTATTGCTGAATGTTCGATATGAATCAGCAGAGGTTACGGAACATGAGGAATCAAATAATCCCAAAGGAACATGGGGATGTGCTGAGCCCATCAGGATCCAGCAGATCCTCACACTTTATATTTGAGGCTTCTGTTCCCTAAACTCTTGCTTTGCCCCAGATGATGCACTATCTGCAAAATATATCAATCCCAGGACCAAACCTATGGCTGCCAGACTATATTTTACTATCTTCAATTGACTTTCATTTTAGAGTTCAACCTCAACTGAACTTTGGTGGTAAAAAATCAACTCTGTCTTCATTCATTCTAGGAGCCTTGGCTTCTGAGAGAATGAATCGATAATGAGGTCATGAACAAATATTATTAATGCCTTTTATTATTTATATGGATGTTAATGTGTTCAATCGACATCCAGGTTTCTACCTCTTTAGTCTAACACCCATGACCCTTAGCATCCCCTTCTCTTCCTCTCTCTTTCTTTCCAGTCACAGTTACAGTGAAAGAATAATACATCACAAGCCATGACCCCTTGGCCTTTATGAATTATCTGTTTAGAAAGATGTGAAGCCACCTTTTATATCCACCATAATAGATACTTAGACACAGTGGATCAATAGTGAACAAGTTTGCTGGTATAGTTAATGGGTACCAAAGGGACACTCTGACAGTGACCTCTGACATCGTATCTGACAAGAAATCTTTAGAGTAAAAAATAAGGAAGACGGGCAGTTTTAAAAGTTATGAATGTGGCTCTCTAGCAAATCATGATAATTTTCTCCAGGTGGAAATAATTCAGACTCACAGGTAGTCACCTGTTTCTGCAAACACCTGAATTTGGACCCCTGAAATAGAAATGGCAGTCCACTGCTACACTATTTTGGAAATACCCATTGTGCTGGGCCTGATACAAACCCATTTGTTACCCAAGGAGAAGCCACTGAGATTGTTTTCCTGTCAGAGGACGTTTCTCTTTATGAAATAGACTGTCATTTATAATTTTAAGCAGGCACGGATTTGTTAAACAGCCACATGGTAATAGGTTTCTATAAGAAGATCCACAGACCCATAGTTCTGGAAAGAAATTGAGCTTACGAGATATTTAAAAACCTAATGGGAATGGAATATTTTGGGTTTCTTGAAAAGATGGTTTCTGCTCTGCACGTTGCCAAGGGGTTTTAACAATAAATCCATTGTTGTGTGTCTGAGAGTCTGTTTGAGGCAATTATATTTTCATACATTCTATGGAGTTGATCTTAGGGAAATCACCAAGGTGCCAAGCCCACCTTTTCATGTCACTGCCCTGTGAGGGACTCCCAGGAATGAACGTTAATGGTGGCAAGCAGGTTTAAACAGAGTCAGGGAAATAGAGCTAATTTGTGAGTGGTCTTGAAGAGAGCAGACTGCAGCATTCTGCCTGACAGAGAAATTAATATACATGGCATCCAATCCAGAAGGGAGAGGGAAGGAATGTGTGTGTGAAGTCCTCTTCGCCCCACTCCACATGTACATACCGTATTATGATGTCACACTCCAGTAGCATTGCTCTGAAGTCTCAGTGGTCTCCCTGCTGCTAAGCACCATTGAAAACACATTTGTCCTGACTGTTCTTTTCTTTTTATCCCCCCTCTCATCTGTGTAAGATGAATCACTGCTGGATCCAGACTGACTCTGAGGGCAGAGCCAGGTCCTGACGAGGTAGCCAGCCTCCTATGGCTTAAACATTTTAATTAATTTCAACACTAATGCACAAATGAGAGTTAATCACCCTGCCACAGTGCTTTCTAATTTACTAAGTTTATTCATTAAAACTTTCCTCACTGAACTTTGATTGAATGTCATGCTTTTTTGGAGGCCTTTCAAACTGCCTTAAGGGTTTTAAAGAGATATCTTGGGCAGCTGCTGAAAGCCTTCAGTGTTTGCTTAAAGAGAAGAATGGGGAAAATCTGATCAGCAAGAAATCTTCTCTGTGCTGAACAAGGAGCCTTTTAGGCAGCAGGAGGCCTGTAAAAGCAGGTTTGTTTTTTAAGCAATATATAAAAAAGAAAGGGAAACATAAGTATCTAATAAAAAATAAAATCGGTCACCTCAATACTTGGCAAAACTTGGAAATACATTTCACAGTGAGATGCAGCCATCCTCCAAACACCAATAGAATGGTAGCAGTGCTTTGTATTCATGTGGGGAGAAATATTCATAATGGATTTGCCAACCTAATTATTTTGGAATCAATATAATATAAATCTCAGGCACACAGATTTACCTCTTAATTGCTAGTACCTACATTTTTTACGGACACATTGTTTCAATGAAGACTTTCATTTAAAGTTAACTCACAAAAAATGCAATCTTTACCTCTCTGATTAACAGTATTAAATATTAGGAGACAAAATACCCCATACGGTCAGTTATATGAAGGCAGCTTTCACACTGACATGCAAAATACATGCAATTGCTTTTTCAGTAACTGACAATGTTCGCGTCTTCAGGAATATGCTTCTCCTTTTCTCCCCACTCCATGTCAGAAAAATACTTTAAAAGTTTAATAAACAGTCCAATAATTTGAGAGGAAAAATTCAAGTCAGAGTTATTAATGAAAGCCCCACTTCTAATATGCCACGAATCAAAATACAAGTTTTCATATTCATTCCTACGTTCTATAAATACCGCTCAGTGTTATGCAACAAGACATGACAAACTCACTTTTAAAAGGTATTTTTAACTTCAGGGAATGAGAAAGGTTACCCAAATTCATCCTACCTTGGAAAATGAAGCTTGACTGGAAAGAGCTCTCCTCACTTGCAGGGGGTAGGTCTTGTCACTACAAGGTGGTTCTCGATGACTTTCCAGATTCTCGAATGACCTCTTTTGTAGAATCTTCTCTTCAGGTATATAATCCCTGTGTCCACCAAAACATTACCAAGAGAGGAATATGTTAGTGTAGATAGAGAGTATGATAGCAAAGTATCTAAGCACTGAGGTCAGGCAACCTGACTTGAAATCTTGATTTTGCTATTTATTAGCTGTGTGGCCTTGGACAAGTCATGTAAGTTATTATTACATTATTGTAGTAGCTATCTCATAGAACTTTTGTGAAAAGTAGTAACTAATGCATATGCAGCATTTGCCTATATACAGTGAGTGGCATTTAGAGGTGCCAAACATTGTTTACTCCTCACTCCAATTTCAAGAATCAGTACTTTTATTATCTCCAAATTTAAACAAACTGAGTCACAGGGGCTCTTGGGTGGCTCCATTGGTTAAGTGTCTGCCTTCGGCTCAGGTCATGATCCTGGGGCCCTGGGATCGAGGCCCGCATTGAGCTCCCTGCTCAGCGGAGAGCCTGCTTCTCCCTCTCCCTTTGTCTGCTGCTCTGCCTAGTTGTGCTCTCTATCTCTCTATCAAATAAATAAATAAATAAATAATCTTAAAACAAAACAAAAAGAAATAGTGCTGCCATGAAAATCTTCTACATCTTTTGGTAGATTTTGTATTTTTGATGGGTATTTCCCCAGGAGTGGAATTGATGGGTTTAGGGTATACCTAATTCAACTTTAGTAGACTGGCATGTGTATTTTTAAAAAGCACCACAAGTGATACTATGAGCAGCTGGGTCTAGGAACCACTGAGCTCAGCTGTGAGGCCTAACCCAACTGGTGTTGATGGTGTTAGAGCGTAAAAGACATTTTAAAAACCTAGTAAGAATAGGATATTTGGTATTTCTTGAAAACTGGCCTCTGTCTTCCAGCTTACAAAGGAACTGGTTACATGAGAGTTGGTCAGGGTTTGGGTTGAGGATTGTGGCACCAAAAGAGCAAGAAGAGTAAGCTGGTCCATATCTCAGGTAAAAATTCTCAATACCAAGTGTCTTCCCAATATCTTACAAAATACTGCAACTCAGAGGTTCTTCTATAAGCCCTCAGGTAAAAGAGAGCACCTTTTATTCCCATAGCCGCCCCTCCTTCTCCCCTTCTTCCCCCATGATCTCCCTCCTCCTTGATGTCCTATTGTCACACTTGACTGAGAGCTCCTTGAAGGCAGGGCCTTGACTTAACCATCTCTATATAACCAGGCATTGCTGTACATTTTCAATCAATGCTCAATTAGTTTTCATTGGTACTTTAAGAAAACTATCCTCAATAGGTATAAAATGAGCAGCTTCTTCATAATATTTGAGGGCATTAAAAAGCATCAATCATGTACAGTTTTTGAAGGAGTCCTTCACTGGAGTCTTTCAGATCAACACAATGCACATGTGAGCTCAGGCCCACTGACCATAACCAGGACACATGGAGGAGACAAAGGAAGACAGGACAAACCTTACAGGAAGTAGTTAACTGGCTAATCAATCAATTAATTATTAACATGATATACAAACCAAAGAGTCTTTTCTTGAGGCTTGCAAGGAACCAGGATTTAGCTCTATAAGATGTGATGGGGAAGATAGTTGGAATTTCTGTTCATGATTAACCTGTCTAGCCATGGTTTGCACAAAGATGGGAAAATGAGCAGAGAGATACTTTTCCTTGGGAGAGAATGCCATTCCTAAATGGTTTAGAACAAGGACTCTCTGAGCCCAGTTGCTGGATACAACCGTGCAGGGTGTGCACTGCACAATATCAGGATACAAATAAGAATCATTGAAGTTGTAAGCCTCCTTAATTTCATCTGCAAAACCTAATTCAGGGTTGTTATGAAGATTAAAAGAGCTACCACTTCTGAAAGAGAGAGCACAGTGCCTGACAATGATTCATGAAACAGATTTTTGTTAAGAATCTGATTTTAGTGGATACTCATGAAATTTATAATCTAGGAGAGTATGCAGACATTAAAGTAATAAAGAAATATATACTTACAAATTTCTTCTCAAATTCTGAGAAGAAAAAACAAAAACAAAAACAATGATAAAAGTAGAATAAATGAACTACGACTGAGGGTGGAGGGGTAGTGTGGATAAGGAAGGCCTCTCTAGGAAGTGATGTCTAGGCTGAGCACAGGGATAAGTCTGAGTTCCCTTGGCAAAGAGTGGAAGAAGCTAGCTTTCCTAGATAGGCGTAGAGCACGTGCAGGAGTGTGGTTAGAGCACAGGCAGCAAGGCGGCACCGGTATGAGCTGAGGTTGGAAATTCTTAACACATGCTATTTTCTGCTCCTTTTCCTTGTTTCTCAGGTTCTGTAACTTGGCATCTACTCTAGTCCCCTGGGTACCAACTGGTAAGTGATGTTATCTAGTGAATGATATAAAATGTTATGACTCAGCTATTTTAAGAGGGTCTATAGGCATAGGCACAATCCTTATGGAAATACCTGATAAACTCAACACGGAGCTTTGGGGCCCAAAGTCCTCCCTTTCTCCTTTTCCTACCTCTTTTTCCCTTTTAGTGCCTCCTTCAGCCATTCCTTAATGGCACCAATCTGAGCCCCAAGCCTCCCACTGTAGCACCCGATGTAGAGCTTTCCCAGGAGTGTCCATGCTTCAGACCTTCCCCAGGCTTCTTTCCTTTCATTCTTCATTAAACTTGGTCTATTCCACGTCCAGTTCCTGCTGGGCCTGGCAAAATGACTGACCAGCTCATTTGACTATTTAAGTTTGTGATGACTTAATAGGTTGACCTTACATGTGATATGTACTACTTACATTTCGGTAGTCGCTTTCAGTATCCTGACAAAGACAAATACTCATATGGAGATTTCAAGCATAGTGAAAGAACAAACGTGGTAGATTTTCAGATGGCCATTAATCCTCAAATCTCATCATAATGGTCATTTGGGGAGTGGGGATGCTGTAGGCAGTAAGAAATATCCAAACTTTCATCCAGAGGCTAGATCCAGGCCTTGACATAACTTAATTCAACATTCAGAATAATACTTTTCTCTGTAGTGGGCTTCTATGGCTTTCTCAGTCACCTCAGTTTCTGAGGGGCTAGCTGGGAAAAGAGCAGCTAGCGAGGACACTGTGAATCCATTAACCACCTTTCAGATGTAGGCCATGAGGGGTCCCTGTGGGGGCTCCTCCTGCGGCACTGGGCCTATGGTTCTCCCCTTTCTGTAAAGGCTCTTCTGACATTGACCCGTGTACCAAATTGGAACCTGACTTAATTTTTTTGTTGTCAGTATATTATAAAAGGAGAGCTGGATTTCTTGCAAATATCAAATAGGTAATAAGAAAAATGTCTGCGAAACTATATGACTTTACTCATCTGTAAGGTGGGGGATAAATAGTATTTTACCTTATAGAATTGTAAGAACTAAAAAAACTAATGTAGGTCAATAGTGTTGAGCACACAGAGGTACCAAGAAAAGGATATTGTCATATTGCCTTGTCCAAAATCCTTGGGGCCAGATGTGCTTCAGAATTCAGACTGATTTTTAGAAAGGGAATATAGTGCATATACCATCTATTGTATAATACTTCCAGTGGAGTCTGAGAAAACACACTAATATTTCTGTAATCCAACATATTAATATTTCTTTAATCAAATGTATGCACATTCATGCTAAATGGAATAAATAAAGACTGTAAATAGTTTCACATCAGTTCAGGCTATGCTTTGTCACTGCAATAGACTACCCCCAAATTCATATGTCGAAATCCAACTCCCAATGTGATAGTCTAAGGAAGAGGAGTCTTTGAGAAGAAATTAGGTTGTGATGGTGAAGTCCTTACAAAAGAGACCCCAGAAGGCTCTCTTGCTATCTTTCCACCATACGAGGACACAAGGAGGAATTGTCATTCTGTAAGCTGGAAGAGGACACAGAACTGGACCATGCTGGCCCCCAATCTTGGATTTTCAGCCTCCAGAACCATGAGAAAGAAATTTGTGTTGTTTATAAGCTGTCCAGTCCATGGTACTTTTTTGGGGGCAGGCTGAAATACAAAAGTCACCAAATGATTTTGCACCAAACTTATGAAACATAACATTTTCATAACATTGATAATTTTGTTATCAGAATGTAATGGGTTGCTAATAGGAGATTTCTATTATTTATTGCCTATAACTCAACTTGTAACACTATTCTCCTTTTCTCGCCTCTCCTAGCCATTCAAAGACCACTTTGCTTATTTATTCTGATGATAATTTGAAATGTAGAAACAGAAAATCTTAATATGTTACAAACTGAGGACATAGAATGAATTGTTCTGTTATTCTAGGATGAGATCTAGAACCTCAGAGAAGAAGATTTTAACTCAACAGAAAAAGAAATTTGAAGATAACTCAATGGACTGGGTTGTAAGTGGGTGAGCCTCCTGCCATTGGAAGTACCCACACAGAGACGGCAATGTAACCATCATGGATACTCTAAGTAAATTCCTGTAATGAGCTGGGGGTTAGGATACAGGCTGTCCAAAGTTCCTTCCAACTCTAAGCCCTATAATTTTATGTTTTTATTAGTGGATTTAGTCACAATCAAGGGAGATTTCATCTCTATTATTCCAGGACTTAAGAAGAATCAGGAAATTGGTATTTCCATCTGATCACTGAGCTATAAGCATCCTAGCAGATATCTCAGGCAGTCTATTGCTGAAGTGCACTTTGTGGGATGTTAATAGAGTTTTGTCATCCAATAAGTTTGGTTAGACAATTTAACATTATTTCTAAAGGACTTCTCATTGTCCTCACAATGCTAATACATATCATAAATCTTCAAGAGGAAAAGGTAAAATGCAAGGTTTCTCAAAATTGTTTATTCATAGATTCTAATTTAGAATGCATCTGACACAGTTTCTCTTCCAGGGAACACTCTTTGAATGTCTAAGCCTAAGAATGCCGTGGCTTGGTAAAGTAAACTGAGATGTATCGTGCCACTATTTGCCAGGAGTGGTGCAAGGTGTGGGGGAAACAATGATGACAAAGGCCTATTCTCTACCCTGAAACTCAAGGAGCCAGAATCTGGCATCTTGGTCAATTATGTGATTGTTAAGCATCTTATATTTTTATATTCACTTTTCTGAATTCTTTCCCCTTTCCCTCTTTAAGTATCACAGAAAATTATTTGCTGAAGAAGAGCCCAAGATATAGAAGCAGGAGAGCAGAGGACTCAGCTATCGCAGCCTCTGAGTTTAGAGGCTTCTTCTGAGCCCATGAGCCCACCTGCCATTTACTCACCCCAATTTTTGCTATACAACTTCATTATTTGTTGTCTCTGGGCACTAATGAGCCACTTGGAGATCTCTCTTAGATCATTAATGGTGGATGGAAGACTTCAGGGCTCCAGCGAAGCCAAAGGTGCTGAGTACTCAAGCCATTTATTATCAGCATGATGAACACCGACAATGGGCTTATATGGTCAGATTATACACTTAATTTAATTAATAAAAAAATTAAGATCATCACCATTAACCTGCATTTGCTCAGAATGCCACAGGGGTGATTAGTTAGAATGGCACTGAAGGTTTTATAGTCCACTCTAGTAAGAATTACTTTGGTATCAATTAGGATTTTCCATAATATCACCCCGTGTAATACCCCTATTACATTACACATTTTCTACAAGTGATTGAGTTCAATACAACGCAGACACGATGTCACAGGACTCTCCCTCAGAGCATGCATGGGAACTCCCACAAATGTTAACATATTCACTAAGTGGAGAGGAGACCCTGATTTTTCATATTACGCAAACCCATTTCAAGGGTAATGATTCTCTGTCACAGTTTCTCAGAGCATTGGGAAATTAGACTCACACATGGCTACAGAGGCTTGGGCAGATAAAGGCTCTTCCTTGCAAATCTCAAGTTAGTGTTCCTTGCTCTAGATGAAAATTTTTATTTTTTCAAGTCTATTTGACTTTGAATAGCTTACTTTTAGAGCCAAAGAAGAACGAAGTATTTAGAACCTTTTTTATAATTAAAAAAATCAGTATACGGGTAATTCCTGTACACTGAAGAAAAATCAAATGGGAAAACACCGATGAAAAAGAGAGTGCACAGAAAAGGAAACCATCAACAAAATGAAAAGGCAACCTACCGAATGGGAGAAAATATTTGCCAATCTTATATGTGACAAGAGGTTAATATCCAAAATATATAAAGAAATCATACAACTTAAGAGCAAAAAATCAAACAATCTGATTTAAAAATGGACAGAAGATCAGAATAGATATTTTTTTAAAGAAGACAAACAGATGGCCAACTGGTACATGAAAAGATGCTCAACATCACTCATCGTCATGGTAATGCAAATCCAAACCTCAATGAGATGTCACCTCACACCCATTAGAATGGCTATTATTAAAAAGACAGGAAAAATGTGTTGGCGAGGATGTGAAGAAAAGGGAACCCTAGTGCACTGTTGGTGGGAAAATTGGTGCAGGCACTATGGAAAACAGCCTGGATCTTCTTCAAAAAATTAAACATAAAACTACTATATTATCCAACAATTCCACTTTTGGGTATTTATATGAAGAAAATGAAAACTAACTTGAAAAGATATGTTCATTGCAGCACTATATACAATAGACAAGATATGGAAACAACCTAAATGTCCATTGACAGATGAATAGATAAATGTGGTCTATCTACAATGGAATATATTCATCCATAAAAAAGAATGAAATCTTGCCATTTGCAACAAATTGGATGGACCTTGAGGGTATTATGCTAAGTGAAATAACTCAGGCAGAGAAAGACAAATACTGTATAATCTCACTTATACGTGGAATCAAAATGAACAAACAAACAAAACCCAAGCTCAGAGGCAGAGGTTGGGCCTGGGCGGAATGGCTAAAGGTGGTGAAAAGGCACAAACTCCCAGTTATAAAATAAATAAGTCACCGGGATGTAATGTACAACATGGTGACTATAGTTAATAATACTGGTACTGCCCATCTGAAATTTGCTGAGAGAATAAACCTTAAAAGTTCTCATCATAAGAAAAAAAAATCCTGTAACTATGTATGGTGACAAATATTAACTAAATTTATTGTGGCGATCATTTTGCAATATATACAAATATTGAATCATTTATGTTGCACATCTGAAATGAATATAATGTTGTATGCTATTTATACCTCAATTAAACATTTTTTAAAAGAGTATAAAAATCACATATGATCCCATCACCCCCGAGAAATCCACTTATTACCCAGTTATATAACTGGCCAGATTTTTTTCTTTCTTTTTTTTTTTAAAGATTTTATTTATTTGACAGAGAGAGAGAGATCACAAGTAGGCAGAGAGGCAGGCAGAGAGAGAGAGGGAAGCAGGCTCCCTGCTGAGCAGAGAGCCCGATGCAGGGCTCGATTCCAGGACCATGAGATCATGACCTGAGCCGAAGGCAGAGGCTTTAACCCACTGAGCCACCCAGGCGCCCCTGGCCATATTTTTTCTATGCAAATAAAATTTTGTAATTTTTAAATATAAATGGGACCATATTATACAGACTGATTCATTGAATGACATCAACATTTTGTCAGATCAATAATTATTTTTTAAAAATATTTTTTAAGTTTCATTATAGGTTTTTACCTGTATTCACTCAATTCATTGCTTATTGTGGATTTCCAACTTCTTAACGTTATAAACTTCAACTGTGGTGAACACATATTGGAAAAATCTTTAGGCACATTTTAAAATGTTTCCATAGAATAAATTCTTAGAAATGGAGCTCCTACATAAACATACATAACAAAAGTTATGTACATTTTAAGGCTGTTGATATTCTTTGCCAAATCGCCCTCCAAAAGGTTTTACCAATATTTGTTCCCATCAGCATCTTCACCGAAAACAGGCTTTTAAAATTCTCATTATTTTTTGTCTTTACTAAGTAGATAGATGAAAATGGTATTGTGTCAGAGAAATCTTCAAAATCTAAGTGGAAAGTACGGGTGTGATCTGAGTAGGTAGAAAGTGGGAAGGGCTGGGGATGTAAGATATCAAGTATTATTCAGACATCATGAGACTCCAATTATTCAATAAACATTTATTAAGCACTCAGTCTCTGCTTAAAGGAGTTTCAGTGTGTATGTGTATGTGTGTGTGTATGTGTTGGAGTGTATATGTGTGGGAGGTCTGTGATAACAACAGACAACAACATAATACAGTGTGGAAACATGTAATGTAGAGGTGTGCAGGATGTTATGGGAGTATTTGCAGTCAGGGAAGGCTTCCTAGAGGAGACAGCCTTGTAATAAGACCTGAAGGAGGAGAAAGAATTGGCTAGTGGTTGGTAAGAAAGGCTTGAGAATGAGTCCACATGATTTAGGAAAGGACTGAATGAACTCTCTCTTTCTTCCTTCATTCTATAAATTTGTGTTGATGGCCTGCTAGATGTCAGCAACTGTGCTAGGAGGCAGGGACATGGTGATGAACAGAGATTAGATCCCTGTCCTTACAGAGTTTTGGTTCTAACATGGGTATTGGGTGGAGCCACTGCCTCTAGAGCCTATTGGACTTTAAGCTCTGAGAAGAGCAGGCTTGCTTGCCCTAGTCAACCTTGATATCCCCAGCACTGAGAACAGAGCCTTCATGAATCTGTTTGGGAAAAGATTAGAAAAAAACAAAAAACAAAAAACAGGACTAACCCACATAAAGGGAAAGAAAAAAATGAGTAAGAGATGAGTTGCCAGGGATAGAGGGAAGGCAGAGAACAGAAAAGCAGGTGGAAGAAGAGGGGAGAATCATGAAAGGGAGAAAAAAGAGATAAAAGACAAGGATGGAGCCTACTGGAGAGCAGCTGTGGGGAGCCTAACCTCATAATGCCCGTATGCATCAAGGCCAGGCTGCTTGCCTTCTTGCATTCCCCATCCCACACCAATGAGAGCAGACAGGGAGGAAAGAGGGCCATCCCCAGAAGGCAGAACAAGACCATTTCCCTTGCTCAAATATTTATGTGAGCAGAAAGCAGCTGCAGCCAGGTGGCTGAGCTGACATCCAGGCACTTCTATTTCTGAGGACTTCTCATCAGGCTCATGTCATCTTTGGTTCTGTGGCCTAACCAAATTGGACTTTTCATTTCTTAAAAGTATACCTGAATCTCTCCCAAATGTTTTTCCTCTCACTGCTTTTCAAAAATAAATAATAAAAACCTACATCTTTCATCCTGTCACATTTCCTGGATTTGGCACATCAGACTGTGAGGATCACATCTACTTATGTTTCTTCTGTAGCCTTCGATCAGACAACTTGTGTCTGACTCGACCTGGCATGACAACTTAGAAAGGATGAGACAAGAAAGTCAAGCAGGAATGAGGAAAAAGAAAAAGTCATCCTGCGTTTTCTTTCTTTCTTTTTTTTTCTTTTTAGTCAGTACAACTTTACAAATACCTTCACATTTTGTTCCATTTTTTTTCTCCCTCCTAAAGTTGGCTGTCCATAAAAAATTTAGGGTGAATGTTCATTCTGTAAATGTCTTGGGTAATTGGATGGAATTTCCAGCAAGTATTGAGGATAAAAAAATATCTCCTGACTTCAGCAGTATAATCCAAAAACATTCATTAGTTACTCCACTTTATTTAAATATATATTTTTTCTTCAATGTTTTAGGTGATGAAGAAGATTAAAAATGATCCCATAACAGTCAGTATACTATTTTACCTTCACTGACCTTTTGTGTAATTTGATATGTTCCTTTAGGAAGTCAGCTATGGCTGTGTTAGATGAAAGCCTGATTTATAAACATTGTTCAGGGGTATGCGGGGAGGGAGTGAAGGAAGTATGTATTTTGTTCCCATCCCCAGTTTTTAATCTTTTGAATCTGCTCACACCTTTTAGCAGTTCATTAATGTATTTTTACTCTTCCTTCTAAAATTACTGTCACATTTTCTCTATTAATTCTCAGTTCCTCAGGAGAACTAGGCAGAGCCAAAGTGGAGGTTTCAGGGCTGGGTTAAATGGAGGGGGAGACAAGGGTGTGGCTGGGAAAACAGACCATCAAATCTGAAGAGAAATTCTCATCCAGGACCGACCATTTCTGGAGGGGCTAGAACATGGCAAGTGGGTTGGGGAAATAGATCAGACCCCAAAATTGCTATAGTGGATCAGACTCACAGTGAGTGGTGTGTGTTATATACCCCCAAATCTAATGAATTATTCTTTTAATCAATAAATTATTCATCAGTGAGAAATACCTGATTGTCCTCTCTGAACTACCTTCCTCAAATATTGACCACTTTTCTCACAAATAACTTAAATACCAAATCCACTGCTACTGACACCTTGTTAAAAAGCTTGTTATAGAGCTTAAAGCGTGCTTCAGGCCCACAAGTTCTATCCTCACAGCAGCTAGGATGGGCGTGTTACAAGGTCCGTAAAGAGTGAAATGGGACTTGATAGCTTGTGACTTGCACACTCAGATCAAAACTACACTCTAAATACCACATCTACTTTCATCAAAGAAACTACAGAGGCAAACAAGTTTTTTGTTGTTTTTTTTAAGTCTAAAATCTACCAGAGAGAAGTCTGATTACCTTCTGAACAATGACAGCTAGCCTGACAACAGATTTCTCTATGGCAACACAACAGAAGAAAAACGTCAAAGTGCTGAACGGAGAGAAAAAAAAGATGATTCAGAATCTTATACCCAGCTAAACCATCATTTAAAAATGAGGATGAAATAAAGACATTTTATGAATAAAATTCTAAGGAAGTTCAACTTCTACGTACCCACTGAAAAGTGAATCCGTTGCAAGAGGAATGGTGAAACAATGGTAAACAGGCCAAATGGAAATTTAATTAAATTAATTTACTTTGCAGAAGTCTAAAATATTATATAAAAGTGAAATAAAATCTACATAACAATAAGTAAAATGGGGGAGAAGTTTAATGGCTTGTTAAATTTGCCAAATCCTTGTCATGTGAAGAACAATACTGAATAATTTTGAATTCTGTTTGGAAAAAATATAGTTTTGCATGGAGATTAACATAGGATGTTTCAGTCATATCAACTTTTTTTCTACTAAAAAAACTCAAGAAAATATGTCTAATCATTCGGATTTGTTCAGTCTATGAGGTGGGTACATGGATATCATCTATAGTTTTCTGTATATTTTGCATAACTTAAAAAATGAAAGTCTCGCTTTTTAGTTGTCAGTCTACAACAAAAACATTTATAGTATATCCTCTTTCAGGAAGGAATTCGACTCTCGAATTCTAATTTATGGAGATAGTCTAATAAGTACCCAAAAGTTTAAATGTAAGCATGTTTCCTGTCCCAAGTTTCTGATAACAAAACTTAGAAATAAGCTCCTTGAAGGCTTTGTCTACTTTATACCTGTGTCCTCTGAAGATCTAGCACTGAACTTAATATTAAGCCTTCAATACACATGTTGAAAGAAAAAGTGAATAAACGTGTTAAATGTCAAGAGGTAGGCAAATATGTAACATGTTAGAAAAATTTCCACCAAAAAATGTTTACAATTTATATCCTGATCTAGCTATGATTTACATTTTGATATAAGTATAAGTATTTTGATTCATATTTCTACCCAACTATGCCAGAATAAAGCAACTTCCCCGAACTTCCCTTCCTTGCTGATTCTTCTTTCTCCGAAATAGATCTCAATCAAATTCAAGGGAGAAGTTGGTCAGACCTTCACTGGAGACTTAATATTTTTAAGTTTCCTCATATAGATGCTCCTTCCTCCATCTCAACTGAGTTCTCATCCCCAGTTGCCTCCTGTGTATCCTATACCAAACTGTACTTCCATCCTTTGTCACTCAACACTGCTTCTCCCCCTGTAGTTCCTACTTTGATGACTTATAATACAAATAAGAATTAATAATCTCTCTGAACATTCACATGGGCCAGTTATTACATGTATTATCTATTTTAATTCTCAATCATGTGAGGTAGGTTATCCCCATTTTACAGATGCAAAGATTGATGGGATTAAGGAATTTGCTCAAAGTTAGATAGAGAGCAGGTGAATTTGTTCCCAGAACTAAAGCTCCTGACCAATACAACAGCCTGTATCCACTAGCTAAAGGAAGAGGAGGGGAAGCAGGAGGAAGAAGAGGAGGAGGAGGAGAAGGGGAAAAGGAGAAGAACATGTGCACTCAAATGTGACATGTCCAGCCCAGTGTGGTCAGAACTGCTTTCTCTCATCCCCACTCGAGCAGCTGCAGAGATGAGGCCAGGTGACCTCCTGGTCCGCAGCACAGGAGGGTGGCCGTAGATCAGGATGGTGGGGCCTGAGTACTCCACCCTGGGTTTTTAACACAAACTACCAGACTAATGGATGAACAGTGCAGGGTTAACTTGTAAAATGGGTGTATCCTGCCCATGAGGATGCATGGTGAGCCTCTGAGTGGAGTCATTATTTAATCCAAGGTGTGATCCAGGGTCAGGTGAGCGGGGAAGGATGAAGGACATGATTATGGAGAGGATAGCCCATCCAAAGCAATGTCTCAGAAGACTCTGAAGAAGAGAAATCAGAACCATGTTCCCTCTATCCCTATTCTGGGGACAGGTGTCATGATGAGACAATAGTGAGATAAAGATGCTAGATGCCTTGGAGATGGCAAAGAGGTTTTCTCCTCATCCAATTTTAAATACTGACTTTTGGGGCCCCTGGGTGGCTCAGTTGGTCAAGCATACAACTCTTGATTTCAGCTCAGGTTATGAACTCAGGGTCATGAGATTGAGTACCTTGTGTGGAGCCTGCTTGAGATTCTCTCTCTCCCTCTGCCCCTCCCCCCTCAAAAAAAATAAATACTGACTTTCAGCTCAACCCTGTGAGGCAGGCAGGGCAGACTTTACTGCCCCCATTTTACAGAGGAGGAAACTGAGGTTCAGAATTTACATGACTTATAAAAGTTATGATATGAATGAATGGTAGAATTAAGACTGAAATATGTGTGGGCTTTCTTTCTCCAGGTCACAGCTTAATTCTCTACCCCTGGACATTACCTGTCCATAAGCTACTTTTCAGGAATTTGGAATAGCATCCCCTTTCTCCCTGCAGGAATGGAAGGCACCCAAAGGAGCCAGGTTTGAGAGCAGAACATTAGCTGGGTCACTGCCTCTTCACCCCCCATGGCACAACTACACAATCTAGGGGTGGCATTCTGCTCTGTACCACCCAGCTTCACTCTTGGGTCCTGTTCCTCTTTCCCCATCAGAATCCTTCCTCACCTTTGGACCCTGTCCATTGAGCAGCTCTGGTGCTGGGGATGCCACACCAAATGGTTGTCACATGCAGAAAGTCTGTGATTGGGGATTATGCTTTCCAGGGCTCAACCCAATGGGTGTAAGGACAGCATCCATTACCCAGGTCCTGCCTGATCTGACCCTCCAAAACTCTGTTTTCACGAAGCCCCTCTTCTATCTAACATCTCCCCTATCACCAATGTCTTCTCTGGCAGCAAAGGACACCGTGTGATACAGTGCTTTGCACAGTGTGCATGTTCCATAAATATTAAATGATGACAGGATATTTTTTTCAAAAAGATGAAGGTTCCGCCTCTTAGAACTCTCCTCCGTTGTACATCTTTGCCAAGAGTGGGTAAGACGGTCCATCTTTTAGCAAGAATCAGGGTTTAGAGATTAGTGAAGTGAGAGTTGGTCAGGTTTAACGGCACAGATAATATTTTATTTTTATTTCAATTTTAATACACTATCAACATGCAATGAAGTAAGATATACGGCAACACTTGAGGAAGGAACTGCCCTCCAACTTATCTTCAGTTACCAATTTGGGACCAGTTTCTGAAGTTATTTTTCTGCCAGTCTTGAGAATCTCAGAAAATGTTGGCTTCATCAAAATGATATATTAGAAGGGTAAAGGTCACCTTAAACTTTGCACAAGAAATCAGAGTAGTGTTTGACCATGACACTTGGAAATTTTTTCCCCCAAAGATATAAAGAAGCTAGAAAAAAGGAAAACTTCTTTCTTCTGAACAATGAAACTTCTTCATTCTCTGATGGCATTCAAGATATTTATTTTGACCCCAGATACCGTTAGATGTACAAATGGCTTAGCAAGGTAGGAAACTGATCTAGCCATAAGACCTTCAGGACTGTAATTCCTTATTTATGCCTGTGGCTCCATTAGACTGGACATCCTTCAGCTCTGGGACCACATCTGATTCACCTTAGTATCTTTATCACCCAGCACACTGCCTGGTACATAGAAGGCACCCATAATAAGTTTGATGAATAACAATAGTAATATAAACAGTTAACAGGTGTTGAGTATTTATAATGGGCCAGATGCCTTTGAATATTTTATCAGTAACATTTTACACTGAACACTCAGTCTAACCTTATTCGGTGGCATTATGGATTGAATTGTGTTGTCCCCAAAATTCATTTGTTGAAGTCCTAACCACTGCCTCAAAATGTGACCTTATTTGGAAATAGGGTTGATCACAGATGTAATTAGTTGAGTTAAGATGAAATCATAGTCAAGTAGTGTAGACCCCTAATCCAATATGATCAATGTCCTTATAAAAGGAGAAATTTGGACTTAAGCCACACACATAGGAGAATGCCATGTGAAGATGAAGTCAGAGATCAGGATGATGCATCTGTAAGCCAAGGAATGTCAAAGATGGCCAGCAAACCCGCAGAAGCCAGGAGAAAGTCATGGAACAGAGTTTTCCCTCACAGCCCTCAGAAGAAACCAGCCCTGCCTATAGCTTGATCTCAAACTTCCAGCCCCCAGAACTGTGAGACAACATATTTCTGTTGTTTAAGCCACTCAGTTTGTGGTGCTTTGTGACAGTAGCCCTAGGAAACTAATACAACATATTATTATTATTCCCATTTTATAACCAAGGGAAACAGAGAGAGTCCCAGAGGAATTAACTTTACTGAAATCAAAGAGATAGGAGGTGTTGAGACCAGGACAGGTGCTCAGGTTGTCTGACTCCCCATGACTTACTACATGACTTTCTGTCCCAGCCTGAGACACCTAAAGGAGCTGCTTCACCTCTTGTTCTTGGTTTCCTCTTCACTGAGCCAGATGCATTGAGTTCCCATTCTGGGCACCAGAGTGCTCTCGTAAATGTAAGAAATATACCCTTCTCCCTCAAAGAGTTGACAGTATTGTGGGAAAGATGAGAAAAGTGAAGAGCCTACAACATACGAGGTGCTTCACACAGTGTATGCCAGACAATTCTCACGGCACATTGTGAGGAAATTGAGACCTACAAAGTGATATTGCCAGTCTCTTCACAGTTAGCAAATGACAGATCTGAGAGGGCCCACTAGGTCTGACTTCAGGACCCATGGCCTTTCTATTCCTCCTGTCACTCCACAAACCTCCACAAAACCATCTAAGACCAAGATGGGAGCAAGTGAATAGGAATGGCCCCCACATGACTGATCAGGGCTCAAACCAGCTCCTGCTAACCCTGATACTGCAGCAGTGACGAGGACAAGGGAAGGGGTTGGAGAGGTGCATCCGTATGTGTATCCAGTGGTTTGGGATTTGAATATCCATGGTTATCTTATTTAACTCTCCCAATAGCTCAACAGGGAGCTAGGACTTACATTCTGGATAATGCTTCTCAACTGGAGGAGTTTTTGTCCCCCCCCAAGAGACATCTGGCCACATTGGGGGCATTTTTGATGATCACAATTGGGGGAGCGGTGGGAGGAGTGCTACTGGCCTCCAATGAGTAGAGACCGGCAATGCTGCTAAACATCCTACAGTCACAGGACAGTCCACTCTCCCAGGATAGAATTCCTGTCCCTAAGGTCAGCAGTGCTGAGGCTGAGGAACCCTGCTTCGGTTGATGAAACTGAGGCTTAGAGAGGTTGAGACATTTGTTCAAGTTCACACTGCCAGTTAAATGCTGGGGCCAGGATTCGTACTCAGATCGCTTGTCTCTAGGCCTAGTGTACTTCCTACTCCACCACACCACCCTCTTTTTGATATCAAACACATCTTAAGTTTTTGGGAAGAGGAAATGTTTGAAATGTTAGTTTGAAAAAATATTTCTGGTAGCTGCATTGTGAGGAGAAGTAGGAGAACTCAAACGAGTCCCCTGTTTTGTTTTGTTTTTTTTTAAGATTTTATTTATTTATTTGACAGAGAGAGAGATCACAAGTAGGCAGAGAGGCAGGCAGAGAGAGAGGGGGAAGCAGGCTCCCTGCTGAGCAGAGAGCCCAACGCGGGGCTTGATTCCAGGACCCTGAGATCATGACCTGAGCTGAAGGCAGAGGCTTTAACCCACTGAGCCACCCAGGCACCCATGAGTCCCCTGTCCTCCTAGGAATATTCTCTCCTCTCCAAACTGCCTGGCTATAGTAAATGCTGGGGTCCCCTGTCTAGGTCCTCCCTTTCTCCTAGCTGCTGAGCCCCTGTCCACTAATTGCCCTGAGCCCCAGAGAGCCACTTTGCCCAACGTCAAGCCCCCTGGTGGCTTATGGGTAGAAAGGCCCAGTGCCCTTACGTCAAGATGGGACAACTCTGAAGGGCCATTCTAGCTGCAGAGCTCCCACAGCATTGGCTGAGGCCTCTCTGTGGTTTAATGTATCCCTCTGCCAGTCCGGCCTCTCTCACTCCCTCAAAGGTGCTGTTTTCCAATAAACTGCCTACACACAAAACTCCATCTCAGAGTCCTGGCCCTAGCACCGCTGATGTAAGTCACTAGTTAAAAATGATCACTTAAGAGCCGTAAATAGCTCATGATATAAAAATAAGTAAGGAAAATCATAACAAAAACTAGATATATGCTATGATACCAATTCTATATGAAAGAAGATGGCATAGTGATTAAAAGCTTGAGTTCCAGAGAGAGACAAACCTGAGTTGAAATACAAGCTCAAGTACTAGCTGTGTAATCTTGAACAAATTGTATAACTCCTTCGGACCTGTTTTTTCATCTACAAAATGGAGACAATAATAATAATACCTACCTATTAGATTGCTGTTAAGAGTAAATGACATGGTACATGTAGAATATTTAGCACGGTGTTAACTTTTTCAAAAAAGACTGGAAGGAAGCCTGGTACGATGATAATACTCAGGACCCATGAATGTTAGGGTTATAGGAGACTTTTCTTTTCAATTCTCCATACTTCCTAAAATTCTACCATTAACAAATTATAAAGGACATTTATGGTTGCAGCATTCTTACCTCCATCCCAGCTATGTCTGATTTCCATTTGGGGATGCATCTGCTTCAGAGATGCTGGCTCTGTGTTCCCAACCACTACTACCACGACCAGGGTGGAGCTTTTAACGAGACTGATCCAGTCCACTTGTTGGGTCCTGGTGACTCCAGGGATTGTTTCAGAGTAGGCACATGACCTAAGCCTTTCCAATCAGAGTGAGTGTCTGGACTTTTGCTTGGCATACTGGGACAAAAGAGGACACTCTCCGTCTTGCTGTGAATGAGAAAGCACTTGTCTTAGGAACTTCCATAGCCATCTTCTAACCACAAGATGAGCCTGCCTTAAGGTGAATACCTTGGAAAGCAGAGCTGAGAAAAAAGCAATCTCGTTCCTGGTGACACATTGCCTCTCTGGATCAAAACACAACCCACCTCTGGACTTTTCAGTTATATGAGTAAATAAATTCTACTTGTTATTCAAGCAAATTTAAGTTGGGTTTTCTATTACTTACAACATAAAGACTTTTGAAACACTTGCATAATTTTCATAGTCAGAAGTTAATAATTAAAAGTATATTTAAAAATGCCACTCCTTCCACAGGGCCCAGGTCAAGCCCCTTCTCCTCCAAGAGTGGGCACAAATTGCACTAGTTCAGGTTGGCTTTCCTATTAGTGAATGGCTCTAGTCCTCATTGCCTGGATCTTCATCTGACATTAAATGAACTCATGCCTTCTGTTGCTCTCGGTCCCAGGTGTATATATTTTGTCTTCCTAGTGAGTCAGAAAATGGCTCTTGAGAGTAGGGGTCATGTCTTATCATTCTTTCATAAATCTTACACTGCCATTTTTGAGAACCCACAGAGTCATTTTTCCTAGGTCTCACATTTATGAAAAGCTTCGATTTAGACGTTAACATTATCTCCAGTGTGTCAAATGTACTCAAATAAAAAAATGTTTAAAGAGGAAAACAAAAACAAAAGATTATCTCCAAAAGATGTTAAACAAATAGTTGTACCTTGTATATTAGACACATTAATTTGTTAGTGAACACATTAGCTTGCCAGAAAAATGATTGAAATCTATAATTTCCATTATCTTATTTAGATGTTTCTTATTTTTATATATAGAGAGAAGAATTTCCAGAGATTGAAGACATTCTCTGGGATGTCCTTGGTACCAAGTACAGTGCCAAGGACAGCATTTATAAAGTCATTTCATTTTCATAGCTTGAAGGAGCCTCAATGTTCATCTAGAGCAATCCTTTCACATTCTAGTTGAGGAAACTGAGGCCACACAGGCAGAGGGACTTTCAAAGCAGCACCACTGATTGGTGACAGAGCCAGGCCTCGAACTCAGGTCTTTTAGGTATCTAATAAAAGCTCATTACATTGAATAAAACCATACCGATAGAACTATCACAAAGCGCTGTGCCGATTCACCTTGTAAGGTGCTCCATAAATGCTTCGATAAGAGTTTTAAAGCAGGTTCAAAGTTGTTAACTCATTTTTCAACTTGTCCAAGGCCCCATATGATATAGAGCACTAGGCTGATGTAGGAAGGGATTTTTCTCCACCAGTCAGTCAGGTGGCTTATTTCAGCCCCCGGAGTAGCTGTTAATCAGGTTTCAATAGACTTCAGCGTTTCACTCAGAACCTGTTGGCAATCCTAAAACTCTACCGATCCTGTCATCTCTGCAAAATGAGCTCCGGCTATGGCCCCATCTGTTTTCAGTTTTATTGAGGGATCCCTTCAGAACAGCTCCTGCTGCAGCATTAATATGGACCTCAGCAGGGACCCCCTTCTTTACCCCGAGCTGCTCTCGCAGGGTACAAAATGATGTGTTCCTGCTCCCAGAGATTTAATAGCAACAAGGCAAGTTTGTAATGTGCTCTTTGTCCCAGTGCCAGTCCAGTTCTTCCCATGCACAGAGTGGTAGCTATTTGGAGAGCAATACTCTTCTCTGGGCTGTCAGACCCTATCCAATTTTTTCCTTACAACTTTGCAGAGAATTCTCCTGCCCTGCTTCTTAATTTTTATCAAACCTTTTGAACCGCTCCTGTGACACTTCTGCATCCTTCTATCCCAACCTCCTTGCCCAAGCAGATCGAATACAAATATCATCTAACACACTGAGCAACTACTATGTGCCCAACTTGGATTCAAGCAGAATACCTCATTCAAAATAAAACAAAACTTGTGACCACCTATGGTAGCTATTTGCTATCACAAAGGAAATTAAGACTTCAGAGAGGTTAAGTAACTGATGCAAAGTCACATTATTAAAAAATATTGGTGTTGGAAATTTTGAACCCAGGCAGTTCAATTTTAGGATTAGGACCCTTTACAAATGTACTAGCCTATTCCCTTGGAATCTGCTCACCTCTTAGCCACCCATATGCAAATGACCACAGCCCTACCTTGATAGTAGGCTATCCATTAGGCACTATAGTCACAGTGCTTACAAACTATAGCTTTCCTTTTTTAAAAAAATTATTTATTTATTTATTTATTTATTTGAGAGAGAGAGAGAGAAAGAGCACAGAAGTGGAGGGAGGGGCAGAGGGGAGGGAGAGAAGCAGACTCCTTGCTGAGCAGGGAGCCTGATGTGGAGCTCAATCCTAGGACCCCACGATCATAACCTGAGCTGAAGGCAGACACTAAAACGACTGAGCCACCGAGAAGTCCTCAAATTATTCTTTTATAAAGTGTTATTATTGGGGGAAAGTGGGCAAAGTGTGCAAGAGATCAATAAAAATTAATCCATGTTTAATTAAATGTTTACAAACTGTAATATTATGTCAATAGGTCAGTGTAATAAGTCAATGATTGTCTTATTTTTATATATAGGTTTTAATCACAAAGAAAATTATTTTTAGCAGACTTAATATTATAAACATTCTTTCAAATTTTGTATGGTGGAAAAAAATTGTATGATTGTGGATGTGAGTGCATTGTAATGTGTGTGGTATGATGTGGGTGGAGCCTTCAAAAGTAAGAATGTCTAAGGTCTGTTAAGGTCTTGAAATGACCCTGTTTGCCACCCAGACCTCTTTTCCTACCTCCAATGAAGTATGATCTCTTGGAATGGACTCAAAACTTACCATCTCTAAAACGAGGCTCCTTATCTCTACTAAATAAATCACTATTTATTTCTATATTCTCTAAACTGCCAATGGTCCACAAATTGGCACAATCTTTCTGAAGATAAATTTGGTAATACATATCAAAAAAATCTCAAAATTCTAGTATCCTCTGCCTGAGGAAATAATAGTTCTCATTTTTGGAGGACTGAGGACCTCAGAGTGATGAGGTTGGGTGATTTTTATTATTTTCTTTATATTTTTCTGTATTTCCTAGTTTCAGTAACCATGAGAGGACTCCTTAATCTCAAATTCAGTGTTATTAATAGGACACATAAAAATAATGAAAAATGAACAATACTAATATAAGAAGTATAAACAAAAAAGAAGAAAATTTCAAGTAGGTATTAAAAAGCTCAACTTCCTAAGAGTCAAAGGAATGCAGATGAAAAGTTAGGTAATCATATTTTATCTAACAGATTGGTGGAGATTAAAGAAAATTATAATACCCTGGGTTGGTATGAATGCAGGAAGGCAGGTACTGCTAGTGGAAGTATAAATTCTTATAATCCTTTAGTAGTAATTTGGTGATATGTACCAAGAACATAAACAATTCTCATACCCTTGAATCCAATAATTTTCTTTCTAAGAATTTGCCTAAGAATGCAGGATGTACACAAAAATATTTATGCAGAATGCTGTAAAAATTTATATAGGAATGTTGTAGAGTTCTTTTTAATAGAAAAAAAGAAAGTAATCTAAAACATCCAACATCAGGAGACTGGTTAAACTATTATACATTAATATTATGGAGTACTGCATAGCACATTAAAAATGACAAGAGAGGAATATTTGAAGACATAGAAAGATAATTATACTACTTGATAGAAAGGGGGAAAATCAGATTACAAAGCAAGAACAATACAATCCTATTTACATAAATACCCTCTCTGTACATACATAAACACATATTCACACATGAATATAGAAAATTTGGTAGGATCATTTATCTGAATGGTGGAATTAAGGAAGATTGTTCTCTTTGATTTGGTCTAATTTTTTTAAGTAGGCTCCATGCTGGGCGCAGAGCTCAACATGGGGCTTGAGCTCACAACACTAATATCAAGACTTGAGCTGAGATCAAGAATCGGATGCTCAACCAACTGAGCCACCACTCAGGCACTCCTGATTTGGCCTATATTCTTAAGACAGAAAACCCACCCTCAAAAAAAGAAAAGAAAATATTAATTACTTTTGAAATGAAAATAAAACCCAAAGCCTTTTAAAAATAAAACAACAACAAAAAAATATGATCAAGTGCCTTTCGAATAGAGGAGATCTTACCTCTGGAGAACAGTTATAGACATAAGGTCAAAAGAACCCTAGATATGTAACACATAAAATAGAGTTAATGGTGCGGTTTTTTGTTCACCATGCATGGGTGTTTGTGGATCAGAAAAGAGTGAATTTAAAGAAGATACTTCAAAACCATATCTGTATTATTATTGCTGTTATTATACTTCGTAATACGCTATATCTTCTGTGAAAAGACATGTCACCAAGAAAAGGTTTTTTTGTTTGTTTTATTCTATAAGACCATTCTTACTTGTTTTTTCCTATACACTTTATTATATAACAGTGAGTCTAGTAACCATATGATCATCTCAATAAATGGTGAAAAAACATTTGACAAAATCTAACACCTTTTTGTGATAAAAATGCTCAATAAACAAAGAATATAAGGGAATTTCCTTAACCTGATAAAGGGCATCTACAAAAACTTTACAGCTAACATCAAACATACTGGTGAAAGCCCGAAAGCCTTCCCCCAAGATGACAAACAAAACAAGGATGTGTACTCTCATGACTTCTATTCAACATTATACTAGAGGCTTTAGCCAAGGCAATTAGTCAAGAAAATGAAATAAAAGACATCCAGAATGGAACGAAGCAAAATTATCTTCTATTTGCAGATAACATGATCTTGCATACAGAAAATTCTAAGGAATCTGCACCCCTCCTCCAACACACACATAAAACCTATCCAAGCTAATAAACAAGTTCAGCAAGACTGCAATGTACAAGATCAATATACTAAACTCAATTGTTCAGGCACCAGTGTCTACCTCCACAAAACAAAAAACAAAAAAAAAATCTCAATTACATTTCTATACACTAGTAATGAACAATCTGAACGTAAAAATAAGAAAACAGGGGTGCCTGGTTGGCTCCATCGGTTAAGCGTCTGCCTTTGGCTCAGGTCATGATCTCCATGTCCTGGGATTGAACCCCACATCTGGCTCCCTGCTCAGTGGGGAGTCTGCTTCTCCCTCTGCCTCTTCCCCACTGCTCATGCTTGCTCTCTCTCTCTCTCATAAATAAATAAAATCTTTAAAAAATAAAACAATTCCATTTTCAGTAGCATCAAAAGTAATAAAATAGGAATAAGTTTTAAAAAGTGTGAAGCTTAAACACAGAACTACAAAACACTGTTGGAAGAAATAAAAGAATTTCTGCCTAAATAAATAACAAGACACCCCATGAACTGGTTAATATGGCAATACACCCCAAATTGAACTAGAATTCAATACAATCCTTATTAAAATTTCAAATGCCTTTTTTTTTTTTTGCAGAAATGGACAAAATGATCCTAAAATTCATATGGAAATGCAAGAAACTCAGAGTGGCCAAAATAATCTTCAAAAAGAAGAACAAACTAGTAAGACTTATACTTCCTAATTTCAAAATCCACTACAAACCTACAGTAATCACAACAAGGTGGTACTGGCATAGAAGTAGACATATGAATGAATGGAATAGAATTAAAAGTCCAGAAATAAATATATACATCTATGGTCAGTTTTTTCAACAAAGGTGTCAAGACAAGTCAGTGAAGAAAGAACAGCCTTTCAAACAAAATGATGCTGGGAAAAACAGACGTCCACATGAAAAAGAATGAATTTGGACACTTATCTCACATGATATAAAAAATTAACTCAAAATGAATCAAAGATCAAAAAGGGAAGAGCAAAAACTATAAAACTCTCAGAAGCAAACATAAGTGTAAAGTCTTTGTAACCTTGAGTTAGGCAATAATATAACACCAAAAGCACAAGCAACCGAAGGAAAAATAAACTGGACTTCATCAAAATTAAAAATGTTTATACATCAAAGGACACTATCAAGTAAACAGAAAGACAACTCATAGAATGGGAAAAAATATTTGCAAATCATATATCTGATAAGGGTCAAGCATTCAGAATATATAACGAATGCTTACAACTCAACTATCAAAAGACAAACAACCCAATTTTAAAAAGGGGAAAGGATTTGAATAGACATTTCTCCAAAGAAGATACGCAAATGGCCAATAAGTACATGAAAAGATGCTTAACATCATTAATTATGGGAATTGCAAATCAAAACCACAATAAGATATCACTTCACACTCATAATAATAGACATAAAAAAGACAGACAATAACAAGTATTGGTGAAGATATGTAGAAATTGGAACCCTTATACTTTGCTGGCAGAACTGTAAAATGGTACACTTGTTGTGGAAAACAGTTTGGTTGTTCCTCAAAAAGTTAAACACAGTTCTACCATATGGCCTAGTAATGCCACTCCTAGGTTTATACTCAAGAGAATTGAAAATAGGGGCACCTGGCTGGTTCAGTTGATAGAGCATGCAACTATTGATTGTGGGGTCATGAGTCTGAGCCCCATGCTAGGTATAGAGGTTACTTTAAGAAAAAGAAAATTGAAAATATATGTTTACATGACAGTTTGTACATGGATGCTTGTAACAAGCATTCAGAATAATCAAAGATGGAAACAACCCAAATGTCCATCAACTGATGGATGGATAAACGAAACGTGGTATAGCCATACAATGGAATATTATTTAGCCACAGCAAAGAATAAATTACTGACTGATGCATGCTTCAACATGGATTAGCCTTGAAACATTATGGTAAGTGAAACAAGTCAGACACAAAGTGCCATATAGTACATGATTCCATTTATATGAAATGTCCAGAATAGTTAAATCCATAGAACAAGGTTTCTTTTTTGGGTTGATGAAACTGTTCTGGATTTAGATAGTGATGATGGCTGCACAACCTTATGAATATACTAAAAGCCATTGAATTGTGCACTTTAAATGGTGGATGTTGTGGTATGTAGATCATATCTTTAAAAATAGAGTGAGTCTGGGGACAATGTGCCAGTCTCAGCTGAACCAGACCCCCATTTTGGTGGGCAGTTGGCTTGGAAGCTGCTGTCCCAACCAACTAGAGCCTAGAGAGGTAGCCAGCCATGCAGTTGCTGGGAAAGCCAGAGCAATGCATGTGAGTAAGGGGTAGGCCTAGAGCTGGCAACAAGGATGGGCTGGTAACTTGTACAGCTCTGACTTCTTCCATACAGAGCAACAGATTTCCCCACATGCTCTAATCTTTCCCCCCTTGGTGTCATTTGACTTTTTAAAGATGAGGCTCAGGGCTTGAGTTGCTGTTCACCTGCAGCACCAACCAGCCATTGCAAGCAACTTACACAATGCTTCCCATAATCACCTTTTCAATACTAATACAAACAGGTTTTAAAGATTTTATTTTAAAATTTAGCCAATAAAGTTAAGTATTTCTCAGGAAAATCAGCACTGAAGTGTTGTCATCCTCTCCTCCCTCAGAGTTTTGTCGATATTTTATCTTCATTAAAGAGGCTAAAGATTTTCATATTCCCCAAGCTGAGCCAACCCAAGGGGCACTGTCTCCCAATTCTCTTAACTGCATCTCGCAGAGTTCTTTTTCAGTGAACTCTAGGCCTGAGGAAAGCAAGAGCTGGAGCTAGGTTTCACAGCCTTCCCTGCCTGGGTTAAGGATCACCTGTGATACTAATAATTGTTGTCTTTGGTAACTTCAACTTGAACAGTAACAAAAGGTATAAATCACTCCCAAGGCTCTTAATTACTCCCATTAACAGTTGCTTTGTTATCCCGGATGCAGAGCAGTTTCACTGCTCTGTGAGTACACACTGTGAGTACAGAGCTACAAGCCTGGCTTCAAGCCAGGAGTTAAAATAAGTTATGCTAAATGGATGGCTCAATTGTTCCCCTGGACTCTCTCTGGGTTTGGGGGATGTGGGCCTAAGCGAATGAACACTACAGGAGTCGGGGGTCTGTGCATCTTCTAGGAGTTCCTTGGGGTGTTGTGCTGCCTCTTGCCATGGTTATTTTATTTTTCTAATCTTTCTTAGTTTTGCTTCTAGTGTCAGTGTTTTCTTCCTCCCTCCCTCTCCTTTATCCTACCCTGTGCCACTACAAATCTTTCTCCTTTTCTTCCACACATTTGGTAACTGGCAAAAAAATAGAGGTGTAAAATTTAGGAGGAAAATCAAAAAAAGAAAAAAGAAAGCCACTCAGCTGGGGCATTTGAGCTAGAAGTCTAGAGATTTTTAAACTCCCTTCTTCAAAAAAATGACACAGTACCTATACAGTCAAATCTCAACTCCTCAGTGAGGAATTCAAGAAGCTCCATGATGTGGCCCCCAACCTCCCTTCAAGGCCACAACCAGCTGCTATTATGAACTGTGATCCTTTTGAGCACAGGCTTTGGATATTAGTTGACAGGGGTCTAACCCAGCACATTCACGTCCTCACCATGTGACCCTGGACAGATCATTATACTTGCTGTGTGACCTTGGATAGATCATGTACACCTGCTGAGCCTCAGAAGCACCTACCTCATGTACCTACCACATGTACCTACCTCACAGATCAGGAGGTTAAATGAGATGATACCTGACGGTGCTTAACACAGTTGGCACAAAGTAAGTTTTTAAAAATGGGATGTACCACCTGATGATGGTGAGAATCTGAAAAGTGTACACTTTGCTTTCAATTGCTAATTAATTTTGAAGATTTTCAGGTCAATTCCCCCACTGTCTTCACTAGCACCTTGTCCTATGGCTCTGATCTCCACTGTCTTCTCCAGCCATGCTCTCTAAACTTGCATTGAACCTTTAAGCTGGATCTGCCTTCATTCTGCCTTGAATTCTGCCTCCCCCACCAGGATTTAAACTTTTTGAGGACAAAGATTATGTCTTGCATGTTTATGGAGTGAATAAATAAATAATAAAGAAATGACTATGAAGAAGTATATGTGAAGTGAACACAGACCTTTTAGAAATAATGAACCTTTTCCAGACATCCTGATGTACTGAGTCTTGAAACTGCTACCTACTAAGAAATACCTCAGGAGCCTTAAAAAATTCACTTGGTAACAAAAAAGTATGTTCCTTTTTTTTTTCCTTCCTCAAAACCTCCTTGTAATTTCCTTTCCATTGAATCAGCCAAAACTGGATCACAGGACTACCTCTCCATCAGGAGCCAATCCCATCTTTCTTTGTGAGATCAAGGAATCGCCTTCTAACACATGATAGAGTCCAGGCTCTGTCAGTGGACTCAAATAACTGAAAAGGAAACAAATCTCAATCTCCAGTAACTCTTTGTGTCTCTCTTTCCACATATATACATACACATATTAGAAATGATCAAAGTCTCAACAATGTTTATATCTGGGTAGTAAGAATTTGGATGATGTTAATTTTCTCTATTTTTTTTCTTTCTATAACTTCCAAGGTGTCTACAATAAGTATTATTGCCATGGTAATTAGAAAAAAGTTAACAAGAAAGAGTACTATGGGAGGAAGAGAAAGACTTCTTAGATAGAAATATATGCTAAAGCCATAAGCTCAGATGGTCTAGGACAGTATTTTGTTTTGTTTTTGTTTTAAAGATTTTATTTATTTGACAGAGAGAGAGAGATCACAAGTAGGCAGAGAGGCAGGCAGAGGGAGAGGGAGAAGCAGGCTCCCTGCTGAGCAGAGAGCCCTATGCGGGGCTCAATCCCAGGACCCTGAGATCATGACCTGAGCTGAAGGCAGAGGCTTAACCCACTCCGCCACCCAGGCGCCCCAGTCTAAGACAGTTCTAATTGAATACTGGATTCCACTGACCCCAAAGTACACTCTTTTCATCTGTGTTATGACAGTTTAGGTGAGATGCTCCTTTGTAAACTTGATTCACCTAGGAAAACAAGCTGGAGACAGGAGCCATGTCCTGTCCTCAGTCCCAGCTTGCGTAAGTCATTTGCATATTGGTAGCTGTATGCCTATTGCAGCTCCAAGTGCACCAGGAACACTGAAATAAAGCTCTTCCAAAGTCAGGTATCAATGTACACAGTCGAAAGAAACAGTATGCATGATCCTATATTCATTATCATCACTATTAATATACCATCAACATTTATGGAACCCTTGCTACTTGTCAGAAATAGCATTCAATGCCTGATTATCATATGGAACCTCACAAAAACCCTGAGGTAGAAATTATTACTGTTTTCTTTTTAACAGAGAAGGAAGCAGAAACTTAGAAAGTTTATCATCAGAGAAAACATTCACTTTACCATATTCTACTTTAAAGCAGTTCATGTAAGAAAGATACATAGACAATTGGGTAAAGAATCTAGTCTTTGGAAGGAAAAGGAGGGGTGGGGGAAGGAAAAAGAGGTGTGGGGGAAGGAAAAAGAGGGGTGGGGTAAGGCTGCCAATCTATAGTAAGTCAAAACACATATGTGTCTCTGCAGCCCAGAAATGAGACCCACTAAGTCTGACAGGGGACAGGGGACAGGAAATATGTTTGCACTTGAAGGTCAATATTTCCAAAATGTGTAACCTGATTCCAACTCGGGACTGCCTCTGTACACATTGAGTAGAGACTGGCCCCAAGCTGGGTGGCAAAGATCTTGAGTTAGCATGCCATCTTAATAATTCAATAGCTCTTTTTCTAATAATTAAATTATTATTTTTAGAGGGATAGGATATCTGAGCTCTCTTGTGTCCTTTTAATAGGCTTTATTTTTGTTGTTGTATAGTTTTATTTCATTGCTTAGGCTAAGGTGAAACTGTAATTCAGTTTAAATGCTATATGTTACAGGCAAGCTGCTTATAATATATGGTCCTAGGAATTTTTGGAAACTTATCTTTAGATGTTATTGGCACAAAATAACAGTCTAGAGTTTGGTCTTCTGGGTGTAAAAGACAAATAAAGTTTCCTGTGACTTGACAACTTATAAAAGTTAACTCTGCCACAAAGCCTGTGGGGGGAAAAAGGCTCTGAAATCTTTTCCTAGCTCTGAAATAGAAAAACCAAAGAGGATTGTAAGAATCTGTACTATGATCAGGAAAAATCAAGATTTCTAATTCAGAAGTGACAAGCTATAGACTGAGAAAATTTGCAAAAGACACTATGATAAAGGACTGCTATCCAAAATATACAAAGAACCCTTAAAAGTCAACAATAAGAAAATAAACAACCTGATTAAAAAATGAGCCAAAGACCTTAACAGACCACTCACCAAAGAAGATATACAGAAAGCAAATAAGCACATGAAAAGATACTCCACATCATAGGTCATCAGAGAAGTGAGAATTAAAACAACAATGAGACACCACCACACACCTCTTAGAATGGCCCAAACCCAGAACACTGGCAACACCAAATGCTGGCAAGGATGTGGAGTGACAGGAGCTCTCATTCATTGCTGGTGGAAACGCAGAATGATACAGTCACTTTGGAAGACAGTTTTGTAGTTTCTTTAAAAATTAAGCATACTCTTACCATATGACCCAGAAATCATGCTCCTTGATATTTACCCAAAGGAGTTGAAAACTTATGTCCACACAAAAACCTATATACAGATGTTTATAATAGCCTTATTCATAATTACAAAAACTTGGAGGCAACCAAGATGTCTTTCAATAGATAAATGATAAATAAATTGTGGTACATCCAGACAATGGAATATTATTCATAACTAAGAAGAAATGAGTTATCAAACCATGGAAAGACATGGAAAAACCTAAAGGCATATTAGTAAATGAAGGAAGTCAATGTGAAAAGACTATACACTGTATGATTCCAACTATATGATATTCTAGAAAAGGCAAAACTATGGAGACAGTACAAAGACCAGTGGTTGCCAGGGATTCAAAGGGAGGGAGAGATAAATAGATGGAGCAATGAGAATTTTTAGAAACTATTCTGTATGATAGATACTAAATGGTAGGTACATACCATTATACATGTGTTAAAACCGATAGAATGCATAACACAATAAGTGAATCCTCATGTAAACTACGGACTTGGGTGATAATGATGTGTCATTGTAGGTTCGTTGACTGTGGTGGGAGAGGCTGTGCATGTGTGGGAATAGTGGATATATGGGAACTTTGTGCTTTCCACTCAATTTTGCTGTGAACCTAAAACTTCAAAAATAAAATCTATTTAAAAAAAAAAAGAAAACTCTGTGTGTGTGTGTGTGTGTGTGTGTGTAATAATTATCATCTTCTTTATTTACAAGAGTAATAAGAGGCAAAATTGTGAAACTGGAGCAAGTTGATCCTTGGGGTTTCCCAAGCTCTGCTTCCCCGTTCCCCATGCTAGAGTTCAGGGGTTTTTCTACCACATGCTTAGTATGGTGTTTTAAATCCATGGGACGGTGGTGAACCAGTCCTGCCCTCATAAAGTTTACAATTCAAAACAGAAGGGAAGCATTAAACATATAATTACAGTAGCTACACAGATAGCTGATTGAATTGTGATAAGTGCCCTGAAACAACATAACAAGATCAAACCAAGTCAGTAGACTCAGGGATGACTTCCCTGAAGAAGAAATTTAATCTACAGCATGAAGGTTGGCTAGAAGCTAAGCAGGGCAAGGTGTATTCTCAGGTTGTGGGGTAGGGTTGAATGGAGAGAAGCTTGGCATAGGAAATACCACACAGGCTCTGAGGGGGGAGGGCTGTGGAGCATGAGGGAGAAACTGAAAGGCCAGAAGACTGCAGCACTAAGCGTGTGAGAGGTGGGGAGAGATGCAGCTGGAGAGATGGGTGGGGGACAGATTGTATTCTAAACTGTCCTAATAGCAAGGGTCAGCCACTGAAGGATTTTAAACAGAAGGGTGATGGTATTTTCTCTCTCCTTTTATTTCCAGAACCTAACCCAGTGCTTAAAACGTCATGGGTGGCTCAATAAACATTTGAGAAAGGAAAGATGGAAGGAAAATGAGAAAGAGATGGACACAATCATTTACTCAATTATGTATTATGTAATAAGTGGAATTCCAGTTGTCTGGAATTGGCAATGCACCCACTCACATAATTCATTTTCTGAGTGAAATCATTGTGGCTATCACCATCGCCATCACCCATTATTATTCAAAGAATCATTTTCTTTTTAAAAACCCACAATATGGGGGCGCCTGAGTGGCTCAGTGGGTTAAGCCTCTGCCTTCGGCTCTGGTCATGATCTCAGGTTCCTGGGATCAAGCTCCGCATCGGGCTCTCTGCTCAGCAGAGAGCCTTCTTCCTCCTCTCTCTCTGCCTGCCTCTCTGCCTACTTGTGATCTCTCTCTCTGTCAAAAAAATAAATAAAATCTTAAAAAGAAAAGAAAAGAAAACATTAAAAAACCACACAATGTTATTAAAATTTTTTATTATAATTTCAAATCAGAACATTCTCTTGTCAGTTCTCTGTGTCCAAGATCTGGGGGTCACTTTACTTTCCACGTTTGCCATATCTGAAAATTTATGTGTACCTCTTGATGAGAGATGTAAAACTCAACACCAACTTTACTACTAATGATGAGAGGTATTGGTTTTTATTTGAAACCATTGCTCTTTAATGACCTAAATAGCTTTAGCACTTTTCCTAGGCTAGACAAAGGAATATTGATTTTCCTTTTTTTTTCCCCCTGCCAGAAAAATCTTGCTAAAGGAGTAACTCAGCTAACCTGGCTCTTTTGGCATTTTCTCTCATGGTTCAGCTGGGATTCTAAAGTATATAGAAATTCTAAGAATGAAGTGTTCTCCTTGTTGGCAATGCTATCCCAGAGGTAATTTACTCCTGTTCAGAGTCTAAGAGAAGTCCCTTCTGCTCTTTTGTGTAATGTCCTCTTCAAACAGATAAAAAATATGATCGAGTCTCATTTAAGTAAGGAGAAAATACTTCCTCAAGTTATGAGAGATGGGAGGAAAAGTAGAGGAGGTAGCCATACTTACAAATTGAATAAAAGCAAGACAACCGTGCAGATGCAGATGTTCCTTAAGATGTTCCTTAGATGTTCCTTAAGACCCCAGGCAAATATGAAAAGGGAGGAAAGGAAACAGGACAACAAACTGAGGAGCCTCAGACAGCTCTCCCCAAAGGTGCCCAGGCTCCCTGGCAGCACTGAGTTGGGCTCCCCACAGACTGTGGACAGTGTTTCCTCTTGTATTCCCAGAACTCAGGGGGCTGTCTACCCTGTGGTAGATGGTTTGTAACTGTGTGTTGAATGGAATGGGTGGAGGAAACAATGAGTGGCTAAATGTCTAAATAAACAAAAACAAACCAACACATTTTGGCTGCCACATATTGGAAAGGGAACAAATAATCACCATCTTGAAATTACTCGATCATGCTAGGGTGTATTCAGCAGAACTGGTCAGGATGTACCTGTAGGTATGGGGGCTGAGGTGGAAATATGGGGCAAAGGAAAGAGTGTTCTGAAAATACGTCAGGTGACAGGTCACAAACTACTGCCTGTGGGCCAGTCACCTGTTTTTGTAAACGAAGTTGTATTTGTTTTATTTTATTTTATTTTATTTAAGATTTTACTTATTTTTTAAAAGATTTATTTAGAGAGAGAGGGTGTGCAAGTAGGGGGAGGGGCAGAGGAAGAGACTCCTCAAGCAGACTCTCCACTGAGCATAGAGCCCCATGCAGGGCTTGATTTCACAACCCTGAGATCATGACTCAAGCTGAAGCCAAGAGTGGGACACTCAACTGACTGAGCCACCCAGGCACCCCTAAGATTTTATTTTTAAGTACACTCTACACCCATCATGGGACTCAAACTTACAGCCTCGAGAACAAGGATTGCATGTTCTACCAACTGAGACAGCCAGGAGCCTCAAATGAAACTGTATTAGGACACAGTGACACCCAATCTTTTATGTGTTGTTTATGGCTGCTTTCAGCTATAATTGCAGAGTTGAGTAGTTGCAACGGAGAGCATATGACCATAAGCCTAAAATATTTACTATCTGGACCTTTACCAAAAATGTCTGCCCACACTTGCTTCAGGTCAAAGGCAGAAAAGGATCAAATCCAGGGAGATCTAAGCAGGCAGGATCTGATGTCATGGGATTCTCAAGAGAGTCAGAGTGGGAGGCTGAATCTCTGACACATAAAATGCTACAATTGGAAGGGACCTCAGAGTCTACTGGATCAACCTCCTCAACTTTAGAAGAAAAAACTTTGGCTCAGAAAGGAAAAACAACTTGCTCAAGGTCCCACAGTCAATTAGTGGAAGCTCTCGGACTAGCAGAGACGAGGAGAACTACCAGGTGTAGACTGCAACCAGATGTTGCTCATAGGTCCAGGGTGAGTCTGTTCCCTGACTGTAGCAGAGACCTAGTTCCTGGGATCACATCACGTCTTGGGGCTCAGGGACACGTGACTATTTATCTTAAGAAAAAGGCAGTATCTACGTGAAGAAGGGAGAAGACGTCTTCCCCAAATTTCTCTTTTTTCAGTCCTCTGGACTTATGGTTGTTTTTATTATAAAATATGTGAGGGTCAGTGCCACCCAACTCAAAATTAACTTTGCAAGAAGCACCTGGCAGATGCGTGTGTGTGTGTGTGTGTGTGTGTGTGTGTGTGTTTTAACCTATCCAAGAAGCGTCATGGAGGAGCAATTTTGACAGGTCCCATTAAGTATTCTGTCAATTGGCAATACCTACTCCCAAGGCATTCCAAAACATAACATTCTGGGTAAATAATTAAATAAACACATTGCCTCCCAGGCTTGCAACCACTCTAACACGGCACGTGTTGAAGGAAAACAACAGTTTCTCAAACTGCAAAGAAACTCAAAGTCCTGAAAAGTTAAATAAATCCCAGGCACATTATAGCAAGGCTTCACTGGTCAGGGTCTAGGAAAACATTCCTCTGTGGTGTGGCCCACCAAGTATCACTGGCTAAACAACCAACCTCCTTGCCACCAACCTTGCAGGCCAAGGAAGAGTTCACTGAACAACTGGATTGAAGCTTTTCTGTGACCGTAGAGTATTAGCTTCTATCCTTAGGAAATGGTGTCTGTGGAAGAGACAGAAGAGCTCATATGGCCAGTCCCTTGTTCTGTTAGGTGAGGAAACCAGGGCCCAGAGAGGTACATCTATTGCCACAGGACATAAAACATAAAACAGTTTCAGAATCTTGGCCTCTTTTCAACATACCACACATAAGAAAGCCAACCATAGCACCTAGCAAATAGTAAGCACTCAACAAACATTTGCAGTATGAATGAATCAATAAATGAATTCAACAACTGCACTTTCTGAATGCCTTATATGCTCTGTACACAGTTTTAGGCTCTGGAGATAGTGTTGAACAAGGTCCCTGCCATTATAGAGTTCACATTTGTGTGTGTGACTGTGTGTGAGCAGTAGTCAGCATCAGCGTTGTCGTAGTAGGGTAGTAGTCAGTAGTAGCAGGGCAACTGGGGCAATGTATGTTGAGGAGCAGAGAAATAATTATAATAACTAATATTTAATAAACATTTGCTATATGCCAGCCAGATGCTGTTCTAAGCATTTTGTCTGAGTCAATTTGGGCGGCCATAACAAAATACCACAGACTGGGTGGCTTAAACAACAGATCTTTATTTCTTGATGTTCTGGAGGCTAAAAAGTCTGAGCTCAAGGTACTAGATAATTCTGCTCCCCAGTCAAGGCCCTCTTCCTGGCTTGAAGACTGCAGCCTACCCACTGTGCCTCACAATGTGGAGATGGAAGAAGCTCTGGTCTCTCTTCCTCTTCTTATAAGAACACTAATCCCTAATCCTATCATGGGATCTGCACCCTCATGACCTCATCTAAACCTAATTATCTCCCAAAGGTCCCACTTTCAAATACCATCATTTTGGGAGGTTAGTGCTTCAACATAGGAATTTCGAGAGGACACATTCAGTCCATATCAGCACTGTACATAAACCAACTCCTTTAGGACTCTCAGAAACATGTGAGGGAGCTACTCTTATGCCCCTATTTCACAGATAAGGAAACAAGCACAGAGAGGTTAAATAGCTTGCTCAAGGTCATACAGCTGTCAGTGGCAGAGCCAGGATTCAAACCCAGGCAGTCTGAGCTTCATAGTCCAAAGTCTCATCCAAAGATCAAGGGGGTGAATGAGTGAGTAAATAGATGAGTGAGTAAAGAAATGAATACAATTCTTCACTGTGAATATTTCATAAGAAAACAAAAACCTTTCATAAAATTGGTTTTTGCAAGTTCCCTGTTTGTAAGTAAATTACAGATATTCCTTAACTTATAATGGGGTTACATTCTGATAAACCCATCGTAAGGTGAAAGTGCATTTAGTACATCTAACCTACCAAGTGTCAGAGCTTAGCCTCGCCTACCTTAAATGTGCTCGGAACACTTATGGCGGTGTACACTTGGATGAAATCATCTAACGCAAAGCCTATTTTATAATAAAGTAATAAATATCTCATGTAATTTATTAAACACTGTACAGAGAGTGAAAAACAGAATGGTCGTATGATACCGAATGGTTTAAGTGTCTCGGTTGTTTACCCTTGCGCTCACAGGCCTGAGTGGGAGCTGCAGCTTGCTGCCGCTGCCCAGCAACACCAGACAGTACCTGACTACATATTTGCTGGTCCAGGAAAAGATCAAAACTCAAAACCTTAAGTATGGTTTCTACTGAATGTGCACTGCTTTTGCACCATCATAGGCTATCTGTATAAGAAATTCTGACCATGGCAACTCTTTCAAATCTTATTTGAAAAAATTTAGACACATAAATAGGGTTTCTTTAAGTTTATATATGTGCAAACTTCTTTCCTCAGGTGACAGTTTTCAGATTATAAATCTAAACATCATGAAAATAGCTAATATTTAGTGAGCCTTACCATGTGTCAGATACTAAGCGCTCATTTTAACTCATTTAATCCTTATGTCCACCCTAGGAAGCTGGTGCTATTTTCATCTTAACTTTACAGATGAGACAATTCAGGCACAGAGAGGTTAATTACCTTTCCTAAGGTCACAGAGCTACTAAAGTGGCAGAGCTGGAATCTGAACAGGGTGATCCCATTCCAGAGACTCGGAAATACTCTGCTGAGTCCCTCTGTTTTTATTTAGGGCCGAGTTTCTCAACCTGACCTCATGTTGGCTTCACTTGGGAAGCTTCAAAAAAATGCTGATGTCTGGACGCACTCCAATAAAATGAGGATATCTAGGAATGGAGCCTTGGTATTGCTCTTTTAAAAACTCCATTATAATTCTGATGCACAGTAAGAGTCCAAATACACAGACTTAGGGAACCTGTAATTGGCTCAAAACCCACTGTTTTGAGCTTTCTACCCAAAGCCAACATCACAACAATCTCCACCTTCCCAATGGCATCTGTGATTCCCAATGACCGTCCACATCTCAGGGTGGCAAAGCTGACTCCCTGCCAAAAATTTCTATGGGTCCTGGAGATTCTGGTTTTTCTGAACTGTCAAGTCCATCTGCACTGGGTCTTCTTAGCACTGCCTGTAGGGAGGATCAAGTGGGAGCAAGTCTGTTATATCCCAAATCCCAATAAGGAAGAGCAGCTCTTCCTTATTGTGCCAGGAGCTACACCAGGTGCTTAACATACATTGTTACCACTCTTCGCTCCTGGGATTTGAGGGAGGCCCAGTCAATAGATCTCTTCTCGCTACATGATTTCTAAACCAGTTGAGATAAGCAAAGGAGTTAGGCAGATGGAGATCAAAATGTTAGCTTTATTACAGATAAAGTTTGCTCGAGAATACGGGGTAGGTGTGAAGCAACAAGGAGCTTCTATATACTATACCCCAGAATTAGACATTGAGCAGAAGTTTAGCAGATGGACAGATGTAAGCAAACCTGGAAGACACTCCACTGGTGCTGTAATGCATGTTTATAAAGCACGATTGAATTGTAAGATATTATTACTAAAATAGAAACTGCACAATGACTACTTAGTGCAGGCACTATGCTTAATTATTATCAAGTCTACTACACAGCAACAAACTAAGTGCAAAGTCATTTACGAATTTCCCTCAATTTACATGTAGCTACTATTTGCAACATTTCTCCACACCAACCCCCCTGAAAAGTGGAAGAGAAGAGATTTTATTGCATTTCCATCTTTTATACTGTACTTATGGGCGCCATATGCAAGACACATGTGAGAGGCATAGCCACAGCACACCCCACATGGGCATTGCAAGCCATTTACATTAGATTTTCCTGTTACAGTAGCTGCAGGCACGTAAAATGTTTATTACTGTTATATTGCCATTGCTTTCATTCTACATATACCTGCTGCTGAGCATCTGGTCTTGTGTTGAAAAGAATGGGAGTGCATTGATGTTTTCTCTGGAACTCCAGTTTTCTTACTTTAACCAGACACTGGCTCTCCCTGGCCTTCCTCACTGGCCAGTCCCAAAGGCTAGACAGAGTCAGTAACTTTGGTATTAGCTGAATAAAAAGAAGTTATGATAAAGACTGCTTTTGCATTAAACTAAAGGTCAAACAAAAGCAGGTCTTTTTTAAAAAAATGTTTTATTTATTCATTTATTTGAGAGAGAGAGAGACTGCAAGAGCAAGCTGGGGAAGTGAGAGGGACAAGCAGCCTCCACACTAAGCGCAAAGCCCGATGAGGGGCTCGATCTCAGGACCTTGAGATCATGACCTGAGCCAAAACCAGGAGTTGGATGCTCAACCAACTGAGCCATCCAGGTGCCCCAAAAAGCAGGTCTTTTTAATACCAAGGTAATCACTCTTCAAAGAGCAGTCCATGAAGTTTTTTCCCAGGCCTACTAAGGAGATGGTAATTACACCCCAATCAGCCCATCTTCTCCCATCCCCAAGCCACTACATACATCATCAGGCCTATTATTGGTACATTAAATGCTTGCCATTTGTCTGATGCCTAGCCCTTCAGGTACCCAATCATTGTCTTCAGAAATCTGGAGCTAGTAGACAACACTGTAAGTTACGTTAAACAATAAAATAAAAGTTAAATACAGTAATAGGTGATAGCATATATTTAATATACTGGAAGGCTGTCTGGACTTGGACTGAGCTGGGTGAGAGGACTGGCTTTCTCTTACCAGCTTTGGTCACATCACTTGACTTCTTTGTGCTATGCTGTACAATTAGACAGTATGTGCGGTGGTTAAGAGGTTGGGCTTCAAATTCAGACATGATTGTGAACCTCAATTGCCATTTATCAGCTCTATGACTTTGGGTAACTCACAAAACCATTCTATGCCCCCAATTCTTCATCTGCAAAGGGGACCTGCTAGAGGATGACGGAGAGGATTAAACACGATATTCATAAAGCACTCAGCAGAGTGCCTAGACCAAAGTAGATGTTCCCTAAGGGGCAGCTGTCATTATTTTCAAGTTAAAAAACCTCTGTGAAACCACTGGTAAACTACTATGATTATATAATCAATTGCCAAATGAGTGGTACTAATGATTGGTAATTTCAGAGTTGAGGGGGAAGGACTCTCTATGGGAAGGAAATACACTGAGTTTGGCTTTGAAGAAGGCCTAGAGTGAGATAGACAGTTGGGGGATGACAAGGACATGAAAAACAGAATGGCTTAATCAAGGGCAAGGAAGCAGCAATGTGCATGGAATAATTTATGAACAGTGAGTACAAGAGCTCGTTGGAGCAAAAGACTCACACCGGGTGGGAGGAGGAGGAGAGGAATTGGGTAGCACAAAATAGTATTTGGAAGGAATTCTGGGAAAGTCCTTCCAGAATAACAAATTTGGATAATCCCAAGGCAGTGGTATACATTTGAATATTTCCAAGTAGTGAGAAGATATGATGAAAGAAAGATTATCCTGGTAGTAATTGATAAGACAAAATTAATATCTTGGAGGTTCTTTTTTTCTATTTTATTAGTGAATAAGACTATTTAAACTTTGATGTGGTCCAAGGGCCTAACAATGATTTGTAAAAAATTAACTTTCCCAGTTTTTGCTCATAACTTAGTAAATCATTAAATACTGCTATAGCTAACATGTATATAGTTCTTTATAGTTATGGTAATATTAAGTAGCCCATAAATAGTGGTCATAAAAGAACAAAATCCCAGGATGCTTTTGCCATGGGGAGTTGTCTAATAGGGTCACAAAAAATAACTTTGAAGTGACAACTTTGGGGTAATGGGTCATAATCTTTTAGAGTAGTGTTTTACTCTAGAAGTTTTTTCCCTTACTGACAAAAATTAGAAAATAGCAAATTGCAAACTGCGAGATTAGAACACAACTCATGAAGATTTAACTCTGAAGTTGAAAAAATTAAAGACAACATGAAAATTCTCTAAAATAATTTTAAAGACCCAGGATCAGGAGAAAACTTTTCAAATCTGACCTTTAAATCTGACCTGTCTGATCAAATGGGACAGAAAAGAGAATTAGAAGGGAACATGTAACCACAACGACAAAAAGAGAGGATCCGAACAGAATAGTTTTCTAGTAAGAAAGGATTAGAGTCAACACCAGAACCAGAATGCATATTATGTCTGGATAATACTGATGATAGCAAAAGCTCCTATTTGTTGAGCAATAAGCTGGGCTCTTGCTACAAGCATTTGGTCTTATTTCACTCTCATAACAATTCATTATCTGCATCTTACCAATTAGGAAATTGAGATTTACTGTGACTTGATAACTTGTCCAAAGTCACACAGCTAATGAATGCAGGACTGAACTGGGATTTAATGGCAATTCTGCCTGCCTTCCTAACTCGGGCTCTTTCTATTGTACCCACACAAATATGCAACAGGTGCTCACACACACACACACACACACACACAC
>CM052900.1:120820002-120841651 GCA_028534135.1 Potos flavus | reverse complement strand
ACTTCATTGGGGTCTATCCTCTTATTCTTCTCTTGGACATTGGGTCTGAGATGCTTCTCTAGTTTGTGGGAATTACTTCAACATTTGACCTTATTAAACTAATTAAACAACAAACCTACATAAGCAAAGCAAAATCTAAGGCTGTGAATACCTTGAGGTTATAAAATTGAAACCTAAGTATAACCAATCCCAAACAGCAAACTAGCCTTTAAGCTACAGCTGATGAATAGTTTCCTTACTTTGTTTCTACCTTTTCTCTATAAAAATCTCTCCCGGCTGTTCTCCATAGAGCACTCCAAATTACTTCCAGTTTTGGCACTATCTGATTCAAATCAGATTTTGTTCAGATAAACTCCTAAAAATTTCAACATGCCTCAGTTTATCTTTTAACAACCTCTAGGAGTTATGAACCTTGCTCCCAAACTCAAGTGTGCAAGAAATGTCTTTTATAATTTTACTGTTAAATATATTTCTATTACAAGAGTCCATTAAGCAGGAGTCAAACTCTCCAACTTGGACAGTGAAGGTCTCCCCCACATTTTTTTGAGGTTGCATTCTTGTTCCAGGGGTTTCTGTAGGACCAGGGCCCTGGGGCTGGGGTGGGGAGAAACTATCATACCCTCAGAAGTCACCTAACTGTACTAGCATTCCCTGGAATGACTCATTGCTTGTCGGATGATCTGTCCACCTAGGTCACTGCAGGGTCCTCCTTGCTAGGTCCACTGCATCTCAGAAGCACTCAGAGGGAATTTTGCTGCTCCCCCACTGCTCTGCTGTGGGCCATTGTATGTGGTTATCTCCCATTCATCCATAAACTCTCCTTAGGCCACATTTACCTTGCTCTTCCATGCCATCTGAGGCCTTGCCTCTCCAGGTTATCTGGAGAAGTTATCCAGCCTCAGGTTATTTCTGCTCTTGAATCCCCCCAAACCTACCTGGGGTTTCTTTCCTCCCTTCCTCCAGAGTTTCTGCATGGGAGACAAGGGTGGCGGGAGGGGGGGGCCCTTCCACAGGGCATGTATCCCTGTTGAGTGCCCTTGTTTCTCCCTTCATTCTTTCTCCTCCTCTAGTCCATCCAAATCACCTTATTTAGCTATATTCAAATTATCTTTATCATGTCCCCTCCCCTCCTAAGGATTCTGCTACTCCAGAACTAAATTTTTGAAATAAAAAAAACATTTTCCCTCCAAAGAAGATATATAAATGGCCAGTAAGCACATGAAAAGTTACTCAACATCACTTAGTCATAAGAGAGAGACAAATCAAAACCACCATGAGATATCACTTCATACCCATTAGGATGGCTATTGCCAAAACAAAACAAAACAAAAAGCCAGAAAATAAGTGCTGGTGAGGATGTGGGAAAATTGTCATTCTTGCGCTTTCCTGGTGGGAATGTAAAATGGTGCAGCTGCTGTGGAAAACAGTGATTTCTTAAAATACTAATCAAAGAATTACCATATGGGGGCGCCTGGGTGGCTCAGTGGGTTAAGCCTCTGCCTTCCGCTCAGGTCATGGTCTCAGGGTCCTGGGATTGAGCCCCACATTGGGCTCTCTGCTCAGTGGGGAGCCTGCTTCCCCCTCTCTCTCTGCCTGCCTCTCTGCCTACTTGTGATCTCTCTCTCTTTGTCAAATAAATAAATAAAAATCTTTAAAAAAAAAAAAAAGAAAAAAAAATTACCATATGGTCCAGGAATTCCACTTTTGGGTATATACCCAAAAGAAGTGAAAGCAGGGATTCAAATAGATATTTGTACACCCATGTACATAGAAGCATTTTTCATAATAACCAAAAGCTGATAGCAACCCAAATGTCCATTGACTAATGAATGGATAAACAAAATATATATGTACATAGAATGAATTTATTAGGCCTTAAAAGGGAACGAAATTCTGACTCACGCTATAGCATAGATGGGACTTCGAAGGCATTATGCTTAGTCAAGTAAGTTGGACATAAAAGGACAAATATTATGATTCCAATTATATGAGGTACCTAAAGTAGTCAAATTCATAGAAACAGAAAGTAGGATGGTGGTTGCCAGGGAACTGGGGGAAGAGGGAATGGGATATTAATGTTTAATGAGTACAGAGTTTCAGTTAGGGAAGATAAAAAAAGTTCTGGAGATGAATGGTAGTGATGGTTGCACAAGAATGTGTATAAATTTAATGTCACAGAACTATACACTTAAAAATGGTTAAAATGGTAAATTTTACGTTATGTATATTTTACCAAATAAAGTCTAGTTGAATGACAGAATGGTGCCACAGGAAATAAATTGATAAAAACAAAAAATACAGTTAATATATAAAAAAGGAAAAAAGAGAAAAAAAGAAAAATTCAATTAACATATAAATATATTATGCCACCCAGACCTATAAAATGTTTTTTCTTCCTTTATCTTCTTAGAAAAGCGGAATCATCTCTGGAATATAGACTCTGATTGTCAACGAAGGAAGAAGAATCATCCTGAGTGCAGTCAATAAGGATCAATTCATTGTAAGTTTACTGTATCTTTATTCCAGCTCTCCACTCTAAATTTGGATTCCTGGCCAAACAGCCATCCATCTCTCTCTCTCTCTCTCTCTCTCTGTCTCTCTCTCCTCCTCATTCCCTGCCCCACCTCCCTCTTTCTTTCTTTCAAGATTTATCTAATTAGGAACAACCATAGTGGTCACCATTTTTCCAGTTTTTGAGTACATCATTAGTAGAGTAATATACATGGGTTCCAGATAATTTAACAAATGGTGTTGGGACAATTGGTTTCAAAAAATGAGTTTGATCCATTGTACATCTTGCACTAAAATAAATTCCAGATGGATCAAAGATTGTTTTTAATGACTCATAAAAGTTGTAGAAGAAACATGAGAGAATTTGTTTTTATAAAATCTTACAGTGGGAAGAGCACTCTAAGTATGGCATAAAATTCAGAAGCCATAAAAGAAAATTTTAGTCAATTTAAACTTGTAAAAACTTTAAAAAAATTCTTTGTAGAAAAAAATTCTTTAAAGTCAAAAAACAAATGGGGAACATTCTTGCCTTACATATTACAACCAAGGACTAATTTCCTTAATATATAACATGTTTCAACAATACTATAAAGAAAACATTCAATAGTAAAAATGGGCAAATGATAGATGTAGCCTGTTTTTAAAAAGGGGGAAATGAATGGCTCTTATATATATAAAAGGTGTTCAACTTCATCATAATAAAAGAAGTACAAATGAAAGCTACACATGAGATAGACAAAAGAAAAATTTGGATAAAACACTGAATTGTTGAGAATGTGGAGAAAAAATCATTCTCAACGGTTGTTGGAGGGAATGTGAATTAACATAATCTTTATCGATCAAAATTTTACATTTATTCTTTGACCCAGCAATTCTGCATCTGGAAATTTACCTCATAGATATAGTCGTAAAAAGAGAAATAACACACATGCAAACAACTTGAATTCCACTAATAAGAGACTGCTTAAATAAATTTTGATACCATAAAATAGAATATTATGTGACCATAAAAGGAATAACGCAGCTCTATAAGTACTGATATGAAACAATCTCCAGGATGCATTATATTGTAAAAATACAAACAGAATGATCTGTATATTATGCTACCATTTGTGTAAATAACAACAGAGGAATTTAGAAATGTATAGAGTTGATAATGGCATATACTATATCTCAAAGAATATTTAAAATCCTATTGCCTCTGGGAGTCAAAGGCAGAAGAAAGCTTTAGTAGTCATTGAATACTTTGGTACCTTTTCAGTCTTGTATTATCTTTTACACAGTAACAGCAACACCAGTTCTGGCCCCTGCCCCCATGGGCTCCAAATGGGCCTTGTATCTGCCTACAGACACCCTGACATTGCTTTGGAGTTGAGTTTCCCACGCATGTCTGCAGCTATGTCTTTGTATTTGATATCAGTACATTCCTTTCTTTCCTGAAGCCCAGCTTTATATTTACACTTTTTGCTGTATACAACATGCAGAATATTGTGTGGCGTCAACAAGAGGATTCCTGCTTAAGTAAGACCAGTCTCCAGCAGAAGATCACACAGAAGGGTGTGATCCCGATCAGGAGTTAAAGAAAACAGTGGAGTTACTTTCCCGTCAGTCACTTCCCCTCTTTGCCCTCAGTCTTTTTATTTGTAAAATTAGTTTAGATTAGATAACATCCAAGGTGTTGTAATAGTTCTGGATTGACTTCCCATGTTCCTAGTAAAGTCAGTATAGCAGACACAGAGCCAGATTATGTGGGTTCAGATCCTAGCCTTGCTACTTATTAGCTGTGTCCTTAGGTAACTTGTTTTTGCGTGTATGTGTGTGGTTTTTTTTTAAGATTTATTTATTTATCTTTAAAGAGTGAGAGAGAGCGCTGCGGGGAGGGGCAGAGAGAGAGAATCCCAGCAGACTCCCCGGTGAGCGCTATCTCAAGACCCTGGGGCTTGATCCCAAGACCCTGAGATCCTGACCTGGGCCGAAACCAAGAGTCGGACACTTTACCAACTGCGCCACTCGGGTGCCCCTAGGCAATTTTTTTTTAACTTCTTTGTGGCTGTGTCTTCATCTGTGGAGATAACAATAATAGAAACTGACTTAAAGGATATTGGGAGGATTAAATGAGTTACTATGTTTAAAATACTGAGATGACTACTGAGGTATGACTGCTTCTTCCTCTCCTCCTCTTCCTCGTTATTATTATCATTATTGATTTTGGGGAGGCTAAAGGGATTATGCAAGGTATGGCCTGGGTTACCTAAGCCTGAAGAAAGAATCACTCCTTGCTACCTTCAGAAGTATTAGAGCTCTAGATAAGTTCCACCTTCAAATGAAGCATGAATAGAAAAGGATCTTCAGGCCTCATCCTACCTTTGACAGCTTCAATCAATCCATGCATCATTTTCAAATACTTACTGTAATACTTCAGGGCCTGCTGAGGAAATATGCAGTCTGTCCTCACTCTTGAGTTGTTAACATCAAGGTTAGGAGGACAACTTTCTGATAGATCAGGCAACTAAAAGAAGAGGAGAAATTTTCATTTATTGAGATGCACTATGGGTTATGTGTTAAATCTTTTGCAAAAACATGCTCATTTAACTGGATCAACATAAACCAGTTCTGTACTGATTCTTAAATTGTGTCAAGTAGCTTGCAAGTGTAGAGGAAATTCTGAGACAAGACACCAAGAGAGACTGATCAAGGTGTTTACGAACTTTCCTAATAAATTAGACTACTTGTTAAATATGCATATTCGTAGGCTACACCCCAAATCCACTGAATCTGAATGTCCAGGGGCGAGTCTCCAAGAAGCTATATATTTTTTTAAGTTTTTAAAAGAATTTTAAGTAGGTTCCACACCCAACATGGGCCTGAATTCACTACCCTGAGATCAAGAGTCACACACTCTCACACACTCTACCGACTAAGCCAGCCAGGCAGCCCCAGAAAGCTGTTTTCAAGAGAGCTTCAGGCAATACCTTTCATCAGAGAAATTTTGGAAACCTTGGGTTAGAGGATATCTTGAAGGGTCAAGAGGAGAGAGTTCTATTCTCCACATCTGAGAGTTTTCATTTGCCTGTCACAAAGCAAATGAGGAATGAACTGGGTAGGAGCCAACAAGAGACTCTCATTGCCTATCTGGGAGCACAGATGACCTTAACCTAGGAGATTACATCCCCATGTGCTTTTCTCCTTTGAAAATCACTCAAGGAGGCTATAGTGTGTGTCTTGATCCACTGGCTCCACACTAGATTACAAGGATTGCCTGGTTTTTTTAAAAAAAAAAAACCTCTTTGAGCTGTGTTCTCACGCACTGTGACGTCAGTAGAACCCCAAGACTGAATTATAGCTTTGCATTCAATCAAGAATCATGTATTATTCTCTATGTTATCCATCATTGCTTCCCCACTGCTCAGAAGACAGAGTGACAGCAATACACACAATGGGCAAGCACCTGAGGTGCATTAAACCTATCAATAATAAGCATTGTTCTCAGAAAGATTTTGCTCTGTGGAAAAAGCAGAATGGAACGGCCTTTCCAATGGCTGGCAGAGGCTTTGAAATTGTTTCCCATTAAATGTGCAAATTCTGAAGCCACAGAATTCAGTTACCACCTCATTTGTGTCCTAGGGATTTGGTTTGGACTGAATCAAAAAATATATCTGTTCATATTAAATACAAAATGATTATTGGATGTCCTGTTCCTCATATTTAACTGCGTACAAACACTAAAATTCAATCTATGTGAAATTAATGAGTTGATGGTGAGTCTGATGCATGTGTTTAATCAGAAAATTACATACAGAGTACTTGAAAGCATATTAATTAAAGTTTAGTAAGAAGGCAGTAGGCATTTAGATACAAACACAAATGCAAAATACATCAATACACTTACCTGTAATTATCTATCACTATTGCCTTGAAAATGCTAGTGCCTTTAAATACAAATGAAACATAATATATGCTTGGGTCATTTTAGACATTAGAAATGTTTCATAAAGATATTTTATTTTAGTTTTCCTTTTAAACTGGATTGAGTTACACAGTGAAACACAGAGAATATGCACTTGTATTGATGAATGGAGGCGCTAGTAATTGGCATATAGTATTTCCTCTGATGTTATTAGCTACCAATTTCTCAGGTCACGATGAATATAAAACATTCTTTTACACAGCTTGATTCTTTGTGTAAATAATCAAAGAAAACAGGCTCTTGACACAATGCCTTCCGTAAATGCTATCATAATTGACTTATTTACAAATCAAACATAGCAATGACGAACTCAGTACATTTAAACTTCCCAGATTTAGTCCCAGAGAAATGCAATAGCCTTGGTTGGTATTTGTGGTATCTTCTTGTATCACTAGATCTAATGGACTTATTAACTCACTGGATGGGCCCATGTTGGTCTGGCTTTCTCCAATATGTGGATTGAGATTCCTTTTTTTTTTTTTTTAATTTCTTTAGCTGTGTGTCTACCATTTCTTTCTCTCTAGTGATCTAGATATCTTTCCTTCTTTCATATTTGAGAATCCCTGTTCATATCCACCTGACATTAGGCCTAAAATAAGGCAATGAAAAAGTTGGCAATTTCCAAATATCTTTGTGGAGGCAATATCCAAAAGCTTAACTGCATTTTTATGCATTCAGTGGATGTTGGGCAGAGTGTAGATAAGAGTGTAGCCCATTCAGCATCTCTGAGGTCAGCATCTTCCTATGATGCCGCACAGGGAAAGAAAGGGGTGACTCTCAGCTCTCAGACAGATCTGGAGTATAGCCCACTGCCAAGTGTTTACCCTTCCTCAGGAACTCTGCTGAGCTCTTGACATCCATCATCTCATTTAATCCTCATAACTACCCTGTGAAGTATACATTATTTCCTTGTTTAACACATGAGGGAATTGAGGCACAACATAGTTATGTAAGATTCAAATACAGGAAACAACTAAGACGAGAACGAGAGGAAATTTCTTGGGCTAGAAATGCCAGAGGTAGGATTTGAACCCAGCATGGACCATCAGCTTCAAAACACACTTGTTTTTGCATAATTATGCCATGTATAACTACACATTTATTTAAATTATGGAATTGGCTATCATACCCTCATAGCCTGATTTTTTAAATCCTTTTCTGAGCCCAGAATCAAAAGGTCTGGAAAAATCAGAAGATATTTTATTTATTTATATCAAGGATCTAGGCATTTTGCTTTTTCCTCAGCATCCATGTTTTCATCCTTTTTGTGTGTATATTATCATATATATTTTCCTTATTAACTTTTATTCATTTGCAAAAACTTTCCTACAAGGAATATGTCTTTGCCTAGCAGCGTTGGCTAGTAGTTATAAGCATACCTCTTAAGGTAATTTGCTTAGTTCAAAAACAAACTCCTTCAGTTATTATTCGACCTAGGGCAAGGTGCTTATGTTCTTTAAGTCTCAATATCTTCCTCAGTATCTTCCTCTGTTAAAAAAAAAAAAAAAGATACTAAAGTCTCAGTATCTTCCTCTGATGGTAGCTATCTGTGGATTAAATGAGATAATGCAAAGACAGAGACTGGCACCCAGTAAGAACCTGAAAGCATTAGCTACTATTATTTGTATAAGCATTAGGCTTTAACTCAAGCAAGACTACACTAAGAAGGCTAACTAATTATAGGGTACCATTCTCTTCTCCCTTTGCAGGTAACTGGCAAGATAAGATCCTTAAATCCAGAGACAGAACAAGGTCATCTTTCAGGATTAGGCCAAATAATGGAGAATTGAATTGGAAGCAGACAGATCATCTCAGCCCGACTATTAGCTGTGTGACTTTGGGCAAGTCATATTTGGCCTTCAACTCTCCCCTTGTCTCAGACACTGGGAAATCAATCTGCCCCCTGAGATTCCTACCAGTGTTATTCTTTGAGGAACCCATACAATCATGAGTAAGTACTCACTTCCAAGAGCTTATAATTTCCATGCCTTACCTGAACACCACCTTTTAGCCCAGGAAGCCAGGAACCCAGGTCACTCCTGAACTTAGCACTTGGATGCCCAGAGCAGCTGCTAACACCCCCAGCCGAGCCCCACACCTCCTTAATCTGAAATCCTCATTAGCTCCAACTGCAGGCCATCTATTACCTCACGCCCATAATGGGAGTTAATTTCTGTTGGGATCAGATGGTCTTCCCCCTGGAAATTTTTATTCATATTTCTTTCCTGTTTTGTGATTCTCAATCGGAGTTTTCTAATAACAGATCATTTCTTTTTGTCTAACTTTAATCTGGTCCTGCTTGACAAGCCCCATCCTTTTCATTGAAGGGTAAGACCACTTAAAGGAAGGCCAATAAGCCCTTGTGCTGCTCGGCCGGCTGGGGTGATTTGTCACCCGGTGCAGTGGTGGTCACACCAATGGATTTATCTCAAGGTAAATGGAGATGCTGAGACCCGGGACCTGGAGCTTTGATTAAGGCGCCCTTTTTGTAGTGTTGATAGATGTTGCTTGTGTTTATCTATTTGAAATGCCACTAAATCTGTGAATACAATGGAAAAAGAGAGTACTTTGCTGCTGAAAACATATTAGTGATTTATGTTTCAGTAAGAAGCACAATAAAGAGACAGAGGCTATTAAGAGCAGCTATTTTCATGAGAAATAGTTCTGCTTTAAAACATTATTAACCCCACCTTGATAAAGACTTACATGCATGCATAATCATGTTTACTTACCCCTTTAGTTTGGTGCAATATGCATTTGAAGCACACATTCTCTAAATATTAAGAAGTTAGTCAGCAGAATATTTACAGCGAAAGACACCTCACCAAGGACTGTTCTGCATGTAAATTTCCTTCTCTCAAGATAGGGACACATAATAAACTTATCTAGGAAGCTTTGGAGTTTGTATGGGTTTCATATTGTTCAAAGTACTCTCAAATCCTGCTCACCATCATTTTCTATGTCTACACACACACACACCGCCCCCTCCGCCCTGCATTGTAGTAGATATAACCAGTACGGTGACACATAAAGATTATAATGCATGGATATAACTTATAACATGAATCAATGTCATCAAGACGCACCCATTTAAATGAATAGGGTCAGATGAGAGTGCTGTATCACCCTGACTTGTGTGACAGTTACAAATGCATCACCTCGTATGCATAATAGGAGTGTACAAACCAGAAGAGATTTGTAAACTTGGTTCATTTCAAGCAGAACTGACCCACAAGAATGGAAACAAGAGGAAAGGCAACTGGGTTGGAGCTGTCGAGAAATAAGTGATTCTGTGTTTTGCGGTTTCTTAAAACCCTAATAAGGGTTTCGAGTCCTCCAGCTCCAGCGGGGACCTGAGAGCAGATCAGATCAGGCTCAGCACGTTGGCTATTTACCAGGCTCACTTTTAAAGGCGGTAGCGCTTGCACGGAGTAGAGGTGGGGATAACAAACGTGGATCGCGGGTGGGGTACACAGACGTGGAGGGGAGAGTTTGAGGTGCGGGATTCTTAACCAAGTCTGGGGTGGTGGGGTAGGGGGAACCCAGGCGAGTTGGGCCTGGCAGAGTTAACAGTGTTCAAAGTGCAATTAAGTGTTTGGAAGGTTCTGTGCCGTGTGCTCTGATTTATTGATACGTTCCGGGGATTTCTCTGCAGCGGGGTGAGCGGCTTGGGGGGCGGGGGAGGGCCTGGGGCGGTGCGCGCCCGGGAACCCGGCAGCAGGCAGCGGGGTCTGGGGCTTGGCACCACCGCGCGCCGGGTGTTGAGCGTCGCGCTTAGCCGAGGCCACACCTGCACCTCATTTGCTTCCGAGCAGCGCCATGACCCTCCTGCTGATGGGGCGCCTTCCCTTTCATCCTCGGGACTATGACAAGTTATTAATTGCCACCATTAGCCGCAGCAGCCTGCCCGAGATCTCTGCTGCTCTCTGGAGGTGAGAAACTGCGCGTCTGAATGCGGAGGAAAGAGGCACGGAGCTGCGCGGGGCAAACTGAGCAACAATCTGCCCAAAAGGGATTGTGAGATGGTGAATAATTTATTAGAAAACATTTTTCTTTGTCCTTCCCACAGACCCACAAATCCTCCCCAAGCGCTCTTTACCAGCCTTGCAGATAATGTACTTACACATCTCAGAGCCTGCTAAATAGACTGAAGAGGCCACCGGGTTCACCCTCCACACTGCGGCTGCCAGGACCGCGCAGACCCAACGCGCGGCCTCTGCCAAGGGCCCGCTGATGGAGGTGAGGTAATTACATGCGTTTGCAGAGGCAGATATGAACAGCCGATGGATGGCCGCCCCACCTCCTTCCGGCTCCTGCTTCCCATATAGAACAGGTACACCCTAACACACATAACCCCACAATTTCATTCCTCACTGCAAGTATTTATCGGGTTTCTACTATAACAGGGAGTTGCTCTGTCCCTGGCACCTCTGGACAAAAGTAAGGCCACACCATCTTCACAGCCATACATGTGCTCCTTTGACAGAGCAGTGAGCCTACTCTACTGGAGATGTAAAGAGGAAAGACTCAGGCCCTGTGCTGAAAGAGCTGGAAGCCTGTGTCCATGTCAGGGATGCTACTGCAGGCTGAGTGAGATATTGTAGGCTCTCCATTCCCAGAGATCTTCATGAGGAGGAGAGATAGTCATAGCTCCTCAGAGGTTTTGGAATAACACAGTTTGAAATCAGGCCAAGCACATGTAACGTGAGTATCTTCTAATTCCCAGCTTTTATGATACCTTGATCTTTTCCTCTTTAAAGGCATAGAATCTCTTTTTAAATTTTATTTATTTTTAATTTAAATTCAGTTAATTAACTAACATATAATGTATTATTGGTTTCAGAGGTACAGATCTGTGATTCTTCAGTCTTACGTAATGCCCAGTGCATAATACCAGTATAATACATATCCTCCCCAATGTCCATCACCCAGTTACCACATCCCTCCACCCCCTGCCCTTCAGCAATCCTCAGTTTGTTTCCTAAGACAAAGAGTCTTATGGTTTTGTCTCCCAATCTGGTTTCATCTTTTTTCCTTTTTTCCTCTTTCCCCCTATGATCTTCTGCCTTGTTTCTCAAATTCCACTTATCAGTGAGATCATGTGATAATTGCCTTTCTCTGATTGACTTATTTTGCTTAGCATAATACCCTCTTGTTCCATCCACAAAAAGGCATAGAATCTCTTAAAATGATGCTCCAAGATCTGTCTTTCTGGGGAGTCGGTAGATTAATTAAGTCATTCAACAAACTTTAGGTTACTACATGCCATGCCTCATGCTGGGTTCTGGGGATACAGTGGTAGATAGGTGTGTTCCCTGACATCTGAGGACTGCTCAGATTCTAAAGAGACAGCATCAAGCCCTCAGGTGCCAGATGGGCATCTTAGCTGAGAATGTATCAAGCTAAAATGAGATGAGACTAGCTGCCTCCATTGTGTGAGTCTGAATGTGCTTTAGTGACAAGCATGACAAGTGTTCTGATCCTCTTACAGTTACTGACAGCTCCAGTCTAATGGGTAAATTACATATCAAATATAGGAGTACACACACACAGTAGAAGACTAACATGTCAAAAAGGGATATAATCTAAAAGACCTATTAATCCATTTATTTATTTGACCAACACACTTTAAGTGCCAACATGAGTCAGACCCCATGGCTGGTGCCAGGCATCTGACACCTACCAGGCCCTGCTCTGTGGGGGCTCACAGACCAGTGTGGGAGATGGTCTCGTGTGTAAAAAATTATAATTCTGTGGAGAATACTAACTGAGAAAGATGCCAGGTGTTCCGGAAGAAGAGAAGAGGAAGCAGCTGGTTCAGGCCTGGGAAGGTGCGCAAGGGTGTGTAGATCAGAGAAGTTTCCTCAAGGCAGCAGTGTGCTAGCTGGATCTTGAAGAATGAGTGGGCCTCACTGAAAGAGTGCAAGAGAGAGGAAGATGGGGGAAAGGAAGATGAAAAAAAGTGGCACGTGCTCACTAAGCAAAGACTATTAGTTAATTGGAATCATTCATTCATCCATCGATTCATTCAAAAAACATTGAAGCTTACCATGCTGTTATGGACTGAATGTTTGTATCCTCCTAAATTCATATGTTGAAGCCTTAACCTCTGTGTGGCTGTATTTAGAGTAAGGGAGTAATTTAGGTTAAATGAGATCATTAGGGTGGGCCCCTCAACTAATAAGATTAGTATACTTTTAAGAAGAGACATCAGAGCTTGCTCTCTCTCACTCTCTTTCTCTCTCCATGCACAGGCATCAAGGAAAGGCCATGTGAGAAGACAGCTGTGTGCAAACCAGGAAGAGAGCTCTCACCAGAAACTGACCATCTTAGCACCTTGATCTTGAACTTCTAGCTTCCAAAAGCATGAGAAAATTAATTTCTGTCATTTAGTTATCCAGTCTATGATATTTTGTTATTACAACCCAGGTAAACTAATGTACATGCTCCTCGCACTGTACCAGGCATGAAGTAATCAAAGATAAATGAGACCAGTGACTGCCCTCAAAAGCTCAGGGATATGTGGGAGAGATTGACCAATAGACAAACAATGGCTAAAGTAAATATTCTGGTGGATTACATGATCACCTGCTTGAAATCATCATGATTTATTTTCTTAAGTGAGCAACAATGTTATCCGCTCTTCAACACATTTGAATATGATTGAAGGATTCGATGTTGGAGCCATTAATACTATTTACCAATACTTCAGTTTCTTCTCATTCTAGGCAAATTCCCCACTCACAAGAAGTTAACTGGGTCTATGTGATTTGTTTTAAAAAATGAATTGTGATCCAAAGTGACAGGTATCACTTGCAGACAGAAACCTTTAAGAACCTGTGAGTGATTGGCCAAGTTTCCTTCTCCTGCACAGAGAGCAACCATCAACATCCCAGGTGTGGGAGGTTCTCTCAGCCCACATCTCTGTGTGAGACCAGTAGGAGAAGAAGACCTATGAAGAACAGGCAGCATGAGTAAGAAATAAACTTTTATTATTTTAAGCCACTGACATTTGAGGTTTATTTGTTACTATAGTACAATCTAGCCTAGTATGACTAATATAAGAAAGAAGAGGTTACTCACATTCTGACCTTGGTAGACATTCTGGAATATTGGTTTTGCCACTTGAAGCCCTAAGAGTGACATACTGTAAAGGGGTCAAGAGACAGGACTTCCAGTTTTTGCTTGGCCTGGAAGTCCCATTAATCCACCATCGGGTTATAAAATACATTGGTAGATCTCCTCACAAGAAATAAGAAGTTAGAATTTTACTTGTTCATCTACCCTTTCAGTGTTATATGCTTCATCTCCCATATAAGATCTGTTAGCACAGAAGCCCATGTGTGAAGCTGTGTACCTGAGAGATGCAAACTAAATGGATATGGCTTTCCAGTCTTTCAGAAGATTTTGCCCTTTCATGTCCTGTTCATGGGCCCAAGGGCAGAGGGCTCTGGAACTGAGTGTCTGGTTTTAAATCCGGCTCCATCACTTACTAGCTTTGCAGTCTTGCACATGTTACTTAATCTCTTTAAGCCTCGGTTTCCTCACCTGTAAAATGTGAATACTAACAGTACTACCTCACGAGGATGTTTTGTGCGTTAAATGAGATATTCCACGTAGAGCACAAAAAAATAGTAATCAATATTGTTGGTGTTATCATTACTTCTCACCATCAGGACAGTCTTAAAACCAAATGTCAAAAGTCTTTATCACAAAGCCATGACTATTCTTAGAGAATTTACTTAAGGGTCAGCTGGGAGGCAAGGATCTGGAATAAATGATCTTCCAGCTCGTGCCAAGGTTTGTGATCCTCCAACAGCACAGAGTTTCTTAATGGAAATTAAAACATCTCCTTAGAAAGGTTCTACCCCAAAAGAAATCCTGCCAAGAGAGGACCCAAGTTAAAGCTGGTGTGGATGCTGGCATGCTGCTTTTATGAGTTCTGGAAACTAGCTTTCTTGTAAGTCTTCTCTTTTGAGTATTTAGCAACTCACTTTGGAGAAAGATTATCTCCTTTTTGAAAGTAACCTGACCACCTGTCAAAACTGGACCTGTGTGAGGAATCAAGAGGCTAACCCTTGGCAGTCTAGCTAGGCTCTCGTTTCAGTAATTTCACTGGCAGTGGCTGCTTTACTCAGCATGTACTTGGCTTTCAGTCCCAGCCATCTTCTGAGTCTCTGATGATGTGACTGAAAGAGTGTCTGGATCTGCCCCAGACTGCCAAAGAAATAGGAAGGGCGACTGACGTACAAGTTCTGTGATGACCTATTGTAATTATGGAAATGAGTTTCTATTTGAGGAAAAGTGGCAACCAAGAAAAGAAAAAAAATTAAAGAATACGAAACGTTCTGCTCTAATTTTCTTCTGTCACTAATATGGAATATTCTTTAATCCTGGGCTTTTTTTAGAAAAAATGTATTTGACAAACTTCTAAATGATGTTTACCAAGTGCTAGGCCACATGCAGTAGACCAGTGATACAAAGATTCTTAACGCCTTTCTCTACGAGGAGCTCTTAGTCACCTAATCATCCAACAATCCATTCCTTCAACACATACACTGACATCCATTTTATGCCAGGCACTGTGTTGTACTGGGTATACAGCGGTGAGCAAAACAGAAAGCTCCTGCTCTCATGGAGCTTAGACTTCAGTGGCAAATTTTGAAAAGGTAAGCACAAAAAACATACAAATAATGAGCTGTTTTTATGTCAGCAAAGGAAGACAAAGGAGAGCACCACCAAGGACATGTGGTGGACATTAGGGAGCAAGATATAAACAAATACTGACAATGCACTAGGAAAGGTATACATCCAAAGGGCTTTCAGAGCACAAACATCCGTGTGCTTGTCCATTTTGACTGCAGGCCAGACTGAGCATGGGGAGATGTGCATAGAGGAACCCAGGTGCAGAGGAATGATAAAAACCAATACACATACATTTTGGAAGTATTTTATCAGAATACAAACCATTAGGGATCTAAAAGCCTGACTGAGTGAAAATTTCATTTTATAGTGTTTCTGTAACTGTATAGATACACAAGAGTCATTTTACAGATCATTTATTCTACAAATACTAAACTATTTTATAGCATGATACTTATCATTGAAGCAAGCAATTAACACATCTCGCCTCCTCCTGCAAGCTCTCTCTGACTACTCCACACTACCCACTCCCTCCTGTGAGTCTTCTGTGATTCTTCTCTAAACTCCATAACCCCTTCTGTACCCCTTTACGACAGCATTTTTCATACTTTTATAATCACCAATTTGTCTTTATTGTCTTTTAGACTACAAACATCTTGAAGGCAGAGACTGTCCTGATTTGTCTCTATATGCCCAAGGCCTAGCTGTATTAGTTTGAGTTTCCTCAGAAGCAGACACTAAGGCAAGCATTCGGGTGCAAGTAATTTATTTGGGAGATGGTCCCAGAGAACCAGGGAATTCAGGAATTAAGAGGGAATTGGGGAGGGGAAACAGCAGAGGGAAAGAAACCAATATGAAGTGTCTTATCAAGCAAGTTACCAGTCCCTCTGGAGAACTTGGGAGACACTGTAGGACATGTCCCAGTGTTGTCCCACTAAGGGTAGAGGAGCTGGGGCATTTGTCCACCACTTCCCCATCTGTTGTTGGTTGAGCCCTGCTCCCAGGGGCATGAGCTTTCCAGCATTTCTGACCTGCTCTCCTCACAGGTCAAGTGTGCTCCTATAATCTGAAAAAGCCCTCAGGTAGAGTCACATGTGCTTGCTGGAAGGAACCTTCAGAACATGGAGATGAGTGCCAAGGGATATGGGTGGGGCACAACATCTGTTGGACTAGCTCAGAGCCTGGCACTCAGTGGCTGCTTGGTAGGCTTTGGTCATTCAATGTAACAAAACAGCCAAGCAGCACACATTGTAAAGGAATACAATTTAGTATGAGCTCCATGGGCAATCCTCATGTTATTGACATGGCCATCAAGCAAGCAGTGAAGTTATTAGGTCTGGAGGCAGCTTGAGGACATTTGTGGGGGATGCTTGTTTCTGCAGCAGTCATGAACAGAATTGTTGGGAAGAGCAGTAGTATTTTAATTTCTCATTTTTCCTTTGCCTAGTTCACATGTAACCAAATCTCCTGTGAGTGGAGTGATTCCATCTGTGTTTTCTCACTTGCAGGTGTTGGGGGTTCAATTAACAGCACTTGCTAATATGTTGTTATTTTCTGAAAGGATGTGAATTATAGCAGATGCTATTTATGAATGGCATTTAGTAGCAATGCATCCAACTAGTTTGTTAGCTTACACACAGTCAAATGAGGCCTCTTGATTTGACCTTCCAGAGCAAGGACAACCAGCCTCCTTAACCCTCCCTCATATTTCTGAGAGTCCCTCTAGTTGCCCTTCCTTCCTGTTTAAAAGTGACAGTGATGATACTAGCCCAGGATATCACCTGAATTGGAGCTTCCTGTGGCGCAGTTTACTTGAACAGCTCCACCACAGCCTAAACCAATAAAAAACTCTTCAATATACCCTATAACTTCAAGAAATAGAACTTCAGGAAAATAACACAGTAATTCCACATGTGTATTCATTCTTGCTTATTCATTCATTCCTGAGACTAACTTTGGGGCAGCAGAGTATAGTGGGTAAGAGGACAGTTTCTGGCACCAGACTGCCTAGGTTCTGTGCTTCCATTTCCTCATCTGTGAAATTGAGCTGATAATAGTTCCCATCTCATAGTGTCGTAATGATGATTAAAGGAAGTAATACATGTAAAGCTCATAAAAATAATCTCTAGCTTTTTGAAGAGTTCCCAGGACTATGCTAGACACTGAGTGACCAAACAAGGATTCATTCATTCATTCATTCATTCATTCATTCATTCAACAAGTATTTATTGAGTACCAACTCTGTTCTAGTCACTGTGCCAGGTGTGGAATACCACAGTGAACAAAATAAACCTGATTCCAGCCCTTACAGAGTTTATGTCATATCTGGAAGCACAGATGGTGAGAATGGGCAAAGACCCCAACTGACAAGGTAAGGGTCAGGGAGACTTCCTGGAAATAACTATGTTAAGACCTGGGGTTTAGTAGCCAGGCCAAGAGTGTTCCAGGTGGCGATCGTGGGTGCCATGTTCTGGAAGTAAGAGATGGCATAACAGAGACAGAGTGGCTCACTGTGGCTGTGATATGGAGGGGAGGGACGGAGAGCAGGAGCCTGGAGAGGAAGGCAAGGAGGTAGATTATGAAGAGCCCTTTGGCACTGTTAAAGTGCTGCTCTCTCTGCTTGGAATAAATGGGTGGTGAGAGGAGGGAGTAAACACCATGTTTACTTGTTTACCATTCTTTTGACATCTCTCCTACATCGCTTTACATTATAATTTTTTACAGTGTAAAGTGCATACATACTTTCACTCAATCACATTACGAATTCCTTGAGGGCAAGAACCATGGGTCTTTTACTTCCTTGAATCCTCCCTAGCTATTGCCACTCTTCTTGGGAATTAGGCCCCCAACTAGCCATCTCTTAGCACATCTTACATTATTTCAGTTCTAGTGTTACTCTTTGGTTTGAGGAGCAGGTCTCCATCACTCCATCACACCATGCCTTGCTCTTTTTTTTTTTTTAAGATTTTATTTATTTATTTGAGAGAGAGAGAGTGAGAGAGAGAGCATGACAGGGGAGAGGATCAGAGGGAGAAGCAGACTCCCCACTGAGCTGGGAGCCCAATGCGGGACTCGATCCCGGGATTCTGGGATATGACCCGAGCTAAAGGCAGTTGCTTAACCAACTGAGCCACCCAGGCACCCACCATGCCTTGCTTTTGTCAGACCTTCCCACAACCTTGGACTGAACTCCTCCCTCAACCTACTGCCCTGAGGTTTCAGTCAAAGCTTCCCAGTGCTCTTTAGCTCGTTCCCTGGGATGCCTGATCCTAATACCCTGTCATTATTCCCTACAGTAATTTTGTTATCACTCACCCGACCCTTTCTCCCACTCTGAGGCATATGGCTTGTCTAGACCAACTATTGTAATTTTTACCCTCTGGATAGAGTATAATGGAATAGCAATGTTTGTGGAGCCGCATAGATCTGAGCCTGAATCCTGCCTCCTACCTGTGAGGTCTGAGCCTGAATCCTGCTCCTACCTGTGAGGTCTTAAGTTACCTAATCTTTCTGTACCTTATTTCTCTCATCTGTAAAATGGGCCTCATAATACCTACTTGCAGAGTTATTGTTGTGAGGTCAAATAATGGTTATATAACTGAGATGCTCGTTTATGTTGTACCTGTGTCTCTGAAATAGATACAGCATGTCTAGTTCACGAATCATAAGCTCTCCATATCTGTACTTTATTTTTGTGGTAACTGATTCAGTTCCCAGAAATCTTGTGAGATAGTCAATTAGGGTCAATGAAAGGTAATTTCTTGGCACAAAATGCTCCCTTTTCAAGATCTATCCTACATGTAAATCATTCTTCTTCTAACGTGCTAAGACATTTTTCAAACTTACCTATAAATGGTTAGGCCAGACCTAAGAGACATATAAGCAGTGATCACTAAAAGAGAGCAAGTGATTCTGAAGTTGTTTTTCTCTAGAGCAACATGTGTACAGCATCCAGAACAATTAGATCCTGATTGCCAGACCAAATTTCCATCAAGACACTGATGAGTTATAAACCCCTGGAGCTTTGCTCAAGTCACTGATGGAAACAGCAGCAGCATCCAAGCCCTTTGATGGAATCACAGCTTTATAATTAGTATGAGTCCATTCATTATCATGGGCCTGGGTGTGTGAGCGTGAGAGAAAAAAAGTGAGGGAAAGGAAACAAATTAAAATACGGAAACTGAGAAGGGAAGAGAGATTAAAACCACTTAAAACTCACAAATATAATTACAGGATGTTCTTAACTACTCAAGTTCGGGAAATGCAAACTGATTGTAGGGAGACTTGATGAATACAGTACTAACTGCTGAGCCACCTTAGAGAGACCTGTGAAATGCTTTGTGTCTGTTTTTCTGCCCCTTTTCCATCTGTCTCTCTTGTTTCTGTTTCCTCACGACCTGGACACTTAAGAGTGAGGATGTGAGGGAGCACAAATGAAAGGAAGGAAAGAGGGGAGAAGGATAGGAAGAGAGAAAGACTATCAACTCATGGATCATGGACTTCGATATGTGCCCAGTGCTCTACCAGCTGCTTCCCGCTCATTAGTACAGCGTGGGGAACACATGCATTGGCAGCAGGCAGCCTGCAGCAGAGTCCCCCCTAGGCCGGCTTGAGCAGATATATCTATCTAGTTATAGATAAAATGACATCGAGGTGATTGGAAGAGTGAAATTAGATAAAATGAACGAAGCCCTTAGCATACAAAGTGGGGTTCTTATCCCCATTTTTTGGATGAGAACACTGACAGTTGGGGACAGTAAGTGGACAGTGGGCTCCACCAAGGTGAGGGCCATCTTCATGCTGGTGACTGCTGCATCAAGCACAGACACAAGCCAATGTAAGCCTTCACCAAATATCGGTGGTTGAGGGGGAGTTAAAATTCAGCCTGATCAATCTAAGGCCAATGTCCTTGCCAGTGCCATGTGCTCTCCCCAAACAATCCTTTGTCTGTGTGGGCAGACCTATAATAGTAGTTAAAAGCACAGGCTTGAGAGCCAAACAGCCAGGGTTCAAGTCCTTTGTGAGCCAACTGTTGATATATTTCTTGTACTCTTCATGTTCCCTGACCCCCTAACCCCTTGATAGAGTCTCTTAGTCTCTTTTAATATCTCATAACATTTTAAAGGTAACTAATCAAAAAGGATCATTGGGCGGCCAGAGCCTTAAAAGAAGAGTCCCATCTCTGGAGACCAGAATACTGGCAACAGAAAAAGAAAAACCCCAGCAGGTGTGTCTGGGCTTTGTTTTATTAGATGGGAACAGAAAAAAAAAAAAGATTTGGGGATGGAGCTAATAATTACTGAGCAGCTATTATACACTTACTGTGCTTGGTGTTTATATGTGGTGTCTCATTTAATCCTCATAAAAGTTCTGGAAGGAAGATTCCCATTTTACAGATAAGAAAACCGAGGGTCAGAAAAGTTAACCTGTCTTGTTAAATGGCAAAACAAGGCTCATTTCCAGGTTAGTTTGTCTCCTAAGTCCATGTTCTTTCCACAAGTACAGTCTGCCTCTCTTTAAGGTCAAAGAAAATAAATATAGATTTGTCAGGCTTTTAGGTTTACCAAAAAGCTTCATCTTCTACTCGGTGTCTACTGGAAAGTGATGTCTCTGTCTGGAAAGAACATTTGTGTTCATGTCCTGATCTCTTTTCACCTAACCTCTTTTCAACACTATACACCAATCAATGTAGCCTGTAGGTCCCTAGGGTTTTAGTTTATGATCAGGCCACGAATTCGTGACTACTTCTAAAAATAATGATTTGCGCTCAACATGAGTTTTTGTAGTAGATAGACAAATAAGCGTCTTTTTATATTTTAAAATATAATATTGATTCTGTTTCTTGTAACACAAGAGAGAAGTAGGTGAGAAGTCAGAGTGCTGGCTTAAAGATTGAACCTTGTAAAGTTTACAGGCAATCTACAGTGAAGCTAAATCTAACAGCCATGAAACAAAAAATAGCACAATCACTTTACAGGGGTTTTCCAGGCAACTCCGGAATTCAAGTGCCCAAGTTCAGTCTGTGTCATAAAAGAGAGTTTATGATGGTTTTCCAATACAAGGAGAAGATGGAGAAAAGAACATTTGTATTATTGAACATCCTAAAACTAAAGCCTCATGACTTAAGTTTATTATGTGTGAAAAGTTTGCTTTAAAGAGAAAGTATACTAAATCATAAAAGGAACAAAATCCCTCATTAACCCAAGCAGCCCTAGAAATATTATATATTGACTAATTGATTGATTCGTTCATTTATTATTGCAACAAATCTTTATTGAGCACCTATTATATATAATATATGTAACAAATGCCCAGCACAAGGGATGCAAAGCTAACTAAGATGTGCTTCCTGCCCTTAAGAAAATCTTGTCATCTCCATTTCTGCAAAGAGGACATTCAAATGGCCAACAGACACATGAAAAAGTGCTCAACATCACTCGGCATCAGAGAAATACAAATCAAAACCACTGTGAGATACCACCTCACACCAGTCAGAATGGCTAAAATAAGTAGGTCAGGAAACGACAG
>CM052900.1:120802571-120819502 GCA_028534135.1 Potos flavus | reverse complement strand
TTCGAGAGGCAGGGTGGGGGGTTGTGGGGGGTGGGAGAGGGAAATGAAACAAGAGGGGATCAGGAAGGAGACAAACCATAAGAGACTCCTAAACTCATGAAACAAACTGAGGGTGGCTGGGGGGTAGGGGCGGGTAGGGATAGGGGGGTTGGGTTATGGAAAATTGAGGAGGGTATGTGCTATGGTAAGTGCTGTGAAATGTGTAAACCTGAGGATCCACAGACATGTACCCTGGGGCAAATAATACATTATGCTTTAATTAAAAAAAAAAAAGAAAAAGAAAATCTTGTCATCTGAAGGGTGAGACAAATATTTCAACAGTGATTATCCCACAAATGCTGTATTTGAGATTTTATAATAAGAGCAACATTGGGTGCTTACAAAATGCCATACTAGGTTTTAAGTACTTTCCGTGTTAACTCATTTACTGCTCACAACAGCCCTATGAAGTAATGTTATTAATGCCACTTTACAGATAAGGATAGACAAGGTAAGGGACTTGCTTAAGGAGAGACCTGTGTAAAAGGGCCATGAAAGCATATTGGAGGGATCTGCTTGAGAGTAGAGAAGATGCATGTGACTGGATCTTAAGGAAGGACCAGGAGTTTTCTGGATGGAGAAGTGGAAGAGTTTACTACAGGGGAGAAGATTTGAAGTGGGGTAATTAGTTAGGAGGCTAAACTAGTAATCCAGATAAAGATGGTGACCTGAACTAAGCCAGTGATTGAGGGATGACAACAGGGGGATTTGAAAGATTTATGAATAATGCATTCGAACTTCTGCAATTATATTTCTGTTTATGGCACTAGGTAGGAATTGTCAAGATACCAATCCTTGGATTGGTAGGACTGGACTACCAATGAATGAGTCTGGACTCATGCATGCATTTTTACCTAACAAACACTAGTACATATTTTAAAAGGGCCTTGTATAATACATGGTACATAGTAGATGATCAAAGTTACAGATATACACACACAATATCAAAGTGGCATAATAAAGTGGTGGCAACCCCAAACCTGAAAGCTAAAAGCCACTTATTTAACAGTTTTCACTAATCTATATGGTAACATCTTAAATTGCAGAGTAAGAATTAATTGCGCTTAGATTTAAGGAAAATGAGAGTCTTTCCTTAGCATAAAACATTATACCTCAGCCTCTCATCATGTTTAATAAATTACCTCTGCCATCCTTTTTTATTGAGCGGGAAATTGTGCAACAGAGAATTCAAGCTATCTGCCCAAAGCCACACAGCTAGATGATGTAGGAAAAGTAAAATATTTATATAGCCATCATGTGTTCCCCTCTAATACTGCTTCTCCTTCCACTTTAAAAGAAAGTTAGAAAATTATGGAGAGAGAGAGGGAGAGAGAGAGAAAATTCTTCATAAAAGAAAACATTTTTAAAAAAATACAAATGTGGCCTAATTTAATTTCCAATACATGTCTCCGCCTTCAGCTCTGAAAAAAAAAGGTTAAAATGCAATTCTCCAAAACGAAGTTATTTGATAGAGGAATATTAACCTCTTCGCCCCTTGTACTTTGACTCGTTTTATCTCCTTTTCATTTTTGTTTGTGGGTCTATTCATTTTGGTGAGGCCAGGCACGTTGCTAGGTAACGGGCCCATCGTGGGCCAGCATGTTAGTTTGTCTGCCTGGCCTGGGTGGCAGACTTCCCTAGCGCTAGCTGCCGGCAATGCAGTCTCTTACAAAAAGCATTTATCACCGAGCAGGCACCGTAATGGCCACTCAGTGGAGGGGAAATTGAGCTGACCCGAAGGCCAAAGCTGTTAGGGAGACTGGTGGGAAGGGTAAGAGGGTCACAACACCCTTTTCCCACCCACTTAGTGGCCAGTAAGCACTAGCACAGCCCAGCCACTGTTTTCACTAACATATCCTGAGGCTTTGCACCTGAAATAAATGTTTGCTTGACATTAACGATGAAAAAAAAGAGGCAAAAAAATAAAATCTGTTTTCTCCAAGAACAATGAGCTATGTGATTTAAAGTTAGCCAAAGTTCCCTCAAGATTTGATTTTTGGAAGTTATGCTGGAGGGGAGATTTGAAGAGGAAATTAGGTCATTCTAAATAATTAGTATATTCTGATAGTGGTCATACATTTATTTACCTAGCTACTTGAATTTGAAAGTAGAGAAATCTAAATATCTGTGCTTTCTAAGTCCCCACCCCTATAAATGGCACCAGTTTTGCAAGTATCAAATGCTGGTCATCACCAAATTGTTATGATTTTCAAATTTCTACTTCCTTCACTATTTATTTATGCTTAGCATGAGATAAAGTTTAAAATGCAAACCAGAAATTTTTAAGAGTGTACTTAAGTGTACTACACTTTTGCAATGTTAAGTAAGTAATAATGCATATTTGGATGTGATTGTCTCCTGTACAATGTTATAGATTCTTTTGGAAATATTTAGATTTCTTTGACTTTTTTTCAAAATGATTTTTTGTGTATAGGTCCAGAACAAAGAAAATGGCATTACAAAAATAAATACATGCATAATGCATACAAGGATGAAATTCATTATAAACAGTAAAAGTGTTATACACAAACATTTATAGAAATCTTGGTTCCATTGTGGAAGAAGACAGAAAATAGAACTTCCTTCCCTAGACCATTTGTTTTTCTCAATCAACCATAGGCCATGCCATTTTGTGTTAGAACTTAAAAATTTTATGTAAAATTATATAAGGGGTTTTCAATGTCCTTGCATGAAAAACTATTGTCCATTTAATTATCTTTGTTATTAAACAATGTGCTGCCTCACCATTCTTCTTTACTTGGGTGCAAACTCTTATTTTTCAAATAGGAACGTGTAGCCACCTATCAGAAATCCTTACTCTATATAGATTAGCTGTATGATTTTAGCCAAATGGCTTCCTTTCTCTGAGTCCTAGTTTCACCACCAAAGAAGAGAAGATAATATCTGCCCTAATTACCTTCCTGAGTAATCTGGATCATCAGATGAGATGTTAGCTATAAAACACCATACAGATGTGAGACAACGATTTTATGATTGAAAAAATAAAAATGTTTGGAGAAACAGAAAGCATGAGAGGTAAGTTTTCAACAGCACTCAATATTCTCTCACTGTAGATAGAATTGGGCTTTTTGCCTTGGTGAGATGCCAAAGTTACAAGCCCATTAGAGCCACTGTGTTCTTTTTGACCAATTAGTCTCATTTTATACATCAACATGAGGAATTGCTGCAGCTTTTCATCAGAAATGGAACAGACTTAAGAGCACAAGAAGGGCCCTGTTCTTCACTCCAGCTCCACTGCTTTCAAACAACAATATTTAACCAACAAAAGAAGAGACCAAGTCAATCTCAGTTTTAGTGATTCCCTTGAAAGTCATTAAATAAAAATGTGAACTTTAAAATTGATCAGGATTAATTTCACTGACACTGTATCATAACATATATCTCTACAGAGACTCATTTGTTGGGCTGCAGATGCAAAGAAAGTAAGGAAAGAAATAAATCAGAATACAATAAGGCAATTAGACTTTTGCCATTGATAGAATACTAAAAATGTCTGATTTATCAAAGCATTAACAAACAGAAGTAAACACAAGACTTATATTTTCTTACAAAATACCTAGAGAGAAAGATTAAAATAATAACCAAGACCACGTGTATCAATAAATTTATAAATATTGCTCCATTGCCAAAAGATGCTCTTTCATTTGCTAATTCAAAGAGTGCAATAGCAAGGGATGATTTATCAATACAAGTGCCACTCTGATGTGTAACTGCTGTTCTCATCTCTGTAGACATTTTTCTACCCAGATGAGAGAGTTCTAGTGAATCTGAAGCACGGCTTAATAAGTAAAGTTATTTCATCTTTACCTGCAGTCATTATCTTCACTCTGAAATTAAATATATTTCTGCTGTTTTTCTTCATTGTGATTTCAATCCCAGGGTGGGTACATTAAGAAAAATGATTACCTTGGCCAGGCATTGTCCTAAGGGCTTACATATATTATCTCACTTAATCTTGACAACAGCCCTATAAAGTATTATTATTATTTACCCATCCCCATTTACAGTTGAGAAAACTGAGTCTGACAGAACTATGGCAACTTGCTGTTCATAAATGTCAATGGTAGGATTTGAACTCAGGACTGTCCAGCTCCAAAATGTGTGCTCATAATCACAATATAATTACTTCAAAACACACACTTGAATGTCTTGGGGATCAAATTTCTTTCAAGACAAAAATTCAATGCTAATTATAGAAACTGTATAATGTAATACAGGCTAATACATGAAAAGTTAAATTTTGATCAAGGAATTTTAGTGGTAAAAGAACCTCAAGAGCCATCAAAATTAAACCTGTATTTCTCAAATGAAGAAGCTGAGGTGAGATATTACATGGTTTACCTAGGACATCTAAGATTATTAAATGGACATAGGACTGGGTGATTTTTCCCCCAACTAAGTAGCTGTATAGTTGCCTCAAATAGTATGTTTACAATATTGTCCAACACACAGCATTTCTTACACAAAAATGTCAGGGGAAAACAGCTGTTGCAAAATGAGGTAGCACCACATTAGAAGTCAGAGGGAATCTGCCTATCTCATTCCATACTGGCCTCTCGAGTGCCAGCCCTGTGCCAGACACTGGGTCACAGAGATAGAGGGCTCTCAGTCTAGGCTTTGCACGATAATAAAAATCAAATGAATGCTTATAAATTTTAAGTGATTTACTCGAAGTTTAATTTGGAAGACCTAGAGAAAGCCTGATGTTAATCTAAATAATTGATATGAACACTGGAGCAGATGTTAATCCCTGAGTATGGCAAAGCTTGGCCTCACAGGTAAAAGGCGACTGACTATCTCAAGCCATTTTCCTCTTGGAGGTGGGGACCGAAGCAAAAATAGTTAGACCAAAATGCTGCTTCCAAAAAAAAGTCTACCCAAGGAGATGCTGAACAACCTTGTGATTCTATCCCCAAATAGTTATTTAGATAGGATTCTTTATTAATCAGACCAGATGGACCTCGGAAAGTGATGAAATCAATCACACTATTGTAAAGAGATTCGAAGACTAGAAAATAAAATAATTCAACAAATCTAGAAGAGATGAAAAGAGGACTTCTTATTCTATAAAAAGCAATATGTACAAACTCAACCAGTTTAATCCCCTGGTGAGCAAATCTGGAGAGTTTCAGTGATTTGCCCAAGATCACACAGCTTGATAAGGGCAGAGCCAGGGTTAGAACCAAATCTCTCAGCCTCAGTTCTGTGCTTTTTCCATAGCTTCAGATTGCTTGGACAAATATCAATGCACCGTTACACACGAGAAAGAAAAGAAGTAGCAAATTGGTATAGTCATTTGATTATGTATATATACCACGATGGAATAGAATCAATAGTACAACTTCAAGCTGATTTTGATAACAAAGCTACAAATTTCTAATTTCAAAGTTACTTTGAACATGTCAAAAAAAATTTTTATACTATCCACATAATGAGACATGTAATAACAGCCATTTACTTGAACCTATCAGCATTAAAGTTTAAGACATAAGCTGTTCAGTGCCCTATCTCTAGTATCTAACATTTTCCTCCACACAATAGAATGCCCCCAAATTGTCATTAGCATGATAGGCTTTGCATTATAAATGCCCTCAAGCTTTCGAATCACTCGGCCATATCTGACCTGTCATGGAAAGTCAAAAGAAGAAAAAACAAGGATCAAAAATACATATTTTGGAAGTGAAAGTTCCTTTGGGGTTTGACTGTATTATAAATTCCTCAAGATGGGGATTTTCTTCTTCATTTAGCACATTTATCAACTGCAAACTATTACATGACTACGTATAAATTAGCAATAAAGAAATCCCAAGCATGTGGGATAGAAACTGAAGAAATTCAATAAAATATCTGCTAAGTCAATGAATGAATAATTCTTATTTTTTTCAATCACCTTCCAAACGATATCAGGCAAACTGCATTTACAAAAAATTATAGCATCATTTTAAATAGGTAAACTTTGAGCTTTCCTGAGGAGAGTAAGCTCTTCCTCTCTAATTTGTGTTTAATCAAGTCTACTTCAAAACGTGATAACCCTGTGTTACAATAAAATAAAGCTGTTGTGCCACACCTTTTTCTTACAATAGGACACCATTTTCTTTATACTATTTGACTGAGAAAATATCTTCCGTAATGGAGCATAAACTAGAACTTAAAACAGTGTTAGAAATAGCTCTACCCTTTTCTTTTTTTAGAAGAGCCTAATCTTCTCATAGGGTGAAATAAGATTATTCTGTATCTTAAAACATCAAGTATAGGACTCCAATTAGCTTTCCTATCTTTTACTATGGATGTAAACTAGAGATTTAAGGAATTAATTCTTATAATTCGAGCAGAGAAAGAGTTATTAAACCTCTGGGTCAACAGTTTAGTTCAACAAACATTTCTTGAGTAACTACTATGTGCCATGATAAATTTAAAATGAATAAAACAGAATACCTTCCTTCAAAAACAAATTCTGTACTGTTTTAGTGAAAATAAAATGGATATGACAGTATATTTTCTTAGAAGAGGTAGGACATTTTAACAATATATACTATTTAGTATTAGTAATATAATGTGGTAATTATTAAAGTATATATTATAGCTTATAATTAGTAGAACAATAGTCTAGAAGTAAAGAGAGACATATAAATACATATTTCAATGCAGTCAGGTAAAAGCTGTAATGGAGATTGTACACAGGTATCTATAGATCAAAAAGATGGTGGGATTTGGGGTACCTGGGTGGCTCAGTCGTTAAATGCCTTTGGTTCAGTTCATGATCCCAGGGTCCTGAGATCGAGCCCCACGTCGGGCTCCCTGCTCAGTGGGGAGTTTGCTTTTCCCTCTCCCTCTGTCCCTCCTCTGCTTGTGCTCTGTCAAAAAAAATGAATAAAATCTTAAAAAAAAAAAAAAGTGAGATTCAAAGCTTTTTTGAATTTACAGGTCATGTTCAGGAAAGAGCAGATGAATCTAATTGGATTGGAACAGATCATTGTGTGAAGGAGAAGAAAAGGATGGGGGAAAAAGGTGAGGCTCTAATCATAGAAGACTTAAAAAATGAAGACATATATGGTGCTCTGAACCCTCAGTAGTCAAAGTATGTTTTGTGAACGAGTAGAATTGGCATTACTGGAAGCTTGTTAGACATGCAGAAACCATTCTGGGAAACACTGCTGTAGTCCCTTACCACTCGAAGTGCAGTCCTTCGGACTAGCAGTATCAGCCTCACCTGGGGGACTAATTAGAAACACGGACTGTCTGGCCCCACCCTGACCTACTGAATCAAAATCTGAACTCTCACAAGATGCCCAGCTGATTCATTTGTACACTGGTGTTGAGAAGTACTATTCTAGGGGAGATTACGCCTCCACTGAGAGGGAGTAAATGGGTGAGCAGCTGGCTGAATGGGAGGTTGGGGAAGGGGGTGATACATCAGGGCATTCAGAAGGAACCATGTGAGCAAAGACACTGAGCAATAACAGTAACAAAAGAGCAACTGACACAGAGCCAGGTACTGTGCTTGGCACTTTATATGCACTTATCTTTTGATCTCCACAGCCACTCTGTTTTTATCACATCTATTTTTCAGTGACAGCATAAAAAGGGGAATAACTAGCCCAATGTCACCCAGCTAGTAAATGCCGGAGGGTGTATTTGACCCTAGCATTTCTCAAGCATCTGACAAATACCTTCGAACCTTTGTGCATTTGCATAGCAAATTCCCTCTACCTGGAATACTCTTCATTATCTGTTAGAATCTCATTCATTCTTGGGGCCTCTGGGCGGCTCAGCTGATTCAGTGTCTGACTCTCGATTTCAGCTCAAATCATGATCTCAGGTCGTGATCTCAGGTTGTGATTTCCGGGTTGTGGGATCGAGCTCCCCTTCCAGCTCTGCACTCAGTAGGGAGTCTGCTTGGGACTCTCCCTCTCCCTCTGCCCCTCACCCCTGCTCTCTCTCTCAAATAAATAAATAAATAATCTTTTTAAAAAAATCCATTCATTCTTCCAGACCCAGCTCAAAAGTCACCTCCTCTGTGATCTTCTGCTAGTTTCCCCAGTCACAATTAATTTCACAGTCCTTGGGTATCTCTAACATCTCTTTTCTACCACAACAATAGAATTTGTCATGGTCTGGCTTAGTGCTTAGTCTCTCCCCTCCTCATCCCCAAATTGAATTTTAGTAATTTCAGTTTTCCCAGTGCCTAGTTGGGTGCTTAATACCTACTAGACATGAACACTTACTTATTAAAGATGGACCTGGATGTCAAGTCTGGCTGCATCCTTGACTAGCTATGTGAACTTGACAAAATTCCCGAACCCCTCTATCTGTAGTGTTCTTACCTATAAAATGGTGATGATGAGACCTACTCAGAAGATGAAAAGAGATGAAATATGTGAAAATGCCCAGCACAGTGCAGGGCGCAAAGTAAATGCATCATAAATCCCTTTTAAAGGAATAAAATACATGAATATAAAGTGCCCTAGTGTAAAAGCAAATGGTAATAGTAAACAGTACCTCTTATTAAGTAAATGCCAGGCATTATTTAAGGTAGAACATACATATTAGCTCATCATTCTTCAAATACCAGCTGTTATTATCATTATCATCACTTTCCTCTAATAAGTAATTAAACCAAGGCCTATACAGGTTAAGAAGTGTGCCTAAGATCTAGGGGAAAGCCAGATGGAGAATCTGATCCAAATGAGTCCAAACCTTAGCTTCTGGATTTTAAAAAAGTGCATGACATTAAGTACCCCCACCCATGTACCAGCTCATCCATATATCACACCACTATATGTTAACCTCTAGAGATAGCTATTTTATTAAATTTGTACCAAATCCTAAAAAAAAAACAACAATCAGAGCACTTTTTAAATTATATTCCTTAATACTCAGAGAATACAGCTGTCAGTGGTCACATGTGATTTGGCTGTTCTTCATGAAATACAAGCTGTGGTAACGGGAGGTATGTTGAAACTGTTTGTTGCTGTACAGCACTGTGTGTATAACTGAAACAGTCAGGAACAGGCTTCCCACGTTCAATGAGATGTTTACAGACTGGCAAGTTAATAGGAATAAAAGCTGTAACCAAAGTATGAGTGATATTCTTTTGATGTCAGCTACATGGAGCCCTTCTGTTACAGTAGCTGGATTTTTTTTTTTTAAGGAGCTTGGATTATAACATTGGAAAGTGCTTCTCTTTACTGTACGCTGTTTCCAATCCTGTTATAAGGGAAATGAATTTAGATGTTTAAAAAATCAAATTATTTATCTTAGTGTTCCCTGAAGTTTGCAAACTGCTGAGCAATGTGATGCTTTGCCCTGCATTCTCCTCATTGAGTCTATCTGGGTAAATTAATTACAAGACAATCCTTAGGAATTAAGTGTATTTTAAGTTCAGAGGCATCTGCTTAGAGACTTCTAATACCGCTAAATAGTCCCTTTGGAAATGCACTCGTTAGTATGAGCGGTATAATTTTCATTTCCGCTGGCACCATGGCATATGACTTCTTCAGTTTCAGCTACCCTCTGATTGACCTGTCAAGGGCATAAACCACTCTGAAGATGTTCCAGTACCATTTGTGCTTCTCCAGTAGGTATAAGAGACCATATTGATTTGTTCCATGTAAAGGAATAATTTAGAAGATTATTTTCTCTAGTTTTAACATGACGCATTCTCTGTATAAACACACACACATACCCAGAATCTGAACTTATAATAAGCTTACTGGGCAATAGAACAAAACAAATAAACATTTTCTTAGATAACAGATATTCCATATGTCCCCAGAACATGAATTAGAAAAAAATCTATGATATGATTAATCTATTATGTAAAATGGAAATGCTTTTTTAAGTTGAATGCCAATAAGATGTTGGCAGGGGACTGGCAGGTGAGAGGGTTCTTAGAACACAGAAAACTGAAAATTACATTTTGGATTTTTTTCCTCTCTTCGAAAATGGCATGTGGTGAGTTTTTTATATCACCTGATTTTTATGAAGCTACTGTGTTCCAGTTTGGAAGAATTCTGATTCAGGGTGATTTTAAGAGATCTGCTTTTTCTCAGGCTTGAAACAAAAAGCAAAGCATGGCCAGCCAGCTATTATTTCATCATTTATAAATAACATGGCACTGAGTGGGGATCCTCCAGAAAGATGGGCCTCCTCCACTCATCATTCACCCATCCCATCAACAAATCTAATTTGGATAGGTCAAGCATAGAGGAAAGAAGATGGCAGTCTTTGAATTAAACAAAGGCAAAAATTTGCTTTAAATAAGAAAATTTTCAAATGCGCATAGTGCTTACATTCAGCTATCCCAGAAGCATAGTTGATCCGGGGTAATACCACCAAATCAATCACTTCTGATGATGAAAATGATAATAAAGGGACACTCACATAATACCTTATTAGTGTTATAAGGCATGTTTATATGTTATATCATTTATTCCTTGCAATAATCCTATGAAGAAGTCTACGTATGATTTCTTTTTTTAATCTTTTTAAAGATTTTATTATTTATTTATTTGCCAGAGAGAGAGAGCACACATGCACAGGAAGAAGCAGGCTCCCTGCTGAGCAAGGAGCCCGATGCAGGACTCGATCCCAGGACGCTGGGATCATGACCTGGGCCGAAGGCAGACACTTAACAACTGAGCCACTCAGGCATCCCAGAAGTCATACATACATAGAAATCATATGATTTACGTGAAGAATACAGGCTTTGGAATCCAGACAATTAGGTTAAAATCTTGGCCCCTCAACATACCAGCTGGATCACCTTGGAAACTTAGTTATCCTCCCCGAAACTGTAGTAGGAGTAAATGAGATCATATAAGAAAAGCCTTTTTCCCAGTTCCTGCCTCATGGTATGCTTATGATAACTGGTAGTTGCTATAATTATTTCATGATTTCAATAACTTACTCTCTTCCAATCCAGAAATATATTTCCCAAAATGTATCTTAAAAACCAGTTTCTGAACCGTTTTAAGCAAACCTAAGTATGTACTGAGTGAGTGAATGAATGAATGAATGGAAAGAACTCTAGTTCAGGAGCAATCAGGAAAAGGATGCACAGGAAGGATGATATTTGTTCAGCAAATATTTGTGTCTGAACTCTTACTGTGGACCACAAGCTATTATAGGACACCTCATTTAATCCTCATAGCAATCCTGTGAGGTAAGTATTATCCTTTTACAGATTACAAAACTAATGGTCCAACTTGCATATAGACACACAGCTATTAATGGACAAAGCGTGGAGTTAAAAAGCAGTCTTTGATTCTAGGTCCAATGTTCATTTTGGGCACCTTTGCCTCTTGATCCATTATGGGACATTCTAAGACAAACCACAGTATTGTTAACAAATCCTGTCTATTTCTCATGAGCAAGCCCCACAGGATAAAACAATTTCTTTCTAAATCTAAATCACTTGGCTATTCAGTGTGACTATTAGATGTATATAGCAGTGTCATATCTGATACAATAATGTTAATGTTAATGCCATTAATAGGCTTTCATCTGCAATATGGCTCAAATTATGCCTTTTGGGGAAAAAAAATGAAGAACTGAAGTTAACCTTCTCCATAATCTTCACCTCTCACATTCTCATTCTCTGTAACTAATCAGTCCCCACATGCTGTTTGCTGATTTAGGGGAAAATAGGAAAGGGGACTTGAAAAGGAAATACCTCACACCCACTCAGAATTGAGTACATGTAATTAAAGCCTTCATAAAAGGATGGAAACTATCAACAGAGGAATGGATAAAGAAGATATGGTGTATATATATATACAATGGAATACTATGCAGTCATCAAGAGAAACGAAATCTTGCCATTTGCAACGATGTGAATGGAACTAGAGGGTATTATGCTGAGCAAAATAAGTCAATCAGAGAAAGACAATTATCATATGATCTCTCTGATATGAAGAATTTGAGAGGCAGGGAGGGGGGTCGTGAGGGGTAGGGGGGAAAAATGAAACAAGATGGGATCAGGAGGGAGACAAATCATAAGAGACTCTTAATCTCACAAAACAAACAGCGTTGCTGGGGGGTCAGGGGGTAGGGATAGGGTGGCTGGGTTATGGACATTGGGGAGGGTATGTGCTATGGTGAGCGCTATGAAATGTGTAAGCCTGATGATTCACAGACCTGTACCCCTGGGGCAAATAATACATTATATGTTAACTTAATTAATTAATTAATTAAAAGGATGGAACCAATGTGCACCAACTCCAGCTCTGACTCAAACCTCTCGGTAGGACACATTCCCCCATTACCCATCTTATGGAACCTTCCACATCCTCATGGACAAGTGGGCTGTTGCATATCTAGGTAGAGCAAGTAACTATGAAGCAATGGATTAAACAACAACAACAACAACAACTACACTGATTCATTCTTTCATTCCATCAATATATACTTATAGAGCATCTTCTACATGTCTGGCATGTAGCAAATACAAAAACATAAGTGCTTGCCAAATGAATTTAATTTTCCCTTTGCAGTGAACTAAATAAACCAATCTCTACCCTCAAGGAATGTACAGTCTAGTTTGGAGAACAGATAATAAACAAATAATTACACTAATGACTTTATTTTCAATTATAATAGGTACAAGAAAATAGCAGTATAGTGTGTTATGAGAGTGAATAATAGAGGATGGCATCCTAGACTAGGACATAAGGGAAAAATTCCATGAGCAGGTGGCATTTAAGCTAAGAAGGGGGAACATGATTTAAGCAGAGAGTAAGGGCCAGGTCATTCTAGGTAGAAGTGCAGCAAATTCTTTATCATGATCTGTGAGGTTCTACGATCTGTCCCTGCCTCCCTCATGACCTCATTTCTTACCAGTTACCTTCGGTCACTCTTCTCCAGACCCCTGGTCTTCTCTCTCCTTTTAATCAAGTCAAATTTGCTTCTATTTCATGAGGCTTTTGCTTTTGCTGTTCCCTTTGTCTAGAATGCTCTTTTATCCCAGCTCTTCAGATAACTGGCTCTAGCATCTGGATCCCAGTTCAAAATTGCTTGCTCCAAGAAGCCTACCCATCCACCATATGGGATGCCATCTACCACTCCACCAGTCACCATCTACCCTTTCACAATCTAGCAAATCCTTCAGAGCAATTATTAATGCTTGATGATTTGTTTACTTGTTTGTGTCTATCTCCCTCAATGAAAGTAAGTTCCATGACAACCAGAATCTTGTGTGGCTGGCACAAAGTAATTACTCAATAAAAATTGAATAAATGAATAAGAATTAGCACTTATGAAGGCCCTTGGTTAAAAGAGATGTGGCATCTTCCAGGAACAGAAAAGCCAGTATGGCTAGAATATAGGTTAATGGTTTATTAAATGTTAGTTCTTTTTCAAATGAATATGTCCATATGTACAATACAAAGAGAGATAATGGCTCCTCAACCATATTTTAATCAGCTTGACAGTAAACGCAAGTGTCATCTTTTTTTTTTTTTTAAGGTTTTATTTATTTATTTGTCAGAGAGAGAGAGGACAAGCAGCGGGGAGGCAGGCAGAGAGAGCAACAGGCTGGGCAGGGAGCCTGATGTGGGACTCGATCACAGGACTCCGGGATCATGACCTGAGCTGAAGGCAGATGCTTAAGCAACTGAGCCACCCAGGCATCCCCACAAGTGTCTTCTTAAACAGAGTATATATGCCATCCAAACTTTTTTTTTAATAAAGATTTATTTATTTATTTGACAGAGAGAGAGAGATCACAAGTAGGCAGAGAGGCAGGCAGAGAGAGAGGGGGAAGCAGGCTCCCCACCAAGCAGAGAGCCCGATGCGGGGCTCGATCCCAGGACCCTGAGATCATGACCTGAGCCGAAGGCAGAGGCTTTAACCCACTGAGCCACCCAGGCACCCCGCCATCCAAACTTTTGACTGATAAAAAATATTCTAGCCTATTAAGACCCTTCTATCTCATCTTCGCATTTCAAATTTCACTTCAAAAGTAACTTCCCATCATTATCTCAATGGATCCCTCACTAATTTAGCTCTGCCAATGAACAGATATTTGATTGTACTAGGTCTAAAGGAATGCAATTACTCCCATACAGTTTGGATTGCGGATTTGGACAAGGAGGGAGGGAATATCCCTTGACAAGTCTAGTTTTATACAGTATGCACTAAACACTCATCATATTACCAAATAACAATATTTGTTTTGTTTGTGCTCTATATTCTTGGGTAGGAAGGTATTATTTTACAGCACTCACAGATGATCTTTTCCAACCTTTCTGCTCCAGCCACGCACCCTAGAAAGTGAGTGCTGGTAGGAAGAGACTGACAGTTTAATAATTAGGAGTAGCAAAGTGTGGAAGAGGCATTTCATCTGCATGAAACCTTCCCCCCAGAGCAATTCCAGGGCTCCCTAACACATTGGCTTTGAAGCCTGTGAGGTTTGAAAACAGAGCCTCCTAGGGGAATTTTACGGTAAAATAGCTCCCTGGGTCCCTATATCAGTTCTTTCCTAGTAGGCCCTCCAAGCATTGGCTTGCTTGACAATTAAGGAAGCATTGTCAGGTGATTCTTAGACTTGAACATTCTATGCAGGCAAAAACACTTCATATCTCCAAGATGACTGCTCAGGATCAATTTTTGGATTAATTCTGGGGGAAAGATCGACAATCCATGTAATTTCAGGACCAACAAATTTAGGTCCAATAAAACAGGTGAGGTTTTTGCCTTAATTCTGGAGAAAACTGCATCTGGTAGATCTAGACTACTACGACTAGAAATTCCTTAAGGTCAGGGAACATGTCTGTTTTCCTTGCATTAATCAATTAGCACAGGTCCTGGAAAGTCATACTTGGATAAATATTAATGAATGATCATCAAAAATCTATCTATCAATTTCTGCAAGATTATGGTTTAAAAACAATTCAATTGCACTAATTTAATGTCCTCCTAAACAGGTCCATTATACTGAGGAAAAAATTACAGCTGTAATAGATCTTTTCTTTGTCAGGCTTTTGCAATTAGTGCCTTTTGACATTGTTGTCAAGAATTTAAAAAATTTAATCACTGTGTAAGTTGGGTTCCTTGGTTGCTAGCAAAAGAAATTTATTCTGATTAACTTAAGCAGAAAGAGAATACATTGGAAATATATGGCAGCTTAGACATCTACTGGGTCGTTGAAGAAAAGGACAGGCAGCTTCAAGAGTCTCTGTAATAACCTACCTCTCAAATGAGTGCACATTAACCACTTTTTCCATCCTTACATCACTCTGCTCAAGATTCAGAGTCCTAGAAGAAAGAGATCATGGGCCCACCCCTTGGCTAAAAGAGAAAAAAGGAACTTTGATTTTCATACTCATCAACACTATATACAATGGGGAAAAGTAATGTCCTTATCAAAAAAAAGGAATGATGTGGCGGCGCCTGGGTGGCTCAGTCAGTTAAACAGCGCCTGGGTGGTTCAGTGGGTTAAAGCCTCTGCCTTTGTGGACTCTGAGCAACAAACTGAGGGTTTTGAAGGGGACGGGGGTGGGGGGTTGGGCAAGCCTGGTTGTGGGTGTTGAGGAGGGCACATATTGCATGGAGCACTGGGTGTGGTACATGAACAATGAATCTTGGAACACTGAAAAAATAAAATAAAAGTAATTGAAAAAAATAACCAATAGCTAACTGAATTTAACATGTAAATAACAAATGTCTACTGCCCCTAAGGAATTTGATCTATGGGTGTAGTTTGTGCAAATAGTTGTAATAAAATACAAAAATTGTTTAAAAAAAAAAAAAAAAAAAAAGCCTCTGCCTTTGGCTCAGGTTGTGATCCCAGGGTGCTGGGATCCAGCCCTGCATCAGGCTCGCTGCTCAGCAAGGAGCCTGCTTCTCCTTCTCCCTCTGCCCCTCCCCCCTGCTCATGTGCTCTCTTTCAAATAAATAAATAAAATCTTTAAAAAACAAAAAAAGGAATGGTGTGAGACTGGAAACCCACAAATATCCACTACAATGGGTGAAGAAGGGGAGAAAGGAATTAACATTTCTTGAGCACTTGTACATATTAGGCAGATACTGTGTGAATTACATTATACACATGTCTCATTTCATCCTTAGCCATTCTGAGAGATGGGCATTTATCTTCATCTTGCAGATCAGGAAACTGAGGCTCAGAGAGGCTCCATGATTTGGCCAGCACAACCCAACTAATAACCATTCAAGTGAGGATTTGGACCCAGGTTTTTCTGATATCAGCACTATAATGTGTGTCCCAAGCTTAAATAACTATTATTCATGGGTTATTGTCAGCTCTGAGGGAATGTACTGAATGGAGTTCTAGAAAGTCTGATCCTTACAGGAGAAAATGTAACACTTTATTTACTAGCTTAGTTGGTGAAATAAAGTACATCTGCAAAGGTGTAGTTAGGAAAAGAACACAGGACTGAGAATGGAAAGAGAGGAGTTCATGTCCTGGCTTTATAGTTGTGTGACCACTTTATAGTTGTGTGACCCTGGGTAAGTGTCTGAGATACGAGTTCCTTAGCTGAAAAAAGATACTGACACTTAATGACTACCTTGTAGAAGACAGCAGAAGCACAGGCTTCGGCATTTCTGCCATTTCTTCACTTCTCTAAGGCCTCGGTTTTTTTCATGCAAAATAAGGATAATATCTATGACATAAGATTATCACAGGAATTAAACAAGATAGTATAGGTAAACTCTTGAGCACAGAGTAAATGCTCAATAATTTTCATGACGCTCAGGAAAGGTAATGTATGTGAAAATGCTTTAAAAGCTGTGATATGCTACCAAAACTGCAAATGACATCAAATTGGACAGGAAATTTTATTTATTTTTTTTCCCCAAATACTTATATTTTATTTTTTCAGTGTTACAAGATTCATTGTTTATGTACCACA
>CM052900.1:120717897-120802071 GCA_028534135.1 Potos flavus | reverse complement strand
GAGTTCTTTATAGATCTTAGATATCAGACCTTTGTCTGTAGTGTCATTTGCGAGTATCTTTTCCCATTCTGTGGGTTGCCTGTTTGTTTTGTTGACTGTTTCCTTTGCTGTGCAGAAGCTTTTTATCTTGATGAAGTTCATTTTTGCTTTTGTTTCCTTTGCCTTCGGAGACATTGGACAGGATATTTTAAAAACTGAACCATAATTTTGGAATGGCCTGAGAAATGAAAGGATGGGTATACTTTTGAATGGAAATTAATATTTAGTGGAGACAAATATGGAGTATGGCAGAGAGTGGCTAGCTCTTCACTAAACCCACTTCCTCTTCCTCTTAGGTAAATACCTAAACACATAATTTCCAACTTTCCCTGCAGTTAGGTGTATCCTGTGACTAAGTCCAGGTCAAATGAATACGGGCAGAAGTTCAGTCCATACAGATCTCCCAGGTGCAATCCTTCATGCACTCTCCCCTAGTACCTTTAGAAAGCACATGTTATTGATGCAGAGCCACAAGTTGGAAGGAGCTAGCGTCCCTAAATCCCTGCTTGGAGGAAAACTGATCACTGATCAGGGACATACATTTCGACTTATTATATAAGCGAAAAATAAGCACCTACTGTGGTAAACTACTGAATTTTAGCATTTATATATTGTAACTGTCAGGGTTACATTAACTCACACATTCGCAACCTCAGAACTATTGAAATTTGGGGCTGGGTACTACTTTGTAGGGGGTGGAGTGGTTGTCCTGTGCCTTGAAGGATGTTAAGTGAAATCCCTGGCTTCTAGTCACCAGGTATCAGTAGCATCCCTTCCCCTTGACAATCAAAAATGTCTCCACACATTGCAGAGCATGCCCTGAAGGGCGAAAATTCCCTAGTTGAGAACCACTACCTTAACTATACTTGGGAATTACTTCAGTTAAAGGAAAAAAAGAAAAGATCTCTACCAAACTGAGGTAGAAGGAATGACTTTCCCCAAAGGTAGTAGTAAAATAGCTAAGGAGCCTGGCTTGGGAGACTATAGGTTAAAACCGTGTCTATGAGAAAATTTGTTGAATTGGATTCTGAGGATTAAAATTCCTAAATAAAATGACTTTCCCAACTGCTGGTGCTCTACAACTGCATCAGAGGCACCATAATCAGACAGCACCTCGCACTTCTGGCTATTCCGAGATCTTCAGCTGTGGCAATACTATTTCTTGAGGTGGTTTTATTCTTGTTCTTGGCAACAGCCCTGGAAGAGAAGTGTCTTAGTCTTTCATCAGAGTTATATTCTCCTGCTTGTCCTCAGTGTATAGGCATATAATGATCTGATAGTGTAGATGGTTTAACATAAAAATCCTCCTTCTGTACAGTTTTCAGAAATCATTTTGGTGGAGTAAAAGCCAAGTAGCAATATATGAGCACTTTCTCTTAAACATTTTATTCATCATTCTAAAAAAACTCATAATGCAAAATTTTTCAACTTCTAAAATGTCCGCAAGATAAAAATTTTTTCATTTTCTTTCCTTTTTTCTCCTCTTTCAAAAGGTTTCTTTTCTGTATCATTATGCTAAGAACATATTAGAGAAACCACAAAGGCCTGCTGACCAGATTTGATTTTGGCATCATTCTATTGTAAGTCAGAGGTATGTGCTAATTTATTTGAGTGGGAAGTTCCTTCTCAACTTCGATGAATACAACACATTCACATGAAAAATACAAAAATATAAAGTAAACCTTAAGACAGAATGTTGGCTTTCTTTGTCTTTCCTTGATTTTCTTTGTTTTTATTGAAGTATTATTGACGTAGCCTATCCCATTACTTTGAGGTGTACATCATAGTGACTTGACATTTACATACATAACAAAATGATCCTGGTGATGTCTAGTTACCATGTCACCATACAAAGTTATTATAATATTATTGACTACATTTCCTATATTGTACAATATATTCCTATGACCTTTTTATTTGATAACTGGAAGTTTGTACCTCTTAATCCCTTACACCTATTTCACCCCAATACCTCCCCAGTCTGGTAACCAACAGTTTGTTTCCTGTCTATATGAATCTGTTTCTGTTTTGTTTCCTCATTTATTTTGTTTTTTAGATTCCACACATAAGTGAAATCATACGGTATCTGTGTTTCTCTGTCTGACTTCTTTCACTTAGCATAATATCCTCTAGGTCCTTCCATGTTGTTACAAATGGCAAAATTTCATTCTTTTTATGTTTTTAAAGATTGATTGATTGATTGATTTTTAGAAAGAGAGCACAAGCAGGGGGAGGAGCAGAAGCAGGGCAGGGAGAAAGAGGGGAGTCTCAAGAAGACTGCGCTGAGCATGGAGCCGGACACAGGGCTCTATCTCAGGACCCTGAGATTATGACCTGAGCCAAAACCAAGAGTCGGATGCTCAACCAACTGAACCACTCAAGCTCCCCATCATTCTTTTTATGTTTGAGTAATATTCCAGTCATTCCTTTAACCATTCATCACTAGATGGACACTTTGGTTACTTCCATATTTTGGCTGTTGTAAATAATAGTGCAATGAGTCTAAGTGTGATTCTATATTTTCACACAAGTGTTTCTTTTCTTTTCTTTTTTTTTTTAAAGATTTTATTTATTTATTTGACAGAGAGGAGAGAGATCACAAGTAGGCAGAGAGGCAGGCAGAGGGAGAGGGGGAAGCAGGCTCCCCGCTGAGCAGAGAGCCCGATGCGGGGCTCAATCCCAGGATCCTGAGATCATGACCTGAGCCGAAGGCAGAGGCTTTAACCCACGGAGCCACCCAGGCGCCCCAAGTGTTTCTTTTCTTTGATTTTCACAGCAACATCTATCAACCCAAACCCCACAATAGTATACTTATATGGAAAAGTGTAAGAGAAAAAACAACAACAACAACAACACACACACACATTAAACAAAGTCATGCATTTGATGGAAACTTTCTGAATTTCAAATTTTGAAATTTTCATTTTAAAAAACCCTCAAATTCATAAATGCTACCTACTTTGATTGTTTTGTCATTTTATATATTTTAAACAATCTTTTTGGAAAGTGTTTAATAAATTCAGCACTGGAATAAGAGACAGATATATGTGAAACTTCGGAATTTAACAAGATATGAATACCAGTACCTCAAGTTTTATTTTTAAAGAGTATCCCATAAGACATAATTAAACACCAGGGCATCTCAAAACCAAATATGTGTATATGTGCTATATCTCTGTACTGCCAATAACTATTAATTTGCTGCTGGGAACCATTGCTCTTCTCCTAAAAGCATAGCAGATATGAGTTGGTTCTGCTTAGTTTCCACTTGTCAAGGAGAACACACCAAGCTGGGGAGAGAAAACACTTGGTGTATTTGTGTTTTTGTCTAAAGAGTATTACTTTTATTAACCAGTTATAGCTCCTGCCAAATCAAAGTACCATCATTAACTACTATCTAAGAGCAGAAACCCCTAAACTTGCCATGCAAATACTGCCTGCTACTTAAGCAACCTTACAGTAGACAGATGGAGCTGCTCTTGAGATCCCTTAGTTATTGTTATATTATGATTTTAGTTACGCGATTCTGTGCATACACTGGAAATATATATGTACAGTAAATCTCCTTCTATAGCTGCATTAATATTCAGCATGTATATGATAAGCTAGCAATAGCACAACATCATTCATTTTCAAATCTGTGCTCACTCTTGTTATGCATTTGTACCAAAGCGCAGAAAGCCCCTGAGTAATCCTTCAAGGAAAAGTTAGCAGAAGCTGGGCTTACTGTGTGAAAGGGAGGAGGGATCATCTCTAAGAACTCAAATCACCTCTTTGTTGTGTTCATTGTAATCCAGAGAAAAATGTACCATAGCTTGCCAGGCTGCACATTTTGCTGTAGCACTGCAATAAGTGATGGAAGCAATAAGTCCAGAGCCTGCTACCCAGGAAGAGCTTTTCCAGCTGGAATTTGGAGATCGACTAAAAAAGTTCTTCGCCTGAAAGATGGATTAAATTGATCATTTTTTCCTAGACATAGTGCACTTCGGGCTCATTTTGCTTTGTAATTAAGAAGAAAGCCAGAAACATCATTTACACATTAAGAATTTAATAGATATATTTTTCTAGCTTTATGCATTAGCACAGGACAGCCCATTAATGAAATAAGTCTTCCTTCAGGGTCAATTTAGATGGCTGTAATCTTCTGCAAATATATTGCAAATGAGGATCATTTAATGATCTTAAAACTAACTGCCAGGAGAGGATTGTTATAACTCTCCAGACAACAAAAAGAGACTTGGCATGGTGTGCAGTAGCCTTACTTTAATTTAACACATGTTTAATTTCTGGCCACTACATTTTTAAAAATTGCAAATATTATGTTTTGTTTGGGTTAGTCTCTGGCTTGGCTGATTTGGGAGGTTGATTCTGGTCATGGAAAGCTTAGGGCTACATTAAATGATAGTTAAAGGGATAACAATGTTGCACTGATAAAAATATGTTCTTCGGATTGCTGATATGACCATGATTGTCTAGCTCTGCTGAGCTTCCCTTGTTCTGCTCCAGCTCATCTCTTTCTGTAGAACTTTCTTGTCTGAGTTTACTATCTGTACATTTTGATGTCCACTGTTACAACAGTACTTAGCATGTGTGCAGCATTTAAGCATTTTAAAACTTCTTTCGCACATGTGGTCTTATTTGCTTCTGAAAACAATATTAAATGGCAAGTGTGAAGCATCTCTTTTTCCCTTTATAACAATTAAACAATCAGGGGTTTCTAGGGACAAAATGCTGGGCTCTAGCCCCACAGTCCCACTGTACTCCTCCCATCCCCAGTTAGTAAGAGCTAAAATTCAGATCTTTTGACACTTTGTCCGATATATATTCATGTCAACCTTGGAATTCCTCGCCTTTGGAAAAGCATTGGTCTAAAAGTTGTGGAAGTCTGGAGGGAAGATTTGGTACAAAATTTCCATGATCTCAGAGAATGTACTGGCAAACCAAACATTTGCCCCTAAAATATATAGCAAGCAATATATGTGGTAATTATCAAATGAGTGGAATAGATAGTAAGTGTTGAGAAGTTCAGGGAAGGGAGAAATATGATGAGATATAGAGGTCACAGAAGATTTCTTGGAAGAGGTAGACTTGAAAGAAGGACAGTAATTACATGGGAGAAGAGAAAGCTGTTAGGCAAAGAGGTAGCATATATGAACAGGGGACTTAACAGTCAGACAGGCCTGGATTTAAGTCCTGGCTCTGTCTTTTATTAACTGTGTGGCTCTAGGGATGCCTGAGTGGCCAAGTCCTTAAGTGTCTGCCTTCAGCTGGTACAGAATCAGTATTAATTACTAGAATAGCTTACACAAAGGCATAGAGATGAGATATAAGAAGGATTGCCCAAGAAATAATGATTAGTCAGTTTTGAGCAAAATTTTGTGGAAAAGAGTAATGAGAAAATACTCCAAAAAATTCAGACCAGATTGTGGGGAACTTGAGTGCCAAAATAATCAATTTTGCCCAGTGGCTTTCTATTTCTACTTGTGATTCAGAATCCTTTCTTGAAACAAAATCTTATTCTCAATATATAAAAAAGATACACATAGAACTTCTCTGGTTGGAGCAAGTGCAGAGAATCCAGAACCCCATCTGCTCAGCATCCCCAACCACCCCCAACATCCTTTGGTAGGAAACCCAGATTTGAAACCATGCTTTTGACAGTAGGAAGTACTGAAGTCTTTTGCTCAGGGAAGTTGTATGATGAACATTTACCTGGAAGCAGCAAGCAAATGCAATGGAGAAGAGAGACACAAATGACCATTTAACCCATTGTAGTTGTCAGGTGATGAGGGTGTGGAATGGAATAGAGTGGTGGCAGCGAGAACAAAGAGGTACAGGAACCAAAGATATCACAAAGGACAGCTTAACAGGTTTTTGTAAGATGTTCAGGTAGGGAAGGATAAGGAAAAAAGGATCAAAGATGATTTGTGGGCTATAGACCTGAGCAACCATTGGTGGAATCCTTAGTTGACCAAGAACTCCTTTTTAACAAATATTTTTATGAGATTAATGTTTCTTGGAACCCACTATGGTATATGCTGCTCTGTGGAAGGACCGTTGAGGAAGTCTCATTCCAATTATCATTGACTAAGTGTGTCAGGCACAAGACTTCTGACCTCAAGGAACTCAAAGGCTAATGTGGAAAGCTCACACATAATCTTTATTCCATATCCATAATATTTACAAAATGCATGATATGTTTTGGAAAAAGCAAGTAATTCATATGGCTCCAAGTAAGAATGCTGATTTGGTACCTGCTGAGTGTCAGGTGTAGCCTTATCAGGCCAGAAAGGTAGGCAACAGTCATTATTGTTGCCATTAGTTACCATCTATTGAAAACACACTACATGCTATGCATCATGCTAAGCATCTTACATGCATTACGTCAATAAAGCTTCCCTATGATCCTATAAAGAAGGTACTATTATCCACATTTTACAGATACAAAAATAGAGGCTCAGGGAGGTTACATATCTTATCCAGGGTCTCATGCTGTCTCAATGGCAAAGCCTGAACACACCCCTGACCTATCAGACCCCAGGATCTGTGTGCCTAACCACTGTGATACATGGGCTTCGTAAACTTTGTAAGCTGTTTTAAGGAGTGTGGACTCCACTGTGGAAGCCCTGGAGAGCCACAGAAGGTTCTGCATTTCTTTCTCTCCTTTGACAAATCTCTGAAAACACTTTGAGTCAGACCCAAAACAGAGGAAAATGACACTTGCTAAACCACCAAACCACATCTGCCTTGCAGGGATGCTCATGAGTCACAGCCTCCAAACTGCCTAGGGATTTTCAAATGAAAGGCCCTTATGTGTTTGCAAGTTACTATCCTGCTGGGTTATCTTCTTCAATAACTGTTTCTTAGCATTGCATTGCTGCACCATGAAAATCTTGCTTTATTATACCTTCTTCAGAGAATCCGCGGCTCTACATTCTGCCTGTCGTGTGGGTTTACTGAGAGCTAACTTTCAAAGTCATGCATTCTATGGTAAGTGTATTTTAAACCATGCAGCATCACATTAAAAAGAAATGGCAGTCATTCTGCCCTGGAAACTGTTCCCTAGCATGACATTACTTTAATTCACTGGCTCCTTGTAATCAAGATCTAATAAACAGCACCTTTAAATAAGTCCTATACACAGCCTGCATTGTTACAATCAATTGAACTACTTAAAAAAGAAAACCTCTGAGGCTATCTGGAGGCATTCTGTGCTTCCCTCTGTTTTATGGCACAACCTTAGACACGATGTGTAAAAAGGTCAAGACAGCATGTAGGCTTTTGCATTAAACAGCAGAACACTAATTAGTTTTAGTGACAATGGGGTTCTGTTAGTGTGTTCTAATATTTTGCTGCTTAGTTTTGTTTGAAACCTCTAGCCATAATACACAAAAGCTCTTCTATCTTCCAGTTTTTCTTATGTCTTGATTTTACAACCCTGTTATCTGTTTGAACAAAACAGACATATTTTCTGTTTCTGTATTTTCATTAAAAGTGAAATCTAAAATCTAATTTCAAAACAGTTCACTTAAAAGAACAAAAGAAAATATAATGTGGAACCCAAAATTTAACATGGAACTTAATATTTCACTATTAGTTTTACCCATTTTCTAAAATCTCAGATATAACTTCTGTTAAAACATACTATCAATGGGTTTTAATATTTATGCATGTTAACTATCTGAGCAAGTGTACTATGTTATAAAATGTTAAACATTAACTGTTGAGTGTTAAAAGTCTTTTAAAGTGGATTTCCACATTCCTGAATTCTATTTTAAGTTAATAGGAGAAATTATACAGTCCTTCAAAGCCAAAAAAATTATTTTTTCATCACTATGTTATTTATATTCTTACTATTTTTCTAGAATACAGGTAAATACCTAAAATATTCTCCAGGATAAAGACCTGCAACTGAAGAAAATAACACTATTTGAGACTTTATCAACAAACTGTTATCTACCCAAAATACCAATTACTGTAAGTAGAGTGTAGTATGGTACGAATTTCTATAAAATAAATAACAAACTGTATAAATTTTCCTCAGCTTGGAAAGGAAACTTGGGAATTGCCAGTTTTTTGGTATCATTTATGCCAGATTTATGCCACTTTTTGGTATCATTTAGTGTTTTTTAAATCAGTTCGAGGTCATATGCTTACATTGGTCACCATCTTTTCAAGAGGTTATTGGGCTAATGCTTTAATAATACCTCCCAATGCTGTTCTCCCATGAGATTAAAAGCAATCAAATCTGTAGGTGGGAAAAAAAAAACAACCCCACATTCTTCTTTGTTCGCCCTAGCAGACTTGGCTGTGGTCTACAGAAACTGAACTTTCATTAAAAGAAAATAAAGTTTCTAGCCCTTCATCTTGTAAAGGTAGCGTCTTTATACCGTAAATCAATACACTGCTGTTTGGTTTGCTCTCCCGCTAGACAGACCAAAACAATATAGCATCAAGGGAAGTGGGAGCATCCCCTCCAAGTCATTTGTCTTAATGGAGTGCCCACTTCAAAACTGACTTCTTACTGCTTCCATGATGCCAATTTAATTGTTATCAAGCAAGACCCAAAGAAACAAATCCAATTATAAAGCCAATTCTTTATAACCAAAATGGGATATATGTGGGTGTGCTGTGGACTGCTTGCCATGTGCTAGGTAAACACATCACTTTATCTTTTCTTATGAGAGAGGTGTTGATTCTAATCTCCATTTTACAGAGGAGAAATGTGAGACAGAGAAGTTAAGTAACTTGCTGAAGGTCACATAGCTCATTAAGTGAAGCAGCTGGAACTCTCACCTAAATCTGTCCAATACCAGATTTTAGTCTCTTAGCCACAATATCATGTTGTCGAGCAAAAGCAATAACCTAATTCTGCTTTCATTTATATTCTGTACTAACTCTGAACATTTCCACGGATTTGCCTTACAGTGACTCTTAGTGGAACAGAATAAAATGATATTTTCTGGTCCACATATTTTCTGTATCCAACGGAAATGACACTCAAGTCTTGAAAAAGGGAAAAGCACATTAGTTATGGAGTCAAAGTAACTGGGTAATTTAGGCAAGTTACTTAACCTCTCTGAGTCTTACTTTCTCATCTGTAAAGTGGAGATAATAATAGTTACCATCCAGGATCATTGTTAAGATTAGAGCTAATAATTTATCAAACACCAGCTCTATGCCAATTACTCTGTTCAACGACTTTACTTATGTTATCTCAATTCATCCTCACAATGATCCTCTGGGGCTTTACTTATCCTGACACATATTTATCCATCATTAAAAAAAAAAAAATTAGCATCTGCTGGGTGCTAAGATTATAGACTAAAGTTAAGGAGTCTCTGCTTGGCCTGTCAGCCTTTACAAATTATAATATAGATGAAGGTTGCTCTGTGAAAGTACAGCACCTAAGTTAGAATTTTGCCTTTCTTTTACATACAACAAGTAATACTTCCTGATAAGTCTTCTCTGTTAGCTAGGTTAGAGGAGATTCCTTACTTCCCTCAAACACATCTCCCTTGCCCCAGAATTTGTTAATTGTGTACTGTCTGCCTGAAGTTCTTTCTCTTCCTTCTCAATTTTCCAGATCTACCCATGTTATTCATTCATTCATTCAACAAATATTTAATGAGTGCCTACTGTGTGCCAGGAGCTGTTCTGGGTGCTTAAGATTCAGAGCAAAAAATCAGAGAAAAAAAATCCTAACCCACAGAGCTTACAATTTAGGGTAATGATTAATCATTCCTTACAAGCATAACACAGAGTGGAGTGTTTTGGGTGTGGACTGAGGATGGAAGTGGTCAATGGCTACAAGGTTTCAAACAGAGTACTAATATTAGGAATGCCCCATTTCTCTAGTAAGGCCATACAGACCTCTGGGTTCTGAATAAAAACAACCCGTGAATGGGTAGACAAAACTAAATTATCCCACTTCTCGCTAAGTCAAGGATGGACAGCAGGAAATAGAACTAACGACCCTTTCATGTTTCTGCCTTTCCTCTTCCAAGGAGTTGCCCTGTCTTGCCCGCTTAATGATTTAACTCGCTGGTTCTTTTTCATCATCACCTGCTGCTTATTGCCTCATCTGTGCTCCCTCCAGGTATACCTGAAGTACACCTGGCTCTGAAAATCTAGATTGGTTTTTGGAAAAATTCAGACTACCAACTTAAAAAAAAAAAATACATTATATTTTAATAGTGTGGCAATAAATTATTTTTCAAGAATGCAGCTACTAAAGCATCACAATATCCAATGTGTCTTGGTTCCTAACTCAATATTTTTAATTACTTGCCTTTATTGGTCAGATAAAATGTAGAGTCAAGTTTCGAGTAATACCTTTTATCGGACTAATGGTGGAATATTGACAGAGAAGCTTTGGGGATATAGAAATCCCCTCTAGGTCAGTAAGGGATTGACTCTGAGGAAAGGATTTCTGTAGGCACAGAAGCCTCTCTATCAATATTGTACAGTTTGTCCAATAAAAGGTATTACTCAAAACATGCCGGGTGTTTTGCTTTTACATTAAAAAAGATAGAGTCTTAGGAGCTAAAGATGTTATTATGTAGGATAAATCTTATCAAAGTCAGTTATTTGACCTGTCTAAACCTCTATTCCCTCATTTGAAAAATAATAAAATCTCTCCTGTCTACTTCATAGGGTTATTGTATATCATTAGTTAACATTTATGAAAATATTTTTATAATTGGAAACTATGACAAAATATGTAATTTTTAAATTGATCATTAATATACCTAAACTGTTAATGGCAATAAGCCTAAATTAATAGATATCCAAGAGGTGCCAATACTGCAAATGACAATAATGGGAGTCTTTCTGAATTCCCATTTCAATATTCATGATTTATAAAATGTTAATTCAAGTTAACAAAATACTCCTGAGTCAGGCAGGAGAGCCAGGCAATACAGTTATATCATGGCCGTCAGCCTTTTCCCTCAGAGGTAGAGGTGTTTACACATAAGACAAATAAGAGGAGATATCATACATAGAAAGACAGCACTCGTCTTATAGTACCCAAGCAAAGTGGGTCATTGTAGCACCTATGAGACTCTTTCCTTTTCTACTGTATAGGCCTTCCTTTTCCAAGTTGTCACTATGGAGTTCCATTAATGAATCCCTAATAATCTGAAAAAGAGCAAACCTATGGTTGTTCAATGCCATTCACAAAATCCCAACAAAAGCTCTGCATTCTGTCTCAGAAAGAATGGTTGGACTCTAAATAGACTCTTCTTTGATTTTGGAATACTCAGGTTAGCAATTCCTTTGACTTCCTTTGTAATCAAATCCAAATAAATAAACCAGTACTTTCAATGAGACATAAAGGTCTAGATTTGTCTTTGCAGACTGATATAAATACCTCACACGTAGAAGATCATCCTCAGTTGCACAGATTAACCCTTTTAATAGTAGCTTTTTAAGACAAGTCGAATGGATTTGCCCAAATCTTAATTTTCTCCAAAATAATAAAGTTTATATCAGCTACCATTTTTGCTAAAAGCTGTTATTTTTAGAACGATTCATCAGGTGAGTGTATCCAGAACCAGGCAACTACTTCTTGAGAGTACCTTCTCCCATAAGAGGCGGTAACTAGCAAGGGTAATGTTTCTAAGGAAACTCACAGCATAGGACAGAGTTTTAGAGAGTTCGGTTTGAGATCTTTGTTGATAGGGGATCAACTGTACTGAATCAGCTAAGGCAATTCAATGAAAGTGGATTCTTTTTGCTAAAGGTAGCAACAGTTTCAAATATATTGGTGTCATATTAAACTAACCCAAATTCAGCTAGTTTGGCTCATTTGTTCAATAATTCATTCAAGAGCCATTTGCTGAATGCCTACTGTATGCTGGGCAACTGTGCTAGATGTCAAGTTGCTTATAGCTTATAAAAGAGGCAGGCATGATAACAAATATGATATGGTGGAAATGGAGATAGAGCATTGAAAGGGGACAAGGAAGGGTCTCCAAGAAAAGATGAAGCTTTAGAAAAGCTGTGAGAACCATTAGGAGGCAGTCAGAAAAATGTTGGAGCCTGTGTAGAGGGGAATCCAGAAGGAACAGCATATACCAACCACCAAAGTAAAAAGTGAAAGCAAACTGCATCTTTATTTACTCTATGAGGGCCCTTAACGTCCTATGTAAGCTTGTTTCAGGGCTACCAGGAGGCCCAGTGTCGTTTACTGTTAGCTGTAGCTCTGTCAGAGGTCCCTGCTTAGAGTCCTAGATAGAGCCCCAGGTGATTATGGTGCCTGAGCAAAGCCCTTCCCTGTGCAGAGGAGGGAAGGACGAGGCTTTTCTCACTTGAGGAAAGAAAAAAGTATTTTCAGAAAAGATTTGGCCTCTAGAAAACAGTCCTGCGAAGACAGAGGGAATCATTCTAAACCTGAATTATTCTTCTTCAGCCTTATTATCATACTTGACCTAAAATTTATCCTCACATGAGAAATCACGTCCTTTCTCCTTGCACAAAAGAGAACTTGGCTTCTTTTTTCGTTTCTGACATCACTTCAGGCTGTTGTCCAAGGAATTTCCATTCCCAAACAGCAAGTACATTCAAATTACAAAAGAAAATGAAGGAAGGTGAAGGCAAAACTGAGAGCAGATGCTTGAACTTGGCTTTAACAGAGAGAAGAGTTTCCAAACTCGAGATACCAAGAAATCAATAACTCCACACACAAAACTCAATAGCACTATTTTATATTCAGGCCATTCATACCCTCTGGCTACTGCTTTGTTTAAAATGGCTTTTAAAAAAAAGTAGTAATAACTAGAAGCAATTGTTTTCCTTTTCCATTTTCAGTTCACCCAATGATTAGACTGAGGTTTGTTTGTTTGTTTCCACAGGGGAAGATGATGTGTGCCAAAAGGGATTTTTATAATGGAGTTATATACCTCTAGCAATAGGATTTTGCTGTAAAAAATCCAAATGCAACCTTAATGATAGAGGCACAAACCACCGATAACGGTATCTTTGGGCAGCTAGATGAATTGAAACATGCAAACATGGTGTTAACACTTTTTGTTCTCAATCTAGGGGTTCACTATCAATTCAGAGTACACATAAGTGACAAGAGTTAAGTAAGTCAATATTAGTTTCATGAATGCAAAAGTATCCACTGTTTTCTGGTCATCTGATAATCAGTGTTTCTAAATTTGTTTCAGGGAAATGTGTAATTTCACAAACCACTATTTTAATAGGTTTACTTGTTTGGTTGTTTTTTTTAACATTTCTTCTTTCACAAGAAAAATTGTAAGAACATGACCTATGAAAAGCCACAGACTCTAAAGAACAATCACCAACAATTAAAGAAAAAAGAAAAACAGTTCACTACTGAATATACTCTTTCTCCTTTATAAGAAATGCCATGGGGCTGTTTTTTTGTATTTGAGAAAAATGGTGTTGTAATGACTTATCTCTTCACATAATCACATGCTCTGTTCTGCATTTGCGCCCTGCACAATGCATCCCCTCAAACACACAAAAAAAAACAAGACTTCCCAAGACCCCTTTGGGATTTCTTCTGGTTAACTAAACAAAGTACCTTTCCACTCCTGTTCCCATTAGTTATTTATTTCATAAATACTTGCTGAATACCTACTGTGTGCCAAGCAATGTGCTAGATTCTGGGGGTCACAAAGGTAGAATGATTGGCTGGCCCTTGCCATGACATAGTTTATAGTCTGGTACTTGGAGACGTGAATAAGGAAAAGGATAATTTACAGAGACACATGGGGACATACAAGGATGAACTGGGTGGTCTAAGAAGGGCCAATCCAATCTGGAGAGTCAGAAATGCTTTCCTGAAAGATAGACAATCTGAGCTGAGTGCTGAGCCAAGGGAAAGAGTGGAGACATGGGTTCTAAGAGGTGGGTTTGGACAGATTTCAACAACAAACTTAAAAAAAAAAAAGCAAGAAACAGGACTAAAAATAATCAAGATGACCTTTGAAGTCAAATATTTACAACTAGTCACTAAGAGCCTTCCAGATACACATGGTATGGAACAGTAGGAAATAAACAGGATTTGGAATCAGAAAACTGCATTCAAGTCCAAGGCTCTAATTCTTATAAACTATGTGACCCAAAATAAATAATTTAAACTCTCTGGGGTGTGGTTGTTTTTTCTCATCTGTGAAACTGGTGTAATAATGTACCAGTTCTGCCATTCTCATAGAGTTGTTAAGCTCAAATGAAACAGTGAATGTGAAAATACTTTTTAAACTGTAAAGCATTACACAAATGTTAGTTATTATTATTAAAACAAAAGTAGAAGTGGGCTAGTAGAATTAATAGGATTTAGACACAAGAAAAAAACAGAGATTATGAATATAAAGTGAAAGATAGTTCCCTTTCTTGCTAGGGTAATGGCCAAAATTAATTTCCCAAAGCCCGGGAAATTTGCCAGAAATATATGAAGGAGGTGCAAATTCCTCTTTTAAAAAAAGGAAGAAATTTAATATGTTATAAAAAGCAGTGCTGAAAGGGAGGGAAGCTCTGCTCCCTATTTAAGATGTCAGAGAGGGAAGCAACAGGGTAAAATATATCATCAAGAAACTTCTTAAAAGCTCTGATGACCATACAGGTATTTTCAGCAGCTAAAGCATTTAACTGAGAGCATACACTAAAAAAAATTTTAAGTAAAAAATAAGGAAAATGTAAGCCTACTGGAGTAAAAACCAGGAGAAAAAGTCAAGCTGAGGTGAAATGTCTGTACAAAAATCGGATGATAGAAATATGTAGAGCAAGATGATGGAAGAGGAGGGAAAACCTTAGTAAGAACACAGACACCCACTACAAGCAACAAACGTACTGAACATCTTTTTCAGGCACTGTGCTTTGTGCTGGGGCTAGATAAGGCATGGTTCCTGTTCTCTAGGGGATCACAGTGCAATAGTAAACCTCTTAGAGCATTTTAGAAGCAAATAGAACAGAGTGATAATGAGCTTAAGGCCTAATAACAGATGGTCTAAGGTGGTGCTAAAAGAGAGATCAAAGATATTGGAGTTGTTTATAAAGTTGTCTGAAGCAAGAAAGAAAATTTCCACAGGTCACAGCATGGCCTGTATAATCACAGATGAATAGGGGCCATGCTCTCCTGGGTCTTAGGATTACATTGCTGAGTCCTCCTTGGCTCTAAGCTATTGCCCATAGGTGTTTTGTATACATTATGCCATTTACAACTTCTCTGTAAGATATACATTATTTTACCCATGTTATAGAGAGAGAATCTGTGGTTCAGAGAGGTGAAGCAACTCATTCCAGGTCACACAGCTTGAAAATGACCATGTGACTCTAAAGATCATGACCCTTCCATATGGATGAGAAAGAGAGCAAGAGAGCATGTGAATGCTGGTAAACTCTAGAAATATAATTAAACATACCAGAAAGAGAAAGGTGGGATGTATATTTCTTTAAACAAAAATTTTTAGTGCAATAAGCCACAAGTTTTCTTGAAGACCATGCACAGTTGCAATTTGCCCAGAGTCTAATGAAATATCTGTGAAGATGCTATAAATAGGTATTCAGGATTCCCCTGTGTCCACATCAAAGGACAGATCAAACCAGGTGTTTGCACTGCCCTCAGGTAAGAGGTGCCAAAGACTGGAATAACACAGGGTTTGCCCGAGGCACAGAGGCACCCAAGAGGGTGGAAAAATGTGGTCCAAAGAAATTTGGGGACATAAATTGTGCTGGGCACTAAGCCTAAGGGTGACAGATAAAATGATAATATAATAATGCTAATAATTATGATCATTTATTGAGACCCGAGGGCCAGATACTGGGCTCAGTGCATCCCATGGAATAAGAAGCTCATCTGAACATGTCTGTGAACAGGAAGAGCAACCAAGTTTCCTCTCATGCCAGGTGTCATACCTGGGTCACAAGTGTAAAGGCCAGGAGTCACTGCCCATTGAGTGGATGGACAGGGAAAAGCTTATGAAGCAAGCAAGCTATCCTTATGGTATTGTGTGATTTGCCATCTCCATAATAATATTTATTCCTAAGTGGAATAAAAATATTAATAAGGAATGATAATGTGAAGCTACACATACACTATATCATTTCAGCGACAGCAGACTATAAATATTAAGTTCTATTTATCTTTTAAAGCTCAGTTTAAATGTCACATCCTCTGCCACCTGTTGGATTGAGAAGCACACAGGTTCTAATTTTGGTTCTGCCACTGTACTGTGTATCCTTGGGCAATTTACAAACCTTTCTGAGGTTCAGTTTCTTTGTTCATCCATTTATTCAACAAATATAATCAATGTCTACTATGTACCAGGCACTGTTCTAAGCACTGGGGATAAATCACCAGGGGGAAGGGAGGGAAGTCCTATTCTCAAGGAGCGTACATTCTAACAGGGGATGAGAGACAATAACAAATATATATGGTTAATGGTGATAAGTGCTCTGAAGAATAAAGCAGGATAAGGGGACAGAGAGTGACAAGGGGTGCCATTTTCTTTGTGATTATTAGGGAAGGCTTTGCTGTTAAGTTGAAGTTTGAGCAGAGATCTAAATGAAATGAAAGCAAACCATGCAGATATTTGGGGAGGAACAGTCCAGGCAGAGAGAACAGCAAGTTCAAAGGTCCTGAGGTGGGAATGTGCATGTTGTGTGTGAGGAATAAGGATGTCAGCAAGGCTGGTAGGGTATATTTTAAGGAGAGTGGTGAGAGATGAGGGCAGAGGAGTAAACTGGGGCCAAAATTATTTGGGGCCTTCTTAGCCATAGTAAGCTTTTGACTAATGTATAGAGTTGTTGTGATGATTGAGATACTAAAAAAGGAGTGCCTGCCTAAAAAAGGAGATGCACATTTAGGTGCTCAATAAATGGTAGCTATTATTATTACTCCTTTCCCAACAAATACAAGAATAAAATAAGAAAGGGCATTAGGATTTTAAACTCTTTCTTAGAAATTATTCCCAAAGTGACAAATGGAGTAAGATCCTAGATCCACATAGTATTTCCTGTCCCTGTTTTCCCTGCTTCCTGTCACCCTGGGGCACTTTTTCCAGTTATGATATGTTAGGATAGCTTGCTCTCATACCAAGCATAAGAGACAGAACGATACCTAATGATCCATCCTGGGACCCAAATAGAAGCACAAATGACTTTAATTATAACTTTTCAATTGTGGCCACAGCACCCAATTATTTGGAATTCTTTTTTTAGTCATTTCAAACTATATTAGTATTTTTGCCTTTCCTTCCATATATGGACACGTTCTTTCACAAAACCACTCCACTTCTCAGAGGCTTAAGAACAGTAACTGTTTGAGAATTGAAAATGATGAGGTAATTGCTAACTTTATAGCTAATTCTTTTTCATACATTCATTATTCAAAAATAATAAATGAAACTCACAGAATACAGTGGGCAGAGTTAGAAAAGGATGTTTTATATACCAATTCTAGAAGATTTGCAATTGCACTTTGTGATTCAGAGCTTAGTAGGCACAGAATTTATAATAACTCTGTTTATCTATGCAAACTTTCCTTAGCCTGTTGCAACTCCCAAGTCCAACTCTTACACATGGGTGTTGGGTAGAATATACTGAATAAAAAATATACAAAGACTTAATTTTTCTCCTGCCTACAAAGATCTCCAAATCTTTACTATTCTGCACAGCTGCCTAGAATAGACAACAGTAAAGTCATTGTCCATGATTTGAACTGAAGAGGAATGAAAATACCATTAACCCTTTAAAACAGAATTATCTTATTCTTTTGATTTCACTGCACACTATAATGTGTTTGTGGCCATATTTGGATCATATCCGGTTAGAACACAGGAATAATAGATATCATTCAGATAATAATTAGCCATGTACTTGCAATAGCGGGATGTGAAGTCAAAGGAAAACACTAAAAATGTTGTTTTTTTGGACCATGACAAAGAGCTTTTTAAATGAGTTTGAGCATTTTTTGTGGCTGACTCATGTCTGGAGGCCTCACTATGGTCACCAATGCTTCAACTTTTGTACTTTTAATTTCTATCTTTGACAATTTTAAATGCTAAATAACACAAGGCTTTCTTATTGCCTGCAAGTACATATAGTTTCTCTTTGTTTCCGCTATTTTCTGTTTGTAAGCAAATGCTACAATTTTAGATCACATGTTCTAGCCATTGTTGCTGATTAAAGGGAATTATAACATGTCTTAGGACAATGGACCTTACAATTTCACCATTGATGTTTTAAAATTATAAAATCAATCCTATAAATTCTAGTCGACATTTGTTTTTTATGTGACCTAAATTACGTATTCTTTTGCACTTGGTAAATTCAAGTTCCAATGACAGGAAAATGAATAACTAAATTATGATAGTATGAATATTTATTTACAGCAAAAAAAAAACTAAAAGAACACATACCAAGATGCTATCAGTGGTTATTTTGGGGAGTAGAAGTCTAAGGTGATCAATTTTTTCTTTGTGTTTTTATATAATTTCCAAATTTTCCTCAGTGGTCATATATCACTTTTATAACCTTAGAAAGTTTTACATTTTTTTAAATTGTGGAGAACAAAAACAAATCCAAAACCCTTCGTAGATCATTAATATATTAGAATCACCTAAAATGTGTTCCTGCAGAAATAGAGCCTATCAAAGGAAAGTAATTAGTTCCAAAACCCTCTTTTCTTAAAGGAATATTCAAACTTTGATTTCATAACACCACACAAAGTTCCATTGAAACAGATACTTGTTGGCAGTTCAGTACAGGAATTTTATTTCATGTATATAGAGAATGGAGAACTGGGAAATTCATATTTAGCTTCAGCATCCCCACCTTATTAAGATGTCTTAAAATATCTACCCGTTCTTCACTCACTGTTCATGCACCATCTGGACTCCTAAGACAGAGAAGAGGAAAAAAAGGAACATCGGACCATTTTGCAGCAAAATCTATCTGCATGATTGATACTGGCTGCACAGAATCAATCTGCTGGGCTACGTTTTGGCATTTTAAGCATGGACCCTTTCTCTCCTCCTGAGTCTTCAGAGATAAATTTCTTGGTCTGGAGCTTAACTGATTTTTTTAAAGGAACTTCTCAAGCCTCCTCTCTCTTGGTCTAACTACTCCCTCTGCCCTTTTGGCAGAGATGCTACCCCTTGACTCCTTGGGAGAGCCAAGTGACCGCTTAAAGACACTCCTGAACAGCTGACTCTGATATTTGTCAGTCCGTGCTTAGCTCTGTCCATTTTCCTGAAGTTCTCTTCTGGGGGTTGGGCTCTATTGAACTTCAAAGACAAACACTGGGCACAGAAATGACACAGAGAGAGCAGAGGGGCATGAGAACTGGACCTTGAGCACCTAAGTGCTGAAACAGATTTTCTTTGTTCTTAACTGGTGCCTAGCTAACTGTTGGTGTTTAGCAAAGGTGAAATAATAAAAATGTTACTATTGACAAAAATAATAGGATTGTAAGCAGAAAGATGTTTGGGAACCATTGTTCCTAAAAAGCAAGCTAATGGACAGATTCTGGCATCTTTTCTTTGATCTTTCCAATGTCCTAGCTTGAAGAGATTTGTTAAAATGTGCCTCCCTTGGGGGTGAAGGAACATAGTAGATCAAACAGGGGAACAGATCTAATGAGAATTTCACTAAAAAGCAAGCCATTTAACATCAAATATGGATACTACAAGCTAAACCTACAAGACTAATTATTATTCTTGCTCCAAGTATATTTTTCCTCTGCCTCAGTTCACTTTGGAAGGGGTATTATAATTGGATAAGGAATATTAGTAACAACGTACATGTCCTCACACTAGTATTTTGTTTAAAGCTGAAACTAAGATAAAAAAAATTCTAGAGTATTTCTAGTCATCTTTCAATTCTCCTTCTCACTTAAGAGCTAAAATAGAACCATCAAAAGAAAAGAAGTCAACAAGAATGGCAAAATGTAGGCAATTGTGAAACCGAATGATAAGGATTTCATTATGGTATTCTCTTTACTTTTGTGTGTGGTTGAAATGTTTAATGATAAAAAGTTCTTAAAAAGCTAATAGCAAATTACAGCCATATGTGTCCCCATTTGGCCACAGAATAGTTTGTGTGATTTCTGGAAAGTTTCATCCCTGTCCCTCAGTTTCCATAACTATACAAAGAAAGTTTGGTTAATCTGGATAGTGTGCAAGGTGTTTCTTTGTATTCTTTATTTTTATGACATTTTCTGCCTTTAGTCACATTTTTCATAGCACCCTCTAGATCTTATGAATTTCATACTCCGAGATCTATGAGAGACCCAAGAAATCGGAGTCAGTAAGAACTGTGCTTACATACCAGATCTCACATACGCTTGCTTTGAACAAGTCACTTAAACAGTTTTCTCCTCTATAACTAGGAATAATAGTAGTACTTTCTTCCCTGGTTATTGTAAAGACAAGATATGGAAAGTGCTTAAACACAGGACATGGCACCTTATATGCTCTCAATAAATGTAAGCTATTGCTGCTTTTGTGATGGTGGTTATTATTATGGCCATTCTCTTGCATCCTGGAATATCTGCCCTTGATCTATCCTTTCTGACTGAAGAAGCAGGGGGAAAAAACACAAAAAAACAATGAAGTTGGGAGTGACTGCAGGTGGATCGCTAGTTTTTCTTGAAAGCATGTACTTGCTTTACATGAAGTGCCAAGAAGACAAAGAAGGGTGCTGTGCCTGTACACATGCTTCAGACACCAGAGCTCCATGATGTTTTCTTTCTCAAGCTTCTCTACCAGGTGTTTATATTGTGAGCATTATTTTATAAAAGTGTTGTAAACACAAGTCTTAGAGTGGCATTCCTGATTTAATTTGTGCTTTCTCTCTGGAGGTATGAGCAGTGGCCCTAGGGATATTAAAGATCCAGATTTTTAGTCTAGTCTTGTTAACAGCCCTTCTGATTTTAAAACCAAAGATCAATTAGCATCTAGTCTGGACCAAAATGACTACAGAAAAAAAATTGTTTTTAAATCCTAACAATTCCTTTATAAAAGCAACAGAAATTCAATCATGCAACAAACCATGACTTGAGTACACACAAGGAAATTCACACATAGTACCTCTTTTGTCAAAAAGCTCTAAGTGATACATATTATTATCCCCATTTTATAGATGAGAAAATAGAGATTTAGCAAGGTTTGATAGCTTGTTCAATGCCATAAAGCTGGCAGGTGAAAGAACATAAATTCTGGCTACAGAATGCATACTTGGAAACATAAAAATTAACATCACCTCCAGGGAGGGAAAAAAACTTACTGAAAAAAATTTTTTAATTCCTGGAAAGAAACTCATGGAAATCCTCTGCCACAGACTCTGCTCTGTTTCAAAGCAGCAAATGTTCATTAGATCTCAGGTTATGAATGCAACAAAAATACCTGAAATCAATCTACTTTACGGATTATACCTTGGTTTTAAAAATCTACCCAATTTAGCTGGACTTTGTCAAACAAAGGCCCTAATTGTCCACATGATAACAAAGGCATAATTCTCAACATCAAAACTCTTCTGGTGAGGTTACATTGCATCTGACCATTATCTGGTAGCTTAAGAGAAAGCTGGCAAGAATGATGAAGCCAGGGCAAGCTGGCTGGTGATAGAGAAGAGATCAGCCATTCTCTTAGGTGATGCGAAAGGCAGCTCACGTTATGGGGGTTTTTAACCTTGTTTTGTGCTCTTTACATGATGACTTTGACCTGAGGAGAGGGCAGTAAAACACTCTCATGCTAATGGGAGCGTAAATTTATACAACAGTTTGGGAAACAATTGTAGCAACGGTCAGCAAGAATCTAAAAAGGTGTTTTTGCCCTTGGACTCTAATTCTTCTTCTTGAATCCAGGTCACAAAAAAATGATCAGAATTATGGAAAAAACTATATTCAAATATGTCCATTAAAAAAAAGAAAAATCCAAAACAATCCAAATGTCTAATAATAAGCCAGTAGTAAATTAATTATGCCAAAGTAAATAAGACAGAACCACACAATGAAACAGTATGTTGTCACTAAAACTTATGCTTACAAAGTCATTACAAATTATGTCACTGTGAAAAATGCTTGTGCTTTAGTGTTAAGTTGGAAAAAAATACAAACTTACAAACACTGCTCTTATGACTACCTATATTAATATTAACCTCGTGTCTCAGTTTCTTCATTTGTAAAATGTGACTAATACTTTCTTCATAGGGTTGTTATGAAGATTAAATGTTAGCATAAAAGTAAGCTGAAAGTAAGCACTAAGTTTTAACCATACAACACAGGTATTATCATCCTCATTCTATAGATGAGATGATTAAGGCACAGAGAAGATAACACAAGAAACAAGATAGCTGAGGGCAACTAGCAAAGATTGGATTTGAACTTGTCTGACATGAAGTCCCATGGCTTTAACCACCACAGACTGCCTCCTGACAGAAAGAAAAGTCAGAAGTAAGTCAGATTGGAAAAGAAGTTATTGTCATTTTAAAAATATTCTTGAGATGACAAGTTGCTCAAAAACCGTGTCAGAGTCAGATCATTATTTTGAACTTCATATTATTTTATATTTCTATTTAGTATTTTTAAAAGAAAGCAATGCTTAAAATTAGATATGAAGAATAAGCATATTGTTCTCCAGAATTAAATGACAACTCATCTTCTTGAGTGGAAGAGAAACAAGCTATCTCAGGAGAGGAACTCAAAACATTTGTGCGGGGAAAAAAAAAACAAAACGTACATCTAGAGAAGAAGAATAAGGAAGACAGGAGAAGACAGGAATTGGAAAACCATTACCTAAAGAAAATAGATGGGCAATGTTGGTGCAATCTTGCTACATAAATTCCTAAGGGAGCTTTCACACAGAATGGCATGGAAGAAGGGGAGCTACTGCGGGGGGTAGGTGAAGGAATGAAAGGAAGATAAACACCCTCAGGACAGGAAGATATCAGCAAAATAACTGAATTAGTGGACTCTTCATGGCAATAGTTGAGGTTTCAAGGGCAACCGTGTCTTTGAAAAGAGTGAAACTCATCAATGAAAATAGTCACTCATTGACCAGGCTTAAAACAGATATGTAACTCAGGATCTCAGAACTGCCACCTATATATCTTTTAGATTTCATATGTATAGATACATATGTGTGTGTCTACATACACATGATAGAAATAGGCATAAAAGGGGTGCTTGGGTGGCTAAGTTGGTTAAGCCTCCAACTTTTGGTTTCTGCTCAGGTCATGATCTCAGGGTCATGGGATTGAGCCCCTCATCAGGCTATGCACTCAGTCCAGAGTCTGCTTGAGATTTTCTCTCCTACTCCCTCTGCCCCTCCCCCTCTAATAAATAAATAAATCTTAGAAAATAAGAAATAGGCATAAAGTAAGTGGGCTAAGAAATAGTTCCTCTGAGAATTTAGTAAGGAGACAGATCACATTTCCCTTTATTATTTTTAAAATATTAATACCTAACCAGTTATTCATTTTAAAGATGACTCTTTATCTAATTTTACATAATATGCATTAGGTCATCCCAGGGACTCCAAAGATTTGGGAGGTCTTTTAGCACAGTGGTTTAGAATACAGTTTCCAAACAAGGTTTGAATCACAACTCCAACACAAACCTAGGTATGAGATTCTGAACAATTTAACTTCTTTAAGTTTGAATTTCCTGATGTGTAAAATGAGAATAAAATAGCACCAAACATGCAATACTACACAAATTTTAAAAGATAAATGCATAATAAAGTGCTTAACACAGTGCCTGGCAAAAACAAAGCACTCAGCAAATGTTAGCCGTCATCATTTATAGCAACACATCAAAAGGCTCTAACCACCTTGAGGGCAGGGATTGTGTCTTTTTTATCTTCGGTAGCCAATGCCTCTCACAATTTCTGGGACTTAAGAAGCAGGCCTTAGCTAAATAGTCAGAAAGTGGCAGAAAAAAAGGAAAGGGGGATGCAGGGAAGCAGGGGCAGGGAGAAGTTTATCACTTGGGAGAACATGGACTGTCAAATGATCCTAACAAGAGATTTAAGTGGGAAGCCTTTATTTAACCTTAATTCACTTCTTCAGTTCATTTTTCATTCCAAAAATATGGAGTGATGGTGCTGGAGAGACAGAAATAGACGAATGGGACAGAGTCTCTAGCCTCACAAAAGTTACAGTATAGAAGGGAACACAGATATTAAACTAATAATTATGGAAGGCAGTAGGGCTGAGTGGTTAAATGTAGGATCTTTTATATTTTAATGTAGGTTCTTTAGATTCAAGGATGATGATTCAAATCTAAGTCTAGAAGGGCGAGGTTAATTGATTTGCCCAGGATCACACAATTAATTAATTCCAGTGGGGAAAATAATAAAGACATCTTGAATCTCTTTGCCCCCTACCCCAAGATAGTTTGAGTATATAACTGTCTGCACTTGGCCTGGCATTTTTGTTTCTTTGTTTTTATCATATATATTGTATTAACAATCCCTTATGTAACAGCTGTTTTCGCTGTTAGAGTATAAGCCATGAGTGACTGAGGACTACATCTGCCTTCTCTTCACAGAATCTTCAGCAAAAGTGTCTGCATTGGTGTTATCCAATATGATATGTGGTTACTGAACACTTGAAATGGAGCTAGTCCAAATCGAGATGTGCTGTAAGTATAAAATAAACACTGGGTTTTAAAGACAAGGAAAAAATCTCATTAATAATTTTTATATTGGTTATATATAATATTTTGAATAAATGGGGTTAAATAGAATATATTATTGAAATTAATTTTACTGGTTTGATTTTCTTTTTCTTTTTCCTTTTTTTAAATTAAAAAAAAATTTTTTTTAAATAGATTTTATTTTTAAGTAACCTTTACACTCAACATGGCTCAAACCCACAACTCCAAGGTCAAGAGTCACATGCTCTACCAACTGAGCCAGCCAGGCGCCCCTGTTTTTTATTTTTTAACATGGTTAATAGAAAAAAATGTAAATTTCATGTGTGGTACACATTTGTGGTTTACATTATATTTCTTTTGGACAAAGAAGATGCTCCATAAATTTTTGCTAGATGAATGAATGAATGAATGATCAAGAAGGCCTATGGAGTTTTAGGAAGACTAAAATCAGCCTGTTCCTCTTAGAATGATGCTTGACATCTTGATGACACACCAAGTCTCTTTACTAATTAGGAAGTTCAGAAGGGTAATCTAGGTATTATACCCCATGTTCCTTGGCAGCTAAATCACTAGTGATTGAGTTTGTAAAGCATCGGGGTTCAAAATACCCTATATTTTCCCCTGTCAAAAAAAAAGTGCCAGTCATGTGTGGAAAAGCAAAGAAGATTACAATCTTATTACAAGATTAAAACTTCATAACAGAGTACATCCAAGCAGGCCAAACCAAAAAGGGTATGGAGAACATACATTATATTAAACCATGAGTTATTTTATGCAGGCCTGAAACTGTAGGAAGGAAATGAGAAGGAAAATTACAGAGGCAATAGAAGAAAACGGAATTTTATAGCATTTGGAGATAATCTTTGAAGAAAAATGCTCAAAGTAATGCTCTTGATGAAAAGGAAAAAATGCCCAAGGAGCCAATAATTTTCTAAGGTATCTGAAACCACCCAAAAATATATGAGGAGAAAAAAATTAAGAGGGAAAAAAGGAAGGAAAGGAGAGGGGGAGCGAGGAAGGGAGAGAGGAAGGAAGGAGAAAAACACCCCTGGAAATTCATATGCCAAAATGGCAACAGTGATGCACTGTAGATGGTGGGACAGTAGTTGTTTTGGTTTTCCATCGTGCTGTTGCTTCATTTTTCAAAATTTCGATAACAAAGTGGCACTTGGTAATCAGGAAAAAAAATACAATAAACTGTGCCTTAATTAAAAGGATAAAGGGGCAAAGCTTAGCATAGTGACAGAATGACAAGCCAGAAAGAGAATGGAAAATCTGTGGCAAGCCTGGAACCAAAACCATCAGGTGGCTGGGCAGAGTCTGACACACAGAAAACCAGGAAGATCAAATAGCTACAAGAATGATGGAGTGGGTACCAGCAGGGAGTGGGCCAATGAAAGACCACATGCAAGAAATTGGGACTCAACCTCCGAAGCTTGAGGTGACAGAGCTAAGGGAACAAGACAAATGAACCAACTTTCAAAGCTAAAATGATGATGGATAGACCTGGGAGCAGCCAAAGCCTAAAACGGGAAGAAAGGTCCTGGAATAAGTCCTGAACTTTATCAGATTCTTTGCCTGAGGTTGAAAAAGAAGGTAGAGAGTGATCAGTTAATTGTATAGTATTTGTTATTATATAATTTAGTTAGGAATTCAGTTGGAAAATGTTAAGCTGTTCGCACACCAAAACCTGCTAAATGCAAGGAAATGTATCAAGACTTTGGTCTCTCTCTGATAAGATAGATGTCTTATTAGACAAGCTTGAGGAATCATTCATCCCATACTTACATACAGAGAACTTACTCTTTCATAGGGGCTAGGAGGGAAAAATCTAAAACAGAAACCCAAACGTCCAGCAACATCCTTTGGCTGCTCTGGTTTCCTACCCCTATGAGCTGTATAAAGAAAATGTTTCATTACCTGATAGAAACCAGATTCTTAAAGCAGAGTGCACTGCCTTGGTATGAATATCTAAAGACTTTTAAACATTCCTGATGTACAGAATATATTAGACATTTAATAAAATTTTGATCCAAAGGGTTTTAGACTCTTGATGAAGCTATGAATAATTGTATGGTCTCCACAGCATCTGCATTATCATCTGATGCTTTTTTTTTCTCAGCTACAAAGAAGAAAAACCAGAGCTTCAGAAGGTCAGTAGAGTACCCAGTTTTCAGTCCTATTCGTGTAAACTAAATTAGTCAGACAAAAGGTAAAAAGTACATTAAAGCAGGTATATACAAACTTAAAAACATCCATTTTCTAAATAGTATTGTCAAATTTATCATATATATTGGTGTATACCTTTATACTGTATAATTTTAATCCATATTTATGTAATATTGCTTTTTAATAATTATCCATTTACATGATAGAAAGCGTATTAGATAAAAGTTCAGTAGTAGTGTAGAGATCTCTATCTTACAATCATCCACAGATTTAATAACAAAACATCCTGAAGATAGAAATTCAGGAAAACCTAGGACAGTCTGGGTGAACACATTTCAAGAAAGAACGAGAGTCCACGCTGGACAGCATGACTATCAGACCTTTGGGGGATGACCCCATAATGTAACTTCAAATACAGAATAGCCACATCTTCCTCTTTTATTTACATTTTTTAAATTTTTATTTATTTATTTTTGGTTAAAGAAGTGTTTTGTCCATTAAGTGGTTAAAACTTAAGGTTACCCATCCAAGGAGTAGGAAATAAAGGTTCTCAGTTTGATGGACAACAGCTCAAAGATCCCTGATGTCCCAAAATATTAGGTTTCTCTTCTAATAATGTTGGAAATATTGCCTACTGTCATGATTAATCTGAACCACAGCACAAGCTGATTGTAGGTGACACAGTCACAGAGCAGCGCCCGTGTTGGTTTCCACACACCGTCAAATCTGCTACAAATGCAGGGGTGAATGGGAGAGAACTGTGATACCAGGTTTCCTGGTGGCTAATAGATTGTGACATGAAAGAAGGAAACCTTTATTTTAATTCAAAAAACAAAAGCCAAATAGCAAAACTTATGTACGTGCTGAACTTTTTTTTCTTCCTCAAGTGGAAAACATTGACTTGCTAACAACTCTTGGCTGGCATCAAGGGAAAGTGGAGGTATTTGCAGATGTGGAGGAAGACATACAAAACATTTTTCAAATCAAAGGCTTGAATTATTGCACTGGGTTCATGAAGTTTCACAGGCATCTAGACACACCATTGTCTTCACCCTAGAACAAGCTGCTCTTTCTTTCGAGAAAGAAAACAACCCAATGTTTCTTACAATCAGATCTGTATGTATCAGGGAGCTATCTATATTTTGAAATTCTTTGCATTGTCTGTGGAAGGGTGTGCTGTTTGGACCCAACAATGGCAACATTGATTTTAAGATTTTTGAATTTTGGTTGTACAGAGCAAACAGTGAAAGAAAACTGCCGGCTTTCAGAACTACAACAACAGTGCTCTTACACAAACTCACTTCTCTCCTGGCTGTTTTACATAGCCAAAGATCAATACTGCTCATTCAGCCAATGTTATTAACCCCATTTATCAGCTTCTCTCTTAAAAAAAAAAAAAAATTGAAAGAATCTTGCCGACAAAGTTATGTCATCTTCCGCTTGTTCAGTTGTAGACTGGATAATTCACTTTGTTGTGTACGCCCAACAATTGAGCCTTGTTTATGAACTTACATTTATTAAGTGAAAGTATTTGGAAACTGATGGTACATTCAAGCTTGGTTGCCATGGGCAGTAATCATGGCAGAAAGTCATGACCTCCCCGTTATGCAGCGAGTAACTAATTGAAATGATACAAATTACTCCGATTCTCTGTCTGCCAATTTCGGGCCTGGTTCTGGTCAAGGGTCAAATGAGCTCCTATTCATGAAACTATGTTTGAAGTAGCGGCTACCATAGTAAGAGGGTTTGGCGTAGGCTTTGCTACTCCTTTGGACTTTACCACATACTGTGGAGAGACGTAAAGCAGTAAGTTCTAAAGCCTACCTTAGCCAACACATCAAAAGCTTACTGTTGTCATTTGGTTTGTGCTACTTGTCAACAGCACAGGACATGGTTTGCTAAACTTTACTGGCTAGAAATAAATGTTGTATTCAGAAGCCACTTAGGGAATCTGTCCTCTTCAGCCTGCATATTTCACCTGCTCTCTGATATGCCCACAGCAGAGGAAACCAAATGCCATAAGCTCAATATTGAATGACCCTCAACTTATCAATTCCCACCAAGTGTCATCCTTTTCAGCTTCTCTCTGCCCCCGCACAAACACATATTCCTGCCAAATAAATAAGATAAATTAAAAGCCTAAAAGGTATATAGCATGCAAGTTCTTTCTTCAAAGCATAATCAAGATGATTATCTCTGTTTGAGAAATGACACTAAATGTTAATCTAATTGAATCTGGAAAATGTGGCAATAAAAAGTTAATAATTTACAGAGAAATTGTTCTTCAGAAAATTCTAAGTGAATGCCCACTAAATGAATTTCAGGAATTGTGCTCAAAGGCATATAAGATATGTGACAAATGCAACGGCTTACTTTGACGATGTTTTTTACACTACCCAAACTATTTGCTTTAAAGAGGCATTCTGGTACATATATGTGCAGAGAGGTACACACACTTGTCTGCACAATATCTAGAAAAAATGGAAAAACATCTCCTCAGCCAGCTGATAATATGAAGAGGAAGCTACCTGAGTATTTAAACTTTAATTTAAAGACGGGCTTCAGGGGGTATACCCAACACTACTTCTAAAACCAGAGTTACCTACAATTCATGCATAAAGAAAAAGCTTCATAAATTCCCACTGAATTCTTTATTTTTTATTTTTTTAAAAGATTGTATTTTTAAGTAATCTTTACACTCAATGTGGGATTCAAACTCACAACCCCAAGATCAAGAGTCGCATGCTCTACCGACTGAGCCAGCAAGGTGCCCCCCCACATAGAATTTTTAAGGAGCAAAAAATTTTTTGAAAATTTTATAAAGCAAGGAGGTACAAGGTTAGGTTGGACATCCACTGTAGCCAATCCATGCTAGCACCCTAATAGATTAGACTACTTAATTTAGACTATCTCTCATCTCAGATCTTAGCAAGTTCAGAGAAAGGCAAAACGTTGATGAATCCATTTCAAATGACATTAATAGGCTATTTTTAAATTTGCACAAGTACAGCGAGTAATTAAATTATACTGCAACGTAACTACAACATTTGAAGCTAAAATTTCCCTTCAAACATACCCTAGAAAAGTATAGTAGCTTTGAGTGAGCGATCTACCCTCTTCTACATCAGTAAAGTCAGTCAACAAATACATACCTCACGTGTCTGGCCAGCAGGCACTTGTCTGGGTTGTAAGGAGAACCTGGGTACTCAAATCCACACTTTTGTTCAAATCCAGAGCATCACCTGCAAGCTTCTGTGGGAATAATAGGCTCAAGTTGAAGAGCTCTATTTAAACAAGCAATGGTATAACAACAATCCAATTTCCCAACAGAAGGTTAAATACACTCACTTTATATATTCAGCCAGACCTGAGTTCAAATTCCAACTCTGTTACTTACTATGAACCCTGGACAAATAATTCCATTTCTCTTGACCTCAGCTTTCTCATCTTTTGTAAAAAAAAAAAAAATCATGCAACGTCTGGCATAGAGTAAGTACCTTTATCAATGATAGCTCTTATTACTGCAGAAAAAAAAAAAAAAAGTCCCCTGCCAAAAAAAGACAGTACTGGAATAAAATCTAGAACTAAAAAAAAAAAAATTTTTTCAGTTAAACATTCCAGTCAAGTGGGTAGCTTACTATTATAACAGCTGTAGAAATTCACAGATAGTGATTTTATTGCAAAGATTCTAAATCTCAAAAATAAATTTCATTTTTCATGTATTTGTTCACTAAACAGATAGGCCCTGGAAATACAACAGTAAGACCAATGTGTTTCTTGCCCTAATCTTGCTTGCAACCTACCAAATCAAGTAAATTACAAGCATAGTAAATGTTGAAATAAAGACATACAGAGTGTTATAGGAGTTCAGGGCATGGGACCTAATCTGTCTAATTATATCCTGAATAGGGTCTTATTATTTACTGTTGACAAGAAAAAGCAAGAATCAAATTTGTGTTATGGGTTTTCCTCCAAAAGCCTTTTTCTATTCTAGGGCAATTCTCCCAGGGTGTCAAGGGAGACAGGATACATCGCAGGTTCTTTCCACTATGCATCCCCTCCCCTCTAGTCTTATTTCAAGCTAGGCTACACCATTCCCTGAGCCTTTCACCTCTATGCTTTTCCTCATGCCATCCCATTCCCTTTTCCAACCTGGGGTGTCTTTCCCTACCCTTCCATCTTCAAACATCTCAATCCTTTCCATCCTCCACACTCATCTGCTTTGTCATTTCTTCCATGAAACCTTTCCCAATTCCCAAGCAATTTGTTATCTTTTCTTCGTCTAGATTTCCCAGACTCATGAGGTGGAGCAACTGCCTATATCACTCCTTCAGTTGACTCCTGAGTATGGCCCTTGAGTTTATCCCCATGTGTCGTATCTCCAAGTAGACTATAAGCTTCCTGAGGGCAGGACTGCAGTCTCATGCCCAAATATCTAGCACAAAGCCTTGAATGGGGGAGAAGTCAATAAATATTTGATATGATAATGATACTCCCTCTTGTTTCAAAATCTTGTTAGATTTTTTAAGTGCCCAACTCTAAGGAACTGGGTACTAAATCACCAGAAATAATTATGAGTGGTTGAGACTCCTAACTTGGAAAGTAATAAACTAGCATTAACAGAGCCACTCCACTCCTTCTAATAAAAGCATACATCACTCAAGTCAGTCAGTCAACAAATACTTATTGACCTTCTATTATTTGCCAGGAATTGTGACAGGGCCTAGAGATACAGTACCTCATAGAGTTTATAGTTTCATACGTAAGACAGACATTCAAAAAAAGATTAAAACTACCAGAGCCCAAATTCTTAAATAGACAAAATTTTAACAGACATTTTATAAAAGAAAATATACAAATGGCCAATAAGCCCAATATCATTAGTCATCAAGAAAATGGAAATTAAAACCACAATGAGATACCACTGTACATCCATTGTAGTGGCTAAAATTAAAATAACTGACAATACTTGTGTCCATTGGAGAAATGGAAAACTAGAACTCTCATATACTGTTGGCAGGAATATAAAATGGAGCAACCATTTTAGGAAAGTTTGGCAGCTTCTTGCAAAGTTAAACATACTTTATGACACAGCAATTCTACTCCTACGTTATTTATCCCAAAGAAATGAAAACATATGCCTACCAAAGGCTGTACTTGAATATTTACAGCAGTTTTATTCACAATAGCTAAAAACTGGAAACAATCCAAATTTCTACCAGCAGGTAAATGGATAAATAAATTGAGATACATCCATACAATGGAATACAACTTAGCAATAAAATGGAATGGACTACTAAAATGAAACATGGATAAGTCTCAAAAACACTATGCTGGGAAAAAGAAGCCAGGCACAAAAGAATACATACTGTATGATTTCACTTATATGAAATTCTAGAAAGAGCAAGCAAACAATACAAGAAACATGTCAGTGTTGCCTGTGGCCAGTATAAAGGGAAGGATAGACTACTAAAGGACGTGAGGGAACTTTTGAAGATGATGGAAATGTTCTATATCTTGATTGTGGTGGTGGTTACGCAGTATAACATTTGTCAAAACTCACTGAATTGTACAATTTAAATGGGTGCAGTATATTATATGTAAATTATATCACAACAAAGTTGATTTTTTTTAAATGCCATGAGTATTGCCAAGGAGAAATATAGGATGCATTAATTGATAAACTGGATGTTAAGATGAGTAAAAATGTTTAATTGTATAATTAATTTGGTTTTAATCTGACACTGTCTTTTAAAAAAAATCATTCCCAGTATGTGCTTCTTCCATAACTAAATTATCACTTCTTCGAGGGCATAAGAGGAAAGGAAATTCATGTTTATTAAATACCTTGTATAAGCCTGGCATCATGCTAAGAGATTTATGTAGAGGATATCTCACTTAATACTAACATTAATCCTAAAAGATAGGTATTATTATCACCACTTTATAGATAATGAAATTAGGACTCAGAAATTAAGTTACTCGTTCAAGGTCATACAATTTACAAACGGTGAGGCCAGAAATTGGACCCAAATCTGTCTACTTTCAAAGCCCAAACTCTTTCCCTGGAGCTCCCTAAGTGACCATGGACAACATTTCTCCATGACCGTATTTATCTTACTTTACTCTTAGAGCATCCCTCTGCCTCTTCTCTTCTACCTGATTTCTTCCCCATTCTCAAGATCTAGCTTAGGACCCTTTCCTGACACGGGGAACTCACCTTCTTCTGAAGTTCCAGAACAACAACTATCTGTGTGACTCACTTGGGCATTTCATCTTAAATGACTTATTTCAGCATCTAATTATTTTATATATAGATCTTATCTCCTCAACCAGCCTACAATTTCCTTGCAAGCATGGTACATGTTAGCTGTGGTAACATATAAACACTGAAATCATAATAGCTTTAATTAATTTCTCACTCATGCAAAGTCCAACAAGTCACAGTGGAGGAGGGAGTTCTCCGAAAGGTTGGTCAACATAGTTCCATAATTGGGGTGCTCTTCATTGCACATATACTATGTACCAGCACTGTGCTAGATGCTTCACACATCGTAGCTCACTTTTTTCCCCCTTTTCAAGTTATTTTTTAAACAGTTTTATTGAAGTATAATTTACATACCAAAAATTTCACCCATTTTAAAGTGTACAATTTAAACGAATTTTAGTAAATACACACTTGTGTAACTGTTACCACAATTCTGTTTTAGAATGTTTCCATTACCCCAAAGATATCCTGCATATCCATTTGCTTCAATGCTTGCCCTTACCCCAGTCCAGGCAATAACAAATCTACTTTCTGTCTATAGATTTGTCTTTTCTGGACACATATACATGGAATGATACAGTGTATAGTGTTGTATGTCTCTCTTCTTTTACTTAGTATAATATTTTTGAGGTTCATCCAGCTCGTAGCATGTATCAGTAGTTCATTCCTTTTTGTTGCTAATAGTATTATTCCATTGCATAGATATAGCACAGTTTGTTAATCCAATCACCAGGTAATAGACATTTGTATCTATCAAATTGGACTGTTTCCAATTTTTTACTTTTATAAATATTGTGAGATAAATCTTTAAATCCCCATTTTATGAATGAAAAAAATCAAGGCTCAGAAAGTAGTTATCTTGCTTAAGGTCAAATAGTTGATAAGTCATAAAGTCCAAACTCTCTAACTCTAAAGCCCTTGCTCTATGACATTAGTTTTCAGATTTGAGGGGTTTACTAATCCGAAAATTAAAACACGAAACTTTTAAAAAATGTGAGCATAAACCTAAGTTTGCCATCTTTTGTGTTTTGTAAAGGGCATTTTAAAAAGCCAACTACCATCTACCATCAGTGTCATTTCTTAAAATAAAGAATATTTTTAACTCCTAAAGTAGAGGAATAAATAAGTCTTTATAGAAGAGGTTGCTACACTGTCCTTACTTTTCTTATTTCTCTAAAAAGAGTTAGTGAAGATAAGCCCTCACTTAAGAACCACTGTTCCTAATCACTAAGCTACCTAATTAGTAGGACCACAGACTGTGCTAAAATAAAGTAGATTAAATACTTTCTGCTCCTCTTAAAAATGATGTTAGGTAAAAAGTCAAGGCTTTACTAACTTTATTTCAATTGTCTACAACACATCCCTCCCAAAGGACTTATCCTTTTTATAGCAGTGTAGCATAGAGAAGTAGTGTCTCTTTTCCAGGAACAGGAATTTTAATCCCATCATACACCTAGCAACAGTTTCAGTGACCTGGAGAAAAGTACCGTGTTCCAAAGATCCAAAGTAACCACACTGTGTCTGTAACCACACACCAACCAGATTGCGTATGTTTTCTTTCCCTGAGAACTGAAAAGTGTATACAGGCCTTAGATGGTAATTCTGTGGCAACAGATTTAAATCGAGAATATTTCATTTAAACCCAGCCATCACGGAGGCTGAAAGAAACGTTGAAGTCTTGCTGACATTCATTTCGTAGTTTCCATCCAGGTCCCAGTGGAACAAATGCCATAATTAGCCCTCAGAAGAAAGGCCAGAGATTGACTGCGAGGTCCCTCCAGTCATGCCTTGAGGCCCTTGCTAGACTGGGACACTCACACTGTCGCTCTCTGCTTTGTAGCTGTTTGTGCAAGAACAAAAGGACTTCAGTCTCCCTTGCTATTAATCCGACTTCACAAGCATGAAATTTACAGACACACACAAGAATTCATCATTGAAACCTTTTCCCCTTGTCATGTTCAGCTGCTGAAAAGTGGGCACACTCTTGGATATGAATGTTAATAAAAAAGGAAAAAAAAAAAATAAAAGAATGGACAAGCTTTCTGAATCAGCTTTAAGCACCCTCCACCTCCATCCCAGCTACAGGTCGACATCTTGGGAGTTTGACTTTTTGAGTGAGAAGGTAACTCTCCACATCATCTAGTTTGGAAGATTTTGTTAAAATTTTATTATCAACCTGAAAGTCAACTACTTTCTCTTAATAAATAAAATACTTCCATAATGTAAAACCAATCATTCAATCTGTAAAGTAAATGAAAAAAAAAATAGCACTGCAGAGTCATAAAGTGAATACTATTTGATTAGAACCAAACCAGTGGTATCAACTGGTTTTGCTCATTTAACCTGTCTCCTCATCATCATACACCCATCATTTAGCTGCAGGGTGGATGTGTTCACACTGAACTATTAATCTGTTTCAAAATGCCATAACATTTCCATGAAGAACTTCCTAATTTTTTTTTCAGAAATTAAATGTCTGTTTAAAGTTCATTCCCTCCTGCTGTAACTAATTGAAATGAGATTTGGTTTATCTTTATGACATGGAAATGGGATTGAGTTTCATAATAATAACAATAATGATAACTCGATAGATTTTAGGAGTAATAGTTAATAATTACAGTAATATGGGGGAGATTAGACTTGCCTATTGCCACCCAAACAGACCCCCATTATTTGTAGAGAAGTGTGAATGAATGTCACATGACCTGAACACCAGTTCCTGATTTTGTATTTGTGTTCAGCATAGACAAAATTTTAGAGCAGCACCATAATGAATTGGGGCCTCAAAACAATATTCCCTCAACGATCAAAGAAAGCATTAGCACGCTGGCTGAGAAATGTGCTGAATTGCATTGCAGTTGTGATAGAAAGAACCTGGTCTGGGGAAAATACAAAGAGGAGGCTTTTTCTTAAGATCTTTTCCCATCAATATACCCAAAAGTAAGTCAAACTAACCTGTGACACTTCAGAAATTACAATTTTTCAAATATCACTCCATGTGATCCTCACATCAGCCCTTTGAGAGTGAATAGTATTATTTTCTTCATTTTACAAATAAGGTCATTGAGATCCAGAAAAATAAAAGACTTGCCCAAGGTCACAGAGCTAGTAAGTGGCAGACTTAACACTGAAAGCCAGATCTACCTGCCTCCGATTTCAAATTCTGTTCCTTTATCACCCTACCAAGGAAATCAGGGATTATACATATTTGGGCCAGAAGTCAAAAAGGAACTTAGGTTTTCCTTAAAAACTAACCCAAGTCAGCGTCCTGTTACTAACAAGAGGCTTAGCTTACCAAGAAGATACACTAAGGACACGAACTTTCAACTGGTTTGAGGTTATGCACTGGTCTAATTCATTATTATTACTGTCAACATTTATATGGTTCACAGACATTATTTACTGAGCATCTACTCAATGGAAGATGTTGTGTGCCATTCTTCATTCATTTAGCAGATAATTTACATGGCTATTGGCATCTGTGTGGCTTGACCTCTACTTACTTCTCCAGACATCTTCCACTTTATTGTCTTTATTCCTGCCACAGTGAACTTCTGTCAAGTCATCAAAGACCCCAGACTGTCATTCACACAGGCTGTTTCCTCTACATGGAACACCCTTTCCCATCCTAGCCCACCCCATTTTACCAGTTATTCTTTAGGCCTCAGCTTACATGACATTTCTCAGAGTCCTTCCCTGACTTGAAGCCTGGGTGAGACATCCCTGATGATATGCCCTCACAGCACTTGAAGCTTTCCCTCTTAGAGCTTCCACTGTACTTTCTGAGAAGTACTTTTAAGACATTCCTGCTAGACATTCTATAAGAGCAGTGATTGTATCAATTATTTATCGGTCTTTTCCAACGTATAGATGGGAATAAGACCATTAATACAACAAATATGTGGGGCTTGAATGAGTGAATGAATGGGGAAGCAAACTCCAAGAGATAATGCAATTTAAGCAGCTCAAGAGTAAGGATTCCTTCGTTCATGTGTAATGGGGTGAAGTTGAGGATTTTAAAAAAAGATCTTTTAATAAGCATACGATGATCATCCTATTTAAGATTGCAAACCATGGGGGTGCCTGGGTGGCTCAGTGGGTTAAAGCCTCTGCCTTCTGCTCAGGTCATGATCCCGGCGTCCTGGGATCGAGCCCTGCATCGAGCTCTCTGCTCAGCAGGGAGCCTGCTTTCCTCTCTCTGCCTGCCTCTCTGCTTACTTGTGATCTCTCTCTCTGTCAAATAAATAAATAAAATCTTAAAAAAAAAAAAAAAAGATTGCAAACCATGCCCTGCATATCTCCCAGCCCCCTTTACTCAGCTTTGTTTTTTTTCCATCAAGCATATCATGTTCTAATATATTATTAATTTTAATTACTACCTCTAAAACACATATAATCTTAGTTATAATTTCTTTGTGATCATTATTGTTTATTGTTTCCCCTCAATGGAGTGTGAGTTTCATGAGAACAGGGATTTTGTTATTATTGATCTTTCATTGTGAATAGTGTTTGCCTTATAGTAGATGTTTAATAAATATTTACTGAACTGAATCAAAGGAATTCTTAGTATCTAAAATTTCCTTAGCAGTTATTAAACAAAATATGTTTTAGGTACCAAAGATGACAAATTCATTAATTACATGAGATGAGATGTGTGATCTGAATTTTTCCCAGTTTTCCCCCACTGACCAGTTTTTAGGACCTTATCCCACCCTCAAACCTCATTTCCCAATCTGTAATATAAGAGTCATGGTCCCAGTCCCTCCATCAACAGGAAGGAATCAAGAATTTATCCAGTCCTGAAGGTGACCAGTCCTTTGATAATTTTCTAGTGAAGAGAAGAAACAGAAGAAGCTTATTCACCTCAGAAACTCTGCAAAAAGGCCAGGAAACCTGGGAATTCAACTAGCTCTATTTGCAAAAATGTGCAGAGCTGATATTTATTAAGTACTTGACACTCTAGAGAGAACACTGCTATACAAATATGTCATGCTGCTTTGAACACAAGCAAAGTAGGAATCAGATTCTATCTCCTTGCTGTATTCCAAGCCAAGGTGACTGTCTTCTTGCCTTCTTCTCAATGTATTTATATCTCATCACCAATACTCATCACCAAGGGAGCTGGTTTAGAGCTGAGCTGTAAAGATTGTGTAGGGAGCAATGCTCAGAAGCACTGTACACCATGCCCGACTTATGCCAATGAGTTTCAACACTCATGCATTCCAGATGAGCATCAAACTCTGTGATGAATAGTAAGAACAGGAATTCAGATTGCAATGAATGCAAAAATAAATAAGTAAAGCAATACTAAAGTTACTGAATGAGACTCTGGCACAGGAAACTGTCCTCTCTTCTCTGTTCACAATGCGAAGGCCACAGTTCATTCTCATCATCTCTTGCCTGAATTACTATAGCAGTCTTCTCACTGCTCTCTATACCTCCAGTCTATCCTCTATACTGCAGATATATGAATCTAAAATGCCTATCTGAACTCCTGGCACTCTTCAATGTCTTCCCAACTCTTCCAGGAAAACTCCATAGCATGAACCACAAGTCCCCCTATGACCTGACTCCTGCCCATCTCTCCACACTTATCACCCCCCACTACTCCATATACACTCTATGCTCTAGCTACACTGAACTACATATAGTTGCCCTAGTGCACCCAGGTTTTTCATGTTTCAATGCCTTTGCTTATGCTGTTCCCTCTGCCTAAAATGCTTCTCCTATACTTTCACCTGTTAAACTCATTCATCTTTTGAGTGTGTCTCTGCTAAATAGTTTTCCTTGATACGATTCCATCCTAGTTTGAATTAGATTTATTAGACAAATATTTCTTTAATTCAGCAAATATTTATTGCATGCCTGCTGGTGGTATTTAAAAAAAAATAATGGCTACAGATTTTTTGCCATTCCTCTCATCGAGAGGAAGCATCTATGTCCTTGGAATATGTGTAGGTTTGTGGCACAGAAATGATGCTATGTTAATTTAATGGCTGGGTCATAAATATCCATTCAGCTTCCACCTGGATTTCTTGAAATATTCACTTTCAGATGATCCCTTTTGGGGCCCTTCCTCTCAGAACGAGCCCCCTGCTGTGAAAAGCCCAAGTCACATGGACAGACTACACATAAGTGTCTCTGGTCTTCAGTCCCAGCTGAACCTATCATTTGAGTCCTCTCTGAGCAGGGCCAGGGAGTTGGGTAAAGGTACCTATAAATGGCTCCAGCCCCTACTAATTCCAGTCTTCCCAGCTGAGATAATTCCCCACCCCACCTGACTTCAGGAAACAGAGACAAGACACTTCTGCCCTGGTAGACATAATACTCAGATGGCCTCTAAGATTCCCACACACTCCCCTTATATACCCAGTCTGTATAATCCCCTTCTGAGGGGAGAAGAGAGGCTGTGAATATGATAGGATATCAATCCCATGATTATGTTACATGGTAAAATGAAGTGATTTTGCAAATATAATTTAGGTCCCAAATCAGATGATTTTGAGTTAACAAAAAAGGAGATTATTTAGTGTGGGGCCTGACTTAATCAAGTAAAAGCCCATAAAAGAGGGATTGGGCCCTTTCTGAGGAAACAGATTCCTTTGCCAACCTTAAAGAAGGAAGCTACCATGTCATGAGAGGGCCATGTGGCAAGGGACTGCCAATGGCTTTCTGAGCTAAGAGTAGCCCCATACGGACAGCCAACAATAAAGCAGGGACCTCAGTCCTATACCACAAGGAACTGAATTCTGCCAACAACCATGTGAGCTTGAGAAAGGCCCTCAGCTGCAGAAAGAAGTGCAGCCTGGCCAACACCTTGATTGCAGACTTGTGAGCCTCTGAGCAGAGGACCCAACTAGGCTGTGCCCAGACTTTTGACCTACTGCAATAACAGATGTATATTATTTTAAGCTACTAAATTTGTGGTAATTTGTTACATAGCAGTAGGAAAGATATACCCACTGTATAACCTCTTTGAATTCGTGACCACAAAATCTGCACATATAATGAAATGGATGTTGTTTTGTGTCACTAAGTTTGGGATTCTTTATGCAGCAACAGGTAACAAAAATAAGTAGCCACTAAAAAGATGAAAAATCCTGTCTTTATTGCATTCTTCCCTCTTGTGAGTGGGGAAGATACACAATAAAATGCATAAGTAAAATATGGACTGTGTTTGACAGGAACAAGTGCTAGGAAATGGCTAAAACAGGATATGGGGATAATGATTTCTGGGAGTGGTTTTAGACCGAAATGTTCATTCTAGATGTTCAAAATATTTAACAACTACAGGTGTTTGAGGAACACTGACCAGAGAGAATGTATGTCAATCACAGTGCTAGAGCAGGATCCTAGAGGCACTTAATATGCTAGTTATTAGGTGTTTAATTTTGGAATCATGTATTTATTTGCATGTTGTTCAACCCAATAGGAATAAAAGTCCTGGCATACAGTATCCCACCTCATTCATTAATTTAACCTCTGCACAATAAATATTCACTGAATGTCTATTGTATTAAGTCATATGAGAGATGTGGAGCTTCTTGAGCACTACCCACTGAGCTCCAGGGTCCTAATGTCCCACTGAGGAAGTGAGATGCATACATGAAGGGTACGAAGCAGTGCTAAGTTTCATGAGAATTGTTATATTTCCCTATCTCACCTACTAGACTGTAGCTATAGGATTAGAAAGCAGAGAGAAGCTGGGATGATCAGGAAAGCTTCTGGAGTTGGTGGAATGGAGCTGAATTTTGAAGGATGGCTATTTCCGTAGGGGACCTTATTCATCTTTGATTGCCCCCTAGTGCCCCAAACAAGGAATGTAAATGTGTGGAATGTGTGCAAGCCACTAGACAAAACAGCAGACAGCTAATTGATGATGGCTCTGTTCCCAGACATAGCCTGAGAATCCTTCTCAACACATTTATAGCCATTGCTAAGTGATCAGAGATGACACATGAAATAAAACCTATAAGCCATCTCTAGTAGCTTAACATCTTGGACATGGTAGATGCTAGTATTAGTTTTTAAATCAATAGCCCACTTGGGAAGAAAGAGAAAACCATTTCAGAAGCAAAAACTCCTCTAGTAAGAAAAGGGATGGTCTAGGAAGTTAGTTTTGTGCTATGTTTATCCATTCTCAGAAACTTCTTTCACTCAAAGAAAGATAGTCTTGGTTTCGGGTTCTCAAGTCAGACTGAGCTAGGTTTAAATCGTGGGGTTCTAATTTATAATCTATATGATCTGTATGATCTGAAGTAAACTAATTCATCTCTTTAAATCTCAGTTTTCTCATCTATAAAATGGTAATAATAGTGCCTATCTTGTACAGTTGCCTAAGAAGTTTTAAATCAAATAATGTATAAAATATATAAATCTTTTTCCATAAATTTAGATATACAAGAAATGGCATATTATTTTATTAAATTAAATTCAACTCCAAACTCCTAGTCCAACAGGATGGAAAGAAATTCAATTTTTGCCATTATTAGGACTCCATACTCTTTTCTCTACAAGGTCACAGACGGGTCCCTCGAGGACACCTGCACAATCTCAGTGATTTACCTTCACAAAGTCAAGAAGAGAACTTTTCTACTGCCACTTCTCAGTCCTGTCACACACTATGAGGGCAGGAAATGCCTAATAGTGGGGTGCCTGGGTGGTGCAGCTGTTGAAACATCTGACTGTTAGTTTCTCACAGTTGTGAGTTTGAGCCCTGCATGGGGTCTGCTTGACTCTCTCCCTCAGGGCGCCTGGGTGGCTCAATCAGTTAAGCGTCTGCCTTCGGCTCAGGTCATGATCCCAGGGTCCTGGGATTGAGCCCCACATTGGGCTCCCTGCTCAGAGGGGAATCTGCTTCTCCTCCTCCATCTCTCCTAACTCATGCTTGCTCACTCTCTCTCTCTCTCTCACGTAAATAAATAAAATCTTAAAAAAAAAAAGACTCTGTCCCTTTCCCTCTACACCCCCCAACTCTCTCTCTCTTTCTCTCAAATAAATAAATAAATCTAAAAAAAAAAAAAAAAAAAAGGAAATGTCCAGTAGCTACCTGTTGGGGGGTGGGGCAGGAAAAATACAGAGGGAATCAAACCAAACTAATATGTTATTAAATGATTCTGCTACAACTGTTAGCCTCTACTATACTCCCTGACAACTGGTAGATGTCAACTATTTTTTTCACTTACTCCACAAATACTTACAAGTGTCTATTACTTGCTGGACACCATTTTTGAACTGAGGGTATCTCAATTTCAGCATCATGGACATTTTGGACTACATTCTTTCTTGTTGGGTGAGGGGAGGATGGGGGTGAAGAGGGGAGTGCTGTCCTGTGCATTAGAGGATGTTTAGCAGCATTCTTGGCCTCTACGCACTACATGCCAGTGGTAGCTTTCATCCTGGTCATGACAACACAAAATGTCTCCGACTTTGTCAAATGTCCCATGGGGGTGGAAACTGCCCCATTTAGAACCCCTGAATGGGATAAACAAGAGAAAATCCCTTCCTCCATGGAGCTTATATCCTAGGATAGACAATACACAAACAAATTTATCTATAACATAAATTCAGATATGGAGGGCTGGAGAGACTGACGGTTCCTTTCCCCCTTGCTTCACTGAATAAATAAGAGCCAAGATCCATTCTGAAGACAGTAGCATAGGCATCAGACCCTGATGAAAAGATATTTCATTGATAAGCAAAAATCACAGAAATGGAAATTGAATGATCTGGAATAACACCAGAAAGAAATAGGATTATAATTTAAATAACCATATTGAAGGATCAGCATTCATCTCTTTTGGACATATTCCTATGCATGGAAAAATAACCTCATCGACAGAAGCACAGGACATCCACACACTAAACAGAAAATTGTCTCTTGCCTTCCTCCAGCTGTGGGCTATTCTTCTGAACACTTTTGGAAGAATTTACAGAGTGTCCCCATTCAATGAAGCCTTAAATTGTGAAATAAGGCAAGAGCACACCAAGAATTATTTAGAATACCACTGGAATCATTTTTATCATAGTGTAAAACTTGGTTTTAAAGAAGTAGGTTAAAAATCTCCTCATGTACAATTTATAAATCCAGAGCAAATTTATAAATTAAATATAAGCAAAACCACAAAACTAATGAAATTCAAGTTATATAGTGGCTGTAGTTTTGCCATTCTAAATGTGCCCAAGTTTGGTGTGGCACACCAGTACGTCTATGAGCTATGTGATGATTCAGTTCTCCCACCTCTTTCTCTCTTAGAATTACTGTAAAACTCCTTGCTTACTTCTTTGCCCTTGGAGTAAGCAGTAATACTATAATGTGACCTTCTTATGGTGTCAATGCATCATTTTCTTATTAGGTCTCTTGCTTCTATTCTTTCCTCATTAGCCAACTAAAATTACACAATCTAAACACAAATACAACCTTAGACAGAGGAACCACAGGCAATAGAAGGTTATAAGGTGGTTATTTGGGATGTCCAGATTATGCTTATATTGCCTTTTTCTCTTCTTTTCTTAGATTATTATAAAAATTAAAACCTAGGGGCGCCTCGGTGGCTCAGTGCGTTAAAGCCTCTGCCTTCGGCTCAGGTCATGATCTCAGGGTCCTGGGATCAAGCCCCGCATCGGGCTCTCTGCTCAGCGGGGAGCCTGTTTCCCCCCTCTCTCTGCCCGCCTCTCTGCCTACTTGTGATCTCTCTCTCTCTGTCAAATAAATAAATAACATCTTTAAAAAAAATTAAAACCTAAATTTAAAGGCTTTTATAGAGAACTCTGGTACCTCCGATAATATATCCATGGAAGCCTAGATTCGAATTTGAGAGACAGTGGTGTAATGGCTAAATGTGCCAGAAATAGAATTTCTAGGAATCAAAATTCTGGCTCCATGACCTACTAGAAATATTTTGCCTACTGGCTCTTAAAGGACTAAGTGCCATCCCATACCGCTCCCACAGATGTTTATATCTAAACAAAACACACCTGGAGCAAAATTGCAAGGTCATTTGTTTCTGCTTCCCTCCTCCCTGCCTTTTCAATACCACTCTCCACTCATAGGTTCTTCAACACCACCGCTACCTGAGATACCAGTCTAGCTCCTGGTTAGCCATCAACTCATCACTCTGCCATTCCTTACCCCATTCTTAAATATCTTCCAAACTACTAGGAGAATGGTAATTTCTGGGCCTTATTAAATATCTTTTAGTATCATTAGTATTTTAAAATATCTTTTAATAAATGAAAACCATTTATTGAGCAACTACTACATGCTAGGCAGTTTGAATACTTATTTTATTTAGTCCTCTCAATAACCCAGCAAACTAGGTATGGTTAATCCTCAGATGCATCTCTAATGCCAAGCACAGCATCTGAGAATCATAAATGAATGTCACCTAACTGAGGTTACAGAGCTAGTAACTAGAAGAGATGGAATTCAACCCCAAGAATGACTCCATGCTTTTAATGCTCTTTCCTCTACCCCAGGGTCAGGAACTGTTTTCTGTAAAAGGCCAGATAGTAAATATTTAGGCTTTGAGGGGCACACAATCTCTACTGCAACAGAACACGGTGCTGTCATTGTAGCACAAGAAAGCAACTGTAGATAATACAAAACTAATGGACGTGACTGTGTTCCAATAAAACTATGTATGGACACTGAAATTTGAATTTTATATAATTTTCACATATCATGAAATATTCTTCTTTTTAAAAATTTTCCCATTTAAAGATGTAAAAGCCATTCTTACCTTATGGGCTATACAATCCAGACAGTGGACTGGAATTTGGCCCACAGACCATAATTTGCCAAACTCTGCTGTACACCAGGCTACCTCCCAAGCTCCTAGTTCTTTTCAAGTACCCCCTGCCCAAACCAACTGGAATCAATGGAATTCTGGATGGTAGAATTTCAGAACTTGACCAGTTAGGTGGAATCCAATTTTTCTATTGCCTCTGGAGTCTTGCCATGCAGGCAATGGCCTATCTCCCAAGAAGCATGGAGAAACACTTGACTTCCCCTCGGTGTCCAGTACACTCTGTCTTTCCTCTAACCATAGCTCTGCACACTGACTTTCAAAAAAGTTCCAGATTATTTCAGGATTAAGTCAGGTGCTAAATAATAAAGTTGGTCCATTCCAAGAGGGCAATTATCTAATCTGTTAATGAAAGAGCAGTCACATATCATAGCAAAATCTCATCTGGTATATTCATTACAGGCAAAATGAAGATAAGTGGAACTTGCTTTATCTTTTTATTAAGTTAGAAAAATGACTACATATATTTTCCAGATAAGAGACTGTTTAGAAGACGAACTTCCGTGGTATTTTACAAATGTAGTTTTCATTTTCTTTTTACCAAGGAAATTCAGAATAACTTGTCTCACTGTAAATCACAGTAACTCTAGTTGTTTTTTTCTTTCTCCAAATGAGACATTGCCTGACATCTAACATGTGGCAAGATCTGAGGAAAGTTTCCACAAATTGGTAAAATTCTTTCTACATGAATATGTAATATAATCTTCTTGTTAAACAAGAATAGATAATTTCTCCCAAAATGAATGCAATAAAGGGGCATAGAAAGAATAAATAATTCTAATACTGTTCTTTAATTCTGCTTGTAATTTTCCAAATTCCAGACTGATGGCAACATAGTGGGCCTATTCTATTACATACTATTTCAAAATGTTCATGCTCCTTGGAGAAATCCACAGGGACAGTAGTCACTAAGAAGTCCCAAAATGTGGTAAACTTACATCATTTTATAGCAAAAGAAAAAGTCATTATTTTGTCATATTTGTCTATACTATTTATGCCTGCATTCAGCAAACATTTATTGAGCACCAAATATGGGGCCAGGCATTGTGCTAAATGTAATAGGGGATCCTATAAAAACAAAATCTTTGCCTTCAAGGAATTCACAGGTTAATTAGAGAGATGATAAAAATGATGATAATGTTGATTATGTTAACTACATAATCACTGATTATGTATGGGCACTGTGCTAAATGATCTACTTACATAACCTCATGTAATGCAACACCCCACCCAAATAAATTATGAGATGAATGTTATATTATTATCCCTACTTTACAGATCAAAAAACTGAGGCTCACTAGCTAGCCGATGATGACATAGCTAGTAAGTAAGTAGATCTGGGATATGAGCCCAGGAAGACTGACTCTGGAGCCTGCTAAACTAGTTGTACATAAATAACCTTAACATGATGTTGAAAGATGTTCTACATCTTCTAGAAAAGGGACAGGTAAAATGCCACGAAAGTTGGAGGGAGAGGTAACTTTTGACTAGGACAGTCAAGGGAAACTCCATGGAGGTAGGATGGAGGAAATTTTGAAAAGGGGAGAAGAAAGCAAGGAAGTTCTAGGCACTGGGAACAGCATGAGAAATGGTACAAAGATAGGAAACAGAGGGTAATGTTTAAGAAAAAGCAGATAAGTCTACTTTGGTGCCAAGTACACATTAATGGGGGAAGCAAGAGATAAGGTAGAAAGGACAAGAGAGGATCCTTTCAAGAAAGCCATTAAAAGTAGACATTTATATGTTGCTTTAGAGTATACAAGACTCTATGAGGCAGCTGTTATCTTCATTTTACAAAAGAGAAAATTGAGGTTCAGAGTGGCAACATTTCTGGTCCAGGGTTATACAGCCAGCAAGTTTTAGATCTCATTATTTTATTCAAAAGATATTCATCTGTCCAAGTACTGTGTCAGATACTAAAGACAACCATGAACCAACCATAGTCATTGTCTTCACAGCACTGCCAATCTAGGTAGGGAAAACAAACATTATAAAGCAAGTCTTATAATCAACTATGGTGCGTGCCACAATGGAAAGAGTGGAAGGCGCTTGGTAACCCTAATAGCCCAGGAACCTACCTGGGAGGTAGGGGAAATGGGAAAGGCCTCAAGAACGAAGAGTCATGGGGCGCCTGGGTGGCTCAGTCGTTGGGCGTCTGCCTTCGGCTCAGGTCATGATCCCAGGGTCCTGGGATCGAGCTCCGCATCGGGCTCCCTGCTCGGCAGGAGGCCTGCTTCTCCTTCTCCCACTCCCCCTGCTTGTGTTCCCTCTCTCGCTGTGTCTCTCTCTGTCAAATGAATAAATAAAAAATCTTTAAAAAAAAAAAAAAAAAGAATGAAGAGTCATTTAAATCTAGACCAGAAAGATGCATAGGAGTTAGCTTGATACTGGGGGTGGGGGCTATATTGTAGGGAGGAATATTCCAAATATGAATGAAGGCCCAGAGGAAACAGAAATGTGCCATCTTCCAGACAGTGAGAAATTTAAAGGAGAGAGTCAAGAAAGGAGAAGCCGGAGACATCAGATTCTGAGGATAGAGGGACAGCCATTGAAAGATTTTAAGCAAGAGGTAGAAGGGTAGGAGGGGGTGACATGGTTAAATTTTGGTGTCAAAAGGACAGTAAGGATGTAAAAGAGAGATAAATTACATTGGATAAGATGCGGGCCAGTCTGAAGGTATTTACAATTCAAATCCCACACGATGTGATTTGAAGATCACTTTCTGCTCTTTCTCAGGATGTAGCAGGGTATCCAAGAAGCTTTAGAGGAGGTAAGTGACATCAACTGATCTATGCATTAGAAAGATTTGCCTGGGGCTGCATGGAATAGTCAACAATGACTCACTCATTCTTTTTTTCATTCAATAAATATTTGACAAGCACCTATTGTATGCTAGGCATTATGCAGTAGTTTTAGGCCTAGAAATAGGAAGCAAGTGTGACATCAGCAGAGCTCCAAACACATTTTTAAAGTCCACTGGCCAATATTTCTTTAAGACTCCATTTGAAAGCCTGCATCCCAGAAGGGGATCTGTCTCTGCTCTTCCAATGCTACTTTAAACTTGAACTAGCATAACTACTTAGTTTGTTCCAATGAAATCACATACCCTTGCTACTATTATTTCAGAATCATTCACTAATTGCTTCACACATGTCTTGTCTCAAGTGTTCTTCAAGACTTTCACCACATTGTTTTTAAGTTCTGGGGTGCCTAATGCAGTCTGGACACACAAGAAATGTTTAGCGAAGAGGTCAGGAGGTCAGGCCACCATTCTACTCACTACAATACTTACAGCTATTCTTTTTTTTTTTTTTTTTTTAAGATTTTACTTATTTATTTGAGAGAGACAGAGTGTGAGTGCACAGAGCAAGAGAGAGAGAGAGCACACGAGCAGGCGGAGGGGAGAGGCAGAGGGAGAAGCAGACTCCCCACTGAGCAGAGAGCTCAATGCAGGGCTTGATCCCAGGATGCTGGGATCATGACCTGAGCCAAAGGCAGATGCCCAACCTACTGAGCCATCCAGGTGCTCCAAAGCTATTCTTTTTGTTTTAAGATTTTATTTATTTATCTCTCAGAGGGAGAGAGAGAGAGAGAGAGAGCCACAAACAGAGGGAGTGGCAGGCAGAGGGAAAAACAGGCTCCCCACTGAGCAAGGACCCCGATGTGTGACTCAATTCCAGGAACCTGAGATCATGACCTGAGCCAAAGGCAGCTGCTTAACCAACTGAGCCACCCAGGCGTCCCAGAACTATTCTTTTTTAATGCAAACATTAATACTGAAAAATCCCACAAGAAAAAATAAAATAATTGGTATTACAAGTCTGAAATTCTCTAACTCCTAACCCACTTTTTTCCTTCACTGAAACAATGGTTTTATATGAAATTTTCGTTATAAATGAATAAATAATTCATATAAAAATAAATAATCCAAGTCTTATAGCATTGTAATTGGTTGTATAAATGAGTTAATATCTGTAAAGCACTCAAAATATCTCACACAAAATGCATTACCTGGGCTAGATAAATAATAAAATTAACAGTGTGCTATCAAAGAACAGAAGACTGTAATATTGTCCCATTTTTCAAATGAAGTAATAAGAAGCTCAGTGAGGTTCAGTTGCTACCCTGAATAGTGAGAAGTCATATTGTCCGACTCTCAAAGCCTATGTTCTTCAAAGGCACCAGGGTGTCCTCAGTGAAACTGGGAGGAAGCAGGCTGAATGGCACCATGGCTCTGCTCACAATGATCTTGAACCTTGCTCAGGGTTGATCCACCAGAGAAGGGAAGTTGTGATATCACAGAAAGTTCTGGGGCCAAGTCAGAGGTCAGTTACCATGAAATAAGTCTAAAATTTGCTAAGGCAGGGACGCCTGGGTGGCTCAGTAGTTTAAACATCTGCCTTCCACCAGGTCATGATCCCACGGTCCTGGGATTGAGTCCCACTTTGGGCTCTGTGCTCAGCGGGAAACCTGCTTCTCCCTCTGCCTGCTGCCGCTCCCACTGCTTGTGCTCTCTCTCTCTCTCTCTGAGAAATAAATAAATGAATTTTTTTAATAATTTGCTAAGGCAGAAGCAACATGAAAGTCTGTGGGAAAATATAAGTAAATTGAGGGCTGGTGGAATAAGAAAGAGATTATATGCAATATAGAGAAACTGGTGAGGCATCGGCAATTGTTAGGGAAATGGAATTAGATGAAAACAGAGAATGTGGTGAATCATTGTGAGGGGAGGTGAGTGCTCCAAGCCACCCAGTAGCTGAGTCCATCTAGGGCCTCCCTCCAAGACATATGTGATAACATATTCTTCATAAAGTCTGAGTAAAGGGACACCCCAAACATGGCTGAGGCATAGCAGAGGTGTTATTTCTCATGACCCCCACAGTCTAGCACACAAGAATGAGAGGACAGGAGAGAAGGAAATCAGATAGGTTACATTTCAGAAATGTAATGGGCGGGGGATGGACTAGATGGGTGATGGGTATTAAAGAGGGCATTTGTTGCGATGAGCACTGAGTGTTGTATGTAAGTGATGAATCACTGAATTCTACTCCAGAAGCCAATATTGCACTGTATGTTAAATAACTAAAAATTTTTTTAAAAATGCAAATGGTAGGCCCCTGAATCATATACCATCTAAGGGAAATAAGGTTTTTGGTGTTTGTTTATAAGGGTGTGCCCTCTTCTACTTTTCTAAATTTTCTAAATTTTCTAAGGATAACATATTCTCATTTTATAGTAGAAGAACAAACAATAACTATTTTAAAGAGACTCTACTAAAAAATAAACAATTCTTTGTATGCCACACACTCCAACGGGAATTTAAATTGTATCAGCTGAGAACTAACAGAGGTCAAAGAGAGAATGTGTAAAACATGTAGAAGCATCAGGATAAATAATAATAGTAATAAAGAATGCATGGCATTTTAGTAAGGTGACTATATCTGTTATGTTAAGAATTTTCATTAGGAGAAGGAGAATAATAAATGGAATGATGAAGGAGAGGAACAGCTAAATGAATACTTTGTATCAGTATTTATTGGAGAAGACAATGGGGAAATTCCTGTTCCAAGGACACATTTTATGGCAAAGCAGAGAATGGCCCTGACAGAGATTCTTCAGTCTCTGAGGAGAAGGTATGGAGTAACCTGAGGGACTCTGTGCAGTAAATCACCAGGACCAGATGGTATTCATCCATGGGTTCTGAATGAGATAAAGTGGGAAATCATGAGTTCAGTGACAAGGATATATAATAGATACTTAAAAACAGCCAATATCCCTGAAGATTGTGAAGTCATTAATATGGTATCACATATGTGTGGTGTGGGGGTGTGTGGGGGTGTGTGTGTGTGAGTGTGTCTGAGTGTGTGTGTGTGAAATTCTTGCATGTTCTGGGGTCTTTGGAGGGAGGAAGGGATGAAAGAGGTTTTCTTTTTTTTTAAGAACCAAGAAAGATTCCTTGATAAAACAAAGGATAGAGGAGTTTTAGGTGGTGAAAAGAGTATCAAAAGATAAGAGACCAAGTTTTAAAGATGCTTAATAATATTTAATAACATTTAAGCAGTTAAGTAGTTATTTTCTAGGTACTCAGGGAGATGCTAGGGATAGAAAGATGAATGAACATGCCCTCTGTCTAAAAAGAAGGCTTGCAACCTCATGATTTCAGTTATGTTATGGTCCTGCTATTGGCTTTGGATGGCGAATGGCAAAGTAGCATCTTCAAACACTACCAAAAGACACAAGAAATATCTGGTAATTTTTTTTCTTCCTTACAAAATTGTAGGTTCAGGTTGTTTGGCAAAATCTGGAGGCTTAAAATGCATGAATAGATTTTTATCTTCCTCATAGGATCCAATTTCTGCATCCTAAGAATTATCTAGTAATAATAACAGAGTAGCTAAAATGTATGGAGTGCTTACTATGTGCCAGGATCTTGCTCAATCCTTTACCTATTATTTCATTCTCATTTAGTTCTCATAACAGTTAATGGGTGGTAGACTTAAAATCCTAATCTTTGCAGTCTAATTCCAAAGTTCTTTAGCCATTACCCTATATTGTCTCTCTATATGTATAGTTTTATTTATAAAAGTGAATCAAAGTTTCACAAAACAACTCGTGCCCTTGTTATATACAATTCTCTTCTCTTTTATTGAAAGAATGATGGTTCCAAATGCCCAAACTAATTTCATGGCCCACCAATGGGTCACAGTCTACAGTTTGTTTAGAGAAATAGGAGCAAATTAGTAAATAGCCACGTTCTCTTTGACTTTGAGGAATTCTAAAGCTAAATGAAAGCCCTGGTATTAAAATCTTAATACATTTAAAAAGATGAATCAGACCACTTTTAAATTGTTTTGTACCATTTCAAGATGTTTTAACACGCGGCTGGGCAGGGCGGAGGGGGGAGGCATGTTTCTTCCACTCACTCTCTCATGTTTTTCCCTAAATATGATGCTCAGTCAAATCTTCCAGTTACTCTCACTCGCTAAAGCCCCAAGAGTTAAAGTTACTACTTTTATTGCTCTGAAATCTGACCACCTGAAACATCTACCCACTGATCCTAGTTTTACCCCTTGGAGCCACAGAATATTCAAATAATTCTTCTACTCAACATCCTTCAAATATTTGGAATGCATTCATGTTCCTCCTAGGTCTTTTCCTCTTTAGAATAAACATTTCTAGATCTTTCAACCATGTATGAATAAAGACATAAAATTCAACCCAAACTGGTGTAAGCAAAAAGAGGCTTCATTTACTCATACAGTAGAAAAGGCCAAGGGTTGTTCTAGCTTCTGGCATGGCTTGGTATGGGGCCAAAGTAATATCACCAGGATAGACTTTCCATCTCTCTGACTTCCCTCCTCCATAGTGGTTGTAGTCCCCCTTATAATATGACTGAACATCCCCTGAACTTGTATCTTCTCATGCATAAAATCCAGCAGGAAAATGGGTTCTTTCCAGAAGATTCAGCAAAATTTCTCTTCCATCTCATTGGCTCTGTTTGGGCCATGTGCTCAATCTTCCAGCTATTAACTATGGCCAATGGCATTAAATGCTTTGATTAGCAGAGCTTAAGTCACTTGCCTACCTCTGAAGACATATGGACTGAGAGAGTAGAGGGATGGTCTTTAACAGGGAGATTTCAGGGGTAGAATATTTGCTAAGTAAAGTTTGGGTAATAAAAAGACAATAGCTGTCCATTAGACACTGTTGCTCATATTTCATAGTTCCAAACCACTTAATCAAAGTAGCCTACCAAGACCAAAATAAAACGTATCACTAAGCCTTTGGAACTTGTCACATCTTGTGGGAGGAGGAATTGGGGCTGGGCAAGAATGCCACAGTTATGTCTGCCACACACCAAGAGGATGTCCCAATGGAATAGTAACTCCTACTTATTCCTCAACTGTAACCTCCTCTATGTAGCTCTTTCTGTATCTTTCAAGCAGAATTAGTTGCTCCCTTCACAGAGCTCTTATTAATACTTCTACTATAGCATAGTTATTTATGTTGCAGGTTTATGTTCTTCCTGACTGTGGGTTCCTTGACTATAGGGATTTTTTGATACATTTCTGCATCGCTCATACCCAGAAAAATGCTTATAAAGGATGCCTACAATACCTGCTATTTGGATGAATTATTCTGAGATTGTGGAAGAAGACACCACATGGTGAGTGTGAGATCAACCTGTGAGATCTGTGAGTGTGAGATCAACCTGCACTTCTCTCAGTCTGTGTGGGTTTCAGTATCCATATCCACAAATCACTGGGGAAAAAAATTCTTCAAATTCTCTGACATACCAGGGCATGGGCAGTAACAGAGCAAAGCTGAGCATTAAGCATAGATGGTCCAGGAAGGTGGGAAATTAATTATCAGACAGACAGACAAGGAGTTGTAGACAGTGATTACATATTTAGACAGGTAAGTTTAAAAAAAAAGTCACAAATGTTAGAAATTTCAGTCAGTGAGAACTTACAGAGTTATAGTTATAACTGCTTATAACTTTATAAGTTATAAAAGTTATAACTACTTATAGAGTTGGTAGGCAATGAGCTAAGGACTGATTCTGCTCCTTTTTAAACTGCCATGCATGCCAAGAAAGGGAAGAAGGGTAGGGATGAGTCTGGAAAAAACTGGCCTTCACTATGGCCAGTGTAAGATCTGATTTCTAATCCTCATTTGAGGTGGGAGGAAACTCAACAATAGGTATTTACTAAGCACCCTGTGCTAGATACTGGGGCTACAGTGATGAATAACACAAATAAATCAGTCTCCCGTCACTGGACTCACATGCTATTGCCCAGATCTATGAGAATTACTTTACCCTGGCTCATTTATGTAAGACTGAGGCAATACTTACAAAATGCCTTTAACTCCTCAGATGAAAGAAGTTATATAAATGAAGACACACTTCACTGAGAAAATCGTTGGATATACTAATCTTTCAAGGCACCAATGTTATGCTAGCAGGATGCAGATGATATCACTTTTACTCCTTTGCCTCAACTAGGGTGTCAAGTCAGAGAAGAAAACATGAAAACAGAAACTAACCTTAAACCAAGACCCAGGCCCACAGCAATGTTACTATATGCCCACTAGTTATCTGCCCGTAGGAATGAAATCAGAGCCATGACCCTTGCCGATGTTGTGCAGGCAGGGATAAGAGATAGCAAAGAATGATGCTGATGCTTTTCTTTCTGCCTCTTAAAGGCAATCATTATTCCTGAGATGACCATTTGTAAGCTCAACCTAATTATGACCAAATTGATTAAGAGATGTATAATGTAGGGATTAGCATTACGGTAAATGCTGCTTAACTTAGTCAAAGACTAGGGAAGATATAGCTGTGTTGTTCAGGAAGTTGTTTGGAATAAAAGAGTGATTTTTGCCAGTAAAATTCAGCCTTAGTAACTTATTTAGCATTATCTTTTTCTTATTTGAACTCCCAAACTGGAAACTTTGTAGGATCAAAAATTTCAAAGACATGGCTCCTGTGTCTATGAGGAAGAGCAGCCTTGGAGACACCAGAGATAGTTCTGGGCTCCAGGAAGCTGCCTGGATTCTTTTAGCCTCAGATGTCCTATCCACAAAATAGGGATGATCATCAACACCTTATGGGGGTTATGGTGAGGAATAACAGAGCAACCATCCATAAAGTTTCTAGCACAGTATTTGGGAACCAAGAGGTTTTCAATCAATGTTTGTTCCTCTCCCTCCTTCCCTTGTCATCTAGGACCTTACAAAAGTTTTAAAGCTGTACTTTTTAAGCCACTAAACGGTTTAAGACAAGTAAATTAAGTATTCATTATTTTCAGAAAAGGAAATTTTCTTCTTTTGTTATGTTTCATGACTTATAAGTAGCTTTACCAAAAAGTCTAAAAAAACCAAAAGTAAGGTGAATATTTGTGTGAGTTCTCCATGTAATTTAAAAAGTCATTCTTTAATAGCAGGTCAGTGAGGGGTCAGGGAGGAAGATGGAGGAGGCAAAAATTTGGGGTATGTACTATGCAACAGACAATCTGCACATTACATATATTACCTCATTTAATAAGTACAGCAGCATCTTGGTACCTCTATGACATCAAATCTCAGCTCTGATCCTTACTAGCTGTATGACCTTGGGCAAGTTATTAACTTTTCTTTGCCTTAGTTTCGACTATTAGGAAAATAATAGCACTGACCTCATAGAGTTGTTAGATGAGTGATACATGTAAAACTCTCAGAACAGTGCCTGGCACACAGAAAGTATTCAATAAATGTTAGTGGTTGTCAACAATCATAATAAGTAATGAGAGTGAAATAATAATATTTAAAAGCCCTTAACATTAAGGGTGGCACATAGTAGATGCTCAATAAATGCTTCCTGTTATTACTTAGATAATAAAAGTAAAATATGGTTTTAAAAAGTATTCTCTTTCATCAAGTTTATTTCATATAGGAGCTGTCTCTGTGTCAAGCAGAAATATACGAACATCCACTCTAACTTTATTTTATAGATTATTGAATCAGAAGATAACAAATTTCTTGCGCCGTTTATACTAAATCTCTTTCAGAGCCCATAGTGAATTGGATAAATGCTCTGATATCAGGCCATTAGGCAGAATTTCCAAGGATAGCAATTCCTCTATTCCTTCTTTGCCCTTATCCCCACATACTGTCATAAAACACCAAGTCAATGCTTAACTGCCTCCAGGCAGGGGTGGGGGGATAGAGGTGTCTTCTCTTTATTTCTGACAACTCCAATCCTCTCTGTTCCTTTCCTACCTGTCCAGTTCTTTGCCTACTGCTCCTTCCAGTGCACACTAAGATTCAGCAAAACAAACAACTGATAAAACTCCCCGCTCACTATGCCTTCCCTCTGGTTCACTAACTTTGCTTTGGCTTCTCTCTGTACCTGACCTGATCTATTCTAGCCCATAGGAGACATTCAATATATGTTTACTTGTAGAACAAAGGACTTTAAACTGCAAAAGAATCTACAAACCAAGGAAACCAAATGCTATTCAGACTTGGGCTCACTGCAGTTATGTACTCTTTAATCATTTCTGCTTGTAGCCTCAACTGGAGAAGAAGAAACATGTCTCTTAAACAATTTTCAATATGTGAGAGCAGAAATACTTCAAGGTTACTATGTAAATAGACACAAAAGCAGATCTCATGGCATTGATAATGTAAGAGGAATAGTATTGTCTGGATACTTAGAATAACATTGAACACGGAGGCTTGATGCAAAATGGACTTTTATAGTTTCCTATCAGTAACTTACCCACCAAAGTGCTTACACTTCCAGGTGCTGTGAGGAATACAAAATATATATTAGATCTATCTTATGTCCTCAAGGGACTTATAATGCAGTTGTATAAAGAAAAAGATACATAAGAGGGTTCAGAATATTTCAAGCTAAACTGCTGGTACTGAGAAAGCCCTCTGTTTCTGAGAAATGAATGATTAGTTTGAGCTAGAATTAAAAAGTACATAATAAAAAGTTGGAGCTCTCAAAGTACAAAAATACTGTAAAATTCTCTTTAACTAGGTTAATAACTTTCCCCCAAAATTTATAATTTTATACATATTTCATGCAAGCTGTGTAATAATTTAGCTATGCAATACTATATCCTATATTCTTATGAATACTATTAAAAAATACATATTCACATGAGTTACAAAGCTGTAACTCAAAATTTCAACACCTATGGCTTTAAAATAATTATAGAATTTTAGAGCTGATTCTAATCATTTTTGAACTCAGGGCCAGACTTCTCTATTTCCTTTTCCAGAAAGTTAAGGAAAACCTAAAACATAAAAAATATGACTAATGTTTTAGTTCATTCACCTAGTTTATGGATTATCCAGATTCCTTCCCTCCTAATGGAGAGCTGCCAGACTTCTGGTCTTTATATGTAAAGCACTTAGAAGAGCTTTTTCCATGTAGTTAAGTGCTCAGTAGCTATTGCTGCTGCTGCAATTATTATTATTACTTTTACTACTACTACTGTGGCTTCTACTGCTGCTATTACTGTTACTACTATTACTGTGCCTGCTACTATTTGTTCATTATTGACTAGCCCCCCTGGCCCCATAGTGCACTACAACATAAATTAAAGGATATGAGGGACACCTGGGTGGCTCATCAGTTGAGCGTCTGGCCCTTTATTTTTGGCTCAGGTCATGATTTCAGGGTCGTGGGATCAAGCCCCGCATCTGGCTCCCTGCTCAGTGCATAGTCTGCTTGGGATTCTCTCCCCGCCCCCGCCCTCTCCTGGTGCTCCAGCACCCAAAATGCGCGCACACTCTCTCTCATAAATAAATAAATAAATAAAATCTTCTGAAAGAAAGAACAAATGAAGGGACATGAAACTTACTCTAGACAAGGTGCTCTTTACTTAGAGTCCAAAGACCCTAAAGTATGTGAACTTGGATGGAAAAAATTTATATCCTCATCTTCACTAATCTCTAACTGAAATTTAGCATTTCCTTCCATTATAAATGTAGACAATAAGCCACAATAATGTTAACAGTACCTGTGCCTTTGTCACCAGTAGAAATCACAGATATTTTCATATCACTTTATAGTTGTTGCAGAAATATCCTTTATGTTCATCAATACTTTTCACCACAAGCACTTGTTATTTAACTCATTAATGAAAAAGTATATAGGGGTACCTGGGGGGATCAGTCAGTTAAGTTACCCACTCTTTGGCTCAGATCATGATCTCAGGGTCGTGAGAGTGAACCCTAGGTCGAACTCCCTGCCCAACAGGAAGTCTGCTTCTCTCTCTCTCTCTCCCTCTCCCTCTGCACTCCCCCACTGTGCTATCTCTTTCTCTCTCTCTAAAATAAATAAATAAATATTTTTAAAAATAAAATATATAAAGTGAAAAATCGTATATATTACTATGTCATAAATTCAGGTTTTTAAATATTTTGGTATTGCATATATAATATATAATTGCCTTTCTTTGTAGTCTTATGTATTTTGTTTCATTCGCATAAAAACATTATGCTGAGAAAGATTCAGTAGGCTTCACCGGAATGCCAAAGGGGTCCATAGCTCAAAAAAGGCTAGGAAGCTCTCTGCCCTAGCCATTCATTCACAAAATCTTTATTCATGCTATGCCCTCCACCTCAAACACCTTTCTCTTTTCCTATCAATTCATCCCTCAGCTGAAATTTGCCCTCTTGAAAACTTCCTCTCCCTCTTCCACTCAAAACAAATTGTTATACTTAATTCCTGAGTTTGTACCTCTTTTACTAGCTATATGATTTTGGACAAGTAATTAAACTTTCTCAGACTCATTTTCCCCACTTGTTGTGAGGAAATAATAATAGTAGTATATGTAATTGGAATTCCAATTACTTGGAAATAATAATAGTATATGTTAGTATAATACTAAGAATGCAGTATAATACTATTTACAATAGTAAATAGTACTATTTTTAATAGTATTATATATAATACTATATATAACATGTAATAGTATTATAAATTATAATTTATAATTATAATTTATAATATAAATTATATAATTTATATAATTTATAATTATAATTTATAATACTAATTATTTATAATACTAAGAATGTAGTATAATACTATTTAGATTCTTAGTATAATACTAAGAATGGCTGTGAAGATTAAGTAAGATTATGCATGTTAAATGGTTTGTGTAATGTCTAGAGTAGCAATTCTCAAACTTTTTGGTTTCAGAACCCTTTTACTCTCTCAAAAATATCCGAGAACTCCAAAGAGCTTTTGTTTATGTGGGTTGTATCTATAGATATTTATGATATTCAAAGTTAAAACTGAGAATTTTGCAACATTTATTAATTTTAAAATAATAATAAACCTTGCTACATATTACGTAAATCAAATATTAACATAAATAATACATTTTTACAGAAAAAACTGTTTCCCGCCCCAAAATAGTGAGAAGAGTGATGGCTGTTTTCCATTTACATGAATCTCTTTAATATCTGGCTTTAATGTCTATTGCTTTATGTTGGTTTTGATTTAAGAATATAAAGAAAATTTGGCCTCACACAGTCATCTAATTCAAGAAGAGAGTAGTATTTTAATAGTCTTTTCCAATACTCATGGATATTTTTCTCAGATACTCTACCAATATGACAAGTAGTATTAGATTAGTTGAGATATGATATCTGAAATGATATCAATAAACTTTCATACACTGTTGTGTTAAAATACACTGGTCTATCTTGCACACTGAATGGATCTTTTATTCACATATGATTTTATAACATCATGCACTGGTCATTTGCAAAGGATTGGTTCACTGAGTTATGCAGATCTTCAAAACATTGACACATTTCACTACACAATAAGAAAAAAAATCACATTTGTTAATAGCACTATAATCTCACTGGAAAAGTCTTTCGATTTTGGGAAGCTGACAAGTTCACAGTGCTGAACACAAATCTTCCAAAATTCTAATTTTCATATGAAAGTTCAAATTTTATCATTGACAACAAATACTGTCAGTTGTTTTTTCTTGAAGTGACAAGCTCACTTCATTCATTTTTGAAAAAATGTCTGCCAAATACCCATGTCTGAATAAATTTTGTTTGCCTGTCAGTTATTCCTTCAAGTAAAAATGGTGTTCCAAGAGAAAAGGTGGCTATTCCCTTGCACAAGTATTTTTCCTCAAGACAGCCATCATGCTTTGGTGTGATCAGAAGTGCTTTATATGTATTTTCCATTTTGTCACATAGAGTATTGAGTAGGTATGTATCAAAGGTCTAGATTTAATAAATTTAATAATTCATCTAGGCATTTTTAAGTGAAACTGGCATTATTTTTCCATAGCAATAATGAATATAGTAATACATTAGTGGCACATTTTGGTGCCACTAATTTGATTCATGTTGAGGCACCGACAATTTTACCCGTCACTACTTTTACATCAGTAGTGCAAATGCCAACACGGTAAAAAATAATAATAATAATAATGCCTTAGTATTATTATGAAATTGTTTTGATTTTGTATACTTCCTAAAAAAGTCTCAGGAATCCCAAGGAACCAATAACTACACTTTGAGTGCTGCTTATCTACATTACAGTATGTGCTTTATAAATGTTAACTATTGTTATGACTAGCTATAGGGATTATATTTTTCTGATTAAAATTTTGGGTTATAATATCTCACATGGTCTACATGTGAAAATGTGCAGTAACAGAGACTGCTCCCCCATATCATTTTTGTTCTTTTTTCATTTTGCCTCATACTATAGCTAGATTATAACCAGCATTCAGACATTAAGGCCCCAAGGACAGCAATAAGAATGCCACTCAGCATTACCTACTACCAGCTTTATACAGAGTGAGTGCTTAATAAAATATTTGTTCAATAAATAATGAACAAATGAACGAATGCAAATCAGTCCATTCTAGACTTGTCAGTAATTGGTGGAAGGACAGAGGTTAAAGTAGTAGATAGTTGATTTTTGTTTGTTTGCTTTTAAGATACGCATTTCAACTATAGTACTTTTGTTTAGAAAATCAAATTTGTATCATAATCAACCAATGTTACCTTTTATAAATAACATTACATTCATAACTTTTTCCAAGTAGGCTCCATGCCCACTGTGGGGTTTAAATTTATGACCTTGAGATCAAGAGTCATGTGTTTTACCTACTAAGCCAGACAGGTGCCCCAAATGTTTATAACATTAAATAACATTAACTTTTTTCCTTTTTAAAAAGATAACATATGTTAATTGCAGAAAATACAGACCAAAAAAAGAAAGAGAAGAAATTAGTGGGAATTCTACCATCTAGAAATAAATTTTTTAAAATTTTGGTATTGTTTTTTTTTTTTCTATGCAGGTACATAGTTTTTTACCTCCTGTTTTGTTACCTCCTTTTTCATCTAACACTGTATAAAGAATGTCCTCCTATACTGTCATATAGCCTTCTCTAACATAAATTTCAATATGTATATATCATATTATTTGGATGTGCTTCAGAAATAATGGGTTAACCAGAGTTTTGTTTGGATTTTTTTTCCATGTTATTCCTGTCCCATCTCATCATTAGCCAGAAAAACTAGAAATCAGCAGTAACAGAATAAAATGATAAGAAAACTCAAAGTATCCACTGACCATTTTTACGTTTCTGTCATTGTTACAAGCACTATGGCAATGAATAACACACCTATAACAGAAATAATCCTGAAAACAGGAAAGAAATAAAAATTTAGAACACTCACAAATAAGACATTTTAAGATGTATCTAGAGAGAAATACACCTGGATCATGTAGCCAAGAAAAAATAATTCCCGTCTTGGGAAGTTGCCCTGGAAAAATGCTCAATGATGGGATGTGTGGTAAACTGTTCAGCTCATCCATTGAAAAGTCAACCCAGAAGCTGCATGAAATGAATGGGCAGAAACATAAAGACTAATATAAGTAGGAGTTGAAATACAAAGAACTCTATTACTGCATTACTAAAAGGGACATTTAGGTAGAGGTCAAGGGCACTCTATTCTAGATTCTGTTTCAGTTTTTTGAAAAATATATATCAATCTTGAATTTTCTCCATAACTTCAAAGATAGCTCATACAGTCAATTGAATATAAAAGAAACACCAAACTAAGAAGAACACTATCAAAGAGAGAAAGTCAACAAGCAACAGAATGAGATTTTAAATAAGCAGGAAAGAGGGGCGCCTGGGTGGCTCAGTCATTAAGCATCTACCTTTGGCTCGGGTCATGGTCTCAGCGACCTGGGATCGAGCCCCACATCGAGCCCCACATTGGGCTCCCTGCTTGGTGGGAAGCCTGCTTCTCCCTCTCCCACTCCCCCTGCTTGTATTCCCTCTCTCGCTGTGTCTCTCTCTGTCAAATAAATAAAATCTATAAATAAATAAATAAGCAGGAAAGAAGATGGAACTGGACATCCCCAAAGAAAACTATACCCATATATAATATAATAAACCATATTTCATATATTATGTTATTATTATTTCATATTTTATAAATATGGTTTATTATATATAAAGAAAACTATATCCAGATATTTTTTATCTGTGGAGAAATGGAAACCTAATTATTTGTAATAAATTATTTAGACAGATACTTAGTTCTAAGCCCTGCCTTCTGAGAATTAGCAATTTTAAAGAACTTTCATGCAATTCAAAATGAAATTTTAATAAGTGATTGAAAATAATAATATAATAACACTTTCTGTATAAAAGTATATATTTCCTGTGATTTATTTCTACTAAATGAAGTGCACTACTGCTTCATAGTAAAAACTTTTGTACCCAGAACCTTTAAGTAACTAAGGAACACCGTGGACAGTGATCTTAAGCCCTATTCCCACCCCTCACAATTTATTCGAATACTTCAATTGTGTCCCTCAATTTTTTATAATGCAATAAAATCAGTATCTAGATGGTTTTTAAATGTATTTTTTGAAAATTTTTTTATGTAAAATAAAGTTGTTGAATTACATTAAAATATATAACTATATTCTCTCTCTCTCTCTACACACACACACACACACACACACACACACACAGACTTCCTATATTCTAATCTATATAAATCAGAAGTCTGGAAACAGTAAGTACTTTCTAATTTTTAGTAAGGTTGAGGAGGTCATTTCTTTACTCACCATGGTTCAGTGGCTTAACTAAGATTCAGAGAGTTCTATGTTCTATTTTTTCAGCTCTTTCTGTAAAGTATTGAAAAAATTCCAACCCTCTCAGACTAGCATTCTATGTCCTTAATTTACACTTAATTTACACTCCTCCATTTCATTATTCCTCCAAGATCATTCATCCAACTAAATCTGTCCAATACATCCAAGACGATGCCTTTACAAATCCTTGAACACACCTTGCAAATTCTGCCTCCAAGTACTTGCCCATGTAACTCCTTCGATGTTTGTCCCTTTCTACCATTAGTTCCTTTGACTCAGATCAGAATGAACCTGCTTCCTCCACCAAATGTTGCCTAAATAATCCCACTCATTTTGATCATTCATGTATCAGTTATTTTAAAGAACACAGCTCATTCATATCACCACTAACATATTGCCCCCAAGTTGTTTTCCTGAGGCCGTCTTTATTCCTTGATTATAAGTTTCTTAAGGGCAAACACCATGGCTTCTAATTTTTTTGTTTCAAGAAAATGGAAGATAGCAAGAAGAAATAATAAAAAGAAGGAGGAAGAAAGAAAAAGGGGAAATGGAGAAGAGACAAAAAGAAGAGGAGCAGAAGATAAATCTACAAGAGTCTATTTTCTAATATGAACAAGGAAAATAATGACATGGAGTTGCTCTGTGAAAGTCAAATTAACATGAATAAGTCTAGTTCTGATGAACATTCAATTTAAAGATTGCAATCTGAACCCTCCCCATCCCTGTTCCATGCTCTATTTTTTTCTACTTATATCTTTCCCAATTGCTATTTCTAATTTTAAATCTAATGACCACTCTTTCTACAATTGCAACCCCCATCTCCTCCCTTACACTCCTCTACTTTTTCTTTTTTTATATACTTTTTTTTTAAGACTTTGTTTATTTATTTGACAGAGAGAGAGATCACAAGTAGGCAGAGAGGGAGGCAGAGAGAGAGGAGGAAGCAGGCTCCCCACTAAGCAGAGAGCCCGATGTGGGGCTCAATCCCAGGACCCTGAGACCATGACCTGAGCTGAAGGCAGAGGCTTTAACCCACTGAGCCACCCAGGTGCCCCTTTTATATACTTATTTTTTTAAGTTAACTTCTTTTTTTAAAGATTTTATTTGTAAGTAATCTCTACACCCAACATGGAGCTCAAACTCACAACCCTGAGATCAAGAGTCGCATGTTCTACTGACTGAGCCAGCCAGGCGTGCTATCTTTTTTATATACTTACCACCTTTTAACATACTAAATAATTTACTTTCTTACTATATATGTTTTATTATTGTCTCCCCATCCCTACCCAACTCCAAGTAGGCTCCATGATGGAAGGAATCTTCCTCTGTTTTGTTCCCTAATGTAACTCCAGTCCATGAAGCAGTATCTGACACAGAGTAGACAGTAAGTAATAATCAGTAAGCTCACTGAATGAATAAAGCTTTCTGCAAATGTCATAAATAGGCTCTGAAATTTTCACAAATACCTACAACAAGCACAGTGATCAATGGAAAAGCTGCTCCCTTGTTAATGCTGCAAATCAGCATTATCAACCACCTAAAAAATGGCTAATTTAGATCCCAATTAGATTAAACACCATGAAAAACCGATAATATAAAGAGTCAAGCAGAACTTTACAGAGGATATGGCAAGTGTGGTCTTCACCACAGGCCCCCTGAGGGGCTAAGTGTTAACCAAATGAAATGGTGATAAGGACTGACAGGTGGCCAATCTGGCTCAGAAGCCTAAACTACTCCCTCCCCACTCACTGTGAAAGCCACAAGGTACCTATAAAAGGGGACTTGCTGTCTCAGGAAATCTCTCTAGGCAAGTCTCATATTTCTACTTCAGCTGGCTAACTTGGTGTAAGTTCTCTGCTTCCAATCCAGTTGTCATCCCCTGCCCCGTGTCTTCTGATGAAGCATCCAATCAGTAGGCCTCTTTGATTTGCAAACTAATTGTCTTTGGGTCTCCTTTGGCTCTACCATAGTCCCTTGCTTGTCTAAGAGAGCAGTCTATACAGCTTTTAAAAGGCATGGCTTGCAGACAGCCATCTTCAGAAATGTTTGAAAAATAGTCTTGCCATGACTTCAGTAATCCCTCTCAGAGTAGCAGGGCAGTAGAGTCAGTAATGATGGGTTAAAATACTAGTTCTACCACCTCATAGTCAACTGGGCTAAGAAAAACTTGATTCTCTGAACCTAAGTTTCCTATTCAAAATAAGCAAACCTCTTTTGCAAGGTTATTGTGTACACAGGCCTCTTTCCACCATCTCTAGAGCTAGACAAATTTAACTTGACTTTTATATGTTGGCTCTGTGTCATATATACTAGCTCAATCTCAAAAAGCTAACAATATTTAGATGATGTGTTGACAAGTCCCAAAGAAAATATCTCCATTACATCTGGGAAAACCTGTGCTTTGGAGTCACATAGGCCTGAATCAGTTGGTGCAGCCACTTTGCAAGCTTTTTCCATGACCTTGGTTAAGTTACTTTCTTCATCTATAAAACAAGTATGTAATAAATATTCACAAACTTGTTGTAAGGTTTAAAATAGATAATGTATGTAAAGTGCTTGGCATAGCCTGATATACTTTTGGTACTTAAGGGCTAATAGCTATTATTATTAATATTAATATAGATACGGTCTAATATATTCTCTACTGAAATTAGTACTAGAATGAAGGAGACCTGGGCTATTTTCCTTGAAGTATAGGTTTGGGGCTTTTCTTCTCCAGTAATACAGTATATTTGTTTTGTGAGTGAATGAATGAATGAACAAATGAAGAAACAACATAATAATAGAAAGAACACTACAAATGAAGTCAGAAGTCCTAGGTGTTTGACTTATTTCTACCACTAATTAAATAACTGAAGACTTAGATATTAGATTACTTCCAAGTCCTTTTGGACTTCTAAGTTCAAGATTTTAGCTTTGACACTGTCTGATTCTGACAAATTGTTTTCCATTTATTTTTTTTTTTAAGATTTTATTTATTTATTTGAAAGAGAGAGAGCACAAGTGAGGGAGAGGCAGAGAGAGAGGGAGAAGCAGGCTCCCCGCTGAGTGTGGAGCCTGACGCAGGGCTCACTTCCAGGACCCTGAGATCAAGACTGAACTAAAGTCAGATGCTTAACTGACAGAGCCACCCAGGCACCCCAATTCTGACATTATCTGAAAAGGTACAAAATACACATGACAAAAGAAAGGGAAATTCTTAATCTACCTCTGAGACCTGCTGCTATAAACTGAATTGTGTCCCCTCAAAATTCATATGTTGAAGCCCTAACTCCCAGCGTGACTGTATGAGGAGAGAGGGCTTTTACAAGAGTAACTAAGGTTAAATGAGGTCATAAGGGTAGGCCCCTAATTCAATAGGATTCCTTCTAAGAAGAGACATCAAAGAGTTTGCTCTCTCCACCATGTGAGGATACAGAGAGAAGTTGGCCCATCTGCAAGCCAAGAAGAGAGCTCTCACCAGAAACCAAGTTGGCCACCCCCTTGATCTTGGACTCCTCAGTCTCCAGAAGTGTGAGAAAATAAACTTCTATTGTTTAAGCCATGTAATTTATGTATTTTGTTATGGCAACCTGAGATGACTAAGGTACCTGTTCTATGCCATATCTATTAGAAATATCCAACCCTAGGGGTGCATGGGTAGCTCAGTCAGCTAAGTGCCAGCCTTCGGTTCAGATTATGATCTCAGGGTCCTGGGATCCAGCCTTGCATCAGGCTCACCGCTCAGCAGGGAGTCTACTTGTCCCCCTCTCTCTGCTCCTCACCCCCCAACTCATGTGCTCTCTTTCTCTCTCTCAAATAAATAAATAAAATCTTAAAAAAAAAAAAGAAAAATATCCAACCCCACATTCAGAGTTCTCTAAGAATATAATCTTTCTTTAAGATTTTATTTATTTATTTGACAGAGAGAGAGATCACAAGTAGGCAGAGAGGCAGGCAGAGAGAGAGGGGGAAGCAGGCTCCCTGCTGAGCAGAGAGCCTGATGTGGGGCTCGATCCTAGGACCCTGAGATCATGACCTGAGCCAAAGGCAGAGGCTTAACCCACTGAGCCACCCAGGCACCCCTCTAAGAATATAATTTTTATGAAACAAGACAAAGCCAGAGAGGGAGACAAACCATAAGAGACTCTTAATCTCAGGAAACAAACTAAGGGTTGCTGGGGGGTGGACATTGGGGAGGGTATGTGCTATGGTGAGTGCTGTGAATTGTAAGACTGATGAATCACAGACCTGTACCCCTGAAACAAATAATACATTACATGTTAATAAAAAAAAGAATGTAATTTTTAATCTCCACGCTGCCTTCCATTCCAAACCCTTATAAATTTGATATCCAGAGGCTCCTTAAATGGAATTACTATATCACAACAGCAAATTGATAATTCTAATAAACTATTCACTGGATTGAATTTATAAACACTTTAATACTATGCTTCAGAATGTTAATTATCAGTTTGAAAAGCTCATATCCTTTACCCTCTTGTTTACTTGACATTTATTGAGCAAATTTCATGTTTGTTAATAAATTACTCAATGCAAAATCCCTAAGATATTAAAGTAAATTTGCTCACCAATTTATCCTAATAAATCGAGTCTGTCATAGCTGAAAGATGGGAGATTCCCCTTCATTTGATGAAGAAAAACAATGGCTTTTGACAAACTCTAAAATAGCGAGGGTTGGGCATTGTTTCTTAGTAGAGAAGAAATTCCTAAATAAAAAGGTCTTACCTGGGAGATATTTGTACATACTTATACATTGCTCAATATGGTAGCTCCTAGCCACATGTGGCCATAGATCACTGGAAATATGGCTAGTCCAAATTGAAATGTGCCGTAAGTAAGATATCCCATTAATAATTTTTATATTTATTAAAAATAATAAGACTTGGGATACATTAATATAAATATTATTAAAATTAATTTCACCTTTTTTTACTTTTTAAATGTGGCTACTAGAAAATTTAACTTTATATATGCAGATGGCATTATATTTCTAATGGACAGTGCTATTCTAATTAATTCCTTGTCACACTTGAAAGTACGTAGTTAAAGCAAAGTATAAGTCAAGGATTAAATATGGCCAACAGATACATTTTGTGTACACAATTAAAACAATTTATAATTAATTTAAAATATCTAAACATTGACAGATTTCAAATCAAAGTGTTGCTTCTAGGGGTGCCTGAGTGGCAAAGTCGCTTAAGCAGCCAACACTTGGTTTGGGCTCAGGTCGTGATCTCAGGGTCGTGAGATTGAGCCCCTTTCTTGGAGCCCCTGCACTCAGCATGGAGTCTGCTTGAGACTCTATCTCCCTCTCCCACTACCCCTCCTAGCTGGTGCTCGCTCTCTCTCTCTCTCAAGTAAATAAATAAATCTTTTTTAAAAATGATTTTTAGGGGCGCCTGGGTGGCTCAGTGGGTTAAAGCCTCTGCCTTCAGCTCAGGTCATGGTCTCAGGGTCCTGGGATCGGGCCCCGCATCGGGCTCTCTGCTCAGCGGGGAGCCTGCTTCCCCCTCTCTCTCTGCCTGCCTCTCTGCCTACTTGTGATCTCTCTCTCTCTGTCAAATAAATAAATAAAATTTAAAAAAAAAAAAAGATTTTTAAAAGTGCTGCTTCTGGCTTCTTTTAAAAAGTCAGAAGGTCCAGAAATGTTAAACCTACATTCTAACATAACAACAACTGGCGGAAATTGATTGGCAACTTCCCTCTTTGACCAAAGCATGAACTTTCTTGTTCATGTTAGTCCCCAACTGGCCTGCTCTACCTTCTCTGCCTGGTTTCATAAATATTTGAATTTTGATGTTTGCCTATGGAGAAAAGTTCAAATGTGGAATGTAGTGGAAGAGAAAGCATATGCTTTGGATCTCAGGCATACAGATCCCAGTTTAAATTCCAGTTATCCATTTAAATGGCCATAAGACTTTGAATAAGTTACTAAGTTTCTCTGAACCTCTATTTCCTCAGTAAAATGGAAATAATAGTATTATACTACAGAAATTAGTAATAATTAAATAAACTAAAACATATTTAGGAATTGCATCACAATAATTGTGTAACAAATTATACTATTACTTCTCTCCTTTAACTGACTCAATATTTATTTGGGAATTAGGATATTGGTAAGAGAGGGGTAGCTAGATCGAAAGTAGTTTTCATAGTGGTAAGAATACACAAAAGTACAAACACTCTTTACCTGAGTACAAATATCTTGAGAAAGAGATCTTCCAACATTTTTCCTAGAGGCTACATGACGGTTAAAGCAGCTTTATTAAATAAAGTTGCGTTTTTATTTTTCAATTAGAAAGCAATGCCTCAAAGGTTTTTTTTTTAAAGTAAACTCTACCCCCAATGTGGGGCTTGAACTCACAACCTCCATTATCAAGAGTCTCATGTTCTATGGACTGAGTCAGCTTGGTATCCCAAGACTTCAGATGTTTAACATCCATGCGAGCTTTCAAATCACTGAACCCCAATAATGGCAGGCTTTTATTTCAACTGGTGTCATGTTACAGCTTTGTTTTACATCCCCAGCAGTTCATGTAAATTGCAGAAGCCAAATTTTTCACACCTATAGATACTATGATTTAGTACAACCAAGAATTAAGGATAAAAGACAGAATGAAAAGGATGCAAAAACTGAGAGCACAAAGATCAGTGAAAAAGTTTCCTATATTACAGAAGCCTTGACACAAACTAGGATGATTTGTTCTGCAGACATGCCCTCTTGGCATAAAATTTGTATCTCATTTGAGCAGCTTGTTCAATAATAGCCACTGACTAGATTCAAATGCCTGCCCTTCACAGTTCTTACGTCATGATTCATATACTCTCCCAGCTCTTTTTGACTGCCTGAAATTACTGGTGACAAATGATTCTTCAGTGTATTGTCTGTGTTACTTTTTCAAATGTCTCTATGGTTCACAGATAAGTTATCTGATGTATATTGTCCTGTCTCTCCAATAGTAAATTTAGGCATGGAAGGGCTCCTCCCAAAATTCTACTGTACTCCACAAGTTAATCACCCAAAAGAAGAATTCTCCTGGAACACACACATAAATTCCATTTGGATACCACAGTTCGCTAAAACAATAAACAAACAAATAAACAAACAGGTAAAAACTAGAAAAAAGTGTAAGTGAATAATTAGATTGGGAAGGATTCTTCAAAATAATGAAAGAAACAAGTCCAAATAAACTTAAATTTCAAAAAGGAAAAACTTAAATAATAATCTGGAGAAAAATAAATCAATAAACTGGAAAAAATCTATTACAGATATGAAAGAAGGGCTATATTTAATATGTAAAGAGCCCACAGATATTGATTTTTTTAAAAAAACACAAAAGAACTAATAGAAAAGTGGTTAAAAGAGATGAACAATTCATAGAACCAAGGCTGAGAATTGGCTGATAAAATATTTTAAGTTTAAACCTCACCAGTAACCCAATAATTCCAAATTAAAATACAGTAAGAAATCTTTTTTTTTTCCTTATCCATCAAATGAATCAAGATTTGTTTCATTGTTAATACTCATTTTGGGACAGGATGTAGTAAAATGAACAAACTTATACACAGCTTACATTACTGCCTTTCTGGGAAGCAAAAACCTTTTAAAAGTTCCAAGATCTTTTAACTTTTCTATAAGACTATTTTTCAAAATAAAAAAATTGAAGGATGAAAAGAAACAATCCTAATAGCAAAACCAATACATATTTCCTTAAGAAAGTGTTCTTACTATATATATTTTTGAGATATAATTGACATATAACATTATATTTGTTTTAGGTGATAATATAATGATTTGATATTTATATATATTCTGAAATGATTACTACAATCAGTCTAGTTAACATCTATCACTATACATAGCTACATTTTTTTATCGAAATAAAAACTTTAAGATATACTCTCTTGGGGCGCCTGGGTGGCTCAGTCGTTAAGCGTCTGCCTTTGGCTCAGGTCATGATCCCAGGGTCCTGAGATGGAGCCCCACATTGGGCTCCCTGCTTGGCAGGAAGCTTGTTTTTCCCTCTCCTTCCCCCTGCTTGTGTTCCCTCTTACACTGTGTCTCTCTCTGTCAAATAAATTTAAAAATCTTAAAAAAAAAAAAAAGATATACTCTCTTAGGAATTGTCAAATATACAATAAAATAATGAGGTACCTGGGTGCCTGTCAGTTAAGTGTCCAACTCTTGATTTCAGTTCAGGTCATGACCTCAGGGTTGTGAGATGGAGTCCCATGTGGGGCTCTGCACTGGGGGTGGAGGCTGCTTAAGATTCTCTCCCTTTCCCTCTGTCCCTCCTCCCCCCTCCCCCACTCTCACACGTGCACACACTCTCTCTAAAACAAATGTACAATAAAATATTATTAGGTATAATCACCCTACTATACACTAATATATATATATATATATACATATATATATATATGTATGTATATATATATTTTTTTAAGTTGTGAATCCAGTGATTTTTTTTAAAGGGATCTAATCTCTCTAAAGCTGTGATTCTCAAAATGTGTTCTCTGGACCAGCAGCAAAAGCAGCAGTATCTGGAAACATGTTAGAAATGCAAATTCTCGGGGCACCTGGGTGGCCCAGTGGGTTAAACCCTCTGCCTTTGGCTCAGGTCATGATCTCAGGGTCCTGGGATGGAGCCCCCCATCGGGCTCTCTGCTCAGCGAGGAGCCTGCTTTGCCCTCTCTCTCTCTGCCTGCCTCTCTGCCTGCTTGTGATCGTTCTCTCTCTGTCAAATAAATAAATAAAATCTTTAAAAAAAGAAAAAAAAAAACAAATGCAAATTCTCATGTGCACCCAGATTTACTGATTGAGAAATTCTGGGAGTGGACCCAGCAATGTTTTAATAAGCCCTCCAGGTGATTCTGATGTATACTTAAACCTGAGAACCACTGCTCTAAAGTTACAGAAAATACAATGGATAGAAGAATGTATTAAATAACTCCATGAGAATACAATCAGATAAAACTAGAGTGTGGAAAAGTCTATGTGACCAATTCTCCATTTCTTCAACAAATAAATGGCACAAGGGAAAAAAAAGAGAAAGCAAAAATATTAAAAGTTAAGAGACTTAAATATAACAGGGGCACCTGGCTGGCTCAGTCAATGGGGTGTGAAACTCTCGATCTCAGGATTGTGAGTTTGAGCCCCACCTTGGGTGTATAGATGGCTTAAAAATAAAATTTTTATAAAAAAAGGGCCAAACATGATAATAAGGAGTTATTATTTGTTCTAGTATGTGAACATTGTAACATGGTTGTGATTTTTAAACAACCCTTAAAAAGTCCTTATCCATTAGAGACTTTAAAAAATTATTTTAAAAAATAGATGAAGCAAATATGGCAAATGTTAACTATATAACGTAGGTGATTAAAAATATTAGTTTGTTATACTATTCTTTCAATTTTTTTGCTTCGAAATTTTTCATAGTAAAAAGCAAAAGCAAACAAAAACTTCAGACTTATTAGCCAAAAATTTCCATTTTAGAAATTTACCTTAAAGAAATATTCAGATTCAGGAAGTACTTACTTATAAAGATCTTCATCACAGCATTATTCATACTACAAACTGTTAGAAACCCAAATATCAAAAAATTTTAAAAATGGTATAATAAATTATGAGACTTTCATGTAATAGAATATGATACAACTATTAAAAAGAATAATCTTTTTAAAAAGCAAGCTACAAAATACATACAGTATAATTTTTTTTTTTTAAATATATGCCTAGAAAAAAGACTAGAAGAACTAAGTTAAAATGTTAAGGGTAGTTGTATCTGAATACTGTAAATATGGATCATATGTATTTTCTTCTTTGTAACTTTCCATGCTTTCCAAATTATCAATATGTACCCTTTCATAATATGATAATATTTTAATAAAAACAAAAGTATTGGGGTGCCTGGGTGGTTCAGTGGGTTCAGCTCAGGTCATGATCTCAGGGTCCTGGGATTGAGCCCCTCATGGGGCTCTCTGCTCAGCAGGAAGCCTGCTTCCCCCTCTCTCTCTGCCTGCCTCTCTGCCTACTTGTGATCTCTCTCTGTCAAATAAATAAAATCTTTTTAAAAAAAGTATTTTTGTCAAAATGGTTATAAAAATAAGGTGCTATACAATAAAATTAGGACTTTTTTTTTTAAGTTCTGAGAATCATCTTGGGAATGAGCTAACACTTGGTGAGAGAGAGGGGAATTACACTTACCCGGTGGAGCACATACTATTTGTACTATTCATTTGTAATATATACATGTAATATATACATCTTTAGACTATGTTTGTATGTCCATGTACATATTCATTCTACAATACTCAAAAAATATTTATTGAGTGACTACTATTTGCCAATAGTTACCAAAACAGGCAAAAATTCTTATCTTCATGAAGCTTACATTCAAATGGGAGAAGATAGACAATGAAGAAAAAAATGTAAATGTTTAAGGTAGGTCAAATAACAAGTGCTATGAAAAAACAAGGCAGGGGAAATTGGGAGTGCTGGGTTGTTAGGGAAGTGGTGCAATTTTAAACAGGCTAGTTAGCAAAGGTCTAAATGAGAAGGTAATATTTAAGGACATCACCTGAAGAGGTGAGAGAGTGGAGCATACTGTATCTGAGGGAAGAATTCCACATCACATCGCCACATCTAATTGCAAGAGAAACCCAAAAATATAGTCAAGCTCTGGATCCAGGAAGAAGAGGATAACATTTTAATAGACTGCTGGTGATCTCTGCCATAATGGAATTGTAAATGAAACTCTAATTCTCTAAATATATTTTACCAGTGTTTATAGCCCCTGGTTAAATGTGCACACTGCAAAGGGCTCTTTTAGGATATGCCCCGTCATAGTTCATATTTATGAATAGATTATGTTCCCAAAATTCACTTGTGAGTTTACTAGAAAAGATTTTCTGAAAGAAGTACAAAAATAGGTTAACCCACAACTTACTACTTATCCTATATAGACAAAAACTATAAACCTGCTGAGTTTTGGATGAGGTGAGAAGAATGAAGTTTCCTCTTCTATTCTTAAGAAAAAAGAAAGGTTGACTGGATAAAACAAGTTTTTATTCAACTCCGCCTCACCTCACTACTCTCCTTTTCCATAGGTACCTCTCACCCTCAGACCCTGCCCACCCAAGTCTATCCTACAGCCCATTTCCCATAAGAATTTATTATCAATGCTGCTTCTCTTTCTGGATGTTAAAGGAGTGGATTTACATTTTAAGAAGTATCTTCACAGATACACTTATAACGATAGTTAACATTTCTTGGGGCGCCCGGCCAGCTCAGTCATTAGAGCATGCAACTCTCGATCTTGGTATTATAAATTTGAGCTCCATGTTGGGTGTTTATTTAAAAGAGTTTATTTAAAAATAAAACCATTGGGGAAAAAAATAGTTAATGTTTCTTGAAAACTTATTATATACGAGAACTAAGTTCTCTGAACTTCATCTTACTTATTTACAATATGGAGATAATAAGAACACTTACCTCAAGATGTTATTGTAAGGATGAAATGAGATAATGCCTATAAAGTGTCTTATCCTTGCCTGACATCAATAAATTTACTTAATAAATGTTAGCTATTATTTTCCTAATTTGTTTATTATTACTCAGGGATAGGGTGAAAGTGTGAAGAGCTCATTATCACTCAGCTGTTCCCTTCTCCTGCAGGAACCTCCCATCCCTCCAACCTATAAAGGAAACAACAATCACACTTTTTTGAATGTTAACAGTGGTTCTCGATGCTAATGTGCCTGAACTGCTTGTTAAAAATGTAAAAATCCCCATTCAGTCAGTCTCAGGTAAGCACTGCTACCACATTGAACAACACCAGGGGGCACCATTCACATTGTATTGCATATAAATGGTGCTTCCTGGAGTTTTGCAAATTTGTAGTTCTGAAGTTGAAGCCCAGGAAATTGTATTTTTAACAAAGACCCAGGTGATAACAGACAATTCTCAAGGGTCTTTGAGACTGTTCTAAAGTAACTGTTAAAAGTGTGAGGACCTGAGAAAGAACGTGTCCCTTAGGCTAATTCAGTCTCTAAAAGTAGCTGTAAAGAATATCAACAAAATGACATTTTGTTAAGATTTTATTTTTTTTTTAGTGATCCCTACACGCAACGTGAGGCTCGAACCCACAACCCTGAGATCAAAAGTAATGTTCTCTACAGACTGAGCCAGCCAGGTGCCCCTTAAAAAAAATAACAATTTTTAAAGCCACAACCCAATCACAGCTTTGTTATTCAGAATTCTTCTCAGTAGCCAAATTCTGTGGAATGAGACTTTAACCTGTAATTTCCTTCCAAAGAATTCGCAAGGCTCTTCAGACATTATCTCATTAATCCTCAGGACAGATCTCTGAGACAGGTGGCAGATATAGGACTTTTCATTACAGGTAGCTTGAGGCATGAGCAGGGTTCCTGGCCCCAAAAGATTAGTCTCAGTACCTGGATGAGTCTTCCATAATCTTCCCAGGCTAAATCTATAAGACACTGAGCTTCCGCTTTTTGCTGGGGAAATCTTCACTTGTTCCCATATGAGAAAGATTGTTAAGAAGGCAAATTTCATTCATTTGCCCAATCCATTCATTCACAAATATTTATTAGCTACTACCTAATAGGCCTAATGCTTTTTGGAAGTCAGTGGGCGTTGAATTATAAATGCACCAGAAAGCAACTATGTTCTGAGGAAATCACTGTGGTACCATAAAAAGGAGAGGAAGCACACATTAATTGAGCACTAATTACTAAATGTAAGGTATTGTGTTGGTATCTTTACTCAGATTATCTCTTTTATTCCTTGCAATAATTTTGAGCAATAATGCAGATATCATTTTAACAACCTTCAAAAAAATTTATACTTTCACAATTTTTACAATAATTGGTTACATACCTATAGTTAGGACATATTACAGGCAGATTTTGAAATTTGTCTGATTCTAAAATCCATGCTTTCTCCATACTCCATACCTTAAGAAGAATACAACCCAATAATAAAGACAAGTACACAAATGACTTTTGTATAATAACAATCATGATGATAGCTAACAGTATGTTCCACACATCAAATCAAGCACTTCATATAGATTCTTTCGTGTAATCTTCACATCAACTCTGTGAGGTAGATACTATTAATCAGCCTGAATTATAGATAAAAAAAAATCTAAGGCTTAGAGAAGTTAAGTAACTTTCCTGCAGGAGAGAAAACTTGAAGAACACCACTGCTATCCCAAGGAGTTGGCTTGTTCTATAAGGTCCCAAGAAATAAATATAGGACCAAAGGTTAAGAGCTTCAGAGAGACAGATTTTGGTTCAAAATGAAGATCTTACTGACAGGGCAATCCAAGTATTGCCTCTGGAGGGAGTGAATTCTCCTTCTATAAAGAGTTTAAACAGCTAATTACCACTTCAAAGACACATTATAAGATGGATATTATTATCTCAAGAATGTTCTCCTGTTCTCTGCCCCACCACACCCCACTCCCACTTCAACTTCCATACATTCTTCAGATTTCAACCTAAATATCACTTCCTCAGAGACATCTTTCCAGATCCTCCACACTAAGAGGCTCCATTATACATCATCTTAATCCCTTCTACTTCTCCTTCATAGCATTTAAAACTGTAATTAATAACTAATTATGTAATTAATTATGTAATATAAGTTCTTACAGGGTACAAATTATGTGAATCTTGTTCCTGGATGTTTACCTACCTAGGACCAACCAATGTCTGGCACATGTTAGATGCTCAATAGATAGCTGTTGACTGAATGACTAAGTGACTATTGATGGGTGATTGGACAAATGCGGATTCTCAGAACTGACCCAGCTGAAGATGACACAAACTCCCCCTGCTAAGCTGACTTGAACAATTCAGACTACCCATGTTCTTGGGGCCTTTCATATACCTGCTATAACATCCACCTCATTGTTCTCTCATTCACACTTTTTACCTCTTCCTTTGTTTGCAGCTCAGTATCAAAACCTCAACCACACTGGTCTATCCTTATGTTGGAAACTGTATGGCAAGGACTAGCATTCATTTCCAACACTCTTGGCTTCTCTGCACCAATTTATTTCATATTCATCCATGGGCTTTGGCCTGCCTATCTCCCTTGTCCATCTGTTTGGACAGCACTGTGCCTGCTTGTGGGTGGTTAGATTCTTGGCATGGGATAGAATCTCCAAACAATGCAAGAGGTTTACATGGGCAAGCTGCACTGCATAGTCGGAGACATCTGTCTTGTGGGGAGGGTCTTCTCTCTGGAAGTCAGGGTGACACATACCCTCTTTACACTTGACTATACCTGTAGAAATATGGATGCCCAAACCAAAAGATCAGTATCTCACAAGGAAAATAAAAATAGTCACAAAGCATTTATTTGACAAACATAACTGACAGTCCATTCTGGGCTGGGCAGTGGTGGGTAAGAGCTAGAGATACACAACCTACAAAACCGAGAAAAAGCAATGTGTTAAGTATGGCATATATACCAAATTACAGAGCACAGAGGAGGGATGAGAATGCTCAACAGTTCTGAAGAGTTGCTGGGAAAATTCAAAATATATACCCAGGAAATAGTGCCAGGGATTTTCTGCACATTGTATTATATTAGGCAACAGAGGAGAAAAATGAACTGCAACAGAGAGAGAACAGCTAAACCCAGAACCCAAGATGTAGCCATGCCAATCAATGGCAAGCAGGCAAATGGGCAGGACTCAGTAAGGGCTATGCCAAGGAGATGCAGCCTCTTCCATTTAAGATAAAAATAAACATTTTCATTCCAGTTATTTAGGATAAAAGAAATATGACTATGTGGGGCATGAGGAAACGTGAAATGTGCTATAAGTAAGTATGCCTCTTTCTCAGAATAGTGTCAATTCCTACATACATTCCTAGATGAGCATACACACACACACTCATACACACGCACACTCCACATGGCAAAGCAACACTGTCTGCTACAGAGCAATGTTTCATAGAATTCTAAGAAGTGAATGAGCCAATTATTATGGCATGTATGATTTTGGCAAAAATATTTGTTATTTCAATGGTTTTTTGAATGAGCCAGGGAACTTTGGAATGTGAATCCTCTGTATGAAAATGCACTGTTCTTTTAAAATGACTAGAACAGCAGGGCCCTATGAATTCCAAAATTGATTTAACCTTCCTAAATGGGAAAAGTGGGTATGATAAGAAGGTAAATGAAAATGGAAATGAAGAAAGAGATAAGTAAAATCATAAAAGAGAGAGAAAAATAATTTTATAATGAAGACTAGAAAAACAGAAGCTGGAATAAAGACAAAATAAAGTCCTCACTCTTCTGATGGTTTTTACTTTTTAAAGGGAAACAGGAAACAATTATAATAGACAAGTAAATTAACAAATGAATTCTATAATTTTCAGAGTGGTAAAATAAGGGTTTGGGGAGGTAATCTTAGGCAGATGGCCAGGGATTTCCTACTTATGGAGGTGACATTTGAGCTATGACCTGAATGATGAGGAGAAAGCCATGCAAATATCTAAGGAAAGAGCAGAACAGACAGAAAAAAAGAGAAAGTATAAAGTATGAGGCAGGAAAAAGTTTCATCCACTAAGAACAGCAAGGCCAATGTGGCTAGAACATAGTGAACAAGAGGGAGTGTGGTAAAAGACAAGGTTGGAGAGAAGTAGCAGGGGCCAGATTATACAGGTCTTCGTAAGCCATAGTGAGATGCTTGAGTTTTATTATATGTAAAATGGGAAGCCAACAGGCGACTTGAAGCAGGGAATAATGTGAAATATGCATTTTTGAAAGATCATGCTGTCCACTGTGTGAAAAATAAAACTGTAGGGGGTGGGCAAGAGTAGAAACAAAGAGATCTGTTAGAAATACTTTACAATAGAGGCGCCTGGGTGGCTCAGTGGGTTAAGCCTCTGCCTTCGGCTCAGGTCATGATCCCAGTGTCCTGGGATCGAGCCCCACATCGGGCTCTCTGTTCAGCGGGGAGCCTGCTTCCGCCTCTCTCTCTGCCTGCCTCTCTGCCTACTTGTGATCTCTCTCTATCAAATACATAAATAAAATCTTAAAAAAAAAAAAAGAAATACTTTACAATAGTACAGGTAAAAGACAGTGGAAGATGGTGAAAAATGGTCAATTTTATTTATTTATTTAAAGATTCTATTTATTTATTTGAGAGAGAGAGAGAGTAAGCAGGGAGAGCAGCAGAGGAAGAGGGAGAAACAGAAGCAGACTCCCTGCTGAGCAGGAGCCCCATGTGGGGCTCAATCCCAGGACCCTGGGATCACAAGCTAAACTAAAGGCTGACATTTAAACAACTAAGCCACCCAGGTGCCCCAAAATGGTCAGATTTAGAATATATTTTGAGGAAATATGTTTTGTAACCTAACCACCATGCCAAACTCTTCACTTATTACACATTATTTTATACTCTTCACTATGCTTTTATTTTTAAATAAAATTATCTTATCTCCTTAGATTGCAGTAATTGTAACTTATTTACAGAATTCTACATAGAATCATTAATTTATTAGTAAACATTTATGGTAGTTTTTTTTAAAGCAATCTCTATTCCCAATATGAAGCTTGAACTCACAACCATGAGATCAAGAGTCGCATGTTTTACAGACTGAGCCAGCCAGGCACCCCAGGGTAGTTCTTTTTTTTAAATATTTATTTTTATTGTATAGTTGTTTTTCTTCTTGCCACATATATTTTATTTATACACAAACATGATTTGCTTTGCTTATTTTCTATATCTAGAATTTTCCTTTTGAATAGCTTTCACTCTCCCTCTCACCCATTTTATATATGTTCTTTGGCTCTTTTCATTCCTTTTTCAAATGTTCTTAGGTAGATACAATTTATAAAGTACTTTTCCATAAAATACATGAATTAATACAACAATCTTTTAAAGTAGCTCATGCTGGTATAATCAATGCCCCTTTATAGAAGAGCAAAGTGAGGCTCAGAGAGGTTAAATGATTTGCCCAAGGTCATGGAGCTGTGTAGAGAGGATAAACATAGTAGAGTCAAGGTTCCCTAATTCCTGAATCAATGCCTTTCTCCTGCACTACTATGTATCCTCTGTCTTTCCCTTCTGAGACCACCTGCACTGTACCCTAGAGAGCAGGTGCTTATGCCAAGTAGATGATCTATAACTCAGTGATAGGGAGGACAACAGTGCTGTCTCTCTATATTCAATGTATTGATTCATCTATTTTATAGTTAATTTTTCACCATGCCAAAATGTACCTTAAACTTGCCCTATGTAGATTTTACCATAAAACAAAAGTTAGAAAGGACTAGATCTGAATTCTTTGCATTTGCACAGGTTAGTCATGATTCAATTCGATAAATATTTTATTGTGTACCTACCATGTGCCACAAATATTTATTGGAAGAATGAATAATTCTACGTAGTATTATATAAATGTAAGCCATTATTATCACAATCTACTTGGAGAGCTAAGACAGAAAAAATAAAAGTATAAGACCATAAAATAATGTGTAATAAGTGAAGCAAACTGGCATAGTGATTAATAATACAATATGCATTGACTTTTTAAGGTTCTGGGAATAGAGAGGTGAACAAGAGAAGATGGTTCCTGCTCTTATGAAGCTTTTACTGTAGTCTACTCTCAAAACTGCTATTCTTGTCATAACAGCCTTGGAAACTTCCTAAAGTTCTCCATAACTGGTAATATTGCTTACTGGATGGTTACTAAAATTAGTTTATTTGATCTTTTCAACAACTTATGAAGTAGGTAGCGTTACATTATTACAACTCCATTTTCCAAATAAGAAAGCCAGAAAGACCACACAGCTAGTAAATGCAGAGCCAGCTCTGAATTCAGGCAGTCTAGCTCCAGAGTTCACATGTTTAGCTTCTATACAGGGAAAAATGCGCATTTTGTGGGGTATGAAACATATGTAATTCTAGGAACTATATTTGAGGGAAAAAAAGAATACAATACTACAAATACAAAATTAGGTACAGGGCTGGGGAAGGGGCCCGTGCAAGACTTGCACTTTATTAACTTCACAATAAATCTGCCTTTAGCTTCAAGGTAAACCCATCTCTTCCACTATGCAATACCTTTAGCATGAAGTTTGTTATTAAAATGATGACTGTCCCAATCCAAACACCTAGAAGATGATTACATCAAGGGAGAAAGGCAAGAAGATAAGCATTAACATTTAACTGTGAAACTACAGATTTTCTGATGCTTCATTTCAAGGCAGTGAGCATTCATAAAGTATCTGCTATGTGCCAAGCATTGTGCTACCATGCAAGGTATATAAAATTGAGTTTAAAATTATAGATAGATGATAGACAATGTTAGATAGATAGATCTGCTTTCAAGGACTCTGTTTATGTTTCCAACACTATAAATGCAAGAGGAGACCAGTATGACAGCAGTACCCGCCCTTGAGGAATTTAAATGAAAATAAACAATTAATAAACTCTTAATGCTTAATGCTTACTGTGTAACTGACACAGCTATAAATGGATTACAACTGATGGGGTAGGTACTAATATTACCATCATCCCTATTTTAATGGATGGATAAACTCATCAGAAAAGTGTCAGAGTTTAGTTTCGAAATCAGATGTGCTAATTCTTTGACCATATTCTTAACCACTCTGCTATTGTTCTTCTCCAAACTTTTCAGAAATGCTAAGCTTAGAAACATGGACAATTCAAGATCTAAAGCTTCTGAACTCCTCCCAATTGCCATCTTGTCCATGAAGCCTTCTTTGCCCACTCCAGAGAGGTCAGGTCCTCCTCCACATACATAGCACTTCTCTCATTGATGGATCAGTGAGTCACTTTTGCCTTCTTTTTTTAGACCACAAGCTTCTTGAAGACATGTGTCTCCAGCACCTAGCAGGTGTTGATTAAATATTTGAGGAATCAGTGAATACATGCATAATACATTCAGACTGTGGTCAAGTGGTCTATTGATTCTGTGGTAAACAATTTATCTGCCATAGGTTTTTGATGGGACTTGAGCATGAAATAAGTTTTAGAAAAGTGGAAGGAGAAAGAAAAGGACATTTCAGGTGAGAGCAAAAACCTGGGCAGCAGTAGAGATAATTATGGTATGAAAAGTGAGTTAGTTTCCTATAGCTTCTGTATTAAGTCATCACAAACTTAGCAGTTTAAAACAATAACAAGTGTATTTCCTTATAGTTCTCAAGGTCAAAAGTCCATAAAATCAAGGTGTCAGCAAAGCTCTCGTGCTACTGCAAGCTTCAAGGGAGAATATATTTTCTTGCCTTTTTCAGCTCCTGAGACCACCTGAATTCCTTGGCTCTTGGCCCCTTTCTCATGTCACTCCATCTTCTTGATTCTCTTGTCACATCTCTGGCTACAGGCATTGACCCTTATGCCTCCCTCCTATAAGGACTCTTATGATTATATCACTGGGCCAGTGCAGAAAATCCAGGATTATCCACTCATCTCAAGAACCTTAACTTAATCACATTTGCAAAGTCCTTTTCTTATGTAAAGTAACATATTCACAGGTTCCCTGAGTTCTGTGGATTAGGACAAAGACATGTTTGGACAGCCATTATCCAACCTACCACAAAAGATAACAGTAAAAAGACAGTCTGTGTTCTTTAAGTTCTGTCCCTATGAGACCATAGGTTGAATAGATAAAGAGCGGCCAAGCTTCTGTCTAGGCTGAGAGGTCTGGATTTGTTCTAATAGGGATAAGCAGCCATTTAGAGTGTTAAAAGTGTAAACTCATTAAGAAAATGATGTTTTTAAAAGATTTATTTGGCAACTGTTGTTACTGGCTTCAGTTGAAACCACCTTTTTTCCAACATAATAATAACCAGATGTATATAGAGTTTCATTGTTAAATACACTTTCACATATAAGCCTGTCTGGTTGGTACTGTTATCTCCATTTTAAAGATGAGCAAACTGAGTTTGGAGAGGTTAAGTGACTTTCCCAAGAAGATTATGTATATAGCTAACACATGGCAGAACAGAGCCAGGCAATGTGTGGAGGCAGTATAGTGTAGGGGTTAAGTACGAATGGCTTTGGAAGCTGACCTGAGTCCTAATATTAACTCTGCCCTTTACTGCCTATGTGACTTTGACTGTGTTATCTCACTTCCCTAAAATAAGGCAAATAATTGTTCCTATATCATACGTTTTTGTGAGGATTGAGTAAGATAATGCTAGTGAAGAAAGTACTTAGCACAGAGCAGTAAATAAACAGTAGCTACTATTATTATAAATCCCACTCCCTTTCAGTAACATCAAACCCAGATGAGACTGCAATTGTAGTTTTTAAGTCAGTTTACATTTTAACGCAGGAGGATTCAAAATCTGGGTTTAAAAGAAGCTATTAAGATAGGTTTCACAAGGGGTGCCTGGGTGGCTCAGTGGGTTAAAGCCTCTGCCTTCAGCTCAGGTCATGATCTCAGGGTCCTGGGATTGAGCCCCGCATCGGGCTCTCTGCTCAGCAGGGAGTCTGCTTCCCCCTCTCTCTCTGCCTGCCTCTCTGCCTACTTGTGATCTCTCTGTGTGTCAAATAAATAAAATTAAAAAAAAAAAGGTTTCACAATATTTTCTAGCACATGAACTTTCTAGTTCTTCCCAATGAAAATTAAATGTCTTCATAATGCATATTAGTACCCTAAAAGTATGTTAATAACTTTAATCACAACTCTCAATTATTCTCAGTATAATTTCCTATAAACCCTGATTTTCTTTAATCAAGATCTGATTTTTGTTCAGATGGATTATTTGTGAAAGGCCAAATAAAATAGATGTAGTTTAGCAGTCAATGAGCATGGACTGGTTTGTATAACTTCACCAGGCAAGCAATCATTTGCCAAATGGTCTGAATTAACCTTTACTTTGTGCCCATTTCTAGGAGGAATGAATGACCACCAGTGGCCTGCTGGCCTGAGAGCCACTGCCTGGTGTCTGGCATCCAAAAAGACTTTTCCTGGCTGACCTTTTGGAGAATGTCCAACCCTGAGAAAATGGAATCCAAAAGAAGACTCAGAATCGGGCTCCGTATTTTCAGACACTGCACCACATTGGTCATTGGAGTTAAATTTGTTCATATCCATCAGCTCTGTGCTCTGTCACACAAAATATTAAAATGAAATTCAAGGAGAACAGTTTGAAGCAATCCTTCCTGTTCTTGAAAATCACCTTTAGCTGCTGGGAACGCTGATAATCCCTTTGTAGCTTACCCGGGGCACATTTATCAGTGAGGCAGCTAAACCAATTGTGGCTGCATTCACAGGTGACGGTGCTGTCTGCCTGCCTTCCCAGAGATACAAGAAACAAAACCAAACTGATGGAGAGGAGCTGGCATTGCAGATTCACACAAGAGAGAGGCCCAGGCCAGGCCTTTTTTTTTTTTTTTTTTATGGACAGAAACATCAGGCCCTCAGTGGCCCAGTTTCTGAATTCACAGGCTTCTCTTAGGATGCAAACTACAATTCTGAAAAATAAAAGGGGATCTCAAGCAGAAAAAGAGATTACAAATAAGGATCATTCGACAACAATAACCAAAAAATAAACCCTGGCAGCCACCATGCAAACCAGGCC
>CM052900.1:120702897-120715397 GCA_028534135.1 Potos flavus | reverse complement strand
TCTAATTTCATAGCAGGGATCTTATTATTTTTGATCCTGGGCACTTAAATTTTTATATTTAGCTGCAGTCTTTTATGTTGACATTTTTGTGTAATTTGTTTTTTCTACAGCTAAAAGCTGAAATAATCTAAAATTGGAAAATATTCAGAAGATCATGAAAATAGATGACTATTTGGACACAAGATTCTACCATAAGCCAGAAAACTTCTACCCAGAAATAACACACACACACACACACACACGATTAATTTAAAAGCTATTTATCAAACCTTTTAAATTTTAATCACAGTTTGCTTTCTCTACACTAGATTTTTACACATTAAATCCATTTATTTAAGAATGTGCCACTGTATATATCTGTATTTCAATAAAAGTGCTCTTTCTTGATAAGAATTAGAGCCCTTCCCTCAAATCTGATTTTTTTTTTACATCTATCACTTTTCTCAGACAATATACAATTCATTTCTTGGTTAGCTTCTATTTATGGCATTAAAGTATTCCATAGGTACTAACTTGATCAAAACTCACGTGTAGAAAAAAATCTTTGGCATATATACGATTATAATCCTTGATTTCAAAATAAGAAAACTGAGTTGCCAAAATGTTAAGGAACATAGAATAATAAACTACCTACTTCATAAAAGTTTACAAGAGTTAATATTAGTTGATGTATATAAAGTGTGTGACATATATATATATACTAGGCTTTCAATAAATGGTTACATTTGTTTTTATGTATTGCAAAGAGCTCTCCTAAAAGATTTGGGATTCATTTAGTGAATTTTTTACTTTAATATCTTTGGAGATTCGTACACAACTTTGACTATAATATTGATCAACTATTAGACTCTTCACCCCCTTGGGCTTAGAAAAGATACCAGCTAAGCATAATGTTAGTTAGGCACAACAGATAAACATTAGCCTGATGCCCCTTCCTTCATACTTCCAAAGTTAAAAGCTTAGATACTTGTCTGAGTGGGGAAAAAAAAGGCAGTGAAATTCATATTAATAATCACTGATTATTAAACTCTGCATTATCGCCTTATACTCACTTCTAAGAAGCCGCTTGAAAAAGAGTATGCCAGACCTTAAAGAGAATTACCCCAGCTCTGTCACAACTGACTCTCTCTACCAGAGCCATTTATTTTTGCAAGTTCCAAATTCCTATTAGAGGAATTAGAGGGGAGATAATAAGCAAGACTCCACATGGATGCACAGATAAAACCAAACTGATTCCATTTCCTGGAAGTCCTTGAACAAGCTCTCGATTCACAGTCTCCTATATCAGCTTGCCTACCTAACATTTCCACTTAGATGTCTCAGTCTTACCTGTCTCAAATCAAACTCTTCATTGTTGCCCTTCCTAAACTTGCTTCTCCTCCAGTCACCCTCATTGCAATAAGTGGTACCACCACCTATCCAGTTACCCAAACCAAAAAAAAAATGGAAGTCATCCTGGATTCTCTTCTTTCTTTCACAAGGTCCCTCCAATTCAACATGAAATTCTGTAGGCTCTAGCCTCAACTATATTCCAAATATATTCTCTCCTTCTCTAATCTAACCCAAGTTAACATCATTTCTCACCTGTATTACTACAAGGAACCTCAACTTCCCTGTTTCCATTATTTATCCATACAGATTTCTCTTTAATGAAATCATCCACATACATGAAAAAGCAAAAAAGTAATGAATACCCATATATCAATCATTCAACTTTAAAAAAAAAAAAAAGATTTATTTGAGAGAGAGAGAGCACGAGCAGGAGGGGCATTCGGAGAAGGAGAGAGAATTTCAAGTAGACTCTGCATGAGCATGGAGCCCGTCCCAGGGCTCAATCCCATAACCCTGAGATCACAACCTAAGCAGAAACCAAGAGTTGGACATTTAACTGTGCCACCTGGGTGCCCCACAACCACCCCAGTTTTAAAAACATTAACATTTTGTCACATTTGATTCAGCTCTTTTTCTTTAAGAAATAAAATATAATTGAAGGACCTATGTACTCATCCTCAGTTCTCCAGTTCCCTCATCATTACCCCCACTGCAGAGATAATAACTTTGCTGGAATTTTGTGAAATTAGTGATTTCATTTCTGTGGATGAGGTTTTATTTTTATTAAATGTTTAATTTCATGCATATCCCTCCTAGGGTTGGGTTCAACTGCATGTAACAGAAAATCCAAATAACAGTGGTTTAAAGAGAAATGGGAATTTATTTTTCTCATATGACTGAGAGACTTGGAGTGAGCACCTGAGGCAGTGAAGTTGGTTTGGTGAAAAGGCTAAATTCTTTGGGATTCTCTTGGTTTTCCCCAATGGCTACAATATAGTTGCTCCAGATTCAATCATTGTGACCTATTTCCAGGCAAGGGAAAGAAGAAAAAGCCAATGACAAAAGAGCACATCAGCTGAATTTTTTTGTCCTTTTAAGAATCTTTCCCAAAAGCCCTACCCAATTTCCCTTTACATTCTATTTTCAGAACCATGTCACAATCCATTTAGCTGCAAGAGAAGCTCAAAAATGTAGTTTTTCACATGGATGCATTCTCACCACAATAAAAGCAGGGTGCTGCTATTATGAAAGAAGGGGACACTAAGTATTGAGTAGGCAACTAGTTGTCTTTTCTACAATATGTACTCTTAATAATATACTGTTTTGAAGGCTTTTAAATTTTATATAAATAAAATCATACATAAATGAAATCATACTGCATTACTTTATACAATTTGCTTTTTTTGCTCAACATCATACTTTTGGAATTCACCTGTATTGATATAATAACTAATGCACTCACTCCCATTATTCTAAAATATTCTCTTTATGAATATACTATAATTTAACCCATTTTCTGTTGATATAAATTAGGTTGTTTTAAATTTTTCAATGTGTATTCTCTTATATGCTTCCTTCAGGGTAAACATAAATCAAATTTCACTTCTTCCTTCTTAAAATTCTCCAATGGTTTCCCATTACATCGAAATAAAATTTAACCTTCTTTCCATATAACATCCTATATGAGCCAGTCCCCACTGACCTCCCCAAAAACATCTAGTCCTACTCTTCCTCTTGTTTATTCTGCTCCATACATACTGTTTTGTTTTGTTTTGTTTTCCCATTCTTAATATGCCAACCACTTTCCTTCCTCAGGGCCAGAGGTTGATCAAGGTTTTGTAGGACCTGAAGTTTATTCAATTTAGATACAATAATATAAAATAAAGTGCAAACATTGGAAGGGATGGAGGCAAGTGAGATGCTCTGATACTTAAGTGTCATTTATCTTCATGGAAAATCCACCTCCGCTCAGGGTCTCTGAAATTCTATTCTTTCTGCTCAAAATGTTATTGCCCAAGATATTCTTCCCCAGGGTCCATTTAATTATTCAGGTCTATGGCAGAGATAGCTAATCCTCCAATATCCATTCTCCCCTTCTGCCATAGTAATAGAATTTTTAGCTGAGTACATGATTACCGAAGTAAAACCCACATTTTGTAGTAGGCAATTTGTTGTGGCCCTGAGATTATGTTCTGACCAATGGTATGTGAGGAAAATGATGTCCTCGATTTGGGGATGATTTCCTTGAAGGGAATACATACTTACAGAGATATTTCCTCCTTCCTCTCCCTCTCCGTTTCCCATGGCTAGAGTGTGGACCTAGTGGTTAGCCAACATGGACCATATGGATGACACTCAAGAGGTGGTAGAGGGGCACCTGGCTGGTTCAGTTGATAGAGCATACAACTCTTGATCTCTGGGTTGTGGGTTTTGAGCCCCACGTTGGGTGTAGAAATTACATAAAATAAAATCTTTAATAACAATAACAACAAAAAAAAGAGATGGCAGAGCAACAAGATAGGAAGACTATAGGCCCCAAACAATCTGGTGAAGGAGAACTACCAAAAAACTTGGTGAGAAAAAAAAAAAAAAACTTGGTGAGAAAAAAAATTATCACGTTTTAAATCTCTGTTATGTTTGAGTCTCTGTCACATTCAGTTAAATCTATATCCAATACATGGTCTTGGTTCAAATATCATTTCCTCACCAAGCCTTCTCCATTTTAGACCACCACATCTAAAGCAGCTCCCCCCTCATATATACCAAGTCATTCTCTATCACAGCAGCCTTACTTTCTTCAATGAATTAATCATCACCTGAAAATACTGTTTATTTGCTTACTTCCTATCTTTCCCCGCTAAAAAATTAAATTTATGGAGGCAGGCCCCTTATCTGCCTTGGTAACTGTTTTATGCCCTGTACCTAGGAGGGTGCATATAGTATATAGTAAGTACTCAATTATTAGTTGAATACATAAAAGTATGGATCAACAAAAAATAAACTAATTCATTTCCACTAGACTATAAGCTGTAAAAAGGCAGGGATAACATCTGTTTGCTTATTGTCACATCACCGGGAACTGACTGCCCCATATATGTAAAATGAATGAATTCACTGACAAATAAATGAATAAGGATGAATACATTCTCGAGGTACCTGGCTGGCTGGATCAGTAAAGCATGTGACTCTTGATCTTGGGATTGTGAATTTAAGCCTCATGTTGGGAGTAGAGCTTATGTAAAAAAATATATTCTTTTTAAAAAAAAAGAATGAATACATCCTCAAGTAGTATTGCTTCTGAAATAAGTTAATAATAAAAATTTAATCATGAATATAATTTCATTTTTAAAAAATGTTTCAAAATCTAGCTTCCTGGAGAAATCATTTGTTCATTAGGGATTAAAAAAATAGCAGTATTCTTGGGGTGCCTGGGTGGCTCAGTGGGTTAAAGCCTCTGCCTTCGGCTCAGGTCATGATCCCAGGGTCCTGGGATTGAGCCCCGCATTGGGCTCTCTGCCTGCCTCTCTGCCTACATGTGATCTCTCTCTCTCTGTCAAATAAATAAATAAAATCTTAAAAAAAAAAAAAGAAAGAAAGAAAAATAGCAGTATTCTTATAGATACTAAACAGGAAATGTTGAAAGAAGCTTAACTTTCACAAAAAAGTTGATGTGATTAATTTAAAATATAAGTACCAATAACATTAGCTGACATTTATTAAGGGCTTACTATATGCCAGGCACTGTGCTAAATGGTTCCTATCTATTATCTCATTTAATCCTCATAACAATCCTGTAAGTATGTAATAAAGGTCAATGATCCCTTTTTGAACCACTTGAGGGCCAAATATGTTTGGTATTCAGAACTTTTCCAAAAATTAATAGAGTACATATGCTACAGGTAGCACCCCTACCAGTTAAGTTAGATTCTTCCTGAGTTCAGATCAGGGCAGGTTTTCCTGGAAAATGAGTTACAAAAACCTCTAATTTTCAGAGATTTGGGATTTTAGAATTACAAACAAAAAATTGTTTGTATAGTCATCCCAGATTTACAGATGAAGAAACTAAAACTAAAGAACTCGTTTAAGGTGGGGTGCCTGGCTGGCTCAGTAGATAAAGGTGACTCTTGATTTTGGGGTTGTGAGTTTGAGCCCCATGGTGGGTATAGAGATTACTTAAAAATAAAATATTAAAACAAAGAAGAAAAGAAAAAACTTGTCCAAGGCCACAGAGATAATAAGGACCAGTGGACTTAAGCCCAGACAATTTGGTTGAAATTTTCCATGCTTCACCATTTTACTATAGTACCTGAAAAACTTAAGGCATTCATTCTGAATCATGCAAGATGTTCTGTCTGACAATCCTGCTTTGCAGAGGAGATTTGATATCAGGGTGTGGGATAAACTAAGTAATCCTTAAAATATTTTCTCATTCTGAAAGTCCACAATTGCACATAGCCTATTGTGTTCATAAAACTGGCATTTGCTTCATCTACTTACTTAACAAATGTGGTTTGAACATTCAGCATGTGCCAAGCAATGTAAAAAGATGTGAAGATTTACTGTACATAGTCTGTGATATCAAAGAATCTGTAATCCAACTGAAGAGAGAAGACATAAAAACAAAAAGAGTTAAATGGTCATACAAAGAGGACTGGTTACAAAGCCTAAGTGAGAAAAACCACAGGTGAGACAGAGAGTACACACCACTGGAAAACAGAGAAAGAGAAATCACTATGGGCTAATGGAATCAGGGAAGGCTTCGTGGAAAAGATGAAGCTGGGCCTCAAGGGATTGGAAGGATTTATATGGATATAGAAAAGAGGGGTGGCATTTCAGGTATAGGCTGTGACCCACACGTATATATCATCTAGTAAAAGGTTACATTTACAGCCAGCATATGCAAATTATTTTTAGAGACTTTATTCTTAAATGGATGCATGTATAATAACAAATAGTAGAGACTCTCAAATGTGTCTTTCAGTATACATGTATTATAGTGGACCCTCATATAAGCAGTTTTACACACCATAAGAAAAGTTGCTGTGACCATTTTCAACCAGGTAGTATTCCAGGCGCTTCTGCAGTAAAAGAATCAGCCCTAAAATCAATCAGGTACCTAAGAAACAAAAGCTGCCTCTAGGACAGAATATTCAAGTGAACTCTCTAGGAGAGACTACTTCCTCCACTATTCAGTAACATATCTTGAAGCACTGGATTGATTTACGTTTGCAGTGTCCTCTAAGATTCTATAACTTTAGGGCATCTACATAAATATGTCTTGTGACAAATACATACTACTGCATAAGTATAATATAACCAGTAACATCTATGCATGTATAAATATGCTGATAGAGCTAATATTTATGCATGAAGAGAAGCGATACCAAGATTTCACCCTAAATTTAAAAGCAAATTGTCACTTTTCAGTACACTCTCTAAAACAAGCTCTCAAATCTCTGACACTATTCATTTTTAATAAATTGCTAAAATGACGTTAAGCCCAGAAATTATTTCTTTTTGCCTGCAAAAAAAAATCCTATTTAAATAGAATGGTACATATTTTGAAATTAATATGATGTTGAGTCACACTACTTGGGTACATATTAAAAAGATCAGCAGAACCAAATGGCGAGCTTCGTAGTTTCCCTCGGATTATCAGAAGGGTGATATAATTCTGCATTCTCTGCTTTAGGAGGGCCAAAATAAGATGTGGTTCCAAAGGAACCCAGTCCATTTCAAATCAATCCCTTCGTATTTGCCACTCCACAGACCAATAGTGATTGAATATCAGTAACATGCATGAAGTCAGAGCATCCTCCTTTCCACTTTAAATCTCAGGCTACATTCTTTTTGGAGCCTATCTTTTCCGGTTCTGTCATTCGTTCCCTAGGACATTCTGAAATGCTTCCTTTGGTTTTTCAAAGTAGATATTCAATATTCTGATTAATACACCAATAGCAGGGGATAATACATCCTTTTATAGTGTATGTATAGAGAAAGCAAACTGGTATAGCCACTTTGGAAGACAGTATGAGCTTCCTCAAAAAGTTAAAATAGAACTATCCTATGACCCAGCCATTGCACTACTACGTATTTGCCCAAATAATACAAAAATACTAATTCAAGGATATACATGCATCTTGATATTTATAGCAGCATTATCTATAATAGCCAAATTACGGAAACAGCCCAAGTACCCATCAACTGATGCATGGATAAAAAAGATGTGGTATAGATACAGAATGGAATATTACTCAGTCATAAGTAAGAATGAAATCTTGCCTTTTGTGACGACATGGATGGCGCTAGAGTGTTATGCCAAGTGAAATAAGTCAGAGAAAGACAAATACCGTATGATTTTACTCGCATGTGAAATTTAAGAAAGAAAACAAATGTACAAAGAGGAAAAAAAGAAAAAAGAGACACGAAAAGCAAGAAACAGACTCTTAACTATAGAGAACAAACTGATGGGTTACCAGAGGGGAGGGGTGTGTGGGAATGGGTGAATTAGATGATGGGGACTGAGGAGTGTACTTGTAGTGATCAGCACTGGGTATTGTATGGAAGTGCTGAATCACTATATTGTACACCTGAAACTGATATTATACTGCATGTTAACTAGCTGGAATTTAAATAAAAACTTTATAAAATAGTATATGTATAGAATAACATTTTAAAGATTACTCAATGATTTTTGTTCTTGGGAATTGCTTTATTTTTCTACCATTAAAATGACACCTGATACAAAACTTACGTACTCAAGGGAAACCAAAATCCAGAAAGCAAAGTCAAGTTCTCGTGGGGAAAAAACAAATCTGTTAAGTCTCTGACAGAAATGGTTATCTGGAAAAGCCTACGATTGTTTTGTTTTGTTTTGTTTTGTTTTGTTTTGTTTTGTTGGTATGGTTGTTTGTTTATTTGGGTTTTGAAAAAGAGAAGAGGTTTTCTTTTAAAAAGTAAGAGTATGAAGTCTCAAAGCATAAGCCCCATATTGAAACAACAGAATTGGGAAAAAGACATAATGATAGGAGAGCTATGTTTGAAAGTTGGACTGAAGAAAGATTTGAGGATGGAAAGGAGAACAATGAAGGTAGCCACTGATGTGAGTCTCTGAGAGCAAACTGGCACTCTGGTTCCCCTAGGTTCTGCTCCTCATGAGATGACAATAAAAATCTCAGATAGGTTTGGGTTATTCTAAGAACAGAGATCTGTACTTCGCTTCTGGGATAAAGTCCAGAAAGACAGCAACTGTCATAAAGAAAACTGCAGTACCTGAAAGATATAGCAACAATTCATCAGAAATTCAACAAGGTGTGGGAAGAAAGAGCTTGAGACAGTTCTCCAAGTCTTCCTTGACCCAAGAAGTGGCTGCAAGAAGGCCAGTGACCTGAAGGACGAGAAGGTACCGTAAGTATGAACTGTACAAGCTGGATATCATAATAGAACCGTAGATATCGAAGCAGATGCACGAGTGACCAATGAACAGCAGAGACAAAAGATTATCATAGACCAAATTTGTCCTTCTCCTCAGACCACAGCAAATTTAAACTCTGAAGAGCTTAGGTGTCACCATAGGGAAAGGTGGAACCCTAAATTTGGTTGAGTATACATTTGAAATAATCGCTATATAACTAGTGGCAAAAAGAAACAATTAGGAAAGAACTTCCAAAAGCTCCCACCATCATGTACACCATGCTACTTACATCCATACCCATATAACCTACTTCCCACCAACTACTGTGGAGAATGTTTATGCTTCTCCCTAAAGTCTAGTTCTCCGTGCACTGGATCCTATCCTCTCTCATCTATTCAAGAACAATGTTCCTCTTTTTTTTTTTTTTTAAAGATTTTATTTATTTATTTGATAGAGAGAGACACAGCGAGTAAGGGAACAAAAGCATGGGGAATGGGAGAGGGAGGACAGGCTTCCTACAGAGCAGGGAACCCGATGCGGGGCTCCATTCCAGGACCCTGGGATCATGACCTGAGCCAAAGGCAGACCCTTAACGACTGAGCCAGCCAGGCACCCCAATAAAAACATTTTAAAAGGGGGGGGCGCCTGGGTGGCTCAGTCGTTAAGCATCTGCCTTCAGCTCAGGTCGTGAGAGGCAGGCAGAGAGGGGGAAGCAGGCTCCCTGTAGAGCAGAGAGCCCGATGGTTCTCTGGCTCCCTGCTCAGCGGGAAGCCTGCTTCTCCCTCTCCCACTCCCCCTGCTTGTGTTCCCTTTCTCGCTGTGTCTCTCTCTGTCAAAAAAATAAATAAAATCTTTGGGGCGCCTGGGTGGCTCAGTGGGTTAAAGCCTCTGCCTTCGGCTCAGGTCATGATCTCAGGGTCCTGGGATCAAGTCCCGCATCGGGCTCTCTGCTCGACAGGGAGCCTGCTTCCCCCTCTCTCTCTGCCTGCCTCTCTGCCTGCTTGTGATCTCTCTCTCTCTCTATCAAATAAATAAATAAAATCTTTAAAAAAAAAAAACAGGATACATAAGTGAAAAAGAAACAAGCTAAACTATACCATGAAGAATTTGAAAAATCCAGAATATGCAATATTCCATAGGACAACTGACCTGAATGTTCAAAAAATAAAATTCATTTTAAAAAAATGCAGGAGGACTTTTCTATTAATCAGTACTAAGGAGACATAACAATATGCACCATGTGAACTTTGATTGGCTTCCAGATTTTAAAAACATACAAGAGATTTTTTGAGACTATTGGGAGAATATGAATATGACTAGATATTAGATCATGTGGAATTATTATTAATTTTCCTGGGATATGGAAGCTGAAGTATTTATGGGTGAAAGTCATGATATCTGCAACTTGGTTTCAAATGCTTCAATAAGCCACTTAGAGAAAGCAGAGAAAGATAACAAAAATTGGTGAATCTACGTGAAGAATATGTAGTTGTTCATTGTATAATTCTTCCAAATTTTCTGTAGGTTTGAAATTTTCTAAAGTAAAAATTTCTTTTTAAAAGCCTCTGTTGGTAGCTTGTCTCTTCCAAAATAAATAATGCTCCATTTCTCTATTCCCCTTGGAAATTTCCTTGGAAAGAGTTGTATACTCAGAGTTTCCATTTCCTCTCTTTCCATTCTTTCTTGAATTTAGGCTAACTCCCTAAATAGGCTAACTCCCCACCTCTTCACAAAAAAGATCTGGGTAAAATCACCAATGACTTTCACACAGACAAATCCAATGGTCCGTTCTGTTCTCATCCTATTCAACCTACTAGCAGTGTTTGACAAACTTAATCAGTCCTTCTCTTAAAATATTTTTTTACTTAATTCTAAGACACCATGCTTTCTTGATTTTCCCCCTCTGCCTAACTGCTCCTTCTAGTCTCCTTCAGTAGCTCCACCTTATCTCCCAAATATCTAACACTGCAGTCTCCCAAGATTCAGACCTGAAACCTCTTCCTTGTCTAGACTCCTTCTCTAGATAATGTCACACAATCTCTGGTGTTTAAACACCATCTATATATACTACCTGGACTTCAACGCTGAATTCCTATGTTCTTATACCAAGTGCCTATTTGACTTCTCAGCTTGAATGTCTAATAGGCATTCCATACTTAATTGAACTCCTGAAAGATCCCTGCCCCAATTGCCATGAACATGTTTCTCTCACAACTCCTCCTTATCTCAGTAAGTGGCAACTCTCCTCTTCCAGTTGCTCAAGCCAAATCATTGGACTCACCATTTTGATTTATCTTTTTTTCTCCCATTACCAATTCTTCAACAAATCTTGTCAGCTCTATCCTAAAAATTGACCTTGGATCTTACACTACTCACTATCACCATTATAATGACCATAGTCCAAGCCTCCACTTACTTGGCCAATTGTAGTAGCCTTCTAAAACGGTCTACTTTTGCCTCCTATGTTATATCGTACAAAAAGCAACCAAAGTCAATCTTTTGATGGTGACATAAGTCACATTCTATTATCCCTCTCCTCAAAACCTTCCATGTCTTCCCATGTCATTCAAGAAAATATCCAGTGTTCCTATTGAAAGAAATTAAAGAAAACCTAAATAAATGGAAAGATATCCTTACTTTATTAGGATGTCAATTCTCCTCAAATTTATCTATAGAATTCATTCAATCTTTATCAAAATTCCAGTTAGCCTTTTTACAGAAGTTGACAAGCTACTCTAAAATTCAAAAGGAGGTCTCCCAGGTAGCACAGTTGGCTAAACATCCAGCTCTTGGTTTAGGCTCAGGTCATGATCTCAGAGTCGTAAGATCAAGCCCTGCTTCAGTCCCCGCCTAGCTCAGAGTCAGCTTGAGAATCTCTCACCCTCCTTCTGCCCCTCCTGCTCCTGCTCTCCCTTCTCTTCTCTCTCCCAAAGAAATAAATACATTTAAAAAAATTAATAAATAAAAATTCAAAAGGAAATGAGGTTTCAGGAACTCAGAATAGTCAAAACAATCTTGAGAAGAAAAGAACAAAGTTGGACTAATCCCACTTCCTGATTTCAAAACTTACTATAAAGCTACAGTAATCAATCTAGGAATGTACTAGCATAAGGATTAACATCTAGATGAATGGAATATAAATGAGATTCTAGAAATAAATCTATGGTCAATTGACTTTTGGCGAGGGTGACAAAATAATTTAATGCAGAAAGAATAGTCTTTTCAACAGTCCTAGAATAACTAGATATCCACATACATAAGAATGAAGTTATACCCTTACCTTACATCACATACAAAAATGAACTCAAAATGAACCATAGACCTAATTATAAGAAATAAACTGCTGAAGAAAACATAGGCATAAATTTTAATGACTTTGGAATAGGTCCTGGTTTCTTAGATATAACACCAAAAGGGCCAAGGGACAAAATAGAAATATATATATTATAATTTTAGATATAATTTTAGACTCCATCAAAATTAAAATCTTTTCTTAATTTTTAATTTTTTAATTTTAATTCCAGTATGGTTTACATACAATACTATATTGGTTTCAGATGTACAGTATAGTGATTCAACAATTCTATACATTACTCAGTGCTCATTGTGATAAGTGTACTCTTAATCCCCTTCAACTATTTCACCCACCCCCCTGTACACCTCCCCTCTGATAACCACCAGTTTGTTCTCTATAGTTAAGAATGCGTTTTTTTGTTTGGTTTGTCTCTTTCATTTCTTTGTTCCTTTGTCTTGT
>CM052900.1:120687123-120702397 GCA_028534135.1 Potos flavus | reverse complement strand
AGATGTACAGTATAGTGATTCAACAATTCTATACATTACTCAGTGCTCATTGTGATAAGTGTACTCTTAATCCCCTTCAACTATTTCACCCACCCCCCTGTACACCTCCCCTCTGATAACCACCAGTTTGTTCTCTATAGTTAAGAATGCGTTTTTTTGTTTGGTTTGTCTCTTTCATTTCTTTGTTCCTTTGTCTTGTTTTTTAAATTTCGCATATGAGTGAAATCATACGATATTTGTCTTTCTCTGACTGACTTATTTCACTTAGTATTACACTCTCTGGATCCATCCATGTCGTTGCAAATGGCAAGATTTCATTCTTTCTTATGGTTGAGTAATATTCCATTGTGTGTATTTACCACTTCTTTACCCACTCATCTATCAGTGGACACTTGCGCTACTTCCATAATTTGCCTATTGTAAAGAATGCTGCAATAAACATAGAGGTGCGTGTATCTTTTCAAAGTAGTGTCTTTGTATTCTTTGGGTAAACGCCCAGTAGTGCAATTACTAGGTCATATGGGAAGTTCTATTTTTAATTTTTTGAGAATGTCCATACTGTTTTCCGCAGTGGCTGCATCAGTTTGCATTCCCCTCCCCCCAAAGTGCATGAAGGTTCCTTGTTCTCCACATCCTCGCCAACACTTGTTGTTTCTTATGCTTTTGATTTTAGCCATTCTGACAGGTGTGAGGTGATACCTCATTATGGTTTCGATTTGCAGTTCCCTGATGATGAGTGATGTTGAGCATCTTTTCATGTGTCTGTTGGCCATCTACGTGTCTTCTTTGAAGAAAGTTCTGTTCATGTCTTCTGCCCATTTTTAAATTGGATTATTTGGTTTTTTGGTGTTGAGTTGTATAAGTTCTTTATATATTTTGGACACTAACCCTTTATTGGATATGTCATTTGCAATTATCTTCTCCAATTCGGTAGGTTGTGTTTTAGTTTTATTGGTTGTTTCCTTTGCTGTGCAGAAGCTTTTAATTTTGATGTATTCCCAATGGTTTATTCTTTTATTTAAATTCAATTAGCCAACATATAGTAGTACCTCATTAGTTTCAGATGTAGTGTTCAAGAATTTATCAGTTGTGTATAGTCCCAATTTATTTTTGCTTTTGTTTCCCTTGCTTCAGGAGACAGATCTAGAAAAGTTTTGCTATGGCTGATTCAGAGAAGTTATCGCCTGTGCTCTCTTCTAGGATTTCTGCGGTTTCACGTCTCACATTTCGGTCCTTAATCCATCTTGAGTTTATTTTTGTGTATGGTGTAAGAAAGTGGTCCAGTTTCATTCTTTTGCATGTAGCTGTCCAGTTTTCCCAACACCATTTGCTGAAGAGACTGTCTTTTTCCCACTGCATATTCTTGCCTCCTCCACTGAAGATCGATTGACCATGTAATTGTGGGTTTATTTCTGGGCTCTCTATCTTGTTGCATTGATCTATGTGTCTGTTTTTGTGCCAGTACCACACTGTTTTGACCACTGTAGCTTTGTAGTGTATCTTGAAGTCTGGGATTATGATACCTTCAGCTTTATTCTTCTTTTTCAAGATTGCTCTGGCTATTTGGAGTCTTTGTGGTTCCATACAAATTTTAAGAGTACTTTTTCTAGTTCTGTGAAAAATGCTGTTGGTATTTTGACAGGGATTGCATTAAACCTGTGGATTGCTTTGGGTAGTACAGACATTTTAACAATATTTGTTCTTCCAAGCCATGAGCATGGAATATCTTTCCATTTGTTTGAGTCCTATCCAGTTTCTTTTTGTTGTTGTTAAGTTTTTATTTTAATTCCATTTAGTTAACATACAGTGTTATATTAGTTTTAGGTGTGTAATATAGTGATTCAACACTTCCATACATCACCTAGTGCTCATCACAAGTGCACTCCTTAATCTCCATCACCTATTTCACCCATCCCCCCACCCCCTCCCCTCCAAAAACCTTCAGTTTGTTCTCTATAGTTCAGAATCTGTTTCTTGGTTTGTCTCTCTCTTTTTTTCCCTTTGCTCATTTGATGTGTTTCTTAAATTCCATATATGAGTGAAATCATATGGTATTTGTCTTTCTCTAACTGACCTACTTCACATTATACTCTCTAGTGCAATCCATGTCATTGCAAATGGCAAGATTTCATTCTTTTTTCTGGATGAATAATGTGATATATATATATTTCTCATATATATATCATATCTTCTTTATCCATTCATGTATCGATGGACATTTAGGTTTTTTCCATATCTTGGCTATTGTAATATTGTAAATAATGCTGCAATAAGGATACGGGCACATGTATCCCTTAGAAATAGTGTTTTTGTATTCTGGGTAAATACCCAGTAGTGCATGTGCCATCTTTAATTTCTTTCATCAGTGTTTTATAGTTTTCAGAGTACAAGTCTTTCACCTCCTTGGTTAAGTTTATTCCTAGGTATTTTGTTATTTTTGATGCAATTGTAAATAGGATTGTTTTCTTAATCTCTCTTTCTGCTACTCCATTAATTACAAATAGAAATGCAATACAGTTCTGTATATTGATTTTGTATCTTGTGAGCTTACTGAATTCATTTATCAGTTCCAATAATTTTTGGTAGAGTCTTTAAGGTTTTTCTATGTACAGTATCATGTCATTTGCAAATAGTGAAGTTCTTCTTCTTTACCAATTGAGATGCCTCATATTTTTTTTTCTTGTCTGATTGCTGTGGCTAGGACTTCCAGTACCATGTTGAGTGAAAGTGATCAGAGCAGACATCTTTGTCTTGTTCCTGATCTTAGGGGAAAAGATCTCAGTTTTTCCCCATTGAATACGATGTTAGCTGTGGATTTTTCATGTACAGTCTTTATTCCACTGACGTATGTTCCCTCTAAACTTACTTTGTTGAAGATTTTTATCATGAATGTATGTTGTACTTTGTCAAATGCTTTTTGTTCACCTAATGAAATGATCATACGGTTTTTATCCTTTCTCTCGTTGATGTGATGTATCACACTGTTTGATTGCAAATATTGAACCACCCTTGTATCCCAGGAATAAATCCCACTTGATTGTGGTGAATAATTTTTTTAAGTATTGTTGGATTCAGCTTGCTAATATTTTGTTGAGGGTTTTTGCATCTATGTTCATCAGAAATATTGGTATGTAGTTCTCTTTTTTTGTAGTGCCTTTATCTGGTTTTGGTATGAGGGTAATGCTGGCCTCATAGAATTAATTTGGAACATTTCCTTCCTCTTCTGTTTTTTGGAATAGTTGAAGAGGAATAGATATTAAGTCTTCTTTAATTGTTTGGCAGAATTCAGGGTCACTCAGCTGGCTCAGTCAGTGGAGTATGATTTTTGATCTAAGGGTTGTAGGTTTGAGCCCCACATTGGATGTAGAGATTACTTAAAATAAAATCTTAAAAAAGTTTTTTAAAAATAAATGTTTGGTAGAATTCAGCTGTGAAGCGATCTGGTCCTGGATTTTTTTTTATTGTGTTTGTTGGGATTTTTTTTTATTACTGATTCAATTTCATTGCTGGTAACCAGTCTGTTCAAATTTTTTATTTTTTTCTGATTCAGTTTTGGTAGGCTGTATGTTTCTAGGAATTTATCCTTTATTCTAGGTTGTCTGATTCATTGGCAAATCATTTTTTATAATATTCCCTTATAAGCCTTTGTATTTCTCTCGTGTCAGTTGTTATTTTCCTCTTTGATTTTTGATTTTATTTACTTGAGTCCTCTCTCTATTTAAAAAAATTTTGTTTTGTTCTTCCAAGAATACCATCAAGAAAGTAAAAAGACAACTCACAGAATGGGAGAAAATATTTGCGAATCACATATCTGATAAAAGGCTTGTCTCCAAAATATGTAAAAGACACTTATGATTCAACTAATAAAAAAAAATATGGGATGCCTGGGTGGCTCAGTTGCTTAAGCATCTGCCTTCGGCTTGGGTCATGATCCCAGGGTCCTGGGATCAAGTCCCATATCAAGCTCCTTGCTCAGCAGGGAGCCTGCTTCTCTCTCTCCCTCTGCCTGCTACTCCCCCTGCTTGTGCTCTCTCTCTGTGTCAAATGGATAAATGGAATCTTAAAAAAAAAAGAGTTGAACAGATATTTTACCAAAGAAGATATACAGATAACAAATAAGTATATTGTATTAGTTTGCTAAGACTACCATAACAAAGTCCTCAGAATGGGGCTTAAGCAACAGAAATTTATTTCTTACAATTCCAGAGGTTAAAAGTCCAATATCAACAAACCCGTCAACAGGTCTGGTGTCTCTTCCTCTTCTTATGAGGACACTAGTCATGTTGGATTAGAGCCACATTCTAATGACCTTATTTAGTTTAATTGTCTCTTTAAAGATCTTGTCTCCAAATATGGTTACATTTTGAGAAGTTTGGGGGTTAGGACTTGAACATACGAATTTTAAGAGGACACAACTCAGCTCACAGCACACATGAAAACATGCTCCACATCATTGATAATTAGGGAAATACAAATTACTATCACAGTGAAATACCATTAGACACCCATTATAATGGCTAAAATGGAAAGACTGATCTTAACAGGTCTTGGTGAGATGTAGAAAAACTGAAATTCTCACATACTATTGGCAGGAATATAAGTTGCATAAACCCTTTAAAAAATATTTTATTTATTTGAGAGAGAGAGCACGCACACGAGCAGAGGGGTGGGCTGTGGGCAGTCTCCCTCTGACTTTTCAGCAGAAAGTTAGAAAGAAGCGGACTTTCTGCTGAGTGGGGAACCTGAAGCAGGACTTGATCCCAGGACTTGGAGATCATGACCTGAACTGAAGGCAGACACTTAAAACTGAGCCACCCAGGTACCCTGTATAAACCCTTTAGAAAACAGTTTTCCAGTTTCCTAAGAAGTTAAACATACACCTACCATATGCACTTCTAGGTATTCACCCAAGAGAAATGCCAGCATGTGTCCATACAAGGACTTGTATAGTAATGTCCATAGTAGCTTTTTTTTTTTTTAAAGATTTTATTTATTTATTTGACAGAGAGAGCGAGATCACAAGCAGGCAGAGAAGCAGGCAGAGAGAGAGGGGGGAAGCAGGCTCTCTGCTGAGCAGAGAGCCCGATGCGGGGCTCGATCCCAGGACCCTGAGATCATGACCTGAGCTGAAGGCAGAGGCTTAACCCACTGAGCCACCCAGGCACCCCTGTCCATAGTAGCTTTATCAGCAACAGCCAAACACTGCAAACAACCAAAATGCTCACCAGCAGGTGAATAGATAAACAAATTATGATATTTCCATACAATAGAATATTACTCAGCAATAAAAAGGAACTATTGATACAACAGAATAGATGAATCTCAAAATAATTATGCTGAGTGAAAATTGACAGACCAAAAAAAAGTACATACATAGTGTATGATTCCATTTACAAAATTCTAGGAAATGCTAACTAATCTATAGTGACGGGAAGCACAGGGGTGGTTGCCTAGGACAGGGATACAACAAGACGAGGGGCCCAAAAGGGATGAACTATAAATAGTCACGAGGAAACTCTTGGGGGTGACAGATGTATTCATAACATTGGTTGTAGTGATGGTTTCATGCATATATACATATGTCAAAATTTATCAAATTTTATACCTTAAATATAGGCACTTTATGTCAATTTTACATTTAAAAGCCATACATATATACACGAATGTATATATATGTATATATACACATACATACATATGCCAAGGAATAAATCATTCTGATATTGAGTTAATGGTCTCTCAAATACTTCAGCTAAACTACCTCTTCCCATGCCAATCCATTCTTTGCTCTCCTCCCAGAATAAACTTTTTATTTTTAAAATTTTTTTAATTTTTAATTTTTTAAAAGATTTTTATTTATTTATTTGACAGAGAGAGAGAGAGATCACAAGTAGGCAGAGAGGCAGGCAGAGAGAGAGGGGGAAGCAGGATCCCTGCTGAGAAGAGAGCCCCATGTGGGGCTCAATCCCAGGACCCTGAGATCATAACCTGAGCCAAAGGCAGAGGCTTTAACCCACTGAGCCACCCAGGTGCCCCCCTAAACTTTTTAAAATATATGACATTCCCATAACTCTTTTTCTTAAAAATTTTAACTGCTCCTAGTGAATATAGATCTTAAGGAAACTTTTCTTAATCTCATCTCATCTTCCTTTCTAGGCTCATCTCTTTCTGGTCCCCTTCAAGAGTTTTCTTAACCTGCTAAATACATTCCTCATTTAGTCTGTGAACATCCACTTTCTTCTGCTTAGAATGTCTTTAACCTTCTATGACCTGTCCCAACTTCTGAGCCTGGAGAATTTCCATTCAGTCTTCAAGACCCATTTCAAATAGCATATCCTATGTGAAGCCTTTCCCATTTCCTCCAAACCTTTTCTCTTTCTCATTGTTCTCGAGATTTTTGGCACTTACTCTTTTTAATAGCTTTCTATTGTAAAGCTTATTTTTTTTATTGAAACATAATTGAAATACAACATATTAGTTTCAGGTCTATAATATAATTCCCTATTGGTACATATTGTAAAACAATCACAACAATAAGTCTAGTTAACCTCATCACCATACATAGTTAAAATTTTTTTTCTTGTGATGAGAACTTTTAAGATCTACTCTTCTAGCAACTTTCAAATATACAATATATTATTATTAACTATAGTCACTGTTTTTGTATCTGTCTTCTTCACTAAGAAAGACATTGTGTCTCCTAGTTTTTTCGGAGCTTAGAACAGTACCTGATACATAGTAGCAATTCAGTAAATGTTAAATGAATGAAAGCACATTCATTGGTGATTATCCATAGTTTTCATATATTTTATGATGTTTTAACACTTTTAATAATAAAACAATTAGCTTTAATATGGTATTTGTAGAATCTCCCAAAATAGGCACATAAATATTCTATGCATATACTGAAAGTCAGTTTTACAAAACTGGTAAAATAAAATGATTTTGTGCTATATTTAGGACTTACACCACAAACCAACTATCAGACGGTCAAAAATTTGCCAAAGAAATTCTGAAGATCACCTAGTAAGAAAAGATAAAAAGAGAGATGTGGTTAATTCATCCTTCAGACTAAAGGGTATATTCTCATTTTGATGTTCAGCGATTTATATATGCAACTCCCATTAATGCTAATGGGAATTGTGCACATAAATTCTCACAAACTGAAATGAGAACACATCCCTAAATGTGCAAACCAGGGATACATGAAGATGCTATAATTTCAAAGCCTAAAAATCTAAGCCCATAATTAAAACGTGTGGATCTCTTGGTGGCAGCAGATTGAGTTGCTAACACACAGGCCCAATTCATCACAATGTAACTACAGCCTTCCAACCTCTACCAGTCTGGAAGGCAGCAGGTGCTGGTGAACGGCAGACTGCCTTGACCAGGGGAAAGGTCAGTCTGACAGAAACTTCATCCGGAGAAGGGGAAAAGGCAATGGCAAGGTAGAGTACTGCCTGGGGAAGTTGAAAACCTGCCAAAGATCCTTTTTCTCCTGTTCCTACTGTCTTCTTTAGTCCTCTCACTTGACAGTTATATCTGCTTAGAAGAGGATTTCTGATTCTAAAACCTTTGAATGAGAACCAAACAATCTGTTCTGTAAGAGGCTATTTGAAAAGCCGATTTACTCATAACATACCATTAAATTAGCTCTGTTGGGGAGAATCAACTGGTATTTCTGAAAATCCAAAATAAATATAAGGTGAATACACGTATATGATTTCAGGGGTGGCTAGGGTGGTGCAGTCAATTGGGCATTTGCCTCTTAATTTTGGCTCAGGTCATGATCTTGGAGTCGTGGGATCAGCCCTGTGCCAGGCTCCACACTCAGTGGGGAGTCTGCTTGAGATTCTCTCCTTCTCTCTCTGACCCTCCTTCCTGCTCATGTGCCTCTTTCTCCTTCTAAAATAAATAAATCTTTAAAAAAATACATGATTTCACATAATATATGATCATAACCACTAGATCTTACAGACTCATTAAAATTTCAACAACTTATTCTTAATACTTCTGTAATAATTTACTTCCATATTGAATCTCACCAAAAGTGTAAGAATCCGTACACACTGAGTATAGCCTAATGAAAAGTACATTGAACTTGGAGTTCAAAGATATGGATTCAAGTTCCACTTATTGGCACTAGACATGAAATCTCTCCAAGTCATAATTTCTTCTATTGTAAATGAGAGGTAACAATCCTTGCCCTATACAGCTCTTAAAATATTTATGATGCTCAAATTAGCAGTTTAAATGAAAGCCATTTGAAAATGCAAACATCCGTTCCTATCCTCAATAATAATTTTTCTAAATTAAATATATGCTACCCCCTAAATACTGCAGAAATGGCCTCTTTTACTAAAAAACAACCTAATGCCCAACAGAAAATATCTTTCCTAATTCCATTTCCTCTCTCCTTCCACTATGATCATCAACTCTGGTCCTTATCTCTGGTCATCCAACAATCCAATAATGAGTACCTTGTTTTACCTAAGTGACCTAAAACCACAAAGTGTGAAACTCCAGTAGTAGGGGAAGAATAATAAATTACACTAGGAGTCATGTGAATTTATTCTAGTCTCAGTTCTACTGGTAGTACTATCTATGTGCCAAACACTGTGCTAGGAGCTAGGAGCTATATTCAGCTTCAACTTCAAGGAAGTCATCCCTGACACATCCTCCCCATCACTGCCCATATTCAAACCAACACTGAATCCTGTCATTTTTTAAAAAAGATTTTAAGTAATCTCTATACCTAGTGTGGGGCTCGAACCCACAACCCCAAGATCAAGAGTTGCATGCTCTACTGACAGAACCAGCCAGGTGTCCCTGAATCCTCTCATTTTTACCTTGAATCTATCCGTTGTCTCCATCTTCCCTGGTCCAAGATGGCATCATTTCATCATCTCTTGTATAGACTACTACCATAACCTGCTAACTAGGTTACTCACTTTCCACTCTTGGCACTTGTAACTGTGATCTTTTCAAACCCAAATCTGGTCCTGTTACTCCTCATGCTTAAAACACTTAAATGACTTCTAAATGTTCTGAAAATAAAGTTGAAATTTTTAATGTGGCCTACAAGAGTCCACATGATTTGGTCTTACCTACTTCTCAAGCCTCATCAATCCCTTTCCTCTCTTCAACTACATCACCTTCTTTTAGCTTCTTTGTAAGTGCTAATGTCCTACCTACAACCACAACACCCTTAACATGCTGTTCCCTCTGCCTTTTCATGTAGTTAACTCTTACTTATCTTAACTAAATCATCACTTCTGAAGGAATGCCTTTCCTGTGCTCCCTTGGTCAAATCTCCCTTTATATATTCTCATAGTATCATGAACGTCTCCTCAGCACTTAGCACTCATTATTTAATTATTAGCTATCTCCTCCAATGAACCATAAGCTCCATAAGAGCAAGGTTTGTGCCTGTTTTTGCTTATCACTATTTTTTTCTTAGCACCTATCACAATGCCTTGTACATAGTAGCTGCACATTTTTGATTAAATTACTACATTAGCCATCTCATTTTAGTAACAAAGCAAGTCAGCGGCATTTATATCTCAGTAAACAATAATGGAAATTCTGAGAAGGAAGGGATTTTTGTCTGTTTTATTCACTGATGTATATACTCAGTGCCCAAAATAGTGGTTCGCACATATTCGGTACTCCATAAGTTTTTCTTGAATTAATGAACTAAGAGATAAACTATGGATAAGCTCAAGGAATAATGATAACATATAGCAATGCTTATTGGCTTAATATATGTTCTTTTTTTTTTTAAAGATTTTATTTATTATTTATTTGACAGAGAGAGAGATCACAAGTAGGCAGAGAGGCAGGCAGAGAGAGGGGCGGAAGCAGGCTCCCTGCTGAGCAGAGAGCCCGATGTGGGGCTTGATCCCAGGACCCTGAGACCATGACCTGAGCCGAAGGCAGAGGCTTTAACCCACTGAGCCACCCAGGCGCCCCTTAATATATGTTCTTTAATTTATTTCATTTCCTTATATTTCATTTATTTCATTATTTCATTTATTTGAAATGAAATCCTCCACTAAAGTGGGAGAATTCAATGAAATCCTAAACACAACCACTTTCTTGCTGAGTTACCTGGGGAAGTTAAATAATCTCTTTGAGATTCTGTTTCCTCATCCAAAAAATGAAGATAATATCACATGTTCTGGCCTCCTCACAGGGTTAGTTAAGAATTAAAGGAGATCATGTAAACTACAAAGGGTTATATAAGTGAAAAGACCCAAAATAGTATTTTTTGACCACCAACTATATGGTAGGCAGTAGACTAGGCATTGTGCTTAAGAAATGGTAGGACAGTAAGTCTCTCTGTGCTGGTCATCATATAAAAACCCCTAAAATCTCATGCTTTTTCCTCTTCATTTCTTTCCCATCTCTCTATTATAATCATCATTTTGATTATTCACGTACTCTCTTGCACTATGAAATACAGGAATGCAGGAAACTACAAGGCACAAAAAGAAGTGGCTAAGGCTGGATAAAGTAGAATTTAGAACTTGAACAAGAGATTCAGCAAAATTCTAAATGTTGAGGAGGGACATGCATTGAGGCATTTCACATTATTCGCAGGCTAAAGAACTGAGGACAAACTGGTTCTCTCAGGATGCCATTGAATGTTCAGGGTCAAACATAAATACAATTCTTTCTCCCTTGTACAACACAGGTTTGAACTGTGTAGGTCCACTTATATGTGGATTTTTTTTTCAAAAAAAATTTTTTTTTGTTTTTTTCCTACAGCATTCTCTTCCTTGTGATTTTCTAACATTTTCTTTCCTCTAGCTTATTGTATATAATATATAATAAATATAACATACAAAATATGTGTTAATCAACTGATTATATTATCAGTGAGGCATCCAGTCAACAGCAGGCTTCTAGTAGGTAAATTTTTGGAGAGTCAAAAGTTATCTACAGATATCCAGTTGCTCGGGGAGGGGTGCTCCTAACCCCTGCATTGCTCAAGCATCAACTATATTGATAGTTGAATGAATAACATTTTTTTCCTGAATAAAATTACCTAGGAAACTTTAATTGGTTAGTAGAAAAATGCATGGATATGAGTTGTGGATAGTGGCATTATAGCTCCCTTTTCTTTATTCCACAAAACACTTTCGGGTTGAGATGATGGTGAACCCAACATGCTGACAGCAATCATAACATTTCAAGGTGCATATCCCAGAAAAAGAGAAGTCCTGTTCTCACTATCCCCATCACAATCCACAGGCAACTATCTACCATCCCTTCACCCTCTCCGCTAATAATTACTGTTGTCATTGGGATCCAAACAAAGTCCTCCAGATAGACTGTTGATACATTGTATTCAGGCATTGTATTCAGTGTTTTCCATCCAGAAGTACTCAATTTGCTCGGATGCACATATGTAATGTAGTAACACAAGCCAAGGGGACCAAGCATGACTAAGGATGCTTTGGCTTTGAAAGCATGAAATTCTTCCCTTTGAAAATATTTTTAAAATGTTATATTCCCGTGACTCTGATAAGAACAACCCAAGATTTTTCTTTAAGGAGCCCCCAAAACCATGGCAATCTTTTTTTACTAAGAAACTAGAACTAGAGTAAGGTTTTTGAACCTAGTGACTTTTAGAAAAGACTTTTCCATAATTTTCACAAGAATGAAAGCCTTTCTCTTCCTGTTGTTGATGTGTATTTTTCCTAAAGTATGGCTTCTCTACTATAACACAATATTCGCGTTCTGTGAAATTAATGTTATTTAAGAAGTGATTGTACTTTCGACCACTTTCATCTATTTCAAAGGGAGTCGGAAAGTATAAGTTTTCACTTATAAAATGAATAAGCCATAGGAAAGTAATATATAGCATGGTGATCATGGTGATAATATTGTATTGGGTATTTTAAAGTAGCTAGGAGAATGAATCTTGAAAGGTCTCATCACAAGAAAAAAATTGTAACTATGTATGGTGATGGACATTAACTGGACTTACTGTGGTGAATGTTTTACAATATATACAAACATCAAATCATTCCACTGTACACTTGAAACTAATATAATGTCAATTATAAGTTAATTGTTTTTAATTTTAAAAATAAAGCTGATTGTAAAAACAATGGGGAAAAAGAAGGTTTGCAGGGTTTCAGATTCCTAGCAACAAGGGAGAATAAAGGAATTTATAATGCATAAGTATATTCTAGTTTGAGGTGAAAATTAGGTGATCAAATCATCAGTAGCAAATCCTAAGTAGCATACAAGACTAGATAAAAATGAGATTTTAGACCCATTATTATCAAATGATAAGTAAGGCAGAAATTTTTAGTAAGTTGGTATTTTTAAAGTACAGAATCAAAATAAATAGCATAGTTCATAACTGCCAAAAAGAACACAAGAATAAGTTGTCAAATGAACAGCCAGAAATTCAAAACAAACATGCATGTGTTCCCAATGCTGCGTGAATAACCACCTTTCTCCTGCAACTGATATATAGCCAACAGCTGCATGTAATACAAATCATTTTCTCTAATTACTCTACCTCCATATATCCTACTTGTATTGTGCAAACTCTCACTGTAAGAGAAATGCCTCTTCATTATACCTGCCAGTCTCTATACAAAATGCAACCAGCAAACCTATCATACCAAAACTATAATAACTCTTGGCCATTCAAGAAACTTCAAATATAAGGAATAGTTCTAGTGGCACATTAGAATTCTGGCTCTGTCACATACTATCTATGTGACCTTAAGAAATTTATCGAATCTCCCTGAGTCTTGGTTTCCTCATCTATTCAGTGAAGATAGCAATACTCTCTTTAAGGTATTTGTGAGAATTAATTGAGATGCTGTTAACCTCTAAGCATATATGTGAAAAGTTCATTGAATGGTAGCTATTAGACAAGTGATTTCATTGTGAAATCTACCAGAATCCCCCATTAAAAGTGACTTAAGAAATAAAGACCTTAATTATCTTACATAATTAGTAAGTATGGAGGTTGGATGCTCCAGAGTTGAAAGCTGAGAGAAGTAGCTCAATGCTGTCAACAAAAACACAGGCTCTAACATACTTATTCCTCTCAAACTATTCCAAAAAATAAAAGAGGAAGGAAATATTCCAAATTCAGTCTGTGAGGCCGGAATTATCCTGATACCAAATCAGATAAAGACATTACAAAAAAAGAGAACTACAGACCAATATCTTTGCTGAACATAGATGCAACCCTTAACAAAATATCAGCAAAATGAACCCAACAATATTTTAAAGAAAATTATTCATTGATAAAATCGGAGAGGGAGACAAACCATAAGAGATTCTTAATTATAGGAAACAAACTGGGGGTTTCTAGAGGGGAGGAAGTGGGGGAATGGGTGAAGTAGGTGATGGGGATTAAGGAGTGCACTTGTGATGAGCACTAGGTGATGTATGGAAGTGTTGAATCACTATATTACACACCTAAAACTAATATAACACTGTATGTTAACTAAATGGAATTAAAATAAAAACAACAACAAGAAGAAACTGAATAGGACTCAAACAAATGGAAAGATATTCCATGCTCATGGCTTGGAAGAACAAATATTGTTAAAATGTCTGTACTACCCAAAGCAATCCACAGGTTTAATGCAATCCCTGTCAAAATACCAACAGCATTTTTCACAGAACTAGAAAAAGTACTCTTAAAATTTGTATGGAACCACAAAGACTCCAAATAGCCAGAGCAATCTTGAAAAAGAAGAATAAAGCTGAAGGTATCATAATCCCAGACTTCAAGATACACTACAAAGCTACAGTGGTCAAAACAGTGTGGTACTGGCACAAAAACAGACACATAGATCAATGCAACAAGATAGAGAGCCCAGAAATAAACCCACAATTACATGGTCAATCGATCTTCAGTGGAGGAGGCAAGAATATGCAGTGGGAAAAAGACAGTCTCTTCAGCAAATGGTGTTGGGAAAACTGGACAGCTACATGCAAAAGAATGAAACTGGACCACTTTCTTACACCATACACAAAAATAAACTCAAGATGGATTAAGGACCGAAATGTGAGACGTGAAACCGCAGAAATCCTAGAAGAGAGCACAGGCGATAACTTCTCTGAATCAGCCATAGCAAAACTTTTCTAGATCTGTCTCCTGAAGCAAGGGAAACAAAAGCAAAAATAAATTGGGACTATACACAACTGATAAATTCTTGAACACTACATCTGAAACTAATGAGGTACTACTATATGTTGGCTAATTGAATTTAAATAAAAGAATAAACCATTGGGAATACATCAAAATTAAAAGCTTCTGCACAGCAAAGGAAACAACCAATAAAACTAAAACACAACCTACCGAATTGGAGAAGATAATTGCAAATGACATATCCAATAAAGGGTTAGTGTCCAAAATATATAAAGAACTTATACAACTCAACACCAAAAAACCAAATAATCCAATTTAAAAATGGGCAGAAGACATGAACAGAACTTTCTTCAAAGAAGACACGTAGATGGCCAACAGACACATGAAAAGATGCTCAACATCACTCATCATCAGGGAACTGCAAATCGAAACCATAATGAGGTATCACCTCACACCTGTCAGAATGGCTAAAATCAAAAGCATAAGAAACAACAAGTGTTGGCGAGGATGTGGAGAACAAGGAACCTTCATGCACTTTGGGGGGAGGGGAATGCAAACTGATGCAGCCACTGCGGAAAACAGTATGGACATTCTCAAAAAATTAAAAATAGAACTTCCCATATGACCTAGTAATTGCACTACTGGGCGTTTACCCAAAGAATACAAAGACACTACTTTGAAAAGATACACGCACCTCTATGTTTATTGCAGCATTCTTTACAATAGGCAAATTATGGAAGTAGCGCAAGTGTCCACTGATAGATGAGTGGGTAAAGAAGTGGTAAATACACACAATGGAATATTACTCAACCATAAGAAAGAATGAAATCTTGCCATTTGCAACGACATGGATGGATCCAGAGAGTGTAATACTAAGTGAAATAAGTCAGTCAGAGAAAGACAAATATCGTATGATTTCACTCATATGCGAAATTTAAAAAACAAGACAAAGGAACAAAGAAATGAAAGAGACAAACCAAACAAAAAAACGCATTCTTAACTATAGAGAACAAACTGGTGGTTATCAGAGGGGAGGTGTACAGGGGGGTGGGTGAAATAGTTGAAGGGGATTAAGAGTACACTTATCACAATGAGCACTGAGTAATGTATAGAATTGTTGAATCACTATACTGTACATCT
>CM052900.1:120635267-120686623 GCA_028534135.1 Potos flavus | reverse complement strand
ACAAGACAAAGGAACAAAGAAATGAAAGAGACAAACCAAACAAAAAAACGCATTCTTAACTATAGAGAACAAACTGGTGGTTATCAGAGGGGAGGTGTACAGGGGGGTGGGTGAAATAGTTGAAGGGGATTAAGAGTACACTTATCACAATGAGCACTGAGTAATGTATAGAATTGTTGAATCACTATACTGTACATCTAAAATTAACAGAGCACTGTATGTTAACCGTACTAGAATTTTAAAAAACAACAACACCACAGGCTCTATTTTTCTACTCCTCACTCTTCTTGGTCCTCATGCTTAGTCACATGATAGAGATGTCACAGTTTCAAATATAACATCCTCACGCCACTGTTCCAAGCAGAAAAGAAAGGGATAAAGGCTTTCTCATCAAGCCCTCTCATTTTATCCAAGAAGAAAAATAGACACTCCCTTACAACCCATTGGTTAAAATGAGTCTCATGGCCATTCCAAGCTGCAAAGCAACTAGAAAGCAAGAATGTAGAATGAGGGTACAAGATAGGCAATATGCATCCCTACCATGGTGGAAACTTCACAGTCTGAAACAAGTGGCTTCCTTGGTCAATACATAGGAAACAAGCACCTGCATTTCTTATATCTGCAATAAAATACTTTGAACCTAAAAGTGACCTCCTCTCAGAGCTGATTGTCCAGAACTAGTTCCATGGCACTGTCTGATTATAAGGGAGCTGAGAAATGTAGCTTTCCATGTGCTCAGAAAACAACATTGGTCAATGTGGTAATGGGTAGTACACCACCCATGCAGCTTTTCTTTTCTCTAAATTCAACATACTCTTTTTTCAGAATACTGGCTTTAAAAAAAAAAAAAATAGACTTTATTTTTTAGAGCACTTTTAGGTTCACATCAAAATTAAGAGGAAAGTAGACAGTTTCCATATACCCACTGTCCTTCCACACTCACAGGCTCTCCAAAACTATCAGCATCTCCCACCAGACTGATATGCTTGTTACAACTGATGAACCTACACTAATATATGATCACCAGAGTCCATAGTTTACATGAGGGTTCACTCTTGCTGTTGTACATTTTATGTGTTTGGACAAAAAGGCATATATCCACCATTATAGTATCATCCAGAATAGTTTCACTGTCATAAGAGTCCTCTTTGTTCTGCCTATTTATCCCTTCCAACCCCTTAACTTCCAGCAACTGGTTCTTTTACTGTTCTCATAGTTTTGCCTTTATCAGAATGTCATATAGTTGGAATCATAAAGTAAGTATAATTTTTCAGATTGGGCTCTCTCACTTATTAATATACATTTAAGTTTCCTCCATGTTTTTCCTGGGCTGATATCTCATTTCTTTTTTATTTTTTATTTTTCTCAAAGTTTTTTTTTTTTAAGATTTTATTTATTTATTGACAGAGAGAGAGATCACAAGTAGGCAGAGAGGCAGGCAGAGAGAGAGGAGGAAGCAGGCTCCCCATCGAGCAGAGAGCCTGACGCGGGGCTCGATCCCAGGACCCTGAGATCATGATCTGAGCCGAAGGCAGAGGTTTTAACCCACTGAGCTACCCAGGTGCCCCTCATTTCTTTTTCAGTATTGACTAATATTGCATGGTTTAGATGTACCACAGTTTATTTATCTATTCATCTACTCAAAGACATGCTGCTTCCAGGTTTTGGCAGTTATGCATAAAGCAGCAAATATCCATTTGCAGGATTTTGTGTAAACATAAGTTTTCAACTCCCCTGGATAAATACCAATGAGTAATATTGCTGTATCATATGGTAAGAATATGTTTAAATTTGTAAGAAACTGTCTTCCAAAGTGGCTCTACCATTTTGTATGCCCACTAGCAATCAAAAACTCTTGTGGTTCCATATCCTTATCAGCATTTGGTATTGTCAGTGTTTTAGATTTTAGCCATTCTAATAGGTGTGTAGTAGTATCTCATTGTTTTAATTTGCATTTCTCTGATGACATATTATGTGGAGCATCTTTTAATATCCTTATTTGCCATCTGTATCTCTTCTTTGGTGAGGTGTTTTCTGCTCATTTTTTAATTGAGTTGTTCATCTTATTGTTAAACTTTACGAATTTTTTGTATATTTTAGTAACAGTCCTCTATCAGATATGTTGTTTGCAAATATTTTCTCCCTTTCTCTGACTTGTCTTCTCTTTCCCTTGACAGTCTCTTTTGCAGACTAGAAGTTTTTAAATTGAATGAAGTCCAGCTCATCAATTATTTCTTTCATGGATCATGCCTTTAGTGTTTTATCTAATCAGTCATCACATACTCAAAGTCATCTACACTTTATCCTCTATTATCTTACAGGAGTTTTATAGTTTTGCATTCTGTTTAGGTCTGTGACCCATTTTCAGTTAATTTTTGTGAAGGGTGTAAGGTTTGCATCTAGATTTTTTTTTTTTGTATGTAGATGTCCAGTTTTTCCAGTATCATTTGTTGAAAAGGCTATCTTTGCTCCATTGTGTTGCCTTTGCTTTTTTGTCAAAGGCCAACTGACATATTTATGTGGGTCTATTTCTGGGTTCTTTATTCTGTTTCATTGGTCTATTTCTTTATTTTTTCACCAGTACCACATTGTCTAGATTACTGTCGTTTTATAGTAAGTCTTGAAGTTAGGTAGTATTAGTTATTTGACTTTGTTCTCCTTCAATATTGTGTGGGCTATTCTGGGTCTTTTGTCTGTCCATACAAACTATAAAGTCAGTTTGTCAATATCCACAAAATAACTTGCTGAGATTTTTATTGAGATTGCATTGAATCTATAGACTAAGTTAGGAAGAACTGACATCATGACAATGTTGATCAAGTCTTCCTAATGAATCCCATGAACATGGAATACTGGTCCATTTGTTCTTTGATTTTTTTATCAGAGACTTTTTTAAGAACAATAAATCACATTTTTATTGTGAAATATTTCAAACATATGGAAAAGTGTACAGAATAATATAACAAACTCATGTACGTTAAATATTCTTATTTGGACATGTTTATACGAATTATTTTTCTTTTTCTTAATTCTTTTTTCCCTGTTTTGTTTTTGTCATCTAAACCATTCTTAAGTGTAAAGTTTGGTAATGTTAAATATACTTGTGTTATGAAACAAATCTCTAGAACTTTTTCATCTTGTAAATCTGAAACCCCATTTTGTTGAACAATAACTCTCTCTTTCCTCCTTCTCCCAGCCCCTGGTAACACAATTCTACTTTCTGTTTCTATGAATTTGACAACGTTAGATAAATCATATAAGTAGAATCATACAATATTGGTCTTTTTTGACCAGTATTACACTTAACATAATGTCCTCAAGTTTCATCCATGTTATAGCATGTAACAGAATTTCCTTTCTTTTAAGTTGAATAGTATTCCATTTATTTATCCATTCATTCACTGATGGACATTTAGGTTGCATCTCATCTCTTATCTATTATGAATAGTGCTGCTGTGAACATGGGTATGCGAATTTCTCTAAGACTCTGCTTTCTTTATATATCTAGAAATTGCTGGATCATAGGGTAGTTCTGTTTTTAACTGTTTTTAGGAACTTCCATACTGTTTTCCATAGTGGTGCACCATTTTACAATCCCACCGAAAGTGCACAAGAGTTCCAATTTCTTCTCTATATCCTTCTCAACACTATTTTCTGGTATCATGTGTGTGTGTTGTGTGTGTGTATTTACAGTAGCTATCTTAATGAGTGTGAAGTGATATCTCATTGTAGTTTCTTTTTTTTTTTTTTTAGTGTATAATACTTTTTTTCCAGTTTTATGGAGAAACAATTGACATACATCACCGTATAAGTTTAAGGTGTGCGACATGATCGTTTGATTTACATATATTGTTAAATAATTACCACAATAGGTTTAGTTAACATTCATCATCTTTTATAGATACAATAAAAAGAAAAGAAAAAATTTCTCCTTGTGATCAGAACTGTTAGGACCTACTCTCCTAACAACTTACATATCATACAGCAGTGTTAACTATAATCATCATGCTATACATTAGATCCTACTGCTTATTTACCTTATAACTGGAAGTTTGTAGCCTTTGGCCACCTTCCTCCAATCCTCCTTTCACCCCCAACTCCCCCACACACCCCCATCTCTGATAACCACAAGTCTGATCTCTTTTAACTTAAAAAGATATTTGCACTTTCACTCTCATGTTCATAGCAACATTATTTACAATAGTTAAGATGTAACTATGGATGATTGGATAAAGAAGTTACACACACACACACACACACACACACTATATATATATATATAATGAAATATTATTCAGTCATTTGCAAATATTTTCTCTCACTCCACTGGCTGCCTTTCTCACTCTGTTGAATGATGCACAAAAGATTTTAAGTTTTATGTAGTCCCATTTGTTTATATATATTTTTAAAGATTTTATTTATTTGTTTAACAGAGAGAGAGAGAGAGATCACAAGTAGGCAGAGAGGCAGACAGAGAGAGAGGGGGAAGCAGGCTCCCTGCTGAGCAGAGAGCCCAATGCAGGGCTCGATCCCAGGACCCTGAGATCATGACCTGAGCCGAAAGCAGAGGCTTTAACCCACTGAGCCACCCAGGCGCCCCTGTTTATATATTTTTTTGTTGCCTATGCATTTAGTGTCATATCCAAGAAATCATTGACAAGTACAAAGTCATATAGCTTTTTTCCTATGTTTTTTTCTAGGAGTTTTGTCATTTGGGGTCTTATGTTTAGGTTTTTAATCCATTTTGAGTTAATTATTGTATATGGTGTAAGACAAAAGCCCAACTTCATTCTTTTGCATGTGGATATCCAATTTTACAGACACCATTTGTTGAAAAGACTGCCTTTTCTCCATTGAGTGGTCTTAGGACTCTTGTTGAAGATCATTTGACCATATATATGAAGATTTCTTTCTGGCCTCTCAATTCTACTCCATTCGTCTTTTTGTCTGTTTTTATGCTAGTACAGCACTGTTTTGATTACTTTTGTTTTGGCTTTATAATATGCTTTGAAATCAGGAAATATGAGTCCTCCAACTTTGTTCTTCTTTTTCAAAATTGTTTTGGCTATTCAGGGTCCCTTGCGATCCCAAATGAATTTTAGAATGAGTTTTTCTCCATCTGCAAAAAAAATGTCTTTGGGTTTTGATTTTAATTGCATTGAATCTGTAGAGAGCTTTGAGTGGTATGGATATCTTAACAATAGTAAGTCTCCCAATCCATGAACATGGGATGTTTTTCCATTCATTTGTCTTTAATTTTTTTCAGCAATGTTTTGTAGTTTTCAGTGTACAAGTCTTTCACTTTCTTGGTTAGGTTTGTTCTTAAGTATATTATTCTTTTTGATCCTATTGTAAACAGAATTATTTTTCTTAATTTCCCTCTTGATTATTTGTTAGTGTATAGAAATGTAAATGATTTTTGTGTTCTGATTTTGTATCCTACAATTTTGCTGAATTCATGTAATCTACTTTCATCAGAGTTTTATAATTTCCCTTATATAGATCTTGTATTTATTTTGTTACTTTGTCATTTTTTTGTACAATGATCTTACTTCAGTTTGGCTTCTATTCTTTCTTTTATTCATTTTTTTAAAAGATTTTACTTATTTATTTGAGAGAGAGAGTGCATGAGCAGGGGCAATGGACAAAAAGAAAAGAAGGACAAGCAGACTCCCTGCTGAGCATGGAGCCCAAATTAACTAGGGACTTGATCCCTGGACCTAGAGATCACGACCTGAGCCAAAGACAGATGCTTAACCTACTAAGCCACCTAGGCACCCTTATTTTTCCCTTTATTTTTTAAATCATCATAAACATATTTATTTTACAACCTCTTTCAAACTGTTCCATTATTTCTAGTTCTTAGGGTGCTAATTCTGTTGCCTGCATCTGTTAACTCTCCCTCAGAGAGGCTTTTTTTCTTTTTGTGGTTGGTAAGAGGTAAGAGGTAAGAATATTCCATTCTCAGAGGAGTTTATTCATTCTATAGTAGTCATAGTTGCCCTGGATTGTGAGAGTGAAGATACCTGTTTTCAAGCTTGTTTTTACAAACATGTTTCTCCCAATGGTATCAGTGGCTCTGGACTGTTTGTTCGATTATGAATCCCACATCATGCAGGTAGAATAAATCTGGGTACAACACATACTTAACACAAACTTAAGATTTTAATTTCCTAGAGAGATGGCAGGCTTCTTTGCCACATATCTGGTCAGGGTGTTTTTCTAGCCTATGAATATATGAACTCCTAAGTCCTAGGGTCTGAACAGGGGCATCAATTCCAGCTTTCCTACCTTGTGTAGGCCTGCTAGTCAAAACCTCTTACCTCTACGTGAGCATTAAGAACCCAACCCCTGTTCATAAGTCTTATGACCCTGCATAAGTCGACCTTCTCCATATGAGCAATGGGGCCAGCAGTGCAGCTGGTGCACAGGCCCTGAAATCTCACTCATCGAGAGAGTCACTTATGTGGCCTGATTTGAAGGCTTTAGAGCAGCAACACAGCCCAAAGCATCTTCCCCTATCAGGGACCTAAAATTCTACCACCGAAGATTAATTCCTGTGAGATAAGCATTGCCCTCTTCTCTTTACATAGACAATATTCTAAATACTTGTTTTGTTCAGATTTTTTAGACAATTACACTTGTCTTGGTGACAATACCTCTGGGGACATATTTCAGAATGATGTTAGCACACATCTACTCAAATATATTGTCCCCGTCTATACTCATTTGTTTGGCAAGATCAATAAATTCACATATCAGTGTAAATTACAGAAGAGGCATTTTTTTAAAAGATTTTATTTATTTGACAGAGAGAGACAGTGAAAGAGGGAATACAAGCAGGGGGAGTGGGAGAAGGAGAAGCAGGGTTCCCACAGAGCAGGGAGCCTGATGCAGGACTCGATCCCAGGACCCTGGAATGGTAACCCCAGCCAAAGGCAGATGCTTAAACACTGAGCCACCCAGGCGCCCCAGAAGAGACATTTTACAAATTTTCAGGACATGAGCAATGAGAAATGTTTTTAACAAAATTAAAATAATCATTGTTCCTAATAGGGAGATAGTATATATTTCTTGGTTTTTGCCTATATAGCGACACTTCCTCCTATATTTTTTGGTTACAGAATTCTTTTCTGGGATAACCCATTCATGTATTTTGGGCTGAGATGAAGTTGGAGGAGTAAAGGTCCAGGCCTGGCCAACTAGTATGATCCACTCCACTGGCCTCATCTGGTCCATGAATAGGCTTTTCTGCTGGAGCTACTAAGGAAGATGGTCACCTTCAATGAGGTTTGATAAGGTAGGATTTGAGTCTGTGCCATTTTTGCTCCCACATGGAGAGAACTTGGTGAAGAATGACACAGGAGAGACAATTAAGCCAAGCAATAGAAAGAAAATGCAATAGAGACCACTATGTGTTTACTAAAATCTTTTCCTCTTATCTCTGATCACGGTTAAATTATATTTCTCTGTCCTCCCTTGCAGATGATTATAGCTATGTGACTAAACTCTGGCCAGTGGCAGTGATCCTCTATGGTCTCCCCCACTTCCATCCCTATCTGTTGGCTAGATGTAAAGTCCAGCAGAGGTCTCAGATGCCCTAGAAGTAGCAGGCTAGAAGATGAAATGGGCTCGAAGTCCTAAATTACCACATGGAAGGCTACCCACGAAACATGCTCATTAAATCTATTATGTGTACAGAAATAAACTTCTATTGTATTGAGCTACTGAGATTTGGGTGTTGTTTATAACAGCATTTAGCCTACCCTGATTAATAGAGAAATACAGAGCCCTAGTGACCTTGTTTAATCCATAGAGCCATCCAGGCTTGAAGCTAGCTACTCCTCTGGGAAATCCTTTTGCTTAAATTAGTTTGAATTGGGTTTCAGTTTCTTGCAATGAAAAGACTTCTGACTAACAGGAGGAAATACGTAAAAAAAAAAAAAAAATCAATAATACCTGAGTGTAAACTGAGTTACTTACAAAATTATTTTGCTTTCTAAGAAGAAGCAGAACAATATCAAATTCTAAGTACCTGAGAGGGCTTCAAGTATTTCTCAGCTTATATAGACCAGAAAATTTTTCCTCTAACTCAGATAATGATTTTAAATAACAGTTACATTGTAAGGGTACTTCGCTGACTCAGTTGGTTGAACATGGGGCTCTTGATCTCAGGGTCATGAGTTCAAGCCCCCCATTGGGGGTAGAGTTTACTTTAAAAAAAGTTAACATTGTTAGGTGATGGGGATTAAGTAGTGCACTTATTGTGATGAGCACCAGGGGCTGTATGGAAGTACTGAATCATGATATTGTACACCTGAATGCAATATTATTCTATATATTAACAAACTGGAGTTAAAATAAAAACTTAAAAAAATAGATACATTGTTAATTGTTGAAATAATATGCAATAGACTTTTTTCTCATCAATCATTAATATGTAATATTCCAGTCATAATTTATCACCAAGACAGATAGGTCAGTATGGGAGAATGCAAAGATAAACCAGGCCTCATAAATTTTTACCTTTAGATCAGAAAGTAAAAAACAAAAAAGAGTTAGAGATCATCTTATCTAACTGTTTCATTCTACAGATGAGAATATTATGGTCCAGAGAGGTGAAAGTATTTTCCCAAGTTCACACTGTAAGTAGCAGATAGCAAAACCAAAGTTAGAACTCAGATATTTTATAAAAGGGAGGAAGAGAATGAAAGTACAGGAGAGTGGGCATCATTGATAAAGCAAGGAACCTAAGATAGGAGGAGGAAATGAGATCTAGGGCACAAGTAGAGGAATAATCCCTAGATTTAAGGATGACTATCCCTTACATTCAAATTAGAAGAAAAGTGTGGGTATGAATTAGCTTTTAGGGGGTCTAAGGAAGATGCATTTACCATAAATATTGTTTATTGATTTATCACATTGTCTCTCTGATCTCCATTAAGAAGGGGACAATGTAAATATCAAGTATGTTCTCTCGAAAGGGAGAGGGCATCAGGTAGCCAGGAAGAGGGGGCCACAGGCAAAATCCCAGAGTTGTGGACAATGAATTTTGCCAACTTCACAGCTTAGCTGAGGCCCACTCCCAGTAACAAAAAGTCCAGGAATTAAAATTATGCCAAGAAAACTTTAAAACTATTCAAATGGACAGATTGACCCAGCACATGAGAATGGGATTTATAGAGTAAATGTGTCCCTTGGGATGAAATGGGGAGGGTACTATAAACAGAGACAAGTCCTACCAACAGCCAGACAGCTGGTAACAAAGGCCAGGCTGCACAAAGGTCTTTCTGGCTGCCCTTTTGCACAGGAGTAAGAAAACCATACATCTCTGTTGGGTCTGAGAGTGATCTGGCTACAGCATCTGTCACTCCATTGATTGCCAGGCTGGCTTCATTAGTTCTGGCTGGCTAGGCTAGGATCTCCTTTCTCTCTTACCTTTCCACATGTGTCTCTTCTCAAGCTGCATGCTCTGTCAAAGGGGCATGCTCCTCTAGTAGGGTGGATCATTCTCCAGAGAAGAGTATACTTATTATCAGAGAATAACCCAACTTCATTCAAGAGTCCCTAAATAACCTCTTAGTTCTCTTTTTTTTCCACCCTAAAGGATTATCTGTAGTGCCAACAGCACCCAGAGTAACTAAAGCCTCACAGGAAAAGAGGTTCTGGCTCTGGAATGAAAGATTTCAATGAGGGGAATCCAAAGACTTTCACACTTTCATCTAGAATGAAAAGTCAAAAAAATTAAGGACATTGTACAAACAACTGTTATGAGGACATTGACATTGTAGGATGTCCTGACCTTTGTACCTCCTCTGCATATATAATGGGGAGGCAACACAGCATCATGGGTTTTAAAAGCATTACATTATGTCTCAGATCCTCTTGTCTTCATACTTTCCTGACTTCAGTTACCATCTATGCTATATTAATGATTTCCTGTCTAGAACTCATTCTAGAACTCTTAACCCCCATACCCATCCACCTACAAGACTTCTACTTTAGTATCCCATAAACTTAAAAAATATTTATTTGGCATCTACTAAGTGCCAAGTAATGTCCCAATATGAACCTTTTTTTTTTTAAAGATTTTTATTCGACAGAGAGAGAGATCACAAGTAGGCAGAGAGGCAGGCAGAAAGAGAGGGGGAAGCAGACTCTCTGCTGAGCAGAGAGCCCGATGCGGGGCTCAATCCCAGGACCCCGAGATCATGACCTGAGCCGAAGGCAGAGTCTTTAACCCACTAAGCCACCCAGGTGTCCCCCAATATGAACTTATTATCGTCACTCTCCTGAAAGGAAAACTAGATGAAACCTTGGGGCTTACACCAGCATTTCAGTTGGACTGAAGTTGGAAGCATCCATAGGGTGTCAGGTACTATCCCAAGCATATTTATCTCTGTACCTCATTTAATGATCACACTAGTCCAGTAAAATAAGAATCATTTAAAAGGTAAAAAAACAGGTATATAAAATACATATTTCCAAAACTTTTAGGTTTCAAAGACATTTCAAAAAATACTGGGAGTTACATAGGTATACTATTTGTTTTGTTTTGTTTTTGACAAAGAGGAATACTGAAAAAATCATTTACTCTAATTTCATAAAAGATAGACTACATTACATGGAGGAAACTTAAATGCAAATTACAAAGAAGCCAATCTGAAAAACTACATACTGTATGATTCCAACTATATGCAATTCTGGAAAAGGTAAAACTACAGAGATAGTAAAAAGATTAATGGTTGCAGGGAGGGGAGGAGAGAAAAGATGAATAGATGGAACACAGGGTTTTCAGGGCAGTGAAACTACTCTGTATGATACTAATAATGGTAGATATATATCATAATACATTTGTCCAAACCACAGAACGTAAAGACCGGGAGTGAACTTTACTGTAAACTATGGACTTTGGGTAAGAATGATGTATCAGTATAGGTTAATCAATTGTAACAAATGTATCACTGTGGTGGGGGTATGTTGATAACGGGAGAGGCAGTGCAAGTTGGGGAGTAGGGTCATGTGGGAAATATTTGTCCCTTCCTCTTAATTTTGCTATGAACCTAAAATTGCTGTTAAAGAATTTTCTTTAAAAAGTTCCATTTAAATGTATATGTATGTAAAAGAACATAAACAGTCCTTTTGATTCTATAAATTTAGCTTTATGGAAAATTTGTATTGTCCTTTCTTTTCTCATTTTGCTGACAACCAATAAAAGCCTTGTCACAGGCCCCAAATGTGAGGACCACTCATTTGAGTTACTTGCTCAGGGCTCCTGGATTAAGTGATAAGTAGCTATAAGGACTTCCTTGTATTTGCATAAAGAGCCAGGTTACATCTCTCTTCTCCCACCATCTTCTAGATGCCCTATGTTAGGCAAATTAAATTATGTTGCCTTTCCTTAAAAAATGTAAAATAGCAGCTCAGGCTTTACCTTAGGGGAGCTTTAGCTCATTCAGTGGGGTTGCTTTATATTAATAAAGAAAGAATGATCATCTGTGGCCTTTCCAGAAAAAGCTAACTTTTGGAATATTTCTGTTTCTTCAGAGATAGAATAATAATTTCTGGAGAAAATATCATTTTGTCATAACCATATTTTGTGAAGCTTATAAGTTTATTCATAGTATTATCAGAATAAATCAGAAATTAGTGGACCAGGGCTTGAAATTTTAGTTTCAAGTAAAGTTTCAGAATAAACACAGTAATAATTTTCAAATTATAAACTAATGAAATCATCCCATGTATCAGAAACAATAAAAATTGGTCTTATATGTACTTTCTAATATTGAAAGAAACTGATTTTTTTAAACTATAACTAAATTTGCAAATTAAACACTACTCACTATCCCTTGATACCAAGAAGTCCTTAAGGAAGTCAAATAATACTGCTTGCTAGACCTAGCCTATTGGACTCTAGGATCATTAACATTAAAATATATATAATTTAGTATTTGGAGTGACAGGTATATTATGCAATTAATTTTTTGGTAATAAAATACCATTCAGTGAAGAAAGCAAGGCCAAAATCAGCAATCAAGGTGAAATAGATAGAAAGGCAGAAAGAAAACTGTAAGTAGTGGTGTAATTAATGTATTTGGAGTTGTGATTATTTTGATGATTATATTACATTTTCGGTCAAATTAAAACACCTTAGAAAAACAATATTAAGTTTAATCAAATGAAATTTTTATTTTTGCAGGTCAAAAAATGATCAAATATCACAATTTCATATGGTTCAAGCTAATATCTCATAGTCCTTAGTATATTTTAATTAGGTTTTTGGAAAACAAATTGTGTTTTTTCTGCAGGAAAATTATAACTTGGCTTTTGTCAAATATCACAAGGGAATCAACTAACAGAATATAATCTAAGAGAATATGAATTATTAATTATGCTAACTCGATAGCAGTCACTGAGCATCTACCACATGGCAGGTAAAGTTGTGGAGATTTGAAGCTTGCCAAGCAGACAGTTTTTTTTGTTTTTGTTTTTGGGTTTTGGTGTGTTTTTTTCTTTAAGATTTTATTTATTCGGGGTGCCCGGGTGGCTCAGTGGGTTAAAGCATCTGCCTTCGGCTCAGGTCATGATCTCAGGGTCCTGGGATCAGCCCCTTGTCAGGCTCTCTGGTCACCAGGGAGCCTGCTTCCCCTTCTCTCTCTGCCTGCCTCTCTGCCTACTTGTGATCTGTCTCTCTGTCAAATAAATAAATAAAATCTTTAAAAAAAAAAAAAGATTTTATTTATTTATTTATTTATCAGAGAGAAAGAGAGTGAGCAAGCACAAGCAGGGGGAGTGGCAGGCAGAGGGAGTAGCAGGCTCCTCACGGAGCAAGGAGCCCCATGAGGGACTCGATCCCAAGACCCCAGGATCATGACGCCTAACGACTGAGCCACCCAGGCACCCCTTCTGTGCCTTTCTTAAGTCAAGCTTTCTGCTTGGGGGGCGCCTGGGTGGCTTACTTGGTTAAGCATCTGCCTTCGGCTCAGGTTGTGATCCCAGGGTCCTGGAATGAGGCCCACATCGGGCCCCCCATCGGGCTCCCTGTTCGGTGGGAAGCCTGCTTCTCCCTCTCCCATTCCCTCTGCTTGTGTTCCCTCTCTCGCTGTCAAATAAATAAAAATCTTTAAAAAAAAAAAAAGGCACGGGAAACATATAAAACCACCTCTTTCTGATTTTTACTTCTATTGTCAAAGTGAAGTATTTGTTTTCTGTTATCAACGGAAACTGGTTAATGAAGACGCACTAACTTAATCAAGTTAATATACGAATTCCCCAGCAAAGTCAGGCTTAGCCAGTAGTTTCATATGCCAATATCAACAACCAAAGCACTTTCTGTCAAGGACTTCAACTGAATGAAGTTTCATGAACCGACAATGTGGCAAAATGTTAGCTTTAATAATAAATCTGCTAATTCTTCTTCCCTGCCCATCTTGTTCAATATTACATTCCATACTGGCAAAAAATAAGCCCTCAATAAATATTTGTTGAATGAACTAATTAGCTGATGTTGGGTCCTTGATTATAGCATAATGATTCCTGCCAGATAAAATAAGTTCGCCATGTTTATTTAGTATACATAAACTTTTTAACAAATAGTGCAAGTCACCAGAAATTCATCAAATCTAACATCTTTCCCTACCAAATAACACCAATACCTCTTAATCAGTTATTTTTAAGAATTAAATCCATATAAAGTATTAAATTAACAAATATTAGCAAATTATTTTAAATATTTAAATATTCTTTCATTGAAACACCTTATATACACCTTAATTTGTATGTATATCTTTTATGTTAGAAATATAATCAGAGCTATGTGTATACAAAAACTCTTTGTTTCTTTTATTGCCTACAATATAGTACTATGTGGCTACTTCATAAAATTGCTGTAAGAATTAATGAATTATACAAGAAAGGAATTTTAAGTACAAAGGAGTCTGTTCTAAGTGAAAATATTATTATAACAATTCTACCTCCTCGTCCAGTTATAATACACAAAAATCACTTTATAAGGCTACTTGTATATCAGCTTCCAAATAGCCTGATTAAAAAATGTTTTAATCTTTATTTTAGGCAAAAAAGGAAATCCAATTTTAATATGTTATCAAATGATTGAAAATAAAAACACTGTCAATTTAAGTATTTCAACTGCCAGGGTTCTATAGACCAGATAATAATTTTAAATAATAGTTACATTGTTAATTGTTGAAATAATATATAATAGTCTTTTTTCTCCTCAATCATTAAAATCTTATATAATATTCCAATAATAATTTATCACTAAGACAGATATTTTTCTAAGTAATGTATCACCAAACCACATTTTGTTTCTGGTGTCATCTGCCGAAATCAATCCATGTTATAAAATGACATATTAGCTAAAAACTTGATAAACTTTGGAATGAAGTTCACTGACATGATACTAAAAATAGACCCCTTTTAATTTTTTCAACAAATTTAATATGAACATGGTGATAGAAATACATTAGGATAATAGAAATTCACCCTACATTAGTTTTTAATGAATCTTAGATATCACAATTCTTTCATATTCCAAATTATAATTAGTCTTCAAAAATAATAACTACCATCCCTTGAACAGTTACAACATGCACAATACTATGCTAAGCGCTTTATATGCTTTACTTCACAAAATCCTCACAACTTTATGCAGTACTATACATATTAATTAGTATCCCCATTTTATAGAAATGGAAACTGATATTAAGAAGGTTAAGATATTTGTTGTGAACATAAGAACCAAAATTTGAATACCCCATGTCTACCTCACTACAAACCCCATAGTCTTAACAAATCATCTGATTTTAAGAAAACAAAGTCCTCAATTAGAGAAATGGAAGTCAACAAAGTTGAAATACAAAATTGGGCTAGATATAAAAAAAAGACATTACTGATTGCTAAAGACAGGAGGAACGTAAACTACACTAGGAGTCTCAAGAGTATACTTACAAAATAAGTGAGACAAATTTTCATTTTTAATAAATCCATTTCTTTTGGCAATATTTTTAAGATGACTGCAGATAATAGTCCTTTTCAGAGTTTCCTGATGAACATGTTTTTCATTCTAGACTTAAAATTCAATGCCTTTTAATCATCATGTTTTCACACCTGTGTAGTGGTTTCATTAAATAATGTATGTACTTTTTTTAAGCATTGTTAACAAGTTATCAAATATTCATGAAGAAATAAGGTATACCTTCTTAAGCTTTACACCATCATTTCTCCTCCACGAGAAATTAAGTTATTTTCACGTGATCAAAAAAATTCATGACACACATTAAAAACAAACAAGAGTCACATTTTATAAGGCAGCAATTATATTCATGTGGTACCAGTGTAATTGAAAGACAGAAGACATTTCATTTGTTAGTAACACAGAATTTCTTCCAGTGGGTTTCCTAGAGCTCATTAGATATTCCCTGGCTGATTCTCCTAAGTAATTAGATTTTAACAGGATTTTCAACAGATCAGAGCAATCTCTGTGGGTGCCAATAGAAGAGTCCCCCTCTGGCCTTACCAGCAGGGCAGAGCAGATAACATCCAGACTGGGAGTTAATAGGACAATTACTGGCCTCTTTTAAATGAGTTACATTAATGCACTTAAGCTAAATGGTTCTGCATATGATTAAATATTAACATCTGCAAAATATGAAAGCATGATATGCAATCAAGTTTTGTTGTTTTAATTTCCCCAAAGAAAGACTTCAATTGTTTATATAAATGCCTTTAAATACTATGTATTAAACACTTTTGGGATATACTAATAGAAAGTCAGAAACTATTCTCACTTAAGAGTCCTAAAATATAAGGACTTTTAGGATGAAACTTCTGGCTATGATGAAGTAACTACAAAAATAGACAAATATATGAAATAATAGTTTTTGGACATTGGACAACAGGCAGTGCAGGACAATGATCCCTGAGACAAGGAGAAATAAAAGAAGTTGTCTTCCTGAGTTGACAGAGTTGAGAATTTGGGAAAGCCAAGGTGGATAGAATTCACAGGACAGAGTACCCGGGAGGAGAGAGTACCCGGGTACCAAGGAAGAGAGTTCTGTAGATCTGCAGAGGGTACCCTTCAAGTCTCATGCTGAGTGTTGATTACCACATGCATAAGATGAAGCTATTGAAGGCTGAAAAAAGAACCACTGGAAAAAGAGCAGGTAGAACAATTGTCAGAGTTCACACAGGGCTAGGAATATTCTCACAGCTAGAGTTAAAAACAAAACAGAACAAAAAAAAAAAACCAAACAACAACAACAACAACAAAAACAGAACAAACGCCTTATAATACATAAGGCAACAGGTAGAGAATCCAGAAGGATATTGTCTCAGTAGTAGGGGCAAATTAGCTCTAGACTTAAAGTTGCTCTGGTGCCACTTAACAAAACTTAAAGGCAAATCGCAGAAGGATCAACCTATTTCCAAGTTATTTGCATGCCCAGAACAATGTTTGAAAATATTTACAGGAATAAAAAAGAATCAAGTGCTTAAACAATATAAAATTCACAATGTCTAACACCCAAAATCATTAAGTCATGAAAAGACCATGGAAGATATAAAAATGACCAAAATCAAATTTCTAAAGATGAAAAATACGCTGGATAGGATTAAGAGTATTTTGACATTGCAGACTAAAAAAAAATGGACAGTGAGTTGTGAGACAGTGAGATGTGGGACAACTTCAAGCAGCTTAATACGTGAGTAATTGAGAGTCGTAGGAGAAGAGAGGGAAGAAGGGACAAGGAAAACTATGTGAAGAAATAATGACCAAAAATTTTCCAATTTTGATGGAAATTATATATCCCCAAAAAATGAAGCTATACCAAGGTTCATCATATATCAAGTACCCTAAAACGTACTTTTAAATGCAGTGTAGATACATTTTAAATGTCTCTAGCAGAAACCAAAATATATTGGTCCAGACCTGATCCAAAGTCAGTCTCATGTTTGGTTCCTATAACACTGGCTCAGAAGATTTTTCTAAGAGTAACTTCCAATCTAATGCAAATAGTCAATTTTGCCACTAAGTATGAGAAATATTTCAGAAGTTTTATAATGAATGTTATTCTTTACTTACTAACTTTATAGAGAAATATTTCCTTCCTTTCCTCAGCTGCCTTTAAGGTGCTGGGTCCTGCCCAGGAATCTAAGGCCCAGTTGGGGTAAGGCTGTCCCTTTATCCACACCGCCAGCACCTCACCTGTCGGTGCCTGCTCAGCATTCACCTGCACCATGGCCTCTGTCTTGGAGCTCACCTGCATCTACTCAGCCCTCATCCTGCAGGATGAAGTACTGGTTACAGAGACTAAGATCAATGCCTCATTAAAACAGCCAATGTAGATGTTGAACCTTTCTGGCCAGGCTTATTTGCAAAGGCCTTGGCCCATGTGAACACCAGGAGGTTCGCAGGCAATGTAGGGGCTGGTGGACCTTCCCCAGCAGGAGGTCCTGCTCCCTCCACCACTGCTGCCCCAGCTGAGAAGAAAGTGGAAGCCAAGAAAGAAGAATCAGAGGAGTCTGATGATGACATGGGCTTTGGACTTTTTGACAAAACCTCTTCTGTAACCTGTTCGATGAAAAGCTGAACTCTTAAACTAAAAACAAATGAGGGCGCCTGGGTGGCTCAGTCCGCTGAGCAGTGAACTCTTGTTTTCCACTCAGATCATGATCTAAGGGTTGTGAGATCTAGCGGCCATGGAGCTCCAGGCTTGAGGGGAGTCAGCTTGGAGAATCTCTCTTCCCCTCTCTCTCTCAATTAAGTAAATAAATAAATCTTTAAAAAAAATAAAAATAAATGTTTCCTATTCTCATTATCATTATAAGGTTACCTAGCTTTATACTCCAAAACATTACTATAAAATACCAAATTAGGCCCCAGCAAGTGCACAGGCAGGAACCTGAACCAGACAAATAAGTGCTGATAAGCACTGACTCTGTCCTTTAATTGGCTTTTATTCACTTGGATAAAATAGGGCAGAGGATCAGTAAGAGAATCTTCCCCCTTAACAGGTCCTTACAAAATCACCATGACCTTCATGGCAAATTCAGGTCTTCATGATCCAGAGAGAAACGGGGCCTGTGTGCACAGAGAGTCCTTACAAAGAGATGCTAACCAGCTGTAACTTTTTCTTCCAAGAGAATCAAGCTAGAGGCTTAGGTTAGATCAGGAGGAAAAACTTCCTGACATTAGGATGGATTAAAAACACAAATAGTTTAGAATGTTTCTTGAAGTTGTAAACTTCATGTACTATTCTGACTATATGATATGGATATATTTCCAGCAAAAGATGACATACACCTGACCTATCTTTTCTATAAGTCTGGGAACTCTTGATTGGTTGAAATGATACTTGAATTATTTAGGCTGAGCCACAAGCTCCATACCAACTCTCAAACAGCACAAAAAAGCTTGGTGTATGTCTGCAGGAATATTCGGATAGCCTTTTTGTTTTGAATTTTACCTCTATTTGTTCGTTCACAAGTTTACTTCTGTATTTTTATTCTCCTTCATGGAGTTTTCAAATGTCTGTGTCTTTCTTTCTGTACTCAAAGTATTCCAGAGATTTTAGGTTGAAACAGAACTTTTTTCAATCTTAATTACACTTGAAGGGAATTTGGAAAACTTGCTATCTAAAAGAATTCTTTGGGCTGCCCCAGATGGTTAAGCACCTGCCTTCCACTCAGGACATGATCTCCAGCCCCACCGCAGACTCCCAGCTGAGCAGGGAGTCTGCTTCTCCCTCTCCCTCTACCTCTCTTCCCGCTTGTGCTCTCTCTGTCTCTCTCCCTCTCAAATGAATGAATAAAATCTTTTTAAAAATAAAATAAAATAATTCTTGGAGTGTATTGATCATTTTCTGAACTTTTTGTCTAAATCTGATTTTTATACATCAAATTTACTTAACACTAGAACATAAAAATAAAGACCTCACAAAGATACATAGAAGAAGTTAATCAATTTTAGAAAATGTGTTGAATCAACCTGAGGAAAGAGATTATATTAGTCATACTGAGACCCACAGGAAAACCAGCATTTATTTGCAAAGACATCAAAGAAATCAAACAATTGGCCTAAATGAATTATAGTGGACTCCAGTTTCCCTTTTCTTACTCCTTTTGTGAGATTTTTCAGGCCTGTTTTACACAATGAACTTGAAATACTTTGGTAGTAAGCATATTTATGATTGGTCCAGTAGACATTTAAGTATGTTCTACTAAAATAGAGCATCAACTGATGTAAGAAAAAATAAGGATAATACACATGAAAGAGCACAAAGGGTAATATTCCTGTGGCTAACTGCATGATTTTTGAAATACCGGAAAGCAGAACTAAAATCTACAAGTTGAAGTTGCAGGAAGATAAATTAGGCCCAATATAACACTATAACTTTCTAACAGTCTAAATTCCTAAACTTTCTAGAGATCAAAGATCAAGTGTCCTATCACTCTAAATGTGCAAACACTGGCCATTTGCAGGGATTTTGTAGACTGAATTCAAGTGTTGTGTAGGAGATTAGATTAGACAACATTTAATCTTTAAGTCTTTCTAAACATTCAGGTGATCTAATTCTATGATCCTAAATGCTTTGGTGTTCATACTAGGAATTTCCTTTGCCTTAATTTCTCCATAGGATGACTGTAATGCCTGTCCCTTTATTGTATATAGGAAATATTGGACTATACGGCGACCTAGGGTAGTTCTGGTTCTATCACTAATTTGTTGGGTAATTTTGAACAAATCATTTTTCTTTCTTAGTTTTGGTTTTGTCATCTGCAAGTGTGGCCTGGAGGCTCTAAACACATGTCTCGAGTTCATTCCACTTTATAGACTTTGCTTTCCCAAGTCTCTGAATCTTACCTATATATCAGCCTAGAGACTTGCTAGTATAACCAGCCAAAATTCTGTTTCTCTCATTCAGAAAAAAGTAACATCTCTGACATTATAATTCCATGTTGTTGATGTGGAAAATCGTACAATCAAAACTGACTTTCAGGCACTTGATGTAATGAATGAGCACTGGGTGTTACATGCAACTGATGAATCACTAAATTCTACCTCTGAAACGAAAAAAACAAAAACAAAAAACAAAAATAACTGACTTCTACCTTTTTGCTTCATCCATACCCATTCATAGTGATCAATCATAAAGAAAGATCCTTGAAGTTTCTCTAGTTATCAGTGAATAACCTTCACTCATCAGCTCCAACATTCAACTCGCAGATTGTATTACCAAACAGTTTACATCCCTGATAAGAATCATATTGCCCCTGCTCCCAAAGTAACTCTGTGCTACAATCCTAAGAAAGAGCAAGTAAATGAGCTCTGAGTTCAAATAAAATTTTTTGCCATTACAATATTTTAAAAATATTAGTTGTACCATTTACTGCTGCTTCTAAAATAAATATAGAGAGAATATTACCAAGAGACATGTTAAACGAACCACTCTGAGAAATATGCTAAATACAGGACAGAAAAATGACGAATTCTTTTCTTACAGCAACTCATCAAAATTGACTGTCTAGTCATTTGCATACCCCTAACTCTAAGCTAAATTCAGAAGCAATCTTATTAAAATGAGAAAACTCACCCACCAGCTTAATATTCTCTTAATATTCCAGCGTTGACATTATATTCTTCTGTAGTACAATTAGAGATAGGTTTTTATAGATTTCTTCTCTTAAGATTTCATTCATTTGATGTAAAAACTCTACTTCAAAAACAATCAAAATAAAACCGAACTCTTATTTCACGCCATAGGATTGGTTGGTTGTGAAATCTAGTTGCCGAATGTTTGAAGTCATTATGGAAAAATTGACATTTCTTATTGTGCATTGCCTACTTCATGCTGTTCTCTACCTCCTGAAGATGTTTTCTTTTTCTTTCTTTTTTTTTTTAAGTAAGCTCTACATGCAACGTGGGGCTTGAACTCATGACCCTGAGATCAAGAGTTGCATGCTTCACTGACTGAGCCAGCCAGGTACCCCCAAAAGATATTTTCTTAAAGGACTGAGACCACCAACATAACCTACCTCTCCTATCTACCATCCAGAAATACTCAGGTAAGAAAAAAAGAATTATGGATGGATAAATAACAAGAAAAGCCTACCCTCAGTAATTATTAGATTCAGAAATAAATTAAAATAATGGCATTTGTATGGCATTTTATGTTTTTTAATATATTTATTTATTTGATAGAGAGAGAGAGAGCGAGAGAGGGAACACAAGTAGAGGGAGTGGTAGAGGGAGAAGCAGGCTTCCCGCTGAGCAGGGAGCCTGATGTGGGGCTCGATCTCAGGACCCTGGGATCATGACCTGAGCCGAAGGCAGATGCTTAACAACTGAGCCACCCAGGCACCCCTGTATGGCACTTTAAACACTTTAGAATTAATGCCTATGATTTTACTTGATGTACTGTTAACCTTTTAAGGCTACATAAGGCATGAACTCCCATTCACAGGAAGGGAAAATGAAACAGAAATCACTTGACTGGTCACACAATGAGCTTGCTGTGGACTGAATTATGCCTCACCCCCCAATTCATATTGAAACCCTAACCCCCAATGTGACTGCATTTTGGAGACAGAGCCCATAAGAAAGTAATTAAAGGTAAAAGAAGTCATAAGGATTGGTCCCAGATATGAAAGGATTAGTATTCTTACAAGGACAGCACTCTCTTACTGTCTCTGAAAGCACGCAAAGAGGTTAGGTAAGCATATGGCAAGATGGCAGCTGCCTACAAGCCAGGCAGAGTCCTCACCAGAAACCAACCATGCTGAAACTCTAATCTGGGATTTCTAGCTTCCTGATCTACAAGAAAATAAATGTCTGTTGTTTAAACTACTCAATCTATAGTATTTTGTTATGGTAGCCCAAACTAAGAGCTAGTGATCAGGAAACTTCTCCTAACACCAAAGTCTTTTGACTCTTTGTCCTGTCCTATATCAGCATAGCAGAGTGGTCAGCATTGAAGTACTGAGAATGATCATTTAATTCCCAAGCAATTTTCCCTGAACTTATAAATGCGACCACCCCAAAAGCTGCTATGTCTTCACCTTCCATCAAATAACAGAATTATTGTTGTCATGAAGATACTCCTAGAGGGGAAAATGGAAACATCATCATACATGTGTGACAAATCCCGTGGCTTTCTCTCTAGCAATAAACTTTTAAAGAATTCCTTTAAAAAAAAAAAACTATACTTGCTATTGGGGAATGATTTTCTTATGCTCAATGTTTCCTTCCTATGGATAGCGCTAAGCCCTCTCTCCACTGCCACTGAAACTTAACTGGTACATTTTTGTAAAGAATCACTCCAGTGCTTGCTTTGGCAGCACATATACTAAAATTGGAACGATACAGAGAAGATTAGCATGGCCCCTGCGCAAGGATGACACGCAAATTCATGAAGTGTATCCTTATTTTTTGGATAAAGAAGATGTGGTATATATATACAATGGAATACTATGCAGCCATCAAGAGAAATGAAATCTTGCCATGTGCGATGACGTGGATGGAACTAGAGGGTATTATGCTAAGCAAAATAAGTCAATCAGAGAAAGACAATTATCATATGATCTCTCTGATATGAAGAATTTGAGAGGCAGAGCGCGGGCTCGTTGGGGGGGGGGATGAAACAAGAGGGGATCAGGAAGGAGACAAACCATAAGAGACTCCTAAACTCACGAAACAAACTGAGGGTTGCTGGGGGGTGGGGAGGTAGGGATAGGGTGGCTGGGTTATGGACATTGGGGAGGGTATGTGCTATGGTAAGTGCTGTGAAATGTGTAAGCCTCATGATTCACAGACATGTACCTTGGGGCAAATAATACATTATATGTTAATTTAAAAAAAATAACTCTAATTGACTCTTTTTTTCTCTTTAGATGAGTTTGTCCAGCAAAAGCACAAATTCCTTGTTCTTCTGTGTTAAAAATCTCACTTCAGTAGTCGTTTCATGTAAAGAAGCCCAGGACCTAGTAGATAAGTGTATCTGAAGTCAGGATATTGTTAGAAAATTTGGCTCCCACGCTAAGCCAACTTAGTCAACTTTATTGTCAGTAATAAAGGTGATATTTTGGCTCCAGTGTTTATTGTTTAATTTTTAAGCTTTCTCGAATTATTCAGAAAGAGGAAAAGCAGTGTGTTATTTAATGCAAGTCCTTCCAGAGACCACCAGCATAACTGCAGGACAAACCTTTGTATTCTATTATCTCTACCATTTGAGAGGCCAGGAGAAAACATGTACCTTAATGGAGGTGGAATTATCCTTGCAATGACTGCAGTAAATGTTTGTTGAAGGGGAAAAAAATGGAAAGAGAAGATATACCATATATACCCAGTTTTAATGGAAAGCCTATTTCTGCCATATACATTAGAGAAATTGTTCAAGAACAGTTCATCCATGTGAAAATATTAGCACTGTAATTCTGCCAAGGTCAGTAAGACCTAGTGATTTGCTGAGATATCACCTTCATTTCACCAGGTAAATAAAGGCTCCTTTTTCAGTATGTCCTATCCAAGAAGGTACTCCATAGCAACAGTTAAATTATGAATACAGCACATATGTTCCATACCATATCATTTACGGCACAATTTAGCATAGACATAATGCTTTGTAACAAACTACAATACCATTCACAAAATGCATTTAAATAGCATAATTTAGTTCATTAAATTCAGTCATTTACAGTAAATCAAAATCATCATAGGAATTGAAGAGAGTACACAGTTGTTTGTTTGAATAGTTAAGCTAGGTAAGTCAATTTCTTTTTGAAGGTCAAGGACAGAGTTGTTTCCACTTTCTGTTATAAAAAAGATACAGCTGGTGTCAGAAGATAATTTAATGTCACCTCAAAATGATCAACCCTCTTTTTTTTCTCCCTTCTCCCTCTCCTGGTTGCATATCATATCACTGCCACTACTGAAATATATCCAACTCCTGAAAACATTTTATGTACTAGTTAACTAGAATGAGTCTGCAGACTTTAGAAAATCTCAAATGCACAAATTTCTTCAAATTTTTACCAAACAATGTATATTTGGCCCTGAGAAAGTTTCAAACACTAGATCATAGTACATGTAATCATTCTTTTATCTGTTTTTCATACCATATTGCAAGTACCATGTGAGTAGGAGGCTAGTCAACCATACTTAAGATTCCTACAACCTAGCACAGTGTTTGTTGGTTGTGAATTCCTTGAAAGCAAGGATTGGTTCTTTATTAGTATTATTCTTTATGGCCCTTACCATAATGCTTCACACATACTCAGTAAATATTTGTTGATTTAAAACTCTTTGGGGGTGTCTCCTTGGTTCAGTCAGTAGAGCATGTGACTCTTGATCTCAGGGTCATGATTTCAAGCCCTATGTTGGACCTACAGAATACTTAAAAAAATAAAAATAAAAATAAAAAATAAAAATCTTTTTGGAGGGGTTTACTTCAAGATATATTTTGTAAGCATACAAATTCAGTATATTTTTATTGTCTAAGTAAAGTAGTGCCCAGAATTACAAAGACTAAGAAAAGACAGCCTCCAGAATTTAACACAAATTATTTGACCTGATCTCATTGTTTCACTGTGCAATGCAGTCTAAGCAAAACCATAATCCAGGTGTCTTCGCCTTACATAAGTCTTTTTCTTAGCCTTCGCCTGAAATGATTTCACCACAGACTCAGTAGTAATCAACAGTATGAGGATTTAAGCTCTGGTATAGCTGCTTTAAAGCCAACACTATCTAGACAGCATTCATACATTTAGCATTTATCTAGACATTTGACAATTTTATGTGTGCCTGGCACTAGGCACTGTGTTAAATGCAGAGGATATAGACTCAAGACCTGAACTCTGTTTTCAAGCTGCTTAGAATCTAGTCAGGCACGCTGTCAACAGTGCAGTGTCTAAGGTGAGCACAAAGTACTCAGAGAAAGAGCACAATATCCTGATAATAAGATATCAATTCCCTTTACTTGGCACTACCCACCCATATAAAGAAATGATTTCCATTCTCAGCACATTTTGAGAGGGCCAATGATACACTGGAGGAAGTCTAAAAGAGAGCTGCCAGGTGGAAGGATTGCCTTCTCACATTTCCTCCCCTCAGGTTACCTCTTCCCTTCCTTAAAGAGGAGAATGGGAAAGACTGTTGGAAGCTCAAGGGGAAATGTTTTCTTTTCTTTTTTTTTTTTTTTAATTCAAAGTAACTGTTCTTAAAAGTATCCGAGTATTGCTAGAGTGAGTAATTCTGGTTTAAGGAACCATGTCCAGGTCCATTACCATGAACAGCCTCTAACTGTATTAATCCCCTATGTTGAGAGTATCAGTAGCTCAACAGAACCCGAGCAATAAAAATACAAATTCCTTAGACTACATTAAAGATCTCGGTCATCTGGCTTCCGTCTTGTCCCTCTTTGTAACAGAGACTACAGCTTCCTAATCCATTTCCCCTTCTTCTATTAGTAATAAAAATTTTAGCTGGAGACGAAGCCACCAAGAAAAAAAGATGATGCTTCCCCGTTTCCCCTACAGCTAGGTGTGGCCATGTGACTAAATGGTATGCAAGTGGAAATGTCAGGTTGCAACTTCTGGGAACCTTAAGAGACAAAGGATGTCTACTCATCCTGCTAATTGGGACATGAATGTCATGACTAATGCTCCATCCTGGACTTTCATGACAAGGGCCACACCCTAAGGATGGTGAAGCAGATAGCTGGTAGGAAGTGGGTCCTTGATGACTTTGTGGAACAGAGTCAACATACCAGTCCTGGATTGGCCACCTCCAGGTTTTTAACTGAAAGGGATATCATTTTTCTATCTTATTTTAGCCACTAAATTCAGCCACTGTTGGCAGACTGTTATTTGCAACCTCCCTTTGCCCCAGATCCTCCTCTAGTAGCCTGCTATAAGCCAGGCACTGTGCTAAGTCTCCAAAATATTATCTTACTGAATCCTAACAAATACTCTATTAGGTAGCTACTATGATTAGTTCCATTTTACAGATGAAGAAACAGACTTAGAAAGATGAATTTTTTGCTAACAAGAAGCCAGATTTTTGAGCCCAGGCAGATTGTCCCCAGAGGCTATGCTCTTAATCTCCATGCTATGTTACCTGCCTTAGACTGAACTACTTTCCCTATTCCAGGTCTTTACTCATATTCTTCCCTTGGCACCTAAAATGACTTTCTGACTTCCTGACGTCCTTTCCTTTCTAAATGTCCCCTTCCAAATAAAGACTCTGATGCAGAATAGAAATAAATCCCTCCTCAAATGAGTCCATTGTACTTTGACTATGCCTCCACTACATTACTTTGCATATCCTGCCTTGCAATCTCATTAGTTGTGTTATGTGCCAGTTTTCCTCAATATATTTTAGGTCCTCTGAGGACAAGAAACATATTTTTTTTGTTCTTGTATTTCCCACAGTACCTAACAGTAAAATTCAATTAATGTTATTTGAATTGCTAAAAAAATTTCTCATTGAAAGATCGGAGTTTTTGACTATCTTATAATGAAAGACAAGTAGTGGTTGTAGTCCTAAATAACTGAAACTCTATAATAACAGCACTGTCCAACAGAACTTTCCACAATGATGAAAACATTCTATACCTATGCTATCTAATATAGTAGTCACAGTATGTGGCACTTGAACTGTCTGTGGTGTTTCACTGTACGAAGCACTTGAAATATGGCTAGTACAACTGAGGAAATAAAACTCTTTATTTTGTTTAATTTTTTAAACATATTTTATTTATTTCATTTAATTTAAATAATTTAAATGTAAACAGTCACATGTGAATAATGGGTACTATATTAGAGGCTGCAACACTAAAGACTGTGTTGAAGCTTTAGAAAACAGCTCCATCATGCTTTATATAGAATAAATGCTCACTAAATGTTTGCTATAGGACTTTGAATCGGATTGAAGTGAATAACAATCTAAGTACACATAATCTGTGTAGATTGAAAAAAAAAAGACTGAAAAAGGGAGAAACTTCAAGAAATTCGAGGATGACATGGAAAAAGATGAAGTTGAAGCATCGTCAACCAAAAAACACCAAAGATCATCATTTGCTGCGGAAGAGAACCTTCGACTAATTTTGTCCTTGCTCAAGCAGTCTGAAAGAGGTATGTCAAGATGAGCAATTATAGGGGCGCATAGGTGGCTCAGTGGGTTAAGCCTCTGCCTTCAGCTCAGGTCATGATCTCGGGGTCCTGGGATCGAGCCCCGCATCGGGCTCTCTGCTCAGCGGGGAACCTGCTTTCCCCTCTCCCTCTGCCAGTCTCTCTGCCTACTTGTGATCTCTTTCTGTAAAATAAATAAATAAAATCTTAAAAAAAAAAAAAGATGAGCAATTATATGATGTATAAACCCAGTTTAATAAAGACTGGGCTGGCATCCATTTACAAAAACCTCCAGAGGACACTGAGTTTTCTCATGCTGTCTTTAAAGAAACTGTCTGTAAAATGTTGGGATGGATCTCACTAGGCTGAAAAGAGTAAGTCCAGATCACTCTACTTAACAATGATTCATTGTAAATTCCATTTTTATTTGGTAGGGAAATGACAGAAACTCATTCACTCCTGGTTACAGCAGTTCAGAGCAAAAAACCTTCTAGCTATACCCGCAGGACAAAATCTAAACTTTAGGCCCCTTTGGAATTTTTTATCCTTGCTTTTTTCCACACTGAGATGGAACACGAAAGAATGCAGTTAGGACCCACACTGTTAAGTGAGCTCCTCCCAGCCTAGCCATTCTGAGTGTGACCTTTCACCAGGTCCCTGGCATAAGACAGTGGCCGCTCCTGGAGTAAAGCCAGAATGTAAGATGAAAAGCCACATGCGGAGGATGACGCAAGGGAAACAATCATGACTCTCATATTGAGAGCCAGAAAGAAATTTGAGGTCTTATGCACACTACTAGTTCCTAAGCTTGGGTATTTTATTTAGCATAATAACTCCCTTAACATTTTATTTTTTTAGGATTTCCAGCCACAGAAGAGTGAGCATACCAGTAATCAAACTTTAGGTATGCCACTCTGCACTATCCAGAGATGGTGTGGTCCTCAGTTCTCAGAATAACTTAAAGGGAGACTTTTACAATGTCCAGAGCCCTTGATGTCCTACAGATGAAGGAGGAGGATGTCCTCAAATTCTTTGCAGCAGGAACCCACTGAACATGGCACCAACCTTGATTTGCAAATAGAACAATACACTTACAAAAGTTGAAGTGATGGCATCTACATCTTAAATCTGAAGGGGACCTGGGAGAAACTTCTGCTGATGGCTTGTGCCGTTGTTACCATTGAAAACCTGGCTGAGGGGCACCTGGGTGGCTCAGTTGGTTAAGCGTCTGCCTTCAGCTCAGGACATGATCCCAGAGTCCTGGGATTGAGACCCATGTCAGGCTCCTTGCTCAGTGGGGAGTCTGCTTCTCCCTCTCCCTCTGCCTCTTGTTCCCCCTGTTCGTGCTCTCTCTCTCTCAAATAAGCAAAATCTTAACGAAAAGAAAAGAAAAGAAAAAAGGAAGGAAGGAAGGCAGGACAGAAGAAAACCTGGTTGATGTCAGTGTCATGGCCTCCAAGAATACTGGCCAGTGGGCTGTCCTGAAGTTTGCTCCTGGAGCCACTCCTCCTGCTGAGTACTTCGCTCCCAGAACCTTCACAAACCAGATCCAGGCAGCCCTCCAGGGGCCACATCTTCTGGCCTACTGATCCCGGGGCTGACCACCAGCCTCCCACAGAGGCATCTTAGGGCTACCTGCCAACCAGCCACTGCTCTGTGTAACACAGACTCTCCTCTGTGCTATGTGGACACTGTCATCATGTGCAACAAGAAGAGAGCTCAGTGGGTCTAACGTGCTATGTGATGGCCGGGAAAGTTCTGTGTGTGTGTGCCACCATCCCTCATGGACACCCACAGGAGCTCATGCCTGATCCATTTTGACAGAGACGGATTGAAAAGGAAGAGCAGGCCACTGCTGAAAAGGCCACAACCGAGGAGGAATTCAGGGTGAATGGACTTTTCCAGCCCAAGTAAACGGCTTGAGTTGACGGCTACTGAACCCAGGTTACAGACGGGCCTGAAAGCACACAGGTGGTCTCTGTGCCTATTCAGCAGTCCCCTACTAAAGACCAGAGCCCCTGGCCTGCCAACAAGACTGGTCTGCAGCTCCCATTGCTCAGGCCACTGAATGGGTAAGAACAACAGTGAGTGGTCTTACGCTGTTCTTCCATAGGCTCTAAAACAACATGGAAAGTGTCCCTGGGTAGCTTAGTTGGTAAAGCATCAGACTCTTGATCTGATCAGGAGTTCAAGTCCCATATTGGGTGTGGAGCCTACTTAAAAAAATGTAATAAATAAATAAATAAATAAATAATAAAACAGAACATGGAAATAAGGTGGATAGAAAATAAACATCAGTTTCTTACCAAACAAACAAACAAACAAAAAAACCCTTTGGATATAAAATGCTTTTACTGTTCAACTCAAGGGCCCATTCAGTTCAACAAATGTTTTCGTAGTTCCTACCATGTGATCGATAAGTGCTGAGAGCACAAGGAGGAATACAATGACATATGTAACAAATATTGGAACTTTCTATAACAATGCCTTATGGAGCACAGATATTTTTAAAATCACTGCCATGTTTTTACAGACTCTATTTCAGTTGCTTCAATAGCCTCTGTGAAATTGGTATTATTTTCCCTGGTTTTCAAATGAAGAGATTGCAGCCCAAAATGATTAAACAACCTGCCTATTTGCACAACTTATAATTGCCATGCTCAGATCCAAATCCAGGTCTATCTAAATCCAAAATGTGTGCTCTTCTCACTAGGCTACTTTCTTCCCCCGTCCACTCCCAAACACAACTGAAAGACCATATACTCAGAGTGTAGCCCCCCAAATAATATCAAATCTCTTTAGGGCCTGTGACAGCTCAGTCTCTCACCAGTCGAAGTAACTGCTACTGATAATAACAATGATTTATTCAATGTGTACTAGAGCCAAGCATTTATCATACTTTACCTCCTCCAGCATCACAGTTATCCTATAAGGCAGATATTATTAACATTATTATTGTTACCTAACAAATAAAAGAAACTGAGGCCCAGGGAAAGTATTTGAGTTGGCCAAGCCATACACTACTAAAGGAAAGAATTAATGGATCAAAACTAGACCCCATTAGCTCCAAAATCAATACTTTTTCCACTAACCATTTTGCCTTGGAAAACACTCTGAAAGTAGAGTAAACTCCAGATTTAATACTAGGCCTTGTCCTTTCTGGGGAGGGTGAGAGGATCTTCTTGATTACCTAGCAGAAGGGCGTTCAGAAGAGGAAACCCACTAATACATGCGTGATAGGGGCACCAGTGTGGCTCAATCATTAAGCATCTGCCTTTGGCTCAGGTCATGATCCCTGTGTCCTGGGATTGAGCCCCGTGTCAGGCTCCCTGCTCAGCAGAGCCTGCTTCTTTCTCTCCAGCTCCCCGCTGCTTGTGTTCCCTCTCTTGCTGTCTCCTTCTGCCAAATAAATAAAATCTTTAATTAAAAAAAAAAAAAGACATGCTTGAGAAAGCTCAAGCCAACCAGATTCCAAGTTAGAGGATGAAAGGCTCCATAAACATCAGGAGAGCATCAAAGTCCTCCAATAAATAAGATACGGATTACCATTGCTGAAAGTGGTGAGAAGCACAGAGATTTGGAGCCAATAAATCTGATTTTGAATCCTGGCTCTGTCATTTACTATGCACGTGATTTTAAGCAAGTCATTTCAATCTCTTTGAACCTCTGTTGTTTTTGTATCTGCCAATGTGAATTATCCAACTTACTAATGGGAAGTGCTTTGCAAAAAGAATTGACAGGAGTTTTGGGGGGTTCTTTTGTTTTGGTTTGGGTTTTGTTGTTGTTTTTTGGTTTTTGGTTTTTTTTTAGAGAGAGAGAATGCATGCACATGAGTGGAGGGGCAGAGGGAGAGGGAAGGAGAATCCCATGCAAGTTCCCACTCCATGTGGGGCTCATCTCAGGACCCTGAGATCATGACCTGAGCCAAAATCAGAAGTCAGATGCTTAAGTGACTGAGCCATCCAGGCATCCCAAAAAGAACTGACAGGTTTTGTTTTTGTTTTTGTTTTTGTTTTTTTAAGATTTTATTTATTTATTTGTTAGAGAGAGAGCACAAGCAGGCAGAGTGGCAGGCAGAGGCAGAGAGGGAAGCAGGCTCCCCGCTGAGCAAGGAGCCCGATTCGGACTTGATCCCAGGACCCTGGGATGATGACCCGAGCCGAAGGTAGCCACCTAACCAACTGAGCGACCCAGGCATTCCAAGAACTGACAGTTTTTTGGGTTTTTTTTAAGATTTTATTTATTTATTTAACAGAGAGAGATCACAAGTAGGCAGAGAGGCAGGCAGAAAGAGGAGAGGAGGCAGGCTCCCTGCTGAGCAGACAGTCCAATGCAGGGCTCTATCCCAGGACCCTGAGATCATGACCTGAGCCAAAGGCAGAGGCTTTAACCCACTGAGCCACCCAGGCGCCCCAAGAACTGCCAGTTTTAAGAACACACAATATGCCAGGACCTGAACTAGATTGGGATATTGTGATAAGATTGAGAAAGCATAACATGTAAAACCCCTTAACACTAATAAGAACCATGAGATACTATTTTACTAGTATCCCCCTTTTTTATAGAGAATGAAATTGAGGTATGGAGAAGTGAAATATTTTGCCCAAGGTTTCACGACCAATAAATAAGTGGTAGAGCTATGACTTGAAGCCAGGAGCCTGGCTCTAGAGACAGACTCTAGACACCTCCCTGTAGTGGGTTGCTCTGGAAAACCAGGGAACAGAAGCAGGAGCAGGACTAAAAAAGGTAAAGCTGGAAGCTGACACTCAAGTTGAAGCTAAGAAGCCTGGAGAAAAATGACTAGCCTAGAGTAATAAGGGTCAAACAAAGCACTAGACTAAAACCAAGTAGGGAGGCAGCAACTTGGGGACCACAAATACCACCAAATGAGAAGTCAAAGGACTCAACCAATAAGAAATAGAAGAATCCAAAAGAAAAAATGGGAAAAGACTGAGGAAGAAAAATACTAATAGATAATAAATATATGGAGATGTCAATACCAAGTTGTTAATAGGAAAGAAATTGTGAGTGGGCATGGGGAGTGTGCTATACGAAAAAAAAAACTTCAGTTTTTCTTATGTCTCAATATTACTTAACTCTGATCAAGGACCAGTGTTGCTTTTGCAACTTTAAACTTAATAAAAATAAGAATGTTGAAATACATCACAAAACAAAAAAAATTCAGTAGATCTAGATGGAAGAGCAAGGTAGAAAAAGTAAAAACCCAATTAAATTGGCTTGGCATACCAGGGCACCTATGGGATCAGAATCCAGGGAGACACAGTTGGACAAGAATGGCAGAGCTGAGGGGCGCCTGGGTGGCTCAGTGGGTTAAAGCCTCTGCCTTTGGCTCAGGTCATGATATCAGGGTCCTAGGATTGAGCCCCGCAACGGGCTCTCTGCTCAGCGGGGAGCCAGCTTCCCACTCTCTCTCTGCCTGCCTCTCTGCCTACTTGTGATCTCTCTCTCTCTGTCGAATAAATAAATAAAATCTTTAAAAAAAAAAAAAAAAAGAATGGCAGAGCTGGAAGTTACCTTAGATAATGTATACTCTGCTTTTCCACTTCATTTTTTAAATAAGGGAAACTGAGGACCAGAGAGAAAAGAGTGGTAAGTCTAATGTCATACAAACTTGCTGCCAGGGTTTAGGCAGTTCAGACACTGTGGATTAAATAAAAAACAGGCTAGGATGGAGAAACAAGTGCCAAAGAGAACACATTTCCTAACAATGGTCATAAAAACTAAAAAAAAAAAAAAAAAAAAAAAAAAAAGTCAAAATGTAGGGCAAACATTCCCATGCACTTGTCAATGTGCAGAGTAGATTTTTCTGACTTTCATCTAAACTTGATCTAGAGACTCTTATCTATCAGCTTTACTCTCCACCACACTGGTATGCAACAAGGAGGCAATGCGCCAGCCAGTAACTCCATGCCTACATTCTCCCAGTTTTCAGTCCAGCAAAAAAGGAAGCACCTCTTCCTGGTGCTCCCATAGGAGTTTAGGGCGTTGGAACAATGTAGGTCTTGCTCTCTGTGCGCAGACAACAATGTTATCAGGAAAAGTAACTATGTGAGGTGATGGATGTGTTAATTAATTTGACTGCAGTAATCATTACACAATGCAAATGTCTATCAAGTCATCACACTATGACTTTTAAATATATACAATTTTATTTGTCAATTATATCTCAGTAAGACTGGAAAAAATAAAGGTATTAAAAAAAACAAAAAACAATTTATTAGCAAGACCTAATGCTCTTGATTGGCCATGACTGAGTCATATGGCCTATTACTAATGGAGCTACACTGGAAAGAGATAGTTCTCCAAAATATATTTGGGTAGCTTTCAGAAATAATGAGGAGCCGAAAAAATAAATATCTATCGGAGATAAAGTAAAAAATTTTAAAACAAATTAATAGCAAAACACCAAATAAGGAAACAGACATTTTTATGTATTCTTTTGAGCGAGCAAGTTGGCAATATCTACTTAAAATTCAAATGCACTTCCTTTTTGCCTAATTGTACTTCAAGAAATTTATCCTATAGATAAACCTAACAATGCACAAACATTTTATTTAAAGGATGATCACTGAGGCATTGATTGTAATGGCAAAACACTGTCCATTAATATGGAAGTTGTTAAATTTTGATACATTCATAGAGACGAATATTACACAATTATTTTTTAATGAGGTACATCTATCTGTTCTGGTATGGGAAATTGTTAAGAGAACAAAGTAAATTGTAAGAAAATAGGTAAATACGATCCTGCTTGTGTAAATACATAAAAATATCTGGAAGAATGTTTTTTTAAATGTGTAACACTGCTTATTACTGGGAAAGAAGTATAAGGGAGTTAAGAGTGGCAGGAAGAAAATACTTTCAATTTATATACTGTGGAATTTTAATTTGTTTTTCTGAGTACTCATGGTTTTTACTACTTTAAAAAGTTAGACTTAAAAAAAACAAGTTAGTCTAAAAACACCTGTTTCTTTGACTATTAACATGACTGACAATTCGTGCCATTGGTTCTAAAGAACTAAAACATTTTGTTCATATGTGCTGGGGAAATTTATTAAATGGGATCTCACCATGAGATTCTACATACTTCCAAAAAATAGGCAAATCTTGTTAAAAAGCAATATAATATTTTCATGCTAATCTAGCAAATTATCTGGGCTACTGAGTCAACTTGGTTCATTTATTTACTTTGCTTATCGGTCAGACCAGCCCATCACAGAATTTTGCCACTATAAATTGGCCCCTGGACTGACTCATTTAAGCAGGCAGCAACTCCATCAAACCCAATAATTAATCGGGCAGTCCTCCTCCATATGTCACTATGACTATTCATTAAAGCAATGCATATGGCTCTTACCTACACGTGCTAGCTTTTTGCTTTTATTCATGGTTCAACAAATTTATGAACCTCAGATCCAGCAGAACAAAGAAAAATCAGTATAGAAGGTATTATAATTAGGTTGACAGTTTAAAATTAGATAAGAAAAACTAAAATTGAGAAGAGATGTTGTCATTAACAGTACAATTCATGACACAGCAAACATCTGTTGATTGCCTTCTGTGTGCAAGGTACAAGGCTAGACTCTAGTAACATGAAGAGATACCCATGACCCTGTCCATGCCACAGTATCACCTTTTATTTGAGAAGATAGCATATGTATTGAAAAGAATAACTAATGTACAAGTTATCACTGGCAAGTGTCATATACTTCTAATTATCAAGATTCTCATTTAATATGTATAAAGCATCTTGGAATCATAAATAAGTGAAATATATCATACTGTGTATAGTATATATAGTGTAAGAACTATCACTAAACTTAAAGTATTATTATTAATTGAATATGTTCCCCCAAAATTCAAATGCTGAAATCCAAAACCCCCAATGTAATTGTATAAGGCCCTCATGAATAGGATTAGTATCCTCATAAGAAAAGACACAAGAGCTTACTCCATCTCTCTGCTCTTCACCCCATGTGAGATATAATGAGAAGCTGTCAGTATGCAACCCAGAAGAGAGCCCTCACCAGACCCTGACCATGCTGGCATCCTGATCTTGACTTCCAGCTCAAGAACTGTGAGAAATAAATTTCTGTTGTTCATAGGCCACCCCATCTATGGTACTTTATGAGAGCAGCCCAAATGACTAAGACAAGTTAAAGACAACATTTTAGGGGCACCTGGGTGGCTCAGTTGGTTAAGCGTGCCTTCAACTCAGGTCATGATCTCAGGGTCCTGGGATTGAGCCCCATATCAGGCTCCTTGCTCAGTAGGGAGCCTGCTTCTCCCCCTCTGCCTGCTGCTCCCCCTGCTTGTGCTCTCTCTCTCAAATAAATAAGTAAAATCTTTAAAAAAAATTTTTTTCCCAAGGTAAGTGTCAAGGCCACACTTCCAAAGCAGGCAGTCTGTCTCCAGAGTTTATGCCCACGTAGTGAGTACATGATATGTATTCTCTAAATTATCATTTCGTTCACATTTTTTAAAAGATTTTATTTATTTGAGAGAGAGAGAGAGCACGAAGGAAGGGTGGGGACAGAGAGAGAGAGAAGCAGACTCCCTGCCGAGCAAGGAGCCCGATGCAATGTGGGGCTCCATTACAGGACCCTGAGAGCATGACCTGAGCTGACGGCAGATGCTTAACCGACCGAGCCACCCAGGTGCCCCTTTTTTGTTCACATTTCTAAGGATAAAATACAAGGCAAAGAATGGTAAAGACATTATTCTTCTACTGTGGGATTCTGCACTTCCTTTGTGGCCTCAAGCCATGCCTTGTACATCATAGACAATCAACGAATACCTGTCCTATGAATGGTTGGGCTCTAGGCTGAGAGAACAGTATTTGTGACCCATATCACCCACTTGTCTTCACAACCCCTGACCACATTACTTTTCCCTAGTATTCCCTGGTATTTTCTCTAGTATTCCCTAGTTGTTCTCTTTGTCAAGTTCCAAGCAAGAAGCAGAGTGTCTGAAGTACAAAGTTATGTAATAAAGCACAGCACTGGTCTGGGAATCAACTCTGACACTTTTTATTTATACAACCTTGGACAAGTCGCTTCACTCCTCTTGGAAATGAATGTTCATATTTGTCGAATGAAAAAGTTGGATTATATGACCGATTTTCAAAGCACAGAAGGAAGGAAGAAGGGGAAGCATATGAACAGGTGTGACCTCTTCGGCTTCAAGGAGAATACCTCCCCCCTAAACCTGTTTTACATAATAAGTATATGAGATTTTGTTTAAATAAAGTAATTCAAGCCTTTACAAAGTTTGAAGACCAAAAGATTTGATCAAATTCTTAAGTACCGTCTCATTTCAAATATTCTATCACTCTTGACTGCACAGGCATACTCCAATATGTCAGGCGATTTGTCCTGACCTGTTCAAGAGACATTTTAACTGAATCTTAGAATTCTTTCCATCATTACAATTCTGGATCTATCCTCTCAAAAAAAAAAAAGAAATTGATTTTCTCCCCTCTACTCACATTTATCAGTCCATTTTTTGGAAGCTCTTCTTGCCACATCCTTAAAAAAGTAAATAGGATAACTGTGGTAATTGCCTGACCTGCAAAGTGTATAGAACTTCAAGGTTAATGCTCTTGGCACAAGATTTTTGCTACAAACAGCAGAATTCCTCTAACCCTTTGCTGAGGCATCGGTTCAATAATAAAAGAAAATCATGCCATGTATTGAATTACTCAAAAGAGAATTATCAGAGAATCCCCTGATGGTCTAACTATGGCTAAAATGTACTCCAAAAAGAACCAGTCTTAAAGAACTTCAGAAAAGGCCTTCACCAGAGATATAGTAGAAGAGCCAAAACTTAAACAATAATAACAACAACCTATATATTTAAGAATTGGTATAATACTATCCCTAATGCTGTGCTAATTCTCTAAGTTTAATTTTATAATCCTGAACTTCCTTTCACAAGAATGAAGTTACCAGTAAACCTATCCATTCTCTGAAATTCCTTTAGTCAGTTTTCATTAAGGACTGTCAAATATATGCATCATTTAGGGCTTTTAAATCTAAATTTTATTGAAGATACATTACATATGGTTTAATATTTCAGTTCAGCAATGGCCATCAGTAATAAGCATTACTCCAAGAGTGAGATTAATTAAATATTCTAGCAAACACAGTGATCTAAATAGCAAAGAAAAATCCTGGGCACTGAGCCCAGATTCCCCACCCTCTCTTATGGTGAGGCTCATCTCTCTCTCAGATAAACTAGACAACCAAAAATTCTTCCATCATTATTAGTGAATGTGTAGATGTGCAATAAATGATCAAATTCCTCCACCAGGTCGCCTAATAAATTTTTTAAGTAGAAAAAATTGCACAAAATCAAATTGCTTCATAAAAAGGTATTTTTAAAACTGAGGAGAAATATAGTTGTCAGAAATAAAAGGTAACTCTCCATGGTAATCAGCAGTTTTCCTCTAACCTGACTTTACCACTCCTCCAATAACAGGCTGGTAGATAGTGCCTTTCTCTAATTATAAGTCTGTCTTTGTTATGTTATGAAGCTTTAAAGTATTTCAATTTTACATATTTACATTGAATATGAATCTCATATCCACAAAAACCAAGAGATTCAGGAGCAAACTCATGGCCTTGGTCCCACAAAAGTTCCTGGTTTTGCATTCACCAGTTAAAACTGATGATACTCCAACTTTGCATCTTAACTTTAGGTCTGAATGTCTTGGTTTTCAAAATCTTAATCTATTTTTATGGTGAGAAGGTGGGAGGAGCTCCAAGTGAAAGAAGTACAAAGGGTCTCACTCATCAGACATTCATGATTTCCCTTCCTCCTCTCTTCTCACAGCTTCCAACAGCACCTACTTGGTGACGTAATCGGTGTGTCACAATCAAAAATAACCTAGCAATAACCATTTTCTGTCATCACTGAAACTGCATTTCTGGGACATAATGTATCTTAAATCTTCTGTCAAAGAACCCTCTTGGTTCAATGAGAAGACTGTTTATTAATAAAATAAAAATCTTTGACGCTAGAGCAGCTGACAAAAGAAACAAAAAGCAAAAGAGCAGTAGCAGCTTTACATTTATGTAGTCTAAATAGTTTTTAAAGTATGATCAAGTACATTACTTAATTTTATCTTTCCAATAAATTTGTAAGGTGGTTATCGTATTAGTATTAAGTCACAACTTGTGTGAACTTCAGAATCCTCATTTTTAAATGGGGGTACATTTCACAGGGTTGCTGTCAGGCTAGAACAAAATAACGTGTAAAGTACTCGGTACAGAGTGCTCAATAAATGGTGGACTGGGTTTTTTTTAATTATCATAATCCCTACAAATAAAGGAAACATTGCTTAGAGAAAGTAACCAGTCCGGGGGCATTCAGTGGAATAGACTTTGTCGAGTACCTGCATAGGGCTGTGAATATAAAAATTCATGTAATCCCATCTCTGCTTTCTATCTAGGAACTCACACTCACTCTTAGTTATAAAGCAAACAAATTCTAGAACCAAGTGTTCTTTTCACTCCATTCTGATGCAAATCCAGAAAAAAAAAAGAGGTAGACTGAAACCCATTTCGACTATTTCTTAGATAAAAAAACCTTCTGCCTAAACATAGTCAAACTACAGAAAACCAAAAAGAAAATCTTGAAAGAAGCAAGTCTGGAGGGCAGGTGAAATGTTTTACCTACTATGGATAGAAGACAAGGTTAGGAATTCTACCAGACTTATCCTCGGAAATTACAAAAGCAAGAAAAAGCATGTGGAATGACATACTAAGAGTTGAGGGGCACCTGGGTTGCTCAGTCAGTTGAGCATCTCACTCGTGATCTCAGTTTACGTCATGATCTCATGGGTCATGAGGAGACGGAGCCCTGCGTCAGGCTGTGTGCTCAGCGTGGACGCCGCTTGCAATTCTCTATCTCCCTCTCCATCTGACCCTCCCTCCCAATTATGTTCTGTATCCCTTTCTCTCTCTCTAAAATAAATGGGTAAATCTTAAATAAATAAAAAAAGAGTTGGAAGGAAAAAAAAAACCTTCTGACTATGCAGGTTTGTTTCACTGTGGTTAAGGGTACTCTAACTCAATGTGCCCTCCCTAACTTACCTCCCCTCCATTTTCAGGAATTTCTGAATAGTGGGAATTTCCTCCTCTGAAGGGAGAACTCCTTGCTTTTGTGTAACACTGTACCACTGACTAAAAATACTTTCACCTATACTAACTAATTTAATCTAACTAACTTAATTTTCTCCAAATCCTGTGAGGTATGGATTAGTAAAATCATTTTAGAGTAGAAGAAATAGAGACACAGCTATGAGTGTCATAATCTAGACTAGAACTAGATCCATAGCCTCGTGCTAGTTTAATTACTAGTTTAAAGCCTCCCCACTAAACTACACTGAACCTATGTTAAAATATTTTTGCACTCTCACCTAGATTTCCTTCTATTTTCTCTGAGCCTCTGTGACACGCTCTAACTCTCCTAAGGGTCCAATACTGAACCTTGTATTTGAGGAATTCCCCCAGGCAATATGTTTATTCAATAATCCATGCAACATAATATAATATCACCTTTTCAAGTAAGGCTATGACTTTTACATAGGCTAGATCCATAAAGAGAGATGGAGAATGATACTTTGCATTTGTTTAGCAGTCTTTCAAAGTGCTTTCATATATATTATTCAGAGAGGAAGAATGAAATTTGAATTTAAGAGTAGAAAGGATGTTAGAGATTCTCAAATCCAGTGTTTCTTAACCTTTTTTGGGTCACTTGCCTATTTTTGTCAGAGAATCTGACAAAAACTACAGATTTCCTACCCAGAAAGATGTACAAATGAACATATACACACAAATCTGCATAGTTTCAAAGGGATTCTTTGACTGCCCCAGGTTAAGAAGAGCTCTAATTTGCAACTCTCAATTTACAAATGAGGAAGCTAGTATTTAATCATGACAGCATCCCTTTAAGGAGGCAGAGTAAAGATTATTCACATTTTTCAGATCTGGAAACAAGGTCTACTAAGGTTTCAAGATTTGCCTAAAGTGTTACAGCTAGTTAACAATAAGCAGTAACAGAACCCAGAACTCTCGACAGTTTTTCTACTGTCCGGAATTCTCTGTATTTTTCTACATCACATCACATTCCCACTGCATTATGCTGGAACTTCTTCACCATAAGAAAGCCTCTTCCAGTAGTTTACTTTACCTTTTATAACACACATAATTCTTCACTTCCAATGAAAAAACTCTAAATAAAAAAAAATTGTTCTCTTCACAATAGTAACTCATTTCTTAGAGATTTCCAAAAGGCTTTCGTCACTGCTAACACATTAAATACTGAAGTCTAGAAATTAGAATTGTAAACAACTCTGTAATTTCAACGTTGGTGGTTGAATACCAATCTGGTCAACTTCCCCATTTAGCAGCAAACATACCTGAATCCAAGCAAAGGAGGCAAATATGTTAGTACTTCTCTTGGAAGGGTGCAGGAAAGTAGTATTAATACATTAGAATTACATCTAGCACACAGAGGGCTTACTAAATATTTGTTAGATGAACAAATGGATTAACCAATAAATACCATTGAGTTTTCAAAATATTTTGTTTCCACTTTCAAAAATTATATATAAACCTAAAAAACACTCAAATACTGTACTTTTTTTTTTAAGATTTTATTTATTTATTTGACAGAGAGAGACACATGAGAGAAGGAACACAAGAAGGAGGAGTGGGAGAGGGAGAAGCAGGCTTCCCGCCAAGCAGGGAGCCCGATGCAGGGCTTGATCCCAGGACCCTGGGATCACAACCTGAGCCCAAGGCAGATACTTAAGGACTGAGCCACCCAGGCACACCAATACAGTACTTTTTGGTTAAGTTCTAAGTTAAACCCTTAACAGTATATTCGATACTAAACTATATATAAGAATAAATATGTTTTTTAAAATGTTTACTCAGATTTTATCAAAACAGTCTATGTTATTAAGATAATTGTTCTGGTTGATTTTATTATAATTTATTCATTCTCTCATAATAATAAATATATGCAAGATACTATTGGGAAGAAAATATCTCAGATACATATAAAATATTTAGATATGCCAAAGATACTATAACATTTATGATGAATGTTAAATTTTTGCAAGAATATGGTTATTATTAACATTTAATTTAACTTCACTTAATAGCAGGCTATCTTTCTACTCTCAAGATTTCCATATCTGAGGAGCAGTCTTTATTTGTAAGCCCAAAGCTTCCAGAATATTCTAGGATGCTAAGCATTTTGGTATTTAAGACGAACGGAAGATGCTTTTTTTTTTAGCTTTGCTTATTATGCTAGCTTTAGTAGACTTTGAGTCTCAATTTTAATGTTTCATTATCATAGTTTTTTTGTGATAACTGGATAGATTAAGAATTTTCTACAAAACAAATGCTTAATAAGGTAATAAACCTGTTGAAGGAATAAATTAGCAGGCAGATTATGCTTTTAGGATATCTATACTACAGAAAAGGTATTGTACCCACTCTACCTAGTGATTAGGTTTATATTGCAATGTGACTCATAAGACTCACTGTACTGAATAAAAATTTAGGCAATTAGTGCTCTTATTTCTTAGGAAGAACTGCTTGCTATCGTATATTAACACAGATCTCACTCAATTAAAATTGCTCACAGTCAGCAAAAATAACTTCTGCACTGTAATGAAATAATGAAATAATTATATGCAAGGGAGGACTTGTGATCTTTTTAATTATTCTATTCTTCATTTTTAAAAGGGCTATTTGAAAACGTACTCTTATAATTGATTGCTATAAATCAGTCAAACGCATTCTAAGGATCATAAATATTCTAACTTTTAAAAGACAAAGAAATGCTAAATATTCAATGGAATACTTCAATATTCAGAAAATTTAATCTGGGGGGAAAGGATAGACTGCTCTTTGGAAAATAAAAAAGTAAATTTGTTGTCCCGTGAAAAATGAAATATCTTGAATGTCAGTAACAGAAATGGAATTAACAAGAGATCTTTTTATTGTTTTTTAAGGTCATTAGGCTGTGAATTCTATAATTATGGAAATTGTCAGTCCAGTTCTGTAAGAATGTTTGCTCCCATCCATAAGGTAGTGGAATGTTCAATCAGTCTCTCTCGTGGGAAAGTTAGGTCATAACTATAAGTGTACCAGCAAAATTGAATTAAGCAAAGAGATTTCATTAGTATTTATAGCCAGAAGGCATCTGTAAAAGTACAGGGCAAAGAAGTTATGTGGAAGTCAAAGGAGAAAAAAAAATGGGTTTCCAGTGACAAAGGCGAATCTGAAAGAGATATAAGTGTATAATGAATAAGAGCTATTGAACGCTACTGCAAAGAGGGAGTTGCAAAGATGTCAAATATTGATTTTCTTGTGTATGCCTTTGGACTACATATGTAATTGTTTGGATTTGCTGTCTTCATGGTACAACAATATTTGTTGTCAAAGGTTAAAAAGCATGATGTGAAATAAACTAAAAACTAAGAAACATGTTGGAGAATTATAATAATCCTCCACCCAGTATCTCATTGAGAGGCTTCTGTATTTTCTTACAAAAGAATATTTTTAATGAAGAAAAATGTTATATACTTTTCAACAGAACACAAGATCCTGATTATTAATTATGTTAATTGAGAATTATTTGATTGACTTTCAGTCTCATTTTAAATTAAACTAGGTTCTCTACTTCCTTATTTTATTGAATGGATCTTCTTAAACTATATATCTAATTTTGAAAGTATAGTTAACCATACTTATCTATTCAATATGATTATAATTAATCCAGTTAAAGCTAAACTGATAGTAAAAATCTGATGTCACAACTTCAAAAGAAATATTTTCTGTAGTATTTTCCTTTTCACTACAGAAACTCCAGAGAGAAATTTTCTGCATATATATTTAATAACAAATTGCAAACGCAATCAAATTAATAACCAAGCTAGTACAGTCACTAGATAAACAAATACTATTTTCTATTGCTTTCAAGGGTTATTTTCCCTCTGACTATTCCAGTCTGAACAAAGAATGATAATAATCATAAAGCTCTTTTTAACTAACTTGCTCTTTTTAAAAATATGTTCTTTTTAAATAACAGACTCACTCGTTTCTTTTATCTGATTTAATTATTTGTTAGGACCTTGACTCACATTTATGAATATTACCTTGTTCTTTTTCCTACCTCAGGAAGTTTAAAAACAGCAGAACTCTCCAGGTGGATTTTATTGCACTTGAAACCACAATGACCACAAACTGAAAAGAGAAAGAAAAAAAAAGGTATGAGATGTTTTAAGCATTAGAGGCAGACAGGGGTACAAATAAAGGAACAGTATAATGTACGGCAGAAGCCTATCATTTTACCAGTGCAGAAAATACTAGAGAGGAAAAACCTGCGGAGAAGACAATTTCTGCAGCACAAACAAGTTTCACATTTTATTTTCAATGTCTCACTTTTAACATTACTAAATATTTAATAGCAAAGTAAAACAGAGTGACAGCTTTGAGTATATGTGAAATCCAAAATATTTTTTTCTCAGGGCTTTGGAAGCATGTAGGACGGAAGGGAGGTAATCCAGCAGTAACGGCAGCTCCTCTCCGAGGTAAATACTTGTCAGGAACAAAACATAATTCAATTGCACTCTTCTTTTCTGAAAAGGTTGCTTGTGGAATATCCATCATAAAGTCATTTCTATTTCTTAAGAGCCATTAGTGCCTGGCCCCTTGACTTCATTAAGATACTTTTTTCCAATATATTCTTTTATTTTAGACTTCATCCTACTTCTCAGCTACACAGTGCACATTGCAATTTCCTGGCTACCAAGGGAGATGTCAGCCACGCCCCCCAATGACTGACATGCAAGGACAAGGTAGCAATGGAGAAGAAGGCGGATTTGTTGGCACTAAGTCGGAAACATTTCTTAAACCCTAGAGGTTGAAAGGGAGTTTAGCCAAGCCTCTGAGACAGAGCGCTATATCATTTAGCTGACACTAACATTACCATGCTCCCCATTAGGAGGGCATCGGTCTCCCGGCCCGTTAATCTCACCCAATGTTCTGGTGGAGCTAAAGAAGCTAGAAGTTTTGAGAGTCCCTGCTGCCAGACCTCAATGTTGCCTAAGCAAGCATTAAGAGATTATGGTAATAATAGGTGTGCTTACACCAAATAAAAGGTTTCATTAATCAAGCCATATTGAGATAAACCTGTCACTGGACAGAGGAGACCAGAAATCAAATACTGTGAAAGTTCTGACAGATTGTTAAATAGAAACCCTTTAAAATAGAATTTAATTTACTGTGATATTATAGATATTTATGCATCAATAGGCAAGTGCAGATTGAGTTCAGAGGTCGGCTCTGGTATTTGAAAAATAAAAGCACAGGATGAAACAAAAGGTGACAGTTACCTTTGTCTGAAATTAGGGTTCATTAGACTAAATGGGAAGGTTCTAACTGATTCATGCAGGGAACTGAAGCACAGCATGTGATGTGGTGTGCAATATTGGATAACAGGCAAATCCAATTAAGGGATCTTCATTCTGTTAAAGACTTGTCTACAAACTTAGAAGAAGAAAAAAACCCAGAGCCAGCCATGGAGCGGTCCAGGTGGTTGTCTGTGGTTACCCTCTCTCACACCACAGTAGGTAAAAATAGTCCCTTCCTGGCATTATGGTTAGGAATGTTGAATTTGGGAGTTAGACAGACCTGAGTTCAAATCACACCTCTGCTACTTACTAGCTGTGTGACTTTTGGCAAATGACCATGTTTTAGCCTCAATATCCTAATCAGTAAAACAGATACTACCAGCAACCATGTCATAGGGCTGTTGTGAGGACTGAGATCAGGTTTGCAAAGCACTTAATACAGTGGCTAGCAGTGTGCAACAAACCATAGTTATTAATTCTCCCATTTCCTTCTTTCTTTCTCTCCCTCTTAACTTCTTCCAGTCTTTCTTTTTATCTTTTGGCCTCTCTTCTCTTTTTCTTTTATCCCCACCTGTCCCACAGCACCAACCACCAGCACCAGCAGCACCTCTAGACATTGTGTTCCCCCTTTGGATCAAAGAGCCTGCTGACCTCTGGTTTGTGGCAGAGCTCAAAATGAAGGTGTGAAAGGTCTGTTCATTCATACTGCCTCATTCATGAAACAATGTTGGAAGTTTCCTTGGCTCTCTAATGTCTGAAACCTGCTTGTTCATACTGAAAGAAATAAGTTCCAGATTCTAATAATTTTTTTTAAATAGGCTCCATACCCAGAGTGATGCCCAACATGGGGCTTGAACTCATGACTCTGAGATCAAGACCCAATCAAAAGTTGGACAACCAACATATTGAGCCACCCACGCACCCCAGATCCCTAGGTTCTACCAAATTGATCCACAGGCTCAATCTTTCCTTAAAGCCAAATCAGGACTTTGCCACAAATTTCTTACTGACTGGTGGCTAAAAATATATGTGACAAATCACTAAGATGCTTTGCTTAATAAAAAAAAATTTTTTTTAAGATTTTATTTATTTATTTGACAGAGAGAGAGATCACAAGTAGGCAGAGAGGCAGACAGAGAGAGAGGGGGAAGCAGGCTCCCCGCTGAGCAGAGAGCCCGATGCGGGGCTTGATCCCAGAACCCTGAGATCATGACCTGAGCCGAAGGCAGAGGCTTTAACCCACTGAGCCACCCAGGCGCCCCTAAAAATTTTTTTAAGAATCCCATACCCTCGGGGCACCTGGGTGGTTCAGTGGGTTAAAACCTCTGCCTTCGGCTCAGGTCATAACTTCAGGGTCCTGGGAATCAGCCCCGCATCGGACTCTCTGCTCAGCGGGGAGCCTGCTTCCCCCTCTCTCTCTGTCTGCCTCTCTGTCTACTTGTGATCTCTCTCTCTCTCTCTCTGTCAAATAAATAAATAAATAATTTTTTTAAAAAAATAAAAATAAAAAAATAAAAATAAAAAAAATCCCATATCCTCAATGTTTTATTCTTACAGTTTGACATGTATTTCAATCTCCTAATTCATGCTCCCAACACCTCTCTTTCCTGGGTTTTGTTTTGTAGTTTAAGGCTTCTTTTTCTTGGTGTCTCTATCCCATTCCTTTTATCCTGGTTGGAACAAAAAGCAAGTTAAAAAAAAAAAGTTTGAATAATATCTCAATGAATAATTTTTTAGAAAGGGTCTCTGTAGAAAAACAGAGAGCACCTTACCCATATATGAAAGATAATAGGCAGGCAGCACACAATCTTGTTACTGTAACTCACAGGTGTCTAGAAAACAGCCAAGACAGACTCAAAATGCTACAAAGCAGATGTACCCCTTTGAGAAAGTCATTTGTCTTCCCTGATCTCCCAAGCTGGGTTAGGTGCACTTCCTTTACATCTACCTATTCCTTTTAAGTCCTGTATCAGAACTCTTCCCACACTATTGAAATTATCTTCCCCACCACTAACCTATAAGCTGTTCATGAGCAGAGATATCTTATTTATCTTTGTATCCCCTGGACAGCAGTGGTGTTCTTGACAAATGTTTGCTGAATTGATAAAAAATATTCACATCCACCCTGAATAAATTATCCATGAAACCCCCTCCACATTTATTAATTGAAAGTGGCATAATTGATCTACATTTAAAGATAAAATGACTTAGATCACTTGAAATGACTTAATATTAAAACAAGAGCTGGGGTGCCTGGGTGTCTCAGTCAGTTAAGCGTCCCTTGATTTCAGCTCAGGTCATGATTTCAGGGTTGAGATCAACCCCAGCATTGGGCTCTGTGCTCAATATGGAATCTGCTTAAGATTCTCTTCCTCTGCCACCCCCCGTTAATCTTTCTCTCACCTGCTCTCTTGCTCTCTCGCTCTCTCAAATAAATAAATAAAATCTTAGCAAGCAAACAAACAAACAAAAAGAGCTGTCAGAAAACTTCTCTTTAAATAAGTGCCCTCAAACCGTAACTCTTTTGAATTTGTTGGTGTCACTTTGGACTTAGCCTTTACCTGTATTTTAATAGAACCATAGTTCAAAGAGAAGTGGAAAAAGAAAAAAAACTATGTTTCAGTTTTTAGCTACCACCATTCCTCCAACATAAATAGCTTGAATTTTCTATTCCTGTTTCCTATGTCATAAAATGAAAATACTGATATAGGCCAAGTATAGACACAGTGTTTATTTCTGAGGATCAAATCTCATAATAAAAATATCTACATTTATTGTTATTATAACTGCTTTTAAACTGAAAATATTAAACTTTTGTCTTATGAATTATATAGCTATCCACTGCTGTGTAACATAGCCCCCAAATTTAGCAACTCAAAATAGCAAGCCCTTATTATCTTACACAGTTTTAGGGGTCAGGAATCTGAGTGTGACTAAGCTAAGTGGCGCTGGTGCAGGATCTCTCATGCAGTCCAACAACCAGTTAGTGCTGCAGCCATCTGAAACTTTGACCAGAGCTAGAGGATCCATTTCCAAGATGGTTCACTCACGTGCCTATTAGCAAAAAGCTGGTTTTCCTCACTGGTTTTTGGTGGAAGGCCTCTGTTCCTTGCCATGTGGGCCTCTCATAGAGCTGTCTGAGTATTTTCATGAGTTCACAGCTGCCTTCACCCAAGTGAAGGATGCAAGAGAGTACAAGGGAGAAAAAAGCCACAATGTCTTTTATGAAGTAATCTCAGAAGTGACATTCTATTATTTCTATCATATTCTATTTGTCACACAAACCAATGTTCATATAATGTTGGGAGGGGACTGACTATACAAGGCCATGATTACCAGGAGGCAAGGGGTCACTTGGGACCATCTTGGAGCCTGGTTACCACGCCAAAAAAAAAAAATTAATATCCATGCCAATGGAGTAGAGAAGAAATGATTCTTATCATTTGGGGGTAGAAAGCCAGAGTCAAAATGACTTCCTCAGTACTGAGATTAAAGTGTACTAAACCAGTTCAAATAACAACTAATTAAGTAAATGAACTTGGAGTTCTGATTCCTTATTTCTGTGGTTTTATATCCGAAACTTTTCTTTGTATCACTTATTCCCTGAATTCACCAAAAGCAAATTTACCTTCCCCAACTTTACCTGTAACTGCAACACTTGGGGTGAGGGAAAAATCATATTTCTCCTAAGCAATAGACAACATCAACAAACAAGACATAAAATAAACCCACACCTATGGATATAGGAGCTAAAAGACACAGACTGAATATTCAATGCAGCACTTAATTTTATTATACTAGTTCTTTTCAACATCTCAACTGGTTGCACAAGGATCATATGCAACTAGATTCTCTGATTCTCAACTGAAAAGTAGGAAAGTCTGAATCCCAGTGGGTTTGACAAATCTTTTTCCATCAAATGATAACTCCCCACCAAAAAGATAATTTTCCCGATATCCTACTTCCTATATCCTGCCAGGTGAAAAAGAAAACTGGGAATTGAGGGGTACCTGGCTGGTTCAGTCAGTACAGCATGCGACTGTTGATTTTGGGGTTGTAAGTTTGAGCCTTGCGTTGGGTGTAGAGATTACTTAAAAATACAGTCTTAAAAAGAAAAGAAAACTGGGGATTGCAACGTGAGTTCTAGTCCCAGCTATCATTAACTTGCTGTATGATTTCTAGTATGTCACATCTCTGCTCTTCAACTTTAAAGATCCAGGATTGGGTCAAAAGAACTGTTCAGGGACAAAATTAATCCTATAATTCTAATTCATCTGTGCTTTCAGATAAACCCAGCTTGCTTATCCTTATCTACCGTCATTTGTGACCCTGATTGCATTGATTTCTTACTACATTGTGTCAGAAAGCAATAGGACAATGCTATATTTGAATTTATATTAGGTATCTGTCTATCACTACCCCCTCTTTCCCAAAAATACTGCTGGAAAGTACCCTGTAATATTCACTGAGGGAAGCTCAGCAGGAATGAAAATACTCAGCCAGTAAGGTAAAACTATTCTGTGACCAATGGAACCAAATTGGAGATAAATTTAAGTACACAGATATAAAAACCAATTTTTAAAAAATGGTTTTAACAAAAAAATGATTGCTTGTAGACAGAGACAGGAAGATGTCTTTCCCCTAAGGATTCACTCTTCACAAAGTTTGGCAGCATGATGAAAGGCAGAGGAGTATGATTCCATGGCAGTAGAGGAAATGATACTCTCATCAGCTGGCAACCAATTTTCCTCAGAGGAGGTACAGACACAGCTAAGTCAGGCCAAAAGTTATGAATGTCCCTGAATTCCCACGGGAAAAGACTGTAGTGCAAAGAAAGGAGTTTCATCTATTGAGCCTAGACAAGTCTGAACAAGAAAGGGAAGCCCTTTAGCAATTTCCTGACAAAGAAAAAAAGGAAGAAAAGCAAGAAAATGAGGGAAAGAAATAAAGGTAAGGAAGAGAAGGAGTATAGAAAGAAAACAATAGGAAAATACAGGAATGAAAAGTAAAGACAGGGAAAAAATTATCTCGGACAGAAACTTATCAAGGAAGCCCTGATAATCTTGTTCAAAAAGGTACCCCTACCACCTGCCGCAGTGCCTGGTGTAGAACAAGTGTTTGGTATATGTTGAATGAATTAAAGAATGAAGATAAAGAAATAAACAAAAACAGTTTTGAAAAAGGCAGGATATTCCTTTGTTTCCAGCTGAGTACTAGCTGCAGACAAATATCTCACAACTGAACAATAGACATGAGGGAAGGAGAAAAGGTAGATGGGTCAGCACAAACCTATTACCCTCTGGAAAAAAGGAATGAAAACACATGTCCTACTGCTACATATGTTGCCATTTTTTCAAATTTTCTCCTATATATTAATAATCTCTATCAGTTATACACATTGTAAATATTTTAGGATCATGTTAAAAAGAGAAAACCAGTAACATTTTTATTTACATACCAGTTCAAAATGTTTTAATGTTCCTAAAAAAAATAGTACTTTATTTGGACATAGAAATCTGTATCATTTCTTAGAGTTCTACCAATATTTCATTATTAAAATAAAATTATCAAGAAAAAGCAATTAAGTAAAAAAGCAGCACTTAAAGATTTTCTAGGATTTTAATCCTTCTGCAGAACAAGTTACTTGTTTATAAATTTGGTCATCTGGTTAAACGTGACACAAGATCAAACTGCATTACAGTGCACTCAGCTCATACAACTCAGTTCATTCCCCTTCTACAGATTATTTTATCGTTCCAATTTTAGTATATGTGCTGCCGAAGCGAGCACTCTACAGATTATTTTAGATCTTGGTCCAACACAACTATCCCTTTAGGACCGGTCGGATTGCCATAGTAATTGCTCGGTGACCACAGTTGTTGCAACTTTGACACAGGAATGACCACAGTTCTAGGTCAGCTTTCATTTCACAGAGAAATGAAGACACATTAACAAAAGTGGGACTACACACACACACAGACTACATCATAAACACAATGTCTGCTACAGAATGGAAGCAAAAAGAATAGCATCTACTTCAATTTTACATAAAAACTCAGATCAAAAATACTATTATTTTTTTTCCTCCATCATTCCTCTATTTTAAGAACATGAAAGAGATCACTTCCACACAGCATTTTAATCAGATATGGCCTTTGTTTAAATGAATTCTATTCCAAAGTAGAAATAACCAAATCAGATAGCCTGTTAATAATCCATGCAATGTCTTTCAAAGTTCATAACTCCTGGTAAATAAATACTTTAGAACGAGACTGAGAGATTATATTTTTCTTTTTTTTTTTAAGATTTTTATTTATTTATCTGACAGAGAGATCACAAGTAGGCAGAGGGGGGGGAAGCAGGCTCCCCACTGAGCAGAGAGCCCGATGCAGGGCTCGATCCCAGGACCCTGAACCTGAGCTGAAGGCAGAGGCTTTTTTTTTTCCCCCAAATACTTTTATTTTTTCAGTGTTACAAGATTCATTGTTTATGTACCACACCCAGTGCTCCATGCCTTACGTGCCCTCCTCAGTACCCACCACCAGGCTCACCCAACCCCCCACCCCCAAACCTTCCAAACCCCACCTTCCAAAACCCTCAGTCTGTTGCTCAGAGTCCACAGTCTCTCATGGTTCATCACCCCTCTGATTTCCTCCAATTCACCCCCCCTTCCCTCTCACAATGTCCTCCATGTTTTCCCTTATGATAATTGACTCTCTCTGCTTGACTTATTTCACTCAGCATAATCTCTTCCAGT
>CM052900.1:120600210-120634767 GCA_028534135.1 Potos flavus | reverse complement strand
CATTAATTAATGTTATAACCGGGGTGCCTGGCCAGCCTAGTTGGTAGAACATGCAACTCTTGTTCTGGAGTCCTGAGTTCAAGTCCCACATTGGCCATAGAGCTTACTTAAAATTAAAAAAAAAAGTGGTGGGGCACTTGACCGGCTCAGTCAGTGGAGCACATGGCTCTTGATCTCTGGGTCATGAATTCAAGTCCCATTTACATAATGGACACTATGTTAAACACTTTATTACATTATCTCATTTAATCTTAAAAATCCTGTGAGGTGGGACGCCTGGGTGGCTCAGTTGGTTAAGCGGCTGCCTTCGGCTCAGGTCATGATCCCAGGGTCCTGGGATCGAGTCCCGCATCGGGGTCCTTGCTCTGCAGGGAGCCTGCTTCTCCCTCTGCCTCTGCCTGCCACTCTGCCTGCTTGTGCTCTCTCTCTCTGACAAATAAATAAATAAAATCTTAAAAAACAAAAAAACAAACAAACAAAAAAAATCCTGTGAGGTAAATAAACTACTTTCCCCACATTACTGGTGAGGAAACTGGGACTTTACAATACAGTGATTTTAGATAATGAAAACAAGCTGTCCACTATGAAGACCTAGAAATGCTAGAAATAAAAATGAAGAAATGCCTAGAAATAAAATAAACATTTTAAATGTACAACTGAGAAAGAAAGAAGGAAAAAAGGAAATCAATCAATCCTAGGTGCCAAAAATGAACAGACTGCTAAACCATAAGGTAGAACAGAGTTTCTTTTTTTTTTTTTTAAGATTTTATTTATTTATTTGACAGAGGGAGAGAGATCACAAGTAGGCAGAGAGGCAAGCAGAGAGAGAGGGGGAAGCATGCTCCCTGCTGAACAGAGAGCCCGCCGCGGGGCTCGATCCCAGGACCCTGAGATCATGACCCGAGCTGAAGGCAGAGGCCCACCCAGGCGCCCCGAACAGAGTTTCAACTGGCTTGGGGAAGAACTGGTTTCAGTAACTTAAAGACTTAGGTTTTAATATTCACATAGGGAAAAAAAACATGGGGCTTTGGGTGTGCATGAGGAGCTAAGAATTAGTGGATAAAACCAAGACTCTTAAATGTCTGCTCTTTCTGAGAAGAGAGGAACTAGAAAAGAAATATGTTTGCCACGACAAGATGACAAAGAAGTTTATCTGCCTCTTTTGGGCTTTAAGTTGGAGAGAGGGGAAAAAAACCTTCCCAAAATTCACAATCTCAGGCCTGTGCCTCCCATAAACTTGGGGTTAAAATGAATATAAAATGCATGGTTTCAGGGGCCTCAAATTGAGACGTTAACACAATGACTAAGCTTTGGATGGTGATCTCTCTGTAGCAAGCCAAAGCAAAAAGCTTCAATAAAGATAATCTCACAACAAAACAAGTAAGAAAACAATCCATAATGATCAAGATCTGTGTCTAAGATCTTTTAATAAAACAACACTCTGTAAGACGATATAAGAAAGGAATTAAGCCATAAAAAAGGAGGTACTATGAAAAGAAGCTGATTATGGAGGAAAAAATACTATAAAACTTAAAGAAACAATATCAGCACTTTCAGAAGTAAAGAATTAAACTCTTAAAAGGAAAAGAAAAGAAAGAGAAAGAAAGCTAAAACTCAAGGAATGGGCTGAATAAAAGATTAAGCACAGCTGAAAAAAGAAATTGAACTGAAAGATTGATCTCAGGAATGAAGCACAAAGATCCAAAAAAATGGGAAAATTTAAAGAGAAGTAAAGGGACATGAAAGATAGAATCAAAAACTCCAACTTATCTCTGATAAGAAAGGAATCGGTAGAATAGAGGAAATGGGGATGCCTGGGTGGCTCAGTTGGTTAAGCGGCTGCCTTCAGCTCAGGTCGTGATCCCAGGGTCCTGGGATTGAGTCCTGCATCGGGCTCCTTGCTTGGCGGAGAGCCTGCTTCTCCCTCTGCCTCTGCCTGCTTATGCTCTCTCTCTCTGACAAATGAATAAACAAAATCTTTAAAAAAAAAAAAAAAAAAAAAAGGCTAGAGGAATTGTTAAACATGTTAAGTAAAGACATTAAAGAATATTAAAAAAGCAAACTTCTTGGGGCATCTGGCTGGCTTCGATGGTAGAGTGTGTGACTCTTGATCTCAGGACATGAGTCTGAGGCCCATGTTGGGTGTAGAGATTACTTAAAAATAAAATCTTTAAAAGAAAAATCAAATTTCTAGAGATTAAAAACTGCAATATCTGAAATGAAAAATGTACTGGGTGAAATTAACAGCAAATTAGGCATTGCTGAAAAAAGCACCAATGAACTTAAAGATATAGCATTAGAAAATAAACACAAATAAACACACAGAGAATAAATACTCAAAAGGAAAAAGAAAGCAAGAATATAATATAGTATAATATCAATATGCTATGTCACAACTTCAAGTGATCTAGTATATCTGTAACTAGGATTCACAAAAAAGGAAGAGACAAACAGAAAAGAAATATTTGCAGAAATAGTGTCTAAAATTTTTTCAAATTTGATGAAAACTATAAACCTGCAGATTCAAAATTCAAGGGGCACCTCGGTGGCTTAGTCAATTAAGCATCTGACTCTTGATTTCAGCTCAGGCCTTGATCTCAGGGTCATGAGTTCAAGCCCTGAGTTGGGCTCGATGCTGGGCATTGGAGATAGATAGATTAGATAGATAGATAGATAATAATGATAATAATAATAATAATAATAACAACAATAATAAAAAATAAACCAAACTAAAATATTCAAGAATTTCAATAAACCCCAAGTACATAAAAACAAACTGCACCAAGACACATTATAATAAATTACTTAAAATTACTAATAAACAGAAAATCTTGGGGCACCTGGGTGGCTCAGTGGGTTAAGCCTCTGCCTTCATCTCAGGTCATAATCTCAGGGTCCTGGGATAGAGCCCCACATCGGGCTCTCTGCTCAGCAGGGAGCCTGCTTCCCCCTCTCTCTCTGCCTGCCTCTCTGCCTACTTGTGATCTCTCTCCTCTCTGTCAAATAAATAAATAAAATCTTTAAAAAATAAAATAAAATAAAAAATAAACTGTGATAAAGAATATTATAAACTCTAAATCAAACACTAAAATAACAGAGTTATAACTAATAGCCAATAAAGCAGATACAATAGAATCATAAGAAATATTCAATCCATAAGAAGGAAGAAAAAGGGTGCCTGGCTGGCTCAGTCAGTAAAGCATGCAACTCAATCTCAGGGTCATGCATTCAAGCCCCACATTGGGCATACACCCTATTTAAAAATATTAAATTAAAATTTTTAAAAGAGACAGAAAAGAGGGGAAGGGAGAACAAAGAAAGATTGCACAAATGGCAAATGGCAAATTTAAACCAACAATTATCAATAATCACATTAAATGTGGAATATTTAACTAAAACAACAGCGACAATACCAGGTATTAGATTACAAAGCGAATTCTAATAAAATACTCAAGAATCCGAAGCTTCTGAAATGAAGAAACTGAAATTTCAGAGAGTTTAAGTAATTTTTCCCAGAACATACAATTAGTAGGTAGTGCACAGTTAACTCCATGACTGGTCTCTAATAATAACCATGAATAATTTTTAATAATTATACCACTTCTATTAAAAGTTTAATTTGAAATTTAAGAAATTTATTCCCTGTAATATAATACAGTTATTCCTTCTATATTGTATCTGACATTCAACCTCTCTATGTAGACATTCCTAGGAATAGAAGCATTCTACTTCACCGGGAAGCTGTAATTTGAAATATGGGTAATTTTAATGGGCTGTATAAGCATGCAAGACAGAGAAAATCATATGAATTTTTTAAAAAGGGCAAAGAAGCAGGATTATGGGAAGGGAGGTTGGGTCCATATCAATAACAGTTTATTGGGGCCCATGGGTGGCTCAGTCGTTGAGCGTCTGCCTTCGGCTCAGGTCATGATCCCAGGGTCCTGGGATCGAGCGCCACATCAGACTCCCTGCTCGTGGGAAGCCTGCTTCTCCCTCTCTGCTCCCCTGCTTGTGTTCCCTGCTCCCTCTCTTCTCCCTCTGCTGCTCCCCTGCTTGTGTTCCCTCTCTCGCTGTGTCTCTGTCAAATAAATAAATAAAATCTTTTTAAAAAATAAATAAATAACAGTTTATACATGGGAAAGAGGTGGAACATAGAAGATTATTAGGGAAATGAAATGTTTTAGAAAGAATAAAACGATTGAAATAAGAAATATAGATCCTTTCGAAATACTATTTACAAACCACATCATTGTATCTAAATTGTCTTTCATTTGTTTTTGAGATGAACATCTCCTGACAGCATAGAGATAAGTATATACACATGATGCCATTCCTCACTTTCGTGTTTATATTGACATAAGTATTTTTGTCAGAATGTTGTATTTGGCCTCAGAATCTTTCTCAACACAACTCTCCTAGCAGCTATGATCAATTGACCCAACTTTTTGCAGGCCATGGCATTGTAAAAGAGAATGAGATTTGGAATTAGATATATAGCACCAGTTCTATTACCTACTTAGCTATGTGATTGTAAACAAGATACTGGGTATTCCTAAGCACTGGTGTAAAATAGCACTGATGACATTTCCCTTACAGGATTATACAAAATAGAGGTGCCTGGGTGGCTCAGTGGGTTAAAGCTTCTGCCTTCGGCTCAGGTCGTGATCTCGGGGTCCTGGGATCGAGCCCCACATTGGGCTCTCTGCTCAGCGGGAGCCTGCTTCCCCCCCCTCCCCCCCCCCCCGCCTACTTGTGATCTCTCTCAGTCAAATGAATAAATAAAATCTTTGAAAAAAAAGGATTATACAAAATAATATAATCAGTACCTAACCTAAGTAGCTATTTAATGTTTATCTTCCTTTCAACCATATTGCTATTCAAACTAGTACATAGTATGGGTCCAGCATTTTTATATTATCTTCAATAACTATAAAGAAACCCTAATTTAAAGAATACACAGCATGCAGATATCTCAGGAGGACAGTATAGGAAGTCAATATCTCCTTCAAGACTGCTCAGATGTCACCTTTCAGGCTTACCCTGACAACCATATTTAAAATTGTACCAATTGTCCCACTCCTAGCACTCCTAATCCCTTTACCTTGTTACACCTTTTTTTTTTTTTTTTGCTTGATCATTTATTGCCTTCTAAGGTAATATATAAAGTTGTTACATCTTTCATTGCCTTGATAGAAAGTAAGCTCCACTAGAATAATTATCTTCATCTGTTTCACTGATACACCCCGGGCACCTAGAACAGTGCCTGGTTTATGACAAGTGCTCTATAAAGATTTTTCAATTATTTATCTCAAAGAATAATACACACTTAAGATGAGGTTTATCGTTAACAAGAATAGATATAAATCCATATTTTAAAAACTTTTTATTGATAATTTAAAATTCCTTGGCCAATTTGTTGTCAGCTCTCATTAGATCATTGCAGTTTTTATTTTGTAATGTGCTAGATAAAAGTTCTAATTAGATAATCATTATTTTTACCTTGTAATGTGGATAAGGAAGACCTCTACTAGTAGGGGAGAAATGTAGGCTCTACCATCTTATCATTAGTAAAACTTTAAACTGAAGTTCCTTTGCATGAATTTTTTTAAGCTTACATTATATGTACAATTTGTAAGGCTATTTTACTTTACTATGTAATATAATCTACAAATTCGCTTAACCCAGCAAATGCTAACTGCAATAAACTCACAGAAAATCGGAAGCAAACAAAAAAAACAAAGGTCCCTGGAAGCCCTGTGTATTCAATTCCTATTTTCTCAGAAAGCTTAGTCCACCTTAGTGATACCTTCCTCCACTTAGGAGACTACACAATTTTAAGTAACCAAAGCAAAAGAAAGAACAATACTTTTCTCCTTGATGTTGGGAAAATTGCAAATCTGGGTACTTTTCCCACACCATATCACAGACTATTATTAGGTTTTTATGCCAGAGTAAAGGTGAATTGCATGAATATCCTGTTTAGTTTTGGAAAGGGGGGGTGGGTTGCATTCCTGAAATAGGTGTGCAAACTAAATCAGTCTATACGTAGTTGTTTTAGCATAGCCCCTGTGGAGTTGCTTTGTAAGTCAACAATTGTTCTCTTCAAATCCCCTGAAGTCACTAGAACACTTAGGTAACAGCAGTTAACTTCTGCTACCTTTCCTACAACTAGGTCAATCCTGAAAGATTTCAGTGATGTTTAGAAGGCCCTTCCTAAGGTCAAAAGGCTCCACCAAGCCTTAAAGAACTCCTGGCTGTTCCTGACTCTTTCCTCCACCTTTCACTTGAAGACACCTCAAGCTGCCTTAAAATGCATTTTAACAGCCAGTATGACACCCTTCCTTTGTTACTTCATCACAAAGTACTATTCATGTATATATATTTTTAGACATTATGGATTTGTTGGAACACTGGATAAATGGCAGAGAGAGACCACCATTGCAAAATGCACCCAATTCAGGAGCGCAGGATAAAGAGCTTTGAGGATGAGAGCAGATGGCCAGAGTTCAGATATTCTGAGAGCTCAACAGCAGAAAGTACACAACAGCTCACGGAACATGGGGGTGGGAGGAGGGCAGGATACATACTTAAATTTCAGTAACATGCATTATATTTATATGGAAAATTTTTCAAAGACAGAAATCTAGAAAATCAGTGTTCCTTAAAGCTATTCTTCTCTCTTCAGATGACTTGTCTTTCTGAGAGATCATTATGGGAGGTTATACGTTTATTTTCAAACGGTCAAAACATTTTTAGAATCCTATTTGGAAAGGCCTTCGCAGACTAAAGTATATTCTTCTGATCATCCCTAAGGATGAGAAATGTCAATATTTGAAGCTGGCTTTTATATTAGACAATAATCTCCAAAAGTGACTTATAGAAAAGTAGATAATCAAGCCAGTACTAATTAGGAGTCAAAAGTTAGATGTGAGTGTAAAGTAATAGGACTGATTTTCCTCTTATGGTTATCTATGACATCTCATTAATTGTAGATCAATACTTCATAATCATTTTGGAGTATTTCATAGAAGAGAACTTGGAAATGATGAGTAATGACATGAATAAAAGATAAAGGAAAAAGAAAAAAACAAAGCATTTAAATTACAATATTCATATTTACAATGATCAAAAAACCATTACCAATAGCTGCTTATTATCAGCTATTATTGTACCCATTTTAAGGATCTATTCGTTTGGCCAAAATAATAAGCAAGATTTAAAATATGTACATACACATACTCAATACATACATAAATATATATAGGATAATGAAGGTTTTATTATTCTTTTGTTTTTTAAGATTTTACTTATCTATTTGAGAGAGAGAGAGAGAAAGCAGGGAGAGCTCCAGAGGGAGATGGAAAAGCAGGCTCCCCACAGTGCAGGGACCCCCCCTCATGCGGAGCTCAATCCCAGGACCCCAGGATCATGACCAGAGTCGAAGGCAGAGGCTTAACCAACTGTGCCACCCAGGCGCCCCAAGTTTTGTTATTCTTTAGAGAAATATATTTAAAGTTGTGAAAATATATGATTGATTTCATTCATGTTCTATCTTACAGCTGGCCTTAAGTATAATTCTGTTATGTACAAGACTAACCCTCTTTTTGGTATGCCATCTCCAAGAAAATTTATTTTCCCATTCCCATAACATCAGTCCACATTCAACTTGGTTTGATATTGATAAATGTTAAAACTTTGGTATAAAAGATGAAAGAGAAGTATTTTCAATATATATATATATTTTAAACCTCTAAATATTTTACATATTAGAACACAACCCCTAGAAACCCTGATTTAGGAATAGGGTTTACTTATTAATTGTTACGTAAAAGTCAAGATTTTTTTCAAAATATTTTCTTTGAAGAAGATATTTTAAGTCATTAAGTAATACATGAAACTAATATTTGGTTGATGGTATTGCTCTGATTTTATAAAGTTAAAATGTATTGAGGGGTTTTTTAGTTCTCTAGGAAACAGCTTATTAACTAAAAGTCCTTTTTCTTTTGTCTTCTTAGTGTTTAAAACCAGAATCTTCAAATTAAAATCAGAAAGAATAATCTTCAGATAGTAATCACAATTACTTAAATATACTAAGCTTGAGAGAACTGGGACTTCATGGATATAGCAAATGCTTCACCACAATGTACTTGACCATGTTTCAAATTAAGATTTTTTTCAAGCTATATCATACAGTAAAGTCACTCAGAATAAAATATACCAACATTGTGCCTTAGCTTTCTAAGAAACCCCTCTTTTCTAAGAAACCTCTTTATAGCATCTTGAACCTCACTCCAAATATTTCTTATGCTTTAACTGTAATTGGTATAAGTGCATTCCGAAGTTACTGTAAATGCTGCTTTTTAAATTGTTTTAGCTTTTCACTTCCAGAGTTTAACAAAGGACACCATCACCACCCACCCACTCCCATCCTCCTCACCCAGATAGTAAGGAGAGAGCCTTATAAACTGCTTACATTGCTTGTGAATTGACCACACTTAACCACAAATTTAAATACCTCCAATCATTTTTTAACTTCCACTAAGATATCTTGTTTAAAAAAAAATAAAGGGGGGAAATTTCAAATATCCCGAAGGTTCTATATAAAACTTTCTGCCTAAAAGAGCTTAAAAGTCATTTTGCATGATAGTGTTTTCTTAATTGCTATTTTTGTTGTGTTATTTATGCAGCATCTTTCTTCTGAGCTTTTTTCCATCACTGTTTATCAAAATGGATACCTTACTATGTAAGGGATAGGGTACAGAATTACCATTTTCCCTTTTACAGACAGAGAAACAAATAGTTCTAGAAACAAGATCACTCATTAAGATAGCAAGAGAACAAGACTGGATTCTTTGTCCTGATGCAACGCTCTTTTAACTACCTCTCTAATTCTTTAGGTCTCCATATTATTTGGTAATAAACTTAAGAAGCTAAGAAAGTCAAGACAAACAGCGCTGGCTAGAACTACAGATAATTTCCCGCAGAGTAGTATGAACTTCAATCCTACGGCATAACACATCCAAACTATTTTAGTCCTGGATGTCTCCCAAGGGTCTGGTGACAATCATATCAAATTGAGGATCCACAGTGCAGTAAGGACCACGCTAAACACGCATACAGTCATCTATACTTAGAATTTTTAATAAGATTTTTGCCTTTTCTCAACTTCCTGATGTTTAAATCCTACTTATCCTTTCAAAACCATGAGCAAAAGCTACTTCCTTCAGGAAGTCTCTCTTAATCCTCCCGCTCCCCTTCCCCTTAATCCCTCAGGGTTAAAAGGAATCTCTTTCTCTTCTGAATTCCTAGGAGTACATTATTGGTATCTTTTATCCTACTTAACACATTTTACTTTATAATGTAATATTTTATGTATCTTAACTCTGTTATTAGTCTGCAAGTTCATCAGGTCAGGATCCACAGTAGTTAGTAAAGACTTCAGTACATGCTTTCTAAAAGCCAATCAATGTATTATAGGGATAGATAGTACAGGAATAAAAATTAAATGCTGGGCATTTCCAAATAGGAAATTACCAAAGAAACTACATGCACTCTTGCAAAGGCATTAGAGGGCTGGATAACACTAAAGGGATACACAATAGTTAATGTAATACATGCTAATTAATTAGATACTGAAATTTCATTTGATTGCAATGTGTTTACCAAGTATTCCAATTAAGAATCTCATTGGCAGTGTTATCAGAAGGACTGATCTGAAAATAGCTATCTTTTGCATATGTAACAAAATTCAAACTCCTTTCCAAGGCTAACAAGACCCTGTATACTCTGGTCCCAGGCCAACCTCTCCAACCACATTCCCTGTTCCTATGCCATACAAAGTTCCTGTCCAACTACCCTGAGCTCTTTTTTGCCTGGGGCTTTTGCCTCCTGCCATTCTGCTACCTGGAACACAGTGTTGTCACCCTCCTTACCCCCTGCCAACTACCTCATGCTCCTAGACTGGCTCCCCATCCTTCAGATCTTTGCTCCAGAGACCCATCAGGCATTCCTACCTTAAAATAAGTCACTCTAGGCTTCCTAGCTATTATTCCCTATTGTAACACTCTTATGTTTTCCTTAATCACATTTTGTATATTTTGTTTCTTAGCTTGTCTATTATCTGTCTGCTCCATCAGATCCTATGACATAAGAGCAATGACTACACCTATGAAGTTACCAATGTAGACCTAATGCCTGTTGTATATATAGTGGGGTCTCAATTCATTTGCTTAAAGGAATAACGAAAAGATGCCAAAAACATGAATATAAAACTAAAATGTATAGTGGTGCATGGTAAGCTCAGTGGGTAGAGCGCGCGAATCTTAACCTCAGGGTCGTGAGGTCAAGCCCTATATTGGGCATGGAGCCTATTTAATAAATAAGTAAATAAATAAATAAATAAAAATAAAACTGAAGCATATAAGTTGACTTTAGTGTCTTAATAAGCTTTGACTTCAAATACTGTAAACTAAAAGCAGTGGACCTGGGTTCAAAGTCATTTAACTGCATATGACCTGTGCAGGCTTGGGCAATTTACCTAAGCTCTCTAAATCTCAATTTCTTCAGAAAGAAAAAAAACTAAAAATAGTATGTACTTCTCAGAAATATGAAAACTGAATAACATTGGACTGAATATTTCTCCCTCCCTTTAGCCATTAAGCACTCAAAAAATGCTTGATATTATCATGCATATTAGAATTTCTTTTCTCTCTCATTGGTTATTAGTTCTTTCCCTGCATCATTTGCCTCATTTAAAGCTTCGCTTTTATGTTAATTAGGTTATTTTTTACTTTTTTTTTTAGTTTTGTAAACAACTTTATTAAGCTATAATTGACATGCATAAACTATATTGAGGTTGTATTTTAAATGTCATCTTGGGGGGTGCCTGGGTGGCTCAGTCAGTTAAGCAGCTGCCTTCGGCTCAGATCATGATCCCAGGGTCCTGGGATCAAGCCCCTCATTGGGCTCCCTGCTCAGTGGAGAGCCTGCTTCTCCCTCTGTCTGCTGCTCTGCCTACTTGTGCTCTCTCTCTCTGTCAAATAAATAAATAAAATCTTAAAAAAAATAAAATAAAATAAAAAATAAATGTCATCTTGGCCCAAAGAGTCTTCTAGAAAATGTGATAAAGAATGCTGATCAGCAACACTGTATATAACAGTCCATGCTTTGTAAATATCAATGTTTCCCAGTAGGGGAATTCTTTAGGAATTACTATTTTTAAATTTATTGAATAAATATTTCATGGGCACGCCTGGGTGGCTCAGTGAGTTAAAGCCTCTGCCTTTGGCTTGGGTCATGATCTCAGGGTCCTGGGATCGAGGCCGCATCGGGCTCTCTGCTCAGTGAGGAGCCTGCTTCCCACCATCTCTCTGCCTGCCTCTCTGCCTACTTGTGATCTCTCTCTCTCTGTGTCAAATAAATGAATAAAATCTTTATAAATAAATAAATCATGGGCACCGACTTGTATCAGGCAGTGTTCTAGGGATTAAGAATATATCAGTGAATGTTTTCTGTAGTTGATATTCTAGTATTATTTCCTATAATACAAAAGGATTTATGAATTGCAGGAAATTTGTGAATTTTTTCAAAAAGAGATTCTTTTAAATAGCCATTCACAGTGCTTAAAAAGCAAGGCTATAGATTCATCTATCATAAAAAGTGAGTACATCTCTAATAAAGGCCACCTCTACAATAGGTTTAAAGTGTCCCCACCAGGATCTGATAGTTATACCAAAATTATTGCTGTTTCATTCCTTTGCAGGTTATTCTATGAGATAATTCCTGGCTGCAACTTCTCTACAAGCTAGCAGTGACAAAAATCAGCTTTCTACCTTTCAACTCTATGAAGTCCCAGGTCTGAATATAACGGGAGGAAACAAATACTTAAAGAAAAACATGGAAGATGATAAAAAGGAAGGAGGGAGGTTTCACTTGGCTTCCGAATTTCAGCAAGTCAAAAAGAAAGTGCTTGTTCAATTCTGTTATTTCTCTAGAGTCTGGATAGTGTTTTATCAAACTGTTGGTTGCAACTCATTAGTGGGCCATGAAATCAATTTTGTGAATCGTGACTAGCATTTTTTCCCCCAGACTAGGAAAAAAAATCATATTACGACACACAGTGTGAATCTTGTTCTGTGAAACGTGGGTCTCACATATGTATGTGTCTTGTTACATGTATTTATGTACCCAATCTTATATTTATCATGAGTCAAAGGTAAAAATACCATAGAACCTTCACATGTCCAGGAGTAAGGGGGGGGGGGCCTCACTCATAAGTACAAAAGAGAGAATAAGCTGAGTTTTATGAATCAAATGAAGTCCAATATTAAAACTTCTCCAAAATCTTAATCGGCTTACAGATTTTTAATTTAAGCCTCTGAGGGGACAGTGAAGAGAAGCATTACGACCAGATACACTCACTTTTAATTCAGAAAATTGATGATCATTTAAAACAAACCTTTTTTTTTTTAAACCTCTCTCTATAAGACATAAAATGTTGTATTTGGAAATAAAACTAAGGATATGCTGAATTTATCTTTAGGTTCAACTCTTAGCCTTAAAGTACTATAATCGCCATAAAGATTTAGCAATCCAAGATCCTCGGTCCCCTCCCAGAGAGCCTTGATCCTTCCTTCCTTTGTCAGATAACATGTGAATACCTAGGGCAAGGATTAGTTTTACGGTAAAACAAAAAAGCAAAACAAAACAAAACAAAAATGTACTCTACCTAAGAGCTGGTAAATTCTGGTTTGCCAACTGAGGTTTTAATTCTTGGCTGAAAATTATTTGTAGTGCCATATAAATATTATTTGAAATAGGAGCCCTTATATCAGGAAAGTCATTTCTTAGGATATTAATTCGCACCCTTTGAATGTTATTTATTTACATGACTTTAAAAGCAATTAAGACATTTAGGGAGCACATTAAACCCCAGATTAATGTGCATTTTTCTCTTGGACTATCTATCATTCAAAGGCTTACCCCTACCCTTTTCCACCCAGGGAGATAAATGTTTCAGAACCAGAGAGGCATATTTCCTTTCTGTCTGTTTCCTTAGAATTCATTTAAACATGCTTATTGAAATTTCCTGTCATGCAATATTTTAGAAAGATTCCCCAAATATATACAGCTTGCAGACTGTAAATATTGAATGACAAGATTGCTACCAAGTTTTCTTCCTTAGGCAAACAATACCACAGTCAAAATCCCCTGCATAAACAATTCCAGTCCGTATGTAAATTAGGTTAACATAATAAAAGAGTAAGTATAGCTGTTTTCCTCTAAGTCTTTTAAATAAATAGGAGTGAATATTCAAAAACTGTAAATGCCCTGGGGGCATCAGGGTTTTTTGTCAGTTATCAATACTGATCTATAAGAAGACAAGAGAACAGTTAGTCTCCAAACTATGTACCACTTTCTCTAAACAACACCCAAATCAGAGCACAAAGAAAACATTTTCCTCTCCTAGGCAGTGTTGAAAAAATTTTGAATTCCTAAATAATCCTAACAAGTTACAGACTGATAAGACTACCAGAGACAGAAGATTTCATGGCTTTTTTGAGACTAATTTCTTATTCTTAAAAAGGAAAGATACATGTCAAAACTAAATATGACTCTAAACAACTGTAAAATCAGGACACTAAATGTAAAGTCATCTAAACTAATACACAAAGATTAATTTCCTTAGGCTTCACAGAACTCTCTCTAGGCCATGATTTGGTATAAAATATTCTACAAAAAAAGATAACTATCAGAGGTAGTTGCCACCCATTGAGCAGCCTCACAAATGGGGGTGGGTGAGGGTCTGGGACTGACATTTTCCTCCTGTTTAGCTACCTAAGGAGTGGCAGAGTAATCAGGTCTTCCGGGAACCAGCTAATTTAATAGGGTGGAACTAGTTAGAGATATTAGAATCTTGATCTTATTTTAAACTTTTGGGGTATAATCTCCTTTGTTTTAAAGGAAAATGAACTCTTAAATACTGATTATTTTAAAGTTACAGTATTGGCTACCATGAGAATTAGAAGCCTTAACCACAATTTTTTGTTCATATATCTATATAAGTAAATATACGAACTCCAATAGTTTAACACTGAGAGTTAGCAAATTTGCTTTTATAAGAGTTCCTTTCACTCCTGCATAGTGGTTAAAGCATAGACTTTGGAATCCTATAGACTTGAGCTCGATGCTTGTTTGGTTACTTTTTAGCTATATGACCACGAGCAAGTTGCTTAATCTAATCTATCAATTAAAAAATGGGAATATTAATCAGTATCTACAAGACAGGGTTGTAATGGATATTGAGTAAAACAATGCATAAAAATAAGTGGTAGCTCAAAGAAGGCGGAAAAGAAGTTACCCACACAGGAGGAAGAAAGGGGAAGGAAAAATAGGATGAGGAAATGAGAATGGGAAAGAATAAGAGAAAAAAAGAGGTAGGTGCACAGGAAAGCAGGGAGGGAGAATGAAGCAAAAAGAGAGAGATCCGTAATTGTAATAAATTTCTTTGTAAAGTACACATACTGTACTTGGCAAACACATAAGCACATACCCTTGTTTGTGTCTCATTCTCCACCATTTTTCTCCAGCCTTCACCTGAGCAATCAGCCCCCAAAAAAACAAACAAACAAAAAAACACACAGTCATGCTAACTGGGTTTCACTTAAAATTCATGACTACAACTAGCAACTGGTTTAAAAATAAAGGAGGAAAATTGTCTTTTCTGGCATTGATTAATTCAGTTGATCAATCACCTAACGAAGAACCTAAGTGCTTTCCATCTTTTTCATCTGCTAGCCTCAAAGCCAAAAGATGACAACGGCAAGTATGATATGCAGACCTAACAATGTCTATAGCAGAAGAGGAACTCTTTCTTCCCTGGAGATCTTTGTCAGCAAAGAAAACCTTTCCTAGAAACCCCTGAACTACCTTCCCCTTCTTCCTCACTGGACAAAATGGTATCATTTGACCATGTCTTAATCAGTCTCTGGCAAGGTGAATGAGAACATCATAGGTGGATTAAATCAACCAAGTTTCACCTCCCTGGAGTTGGAATGGGATTCATTTTCATTAATACACATAGCTACAAGGATGATAGGAGATACCTGCAGAATTAGACTGGCAGAAGAGAATTAGACTGGCAGAAACATCACCAGATTGGACAAAAAGGGACATAAACAGTACAAAATGAAAAGAGGTGTTTGGATCTTCCAAACTTCCACAAGCAAGAAGCAGGCTAAGAAAACTACTTAGCTGCAAACATGTGCTATATTTCATGAGAAAGGAAGGATGATTTGGAGGATGGAAATAACCAAGAAGGTAGAAACAAGATCATGGAGATTTATTCTCAGGCACTGAGCACTAATCAAGGAATGCCAACCTGTGCCAAACTGGATTTCAGAATTGCTATGAACCAGTTGCTCTTGTGTGACTCCCCCTATTCCCCCTTTTGGAATAAGAGTGTCTGTATAGGGGTGCCTGCATCGTTCAGTTGGTTAAGTGGCTGCCTTCAGCTCAGGTTATGATCCCAGGATCCTGGGATGGAGTCCCACATTGGGCTCCCTGCTCAGTGGGGAGCCTGCTTCTCCCTCTCTGCCTCTCTCTCTCTCTCTGTCAAATAAATTTTAAAAATTTAAAAAAAAAAAAAAGTGTCTGTATAGCAATAATCCTATGCCTATCCTACCATTATATGTTGGGTGTGTATGAAGGAAGATTATTTGTCTCTTTAGTTCACAGGTCTTCAGATCTAGAGGAACTGTACTCAAGGAGCTGTACTTTTGGAACTACATCTGAGAAGTTTCACATACACCTGAACTTGATTTATATGATGAGATTCTGAACTTTGAGGTGATGCTATAATGAAATGAGATTTTTAGGAACCTTGGGAAGAAGTAAGTACACTTTGTATGCAGGAGCAACATGAATCATAGGAGACCACAGAGTTGATTGTGGTAGCCAGCCCCCAAGATGGCCCCCAATGATCCCCACATTCTGGTATTCATATCCTTATATAGTGCATTCCTACACTGTATTGGGTTGTCCTGTGTGACCAACACACTCAACAAAAGTGATAGCACATGATGAGGCTAGGTCATAAAAGACATTGTGGCTTCTACCTTGCTTTCTCTCTTTCTCTGGGAAGCCACCTACCATGTCCTAAGGACATTTAAGTACTCCTATGGAGAGGTCTACATGGCAAGGCACTGAAACCTCCTGTAAATAGCCATGTGAGTGAGCCCAATCAAGCCTTCAGATGAAGGTAGACCCAGTCCACAGCTTGTCTGCAGGTTCATGGGAGATACTGAGCAAGAACCACCAAGCTAAGCCCCGTCTGAATTTCTGATCCACAGAAACTATGAGAAAATAAATATTTGTTATTAGACATCACTCACTGGCTCTGTTGGTAGAGCAAGTAAGTGACTCTTGTTCTTTGGGGTCATGAGTTCGAGCCTCACCTTAGGCATAGAGTTTACTTTAAAAAAATTTAATTTAATTTACTTTTAAAAGTACTATGGACCCTTTTAAAAGAAACTAACACAAAATGGTTGACAAAATCTTCTCTTTCCACAAAAGAGCAAAATATCAAAATATCAAAGTAATGACTAGACATTAAAGATCTCTGTTTTTTGTTCATCTTCCATTATTCAAATAATATTAAAAGTATAGAAATATTGGGGCACCTTGTTGGCTCAGTTAGTTCAGCTTCTGACTCTTGATTTCAGCTAGGATCATGATCTCGGGGTTGTGGGATCAACCCCTATTCCAGGCTCCACGCTCAGTGCAGAGTCTGCTTGTCCCTCTCTCCCTCTGCTCCTCCCCCCACCCCCACACTTGCACACTCGCTCACTCTCTCTCAAATAAATCTTTAAAAAAGGCATATAAATAAGTATTTAATCAATATGTCCCATTGAAAGGTTTAATTCAGTTGTGAGTGCCAGTGAGAAAGTTATTGGGGATGAGGAAGGAATGGAAGGGGCAGATGAAAAGAAAGATGATAATATAGAACAGTACAATGTAGGGGTTAAGAGCATGGGCTCTGAAGCCACACTGCTTAGGTTCAAATTCTGGTTGAGTAACCTTCCTCATTTATAAAATGGGAATAATCATAGCCCCTCCCTCATCCTCCCTCATAAGATTGTTGTAAGGATTAAATACATGTAAATTGCATATGAGAACGTGTAGCACATAGCAAGTACTTAATAAATCATTTTCATTATCCTGGGAATGTGGATGGGGTGAGAATGTATAGACATATTCACAAAGAAGATTCAGTCACAGTCTTACTTAACAGGTTATGCTGCTTCAATTTCCCTTCAGAACACTTCAGGAGAGTGGAAAGAGAAGCCCTGATCTAACTGGGAGGCAATCAAAGTTATAGTGAGTGGCACCTATGTTTGTTTGCAGCACTTTTTTAATCCATCAGTAGAAAACCTGATGAGTAGCTTGACTATGCTCCAGGTGTTGAAAATTATGTTTACTATGTACAGAGTGGCCAAATAATTTATTATTCAAACTGGGACACTTCTGAGAACAAAATGGACCCTAGATAAATTTGAAAAGTAGGCTTAAATTGGAACCAGTCCAGTCAAGCAGCAATGGACATTTTGGTCACTGTAACTTTGTGGCACATGTTCATAGAAAGAGGCAATATGCATGCTTTAATGAAAGCAAATAATAACATTTTGTTACTACGCACAAAAATGAAGAAACGGTATCTACTCTTGATAAACTGTCTTGCCAGAATCTGAAAAACTAATCTACTTATATTGAAATAATTCCTATCAGAGATGGCCAAACCCTTATAATAATATCTATATAACAATTACCAATAAGGGTGCCTGGGTGGCTCAGTTGGTTGAGCATCTGGCACTTGGTTTCAGCTCAAGCCATGGTCTCAGGGTCTTAAGATTAAGCCCCACATCAGGCTCCATGCACAGCACAGAATCTGCTTGAGATTCTCTCTTCCTCTCCCTCTGTTCCTCCTGCTCATGCTCTCTCTCTCTCTCAAATAAATAAATAAAATCTTTTTTAAAAATTACCTATAATAAAAATACATCTCAGAAACACTTGGCCTTGTTGATTGACTACACTTATCTTCTCAAAAATCCCTCTTGCTTACTTTCCATGATGGCACTTCCTCTTAATTTATGCTCTATTTTTTCACTTTTCATTTATTGGCTCTTCTTCCTTCTCCCATCTCTGATATTCCCTTGGCCTTTTTCTCATCCCACACATTCCCATTTGCTTTGCTGTGCAGACACACTCTCATTGTTTGAACTATCACACTTGAATGCTTATGACTCCCAAATCTTTATTTTTAGTCTTGACTTCTCTTTTAGGCTCTAGACCTGAGCTGTCCGATACCATAGACATTAGCCACATGTGGCTATGAAGCACTTGAAAATGTGGCTAGCTGAAATTGAGATGCCTGTAAGGATAAAATACACACCACATTTCAAAGACTCAGAAAAAAAATGAATGGAAAATATCTCAAAATTTTTCACATATATTACATGTTGAAATGACAACATTTTTAGGACTGTTAGGCTAAATAAAATGTATCATTAAAATCAGGGGCCCCTGGGTGGTTCAGTCGTTAAGCACCCTCCTTCGGCTCAGGTCATGACCCCAGGGTTCTGGGATCAAGCCCCACCTTGGGCTCTCTGCTCAGCAGGAAGCCTGCTTCTCCCTCTCCCACTCCCCCTGCTGTGTTGTCTCTCTCCCTCTCTCTCTTTGGCAAATAAATAAAATAAAATAAAATAAATTTATCTGTTTCTTTTTACTTTTAAAAATGTAGTTATTAAACATTTATTTATTTATTTATTTAAAATATTTTATTTATTTATTTCACAGAGAGAGAGATCACAAGTGGGCAGAGAGGCAGGCAGGGGGTGGGGGTGGGGGGGTGGGAAGCAGGCTCCCTGCTGAGCAGAGAGCTCGATGCGGGGCTCAATCCCAGGACCCTGAGATCATGAGCTGAGCGGAAGGCAGAGGCTTTAACCCACTGAGCCACCCAGGTGCCCCCAAAAATGTAGTTATTAAACATTTAAAAGTACATGCATGGCTCACATTTATAGATCACGCTATATATCTATTAGATAGCACTGCTCTAAACTCATCTCCTACTAATTATTTCTACTCAGAAATTCCACCAGCACCTCCAACTCAGTATGTACAAAACTAAACTCATCTTCTCCTTTCAGTCATTTTCCACACTGGTGACAGGGTGATATTGCTAAAACACATACCCAGTCATATCACTTCCCTGCTCAAAATTCTACAGTAGTCACTTTTAGGATAAAAATAATAATAACCTAAGCTTCTCAATCTCTACCTTCAAGGGCTTACAATGTCTGCCTCTCTTATTCTTACAACTAAACTGAAAATTCCTAGAAGGCTGGGACTATGTCTTTCAATTAGAAAACAGGAAATGATATTTCAAAGACACAACTCATTAAGAAAAAAATTTTTAAATATGTATTAAACCCGTTCTAAGTGTTTCGGGTATATTTAATCCTTACAACAACCACATAAGGAAGGTATTATTATTATCCTCATTTTACAGATGAGGAAATAAGGTACAAAAGTTTAAGGAATTTGCTCAAAGTCACACAACTGGTATATAATGGAGTTCATGGTGTGTACTGAGAATAGTATACAATCTTTTTTTTTTTTTTAAGATTTTATTTATTTATTTGTCAGATCGAGAGAGAGGGAGAGCACACACAAGCAAGGGGAGCAGCAGGCAGAGGTGAGAAGCAGGCTCCCCACCGAGCAGGGAGCCTGATATGGGACTCAATCCCACGACCCTAGGATCATGACCTGAGCCGAAGGCAGACGCTTAACTGACTGAGCCACCCAGGCGTCCTGAGAATAGTATACAATCTTATGGAGCTGAAGCATGGAGTACAAATGAAACTAGAAGGTAAGTTGGAGACAGATAATGGCACACCTAAAATGCTTTCCTAAAGCGTTGGATTTTCTTCTATAAACAATGAGGTTTTTGGGGTGCCTGGGTGGCTCATTTGGTTGGGCGGCTGCCTTCAGCTCAGGTCATGATCCTGGAGTCCCAGGATCGAGTCCTGCATTGGGTTCCCTGTGCAGCAAGGAGTCTGCTTCTCCCTGTGACCTCTCCCCTCTCATGCTCTCTCTCTCTCTCAAATAAAAAAAGAAAAACCAAGAACAAAACAAACCAAACAAACAATGAGGCTTTTGATCTGAAAGTGACCATCATGTTCTGATATTTAAGGAAATATCGGGTAGTCATGTGGATGACTGAGGAGTAAGAGACTAGAGAATGTTCCTCCATGTGCATTCTCCCAACATTTCCCCCAGATACCCAAATTTCACATCTAGAAGTTTCCATGAACTCCTTCTCCTTTATTAATCAAACACTTAGTGCTATCAATTTTACCTCCTAAATCCTTCTCCAATTCATCTCCCCTCTCCAGTCCCACTGCCAATTATTTGAGCCACATCTTCATCATTTTTGAGATAGCTGAAATAGCCTGTTTACTACCTCCAGTCTTACTCCATCTAGTATATTCTAAAAGATTGTTCCAATATTTTAATCTGATCATCCAACTATAAAGTTGAAACCCATCAGTGACTCCTTATCACCTTCAGGCTCTTTCGCACACAATATTCAGGAATCTTCATGATTTCACCCTTCTCTAGCTCTCTAGTATCAACTCCAGCCACTCCCCCACCTCCTATTTCAGTCATATTAAACTATACATTGCTCCTTATGTTTCCTCTGTGTCTTTGCTCATACTGTGTTATCTGCCTAGAACTCTGTTCCTCTTTTTATCCACCTAACAGCAGTTACCATTATTTAAGACAGCTCAAGCATTATTTCCTTTGGGAAACCTTCCTACACACTCCTTGTCTTTTCTAGGCAGAGTTAGGTACATCTACTCTGCACTCCTGTAACATTCTATAAGTATTTATAATTCATCACACTATATTTTAACTATGGATTTTCTTGAATAAGTCACCCATCAGAGTAGGGCTGTGCCTTACTGATTCCTTCATTTAGCCAATATATATTGAGCATGATTTCCCCCTCCCCACCTTCACCACCATTCACCCAACATTCACCTCACTGCCCACCCAAGGAATGTTCAGCTGGAGGCCAGGGATACAACAGTGAACACAAAAGATGAAAATTTCTGAACTTGTAGAGTTAACATTATAAAAGTGGAGCCTACCTCATACCCTGTAGTTCCAGTGCCTGGCCCTTGATGAACTAATATGATAAGATTAGAAAAGTAGATGGGCCTACCAGTCAGTCTTTTCAATAGTCTCTCCCTGTCAGGCTCTTCCATTGGATCTTTTCCTTTTATCTATGTTTCCTTATAAATTTCTCCTATGTGTTAGTCAAAGCACATCCATGTAATCTAAAATGGGTCATACTGGACCTAGACCGAATTTCTTTCTTTTTTTTTTTAAGATTTTATTTATTTATTTATTTCTCAGAGAGAGAACACAAGCAGAGGGAGCAGTAGGCAGAGGGAGAAGCAGGCTCCCCACTGAGCAAGGAGCCCGATGCAGGACTTGATCCCAGGATCCTGGGATCATAACCTGAGCCAAAGGCAGACGGTTAACCAACTGAGCCATGTAGGCGTCCCATAGACCAAATTTCTAAGCAAAGTTCTATTTTTACTCTATACCTTCTTCCTTTTTCCTGTTTCCCTGTCATACTCTATTCCCCATTTCCCTTGAGACCAAGTACCTTTTGTCCAAGTACAGTACCAAGTACTCACTACTTAGAAGTACAGTTAAGCATCTTAGTACTTTGTTTTCCCAAAGTGTCCCAGGTTCTAATTTACTCTTCTCTAATTGTCCCCAATGCCCCTGACATTAGAGCTAGCTGGTCAGTAATATCATCTGTCTTGGAAAGCTTCACATTTTCTCATTTCCCACCCACTGAGCCTCTTAAGTGCTCTGTCTATCTCTATCATAGTCCTTATCACCCTGGAAACTTGAATTTAATTCTTTTTCCTCCCTATATCTTTCAGAGTCTAGAACTGTTCAATGTAGCATTAACAAATGAGTAAATGAATATATGTATATTTATTTATACAGTTAAATACAGTTAACACTTGAACAACGCTGGGATTAGGAGCACCCACCCCTAAGCAGTTGAAAATTTGGGTATAACTTCTGATATACCCAAAACATAACTACTAATAGTCTACTATTGACAGGAAGCCTTACCAATAACATAAACAGCCAATTAACACATATTTTGTATATGTATTATATACTATAGTCTTACAATAAAGTAAGCTAGAAAAAAGAAAGTGTTATTAAGAAAATCATAAGGAAGGGGTGGTACCTTCGTGGCTCAGTTAAGCGTCTGTCTTCAGGTCAGGCTCCAGTAGTGATTCCAGGATCCTGAGATGGAGCCCCTTGTGCCCTGCTCAGCAGGGAGTTTACTTCTCCCACCCCCTCTGCCCCACCTGACCTACTCATGCTCTCTCTTGCTTTCTTGCTCTCCCTCTCTCTAATTAATTAATTAGAAAATCATAAGGAAGAGAAAATACATTTATAGTACTGTACTCTATGGAAAAAACCTTGCCTGTTAGTGAACCTGTGCAATTCAAACCCTGTCGTTCGAGGGTCAACTGTATATCTTCTTCCCCTGAATTCGGCTGTATGATTTCCATCCTCCTACACATTGTAGGATCTACAAAAAGAGCCTACCAGATATGCCCACTTTGGACCAAAGATTAAGAAAGTTCTTTCTTTAAAAGTGTTAGAAGGAGAATTTAAATTTTAACAGTGTGTTTCCATATCCCAGGTGAATGTGTACCTTTAGTATGTGGCTTTTGCATTGTTTGTGAATTCAGCTGGACCTGAGTGAGTAAAGTATGTATTAGAATGGTGTTTCTATGTTATCCACGTGGGCCCTTTCCCCAGGAAGTAACTGAATCAATGGTATGGTCTTCTTGAGATTTCGTCAAGGAAAATCAGGGCTGGAACTGAGCCAACATACTACTCAAATTTAAGTACCCTGTTGAGTGTGTGTTTGGGAGTAGAGAGGAGAGGGGATTTCTGCATGAATACAAAAAATAATCATAAACTTTCTGAAGGACAGAGTTGTTAAGAGGTCTTCCAGGTCACCTGGATACTCTGGGCCTTGCATAAGAAGGAAGTGGACCCCATACTCCCCGCAGAGAATCCTTCCCTAGGGACTGGCAAATTCGCCAAACTTCCCTCCCCCACACAAGACTGCACCCCTACTGGTGTGCATGCAGGCGCTGCAGCGACTGCTCCTAGAATCAGCCCTCTCAACCTCTCCTCTCCTAGCCAAACTCCAGAGATGTCAAAGATTCTTAAGCAGGGGTTTTCCAATCTACCCCTGAGGGCCCGCCCCTGAGGCAAGGCGGGCGGGCCCAGGCTGCGATGTGGAGAATTCGATGTCCGAGCGACCATCTCGGAGGAGTGGACCGAGTTAAATATAACCGCGCGAATGGAATGGCGCTAAAAATAAGGCAACAGCTGGCGTTTCCACAGCCCTGTGCTGGGAAGGGCGGGGGCCCGAGTGGTCCTGCGCCCGAACGCCGCTCCCGAACTAGGGACGAGAGGCAGTAGCGTCCGCAGGCCTGGGCCGGAGAGCCAGCGACGTGGGCGCGAGCCGCTCTGGGCCCGAGACGCCTCTACCTGCGAGCGTCCCAGGCACTGCACTCAGGGCCTGAGGGAAAACTTTACTAAGGAATCAGAACCCCGACGAACTTGCCTGGACGTGACAAGGTGGAAAGGCTGGCGCTGAGCTCATGGCCGCCCCGCCGCCAGAGGGAGCTGAGTGCGAGAGGAGGAAGCCGGACCCTTGAGGAGGCCGAGGCGTCGCCCGAGATGAAGGCGCAGGGGCACCTGTGGTGGGCGGCCCCGCGCGCGCCTCTACAAGACTCCCACGCCGAGCCGCGCTCGGCCTTTGCGCTCCGCACTTTCCCACAAGCCCCTTCCGGCGCGCGCCCCTCAGCCCTGCGCGCCTGCCCGCGTCAGCGCCCCAACCATCAAGGCAACAATTGAAACGTTTCCAAAACGGGCTATTTATTTGCTTCCAATAAATCGATCGGCAGTGATTAAGAAATCGATGTGGCCTGGGCGGGAGAGTCGCTGGCGGGGAGAGAAAGGTGCTACCGCCCTGCGCCCGCGGGGAGGCCGCGGGCGGGCGCGGGCCTGGGAGAGGCGTGTCCCGCCCGGACCACACCCGAGGGGTAGTCACCTGGGCGCGCGGGCCCCCGGCAGGCCGCGTTCCCTCGGGCGGCGAGGGGCGCGCGCGCTCGCCGCCTGTTTTCCTCGGCCCCTGTTGCCTTTCAGTCTGGCGTGCCGGGTGGGCAGTGGCCGCCAGCGGCCGCAGCGCCGCTCGGAGGCTTTTGTTGCTCCTCGGCGGGCTGAATGGGGGTTTTGTAAAGTGGGACAGATAAAAATGAGCAGCATCATATTGTTTGACAGAATGATCCCATATGATGAAGTGTCGGCTCCGAAGGGGGTGAAAATGGTGAATTCCTAAAAACCCAGCCCTCGGCTCATCCGCAAGCTGCCCGTAGCCTGGAGGGACCCAGCCGTCAGCCGGGCCCCGCCGCATCGTTCCAAACCGTGTCGGAAAGACTCGAGCTTTCAATGCCAAGTCATTTTTAAGCCCCGATCCTGCCCAGGACCTTTCTCCTCGTGGATGAAAAGAACAATTTTCGAGAGAAAGGCTCGTTTTGATTAAATCTGACATGCTGCTGATAACTCCATGCTAATGTGAAATAATTAACATAATAGCCATAATTAAAAGCACGCTAACAATGCCATAAATTTATCACACAATTTTACTAGCTTTCTGCCCCTAACTGCTCTCTCATCGTTAATTAAACGTGTTGCTTTTTACAGAATGGATGTTTATACATTTCCAATATAAATAAATTCGAAACCATCCTCTCTCTCCCTCTCCCTCTCTCCTTCTCTTCCTTTCCCTTTGATTTTTCGCCATTTATAGGCACTTCTTGGCATAGGCCCCGAGTGGCGGACACATTGAAAGTAAATGTTTTAAGATGAAAATCCAAACAAGAACGTTAAATTAGCCCCCTTTTTTTTCACCCCAAAGAGATCTGGAGACACATACAAGATTGGTGTGAAGTGCGTTTAAAATCCCACCCACTTTGAAGAAATAGAAATAATCTGGGTGGGTTGGGGACCTGGGTATCATCTCGGTCCATCCCATCTTCCTCAGTGGTGGCCATCCAGGTAGAGGCTGATAATAGTTTAATAAATCTATGAAGATTGTCGAGAAAGAACCGATTTTGGTTCTTGGGGCGAGGGGGGGCGGGAGGGGAGAGAAAGGAGGGGTATTTTCCAAATGAGCTCTACCTACATTTCGTTCCCTCTGCAGTATAGAGAGGGAGGCTGCTCTCGGTGGGGCATGTTCCCCTCACTGCGCAGAACCTGGTCCCATCTCCCCGGATTGTAAGAAAAGTGCACCCGCGCAAGGGCATGAGGATTCTTTCACTTCGGGCCAACGATTTATCCAAGCCATTGGCATATACTCTGACTTAAAGGAGGAAGAAGGCACTTGGGTTCGCTTGCACCTGGCAGGGGTAGGTGAGCCATTCCTGCCTCCCACACACTCCGACCGTGCCCCTCCTCCTGTGTTGACCACTTAAGAATCCAAATTGAGTTGTAATTAACTTCTTCTTCTCCGTCATAAATTGTTCCATTCAACTTCTCCCCCACCCCCATCTCACCCCCAGAACATACTAAATCGCCCCTCCTCCGAGACGTCTCAATTTTCTTCTTATCGATCCCGACTCCACTTTTCTTATTTCTTGTTGCTAGAAACTCGGTCCGCTTCACCGTCACCACCACCCGCCCTCGACGGCTCCTGTCTGGGTGGCTGCCCCACCTGGGTGCCACGGACTCTGCCGGCCCCAGGAGAAAGAGAGGGGGACTTATTCCCTTCTCCTTTGGCTGAAACGTTTCAAACCTTTGAAGGGGTAAGACAGCTAGGTGCCATCTTCTTATAAACCCCTCCAGGGAAGTTTGCTTGTTGTGACCCAAGTAGTTACTCTGATGCATAATAATTTTGTGTGTGTACTCCTCCTTCTTCCCATCTCTCCCAGTAACCCTCTGCAACCCAGAATATATTTATCCACGTTTCTCCCTCCCCCCAACATTTCCATTCCCTCTATCACATTTTTCTTCCCCTCACTAAAGTGTCACTTTCTCTCTGTAGCTGTGTCGCTTCTTCAGTCTCGCTCTGCCCTAAAGTTTGGCAGTATCTGACCATTTGTGGGCTCTTAGCTGCAAACTGCAATTTCGCGGCAAACAGGATTTACTTAGCCCCAAATCTAGTCATTGTAGGGCAGGTCCCTGCACTGCTATGGGCTCTGGCCCTTCCGCCGGGGCGGCGTCCTGCAGCGGGAGCTGCGGGAACCTTCCGGCCTCCCACCTGGGCGGTCGCTTTGCCTCCTTCCGGCCCCGGGAGGTTGCGCTGGTGGTACTGTCCGCCCGGAAGGGGGAGAATAGTGGCGGGTTTCCCAGTCTAGAGTGGTCGCGGGAAAATCCACTGCCTCGGCTGGAAATCGATATTAAGCGGTTGGGCCGGCGCGGGCGACCGACGTCGGGGCCGCAGCCAGTAGGTCCTGCAACGTCTCATCATTTAGCTAATCGAGTCGAAAAGTTTCTGTAAGAGCCAGACCCGGCATCAGATGGTAACACTGATTGAACAAGAGATTAGCACAATAGATCTCTAACCGAGGGGAAGCGTTGCTTTTCACGCTACGCGCCGTAATTAATGGTATGAATCAATTAATTTGACTTTTATTGTGTCGAATGAAAAAAGCGCAACAAATGGAACTGGCGGCTGGGAGTTGTTCACCCCCCACCCCTTACCCCAGGGAGGTTCCAATGAGACACCGGGGAATGGACGGATCAGGCCAAGTCTTGGCCGAGGCAGCGACCAGCAGCGCCGAGGAGTCCTGAGAGCTAGCCCCGGAGGGCAGCAGAATCGAAATTAGACTCATTTGGAGGCTACTTTGAGAAGACTGCTGAGGGCAGCTCCTGAAGCCGATACACTCCCGCGAGCGCACACGTGCACACGTGCACACACACACATACACACACACATATCACGCGGACACTCGGGTCCAGCCTTTTGGGCTGCGATAGAGTTCGCAGCCCGCGCCTCTCACTGCAGCTGGACCACAGAAAACTGCGCAAAAGTAATTTCTGAATTTTAAATTTCGGGCTCTTTTTCTGTCCGTCCGACCTTCCTTTTGTAATTGTTGGGTTGCCGGGAGAGTTGCAGCCTCGACCTCTGCAGCCAGGTGCAGTGGTGGGCTGCCAGCTCGCGCCGCTCAGGTCCGAGGGCTGTCTCTAGATGGCATTGCAAACGGTTCGGACCCGCAGGGCCACAAAAAGGTGCAGCTGCGGAAATCAACTCAGAGATGCATTTTAGGGTCAGGTACAACGAGGGATCATTTTGATACAAAAAAAAAACACAAAAACAAAACTTGGGATTTTCGCGATTGTCTCAGGATGGAGTAACTGCCACCGCCGCACCCCCCCCCGCCCCCATCCCTGGCACAAACCAGAACTTTCTGCGAAACGGAGATCCTGTGAGCTAGTATTATATCCAGGAATTTATCTAATGGAGATGAAAGTCAATCTGTGTGTCTCACTGCCTATAATCAAGTAAGTTTACGGATTTTTTTTTTCTAGGCCAAGACTGAGGGAATCGTAGGCGAGAGAAACACAGGCTGAGGGAATCAGAAGCACCACTGTCCACCAAGAATTAAATCGGCTTCCTAGCGCCTTCTGTAAATATTTCACCAACTATTTCCTGTCGCACCTCTACCCTTGTTCTCCTTCCTCTGGTGAGGCCAGCATTCTCCTCCCAGGACTCAGCGGACAGACAGGGCTTGGGTTCAAGGAGCCCGCCACACCCGGCAGGCGCTTGCAGCTAGCTTTCAGACGGCCTAAAACTTGAGAGAGGTGGCGCATCGCAGACTCACCGGGTCAGGAGCGCTATTCCGAGGTGCGAGGTCCCAGCGCACCGGCAATGCCACGCACCTGTGGTCGGTTTGCAATCCCCCACCCCCAATTCCAGTTAAATCCCCACAGCCTTTCCTACCACCAATGATTTTCCTCGCCAAGGAAACTCGGTGTGTACTAGCCGCATCCTCTCCTCCTCCACCCGCTCTGCTACTGGTTTCCGCGGAATTTAAATCTTGGGAGGATTCACCTAAGCCTTAAGAGGAAAGAATACACAGTAGTTAGCAACTGAGAGCCTAGTCCTCCCGAAGACCCGAGGCCGCCCCTCGCTCCCAAGAGACTGGGCCCCGCCGCTGGGTAAGTCACATCGCTAGCTCCCGGCGTTGTTCTGCGGTCCTTGCCAGAGCGCAGCGTCTAACGTAGAGGCCCGGAAGCCTCCTCACCGCTCAACTCGACTTACCCAGGCCGCTGAGTCCCGGCTCCTTCCCCAGCGCCTCATTTCCGACTTTTTCACATGTTAAGTCGTTTAACAACTCCCAGCAGCTAGTTATGGCCTCTTTATTTATAGGTTCACTCTTATTTTACGTCGTTTTTATTTCTCTCGGCAACTATTCTAATAGATTAATCAATAACTATTTTCTGACCTTCGGGACCCCCAGCTGATGCTGTTGTGGCCGCGCGGGGTGTGGGGGGGAATATATATATAACACGCCCACATCGAGCGGGGAAAGCAAAGGCAGGACGGGTGGTTTGGCTTTGGGGGGAAAGGATACTTGTCCCCTCAGTAGGTGTCTCCGCCTAAAGAGCAGTGAGGCAGGAGGGGGTCTGAAGTCTAATCAGCAAAACGGAGCCGGGTGCGCAGCTCTTACTCAAGAGCTAAAAAGAATCAAACGCAAAAAACAACTAAGAGACTAAGTTTTTCTTTAAAAAGAAAAAAAGGATGGGAATCTCGTTCTACGTTCCCCAGTCCCATCCTAAGGAGTGTTGGCAAAGGGGAGAAGGGGGAAGGGAGAGGGAGCAGGGAGGGCAGAGCAGCGAGAGCTGCCGGGTCCAGCAGACGCTCCCAGGCCCACGCCCTCACTCGCTCACACCCACCCTCCAGCACTCACACCCATAGGCTCCCTCGACCCCGCGCGGGGCTCCAGCCTAGGCTGGGGTCCCGGGGCGGGCCAGGACGCCCTCGGAGCCCGCGGGATGCTGGCGCACGGTGCGGCGCTGAGTTGCGCGTCCCTCGTCCCTTTGTTGACAATTCCCTGAACCAACTTGAGTTTGGCCGGCTCCGCGGCTGCCCTGACGTCACGCGTGGTCACGTGGCCCCGCCTCCCGCTGGATCTTTAAGTAGAAAGTAATCTATCAGGCCAGTCCTTAAAACGGGACTTTCGACTACGGGGGCTCGGCGTCCCTGACACCCCCCCCTCCCCCGTTGCCCCTGCCCGCGCCCTCCGGAGCTGCTCCGCGCCCGGCGTCCCGCGCCCGTCTGCACAGCTCTTGCTCTCCACGCCCGGGCCAGGGGCCGAGGAAGGCGGGTGAAGTGAGGGGGCGCGGCGTGGAGAAGCCGCGTGGCCCGGAGCGGCATCGAGCGCCTAGTACCGAGCGCCAGAGACAGCAGGAGTTTGAGGAGCGCGGCCGCGGGGGGCGGACGGCAGTGCCCGCGCCGCGCGATGCCGGGCTGCAGAGTGTGAGCCAAGCCGGGAGGGCCCCGAACCATCTACGTCCCCCTCTCCTCTCCCAGTCTCCCATCTTTCGGGAGCCCCCAAACCCCCTTCCCCGGAGCTCGGCGGCAGCCCCTGACGACTCCCGTCGCCCGCCGCTCCTTCCCCGCCGCCGCCACCAACCCCGAGGAGGGATGACCCTCTCCGGCGGCGGCAGCGCCAGCGACATGTCCGGCCAGACGGTGCTGACGGCCGAGGACGTGGACATCGATGTGGTGGGCGAGGGCGACGACGGGCTGGAGGAGAAGGACAGCGACGCGGGCTGCGAGAGCCCCGTGGGGCCGCCGGAGCTGCGCCTGGACGAGGCGGACGAGGTGACGCCGGGGGCACCCCACCATGGGCAGCCTCAGCCGCCGCACCAACAGCCCCTGGCATTGCCCAAAGAGGCGACTGGAGCCGGGGCTGGGCCAGGGGGCGAGGCGGGCGCTTCCGAAGCTGACGGCTGCAAGGGCGGCGTTGGCGGCGAGGAGGGCGGCGGGAGCGGCGGCGGACCCGGCTCGGGCAGCGGTGCAGCGGGAGGCCTGGCCCCTAGTAAGCCCAAGAACAGCCTGGTGAAGCCTCCCTACTCGTACATCGCGCTCATCACTATGGCTATCCTGCAGAGTCCGCAGAAGAAGCTGACCCTGAGCGGCATCTGCGAGTTCATTAGCAACCGCTTCCCCTACTACCGGGAGAAGTTCCCCGCCTGGCAGAACAGTATCCGCCACAACCTCTCGCTCAACGACTGCTTTGTCAAGATTCCCCGCGAGCCGGGTAACCCGGGCAAGGGCAACTACTGGACCCTGGACCCGCAGTCCGAGGACATGTTCGACAACGGCAGCTTCCTGCGGCGCCGGAAACGCTTCAAGCGCCACCAGCAGGAGCACCTGCGCGAGCAGACGGCGCTCATGATGCAGAGCTTCGGCGCTTACAGCCTAGCAGCGGCGGCAGGCGCCGCGGGGCCCTACGGCCGCCCCTACGGCCTGCACCCCGCGGCCGCGGCCGGCGCCTACTCTCACCCGGCTGCCGCGGCCGCCGCGGCGGCGGCGGCGGCCCTCCAGTACCCCTACGCGTTGCCGCCCGTGGCACCCGTGTTGCCGCCTGCCGTGCCGCTGCTGCCCTCGGGCGAGCTGGGCCGCAAAGCGGCCGCCTTCGGCTCACAGCTCGGCCCCGGCCTGCAGCTGCAGCTCAACAGCCTGGGCGCCGCCGCGGCCGCCGCGGGCACGGCGGGCGCTGCGGGCACCACGGCGTCGCTGATCAAGTCCGAGCCGAGCGCGCGGCCGTCGTTCAGCATCGAAAACATCATCGGCGGGGGCCCCGCGGCGCCCGGGGGCTCGGCAGCGGGCGCTGCGGGCGCCGGGGTAACTGGGGGCACCGGGGGCGGTGGGGGCGGCAGCGCGGCGCAGTCCTTTCTACGGCCGCCCGGCACCGTGCAGTCCGCGGCGCTCATGGCCACGCACCAGCCGCTGTCGCTGAGCCGGACGACGGCCACCATCGCGCCCATCCTGAGCGTACCGCTCTCTGGACAGTTCCTGCAGCCCGCAGCCTCAGCCGCCGCTGCTGCCGCCGCTGCAGCGCAAGCAAAGTGGCCCGCTCAATAGGGACGCGCCGGTGGCCGGGACCGAGGGCCGGGTTGCGGCCCGGCGCGGCGGCTGCACTAGTTTGCGCGCCCCGCCCCGGGCCCGGCCCCCCTGCCCAATCCCAGACTCTGACTCTCCTCCATTTCCTCCCCCCTACCCCTCAACACCGACCTTCGGCGGCCTCCACCCCCTCGCGCACACCTAGGCTGGCGGAGCAAACTCACCGCACGCCCGCCGGGAATATCTTGCCGTACAGGTAAAACCGAAAACCGAATTTTCCAAAAATGTACCCCGACGGCTCCTGCTCTCAGTACCGTGGGGATGGGAGGGAAATCTTTGTACATATTTGTATAAAAATTATTGGCTTTCCTTTTGGGGTTCTTATTTTTTTAAGAAAAAAAAATTCAGTAGATTTAGAGCTCTGAACTTTCATTTTTATTGAAGGTTCACTCTCCGCAGTTTTATGTGAGAAAAAAATGTATAGAGACGTTGGGAGATTTTAAATATAAAAAATTTTCAAAACGCGAAAAGTGTCATTCTATTATAAAAGTCTGTTTATATATGAATGGATATATATGGTATTCTAAATGTTATTCCATCGTGTTGTACACAACTTTGTAAATAAATTTTTAAAATGTTCACCCAAGTGTTTTATTTAGATGTCTGAGGTAAACGACAATATTTTAAAATTGTATTTGTATTTTATCTTTACCAGAAATTCGAGGAGTTTCAAATAATGACCCTTTCAAACTTAGCTATACATAATTTGAATGTAAGAAAAATTTAATTGGAGAAAGGAAAGAATATGCCTAATTTAAATCATATTAATATTTTTCCTTTAGTTTTCACATAAAATTGGGATGTGGGTGATGATCTCGTTCATACTAATCCATTAAGTCTGACCAGATATTTCTATGGATAAAATAAGATGCCATTTAAGAAAACCAACCTAAGTGTAAACAACAGCGCAATCAATTTTTTTTTTTAAATACCAGACTTTTGTCTTCCATAGTGAGAGTTCTTGGTCATTTCAATTATCCTTTCAAAAGAATGTAAATTACAAACATCCCCCATTTTAGCATTTAAATCTTAAATTTTTGAAATTTCTTTTCATTCCTTAAGTGGAAGTGGTAAATAAACACAGTTAATTTTTTAATGTATGTTCTGGCAGTTTAATTTTTGCAGTGAAACTGTATTATCTATACTAATCTGATCAATAAGACAATTCTTATTCTTTCAGAATATTTTCAAATAAGATATTTCTTTTCTTATGGCAATAATAAATCCACAACATAATTGTGATTTCTGAAGGATTCCTACGAATTGGAAGGCCAACGAATAGTGGCTTAACACCCTTTTAAAAACAGGTGCACATCACCCCTCCCCTTTATTCCCCTCTTTTTAAAACTTCAAAAAGCAAACCATAGTCTAGGTTAGTGGGAAATGAGAGATCATAGGGCAGGAATGGGGAGATGTCCTCCTAGATTATTTTTAATGTGCATTTCAGCTGTTGCAACCTTAAAAGTATTAAGGTAGAAATAAAACGTCTAGACGCGGAAGGCCGTTTCCCATTCACCACCAACATATCCTCAAACGGCATCAATTCTAATTATTTTGTAATTAATTTAGCTGTTACAATTACTTATGCGAAATCGCTTTTTAAAACTGCAACCGGTAGCAATGCTGTCAGCTCGGCCCTGTGCGCTTCCTGCTTGCAAAACACGGCCAGTCCCTGTCGGTGGCGTCCACCTCGGCTCTTGGTCGTGGAGATGCCTTCCGGCTTTGGATCCGAGCCTTATTTCTCTGCTGTCGGCGTGGGCTAGGGAGTCGCTTTGAAAGACACGTCCTCGAAAATACCGAATCTGTTTTCCGGGTAAATAGTAAACATTATTGTGTCCTGAGTAAACATTCCTCCTGGATCAGGGTCCTAAAATAAAACAAGCTGCCGGGGGTGAGATAGTTTAACTTGATAAACAAGAACCTGATAATCAACCTCGGCGGAGAGGCGCAACTGTAACCTTCACGGAGAAGAGATTATGGACCACACAGTCTCCGGGGCGGGTCCCTTCTAATCTCCTTTTACAAGGAAAACTAAACGGATCTAAATTTGTTTGTGTGTTGCAGCTATAAAAGTAACAAGTTGTTTCACAGTTGTGTCTGGCTAATCGGTTTTTACACAAACAGCAAATGGTACATGATTTGTGCAAACACACAGAGGTTATTTCTAATTTTAGCTGACACCCCTGGGAAAAGGGAAAGGCAGGGCTTCTTGAATTCACTTTTAGCCTCAAGAAGCTGCTGATCCAAGGCTTCTAAATGACATTGGATAACAGAGGCCTCATTCCATCCCTGATCCTTTGTTACTTATAAAATTACTCGCTCATATTTCCACGCATAGCAGCAATACCGGCCGAGCCTGGGCCCGCAGCCTGACACTCCGCCACAAGCCGCCGCTTGAGATCCGCGGGGCTTTTTCCAGCGATGCATTAGGCGGCAGGGAGTAGAGGAGGAGAGATCCGCCAGCAATTTTCCTTCTAGTCACTTCTCAACCTTGAACTAGAGCCTGGAGATGGTCCCCTTGCTTTATTTCTTGGAGAAAAGGAGACTCCCAGATCCAGACCCCAAACGGGACAGCGGCTGTTTAAAGTGCTGGCAGATGTCTTGGAGATGGACCTGGCTGTACCCCTTTGAAAAGCTCTTTTTGGTTTAAGCTTGTTAAAACCACGAAGGTTTAGAGCAGAACGGAAAATGCAAATATGTATAATGAACGGAAGCATTTGGTATGGGGGGGGGTTGAACGCGGGCACTAGCGACAAAAGACACGGAAATCCCCTTTTACATTGAGATTTAAAGGCAACACGACTGATATCTGCTTTTTATTCCACTTAGTCAGATTTATTTGTAATTAAAAAAAAAAAGAAAAAGCGGGTTGGTTTTTATGGAGGAGAATTTTAGCTTTCGGCTACACACGAATTTAAACTGGTTTCCACCTCCTCCAGCACTCATTTCTAGAAAGTCAATCCAGTTCCGAGGCCTGTCGTCCTTAGAACTTCCCCAGGACTGAGTCCCTGAGTGGGGTCCCCGGACGCAGTTCCTCTGGGAATGGGTGAATCGAGAGGTCCAGGGAAATGTGAACCTAGACTAGACCAAGATACTTGCACGGACTATGATGGGCTCTCGCTGCGATGGCGGATGTGGCCTGTAGGGGGCGACGAGCAGATGGAGAACTTACCGGTTTTGTCTCCTAACGTTCAGCTCCAGCCCTCGGAAGCCTCTCCTTGTCTCGAAGCCTCTGAACAATT
>CM052900.1:120580717-120600110 GCA_028534135.1 Potos flavus | reverse complement strand
TCCTTGAAGAACTGTCCAGAAGAGAATGTGATCTGAAAGGCATTTCCAAAGCCATGTGTCCGTTGGACTCTACTTTGTCTGTGATGGTGGCAAACTGCAGCTCGAATTAGTCAATGATCTCCTCTCTGGGGGAAGGTGGGGAGGAGGTGTTGGAAGGACATTTTCAGGGTGCCCAGGCTCAGTCATGAGTGGATGGGGTGCCTATGTCATGGGAAGGGATGATAGGAAGCAATGGAATGAGAGAGGCCTTGCAGAAGGAGTTTCGATTAGGGATAAGGCATTTCATGACTGTGACCCTTGGACAAGTTGCTTGGTGTCTTTGAGTGTCTCCATTTCTTTACTGCTACAATGAGAATGAGTCCACCTGATGCTTGGGCTTGCAGGATTAGTTGAGTTGGTGTCAGTGAAAAATGTTTTATAAACTCTAAGAAGCTAAGGGGATGTAAGGAGTTTACTTGGTTGTTTTAATGGCTTCTGGACAGAGGAACAACTCTCTTCCAAACACCAACAGTATTTGGTTTGGTTTTGAAAAACTTGATTTTAGGTGTGAAAAATGGGTTTTTCTAAGAGGGGTTGCAGAACCTATTCCATTCCCCTGTTGCCTGGAAGGATGGAGCAAAAGAGGCTAATTAGAATGGGCTTTTAGGGGCGCCTGGGTGGCTCAGTGGGTTAAGCCTCTACCTTCGGCTGAGGTCATGATCTCAGGGTCCTGGGATCGAGCCCCGCATCAGGCTCTCTGCTCAGCAAGAAGCCTACTTCCCCTTCTCTCTCTGCCTGCCTCTCTGCCTACTTGTGAACTCTCTCTCCCTGTCAAATAAATAAAATCTTAAAAAAAAAAAAAAAGCTGCTTAAAAAAAAATAGAATGGGTTTTTAGAAAGTGGAGTCTCCTCCTGGTTTTGAGTCCTTCCACCATGACTTGGGCCTGAGGAGAAGCCCTTAGGCCAGCTCCAGAGGCCTGGCAAGTTTCTTTCTGGCTGTGGTCCACTTTGCTGTTTGCCCCTTTGCTCCCACCATCTGAGGCAAGTAGGGAAACAGGAGCTGTTTGCTGACAGATGCCCATTAGCACAAGACATGGGCTCTGGGGTGAATTAAAGGTAACCAGATCCTAAACTCATGTAAAAGACCACCCTCCCTTTGCGTCCCTCCAACAGTTGGCAGTTGCACCCAGAGCTAGCTTCTCTCTTAACCACCCCTACCCCCACCCCTTGCCCTCTTAGGAATGTATAGGCCATTCTTTGTTCCCCAGGAGCAAGACCAGCCATGGAGGGTGGGTGCACAGAACAAGATTTGAAAAGAAATGTTGCAAAATCAGCCATGAAGTGGTAAGAAAGCATTGTCATCTTATTTATTTCCCGAGGGGGTGTCTTATAACAGAATTTCTCAAAATAAGAATTACATTAATCTCCTTCCCTATTTTAACCTAAAACCTGTACCCAAGTCCTTCTTTTCCAGATGACGTTTTGTTTAGGCACACCGCTTCTTCCCATCAGTGGCAAGGTGGGGAGGAGGAAGGAACACCTTCATTCCATTGTCTGAGTCCCCCCTCCCCCTGGGGGCTGAATTTCAGAGGTATTTTCAGAAAACCAGTCCTCCAGAACACCCTTCCCTCTTTTCACATAGCCCCAGAAGGTTCTGTGACTTCCCCAAGGTAACTCAGCAGCCCAAGTGTAAGCTATGGAAATATTCAGAGGACGAAAAAGTGTTCTCTACCTAGGAAGGATGTTCACTCGAGGAAAGGAAAAAGCGAACCACAGGGCAAGTAAGGTTGGGAAGAGTCGAGAAAAGAAAAAAAGACAAACATAAAGAAGCGCGGGGCACAGCGGGACTCAGCTCCGGGAAGACCGAGGCGTTTCCGAGGCTTGAGGACCTGAAGCCAGCTGCGCCCCAACCCGCCCGAGCGCGGCTAGCCCAGCACTGGGCGGTTCTGCGAAGACCTACGGCTAGTTTTCCTTTTTGCGCGTGATTTGGGAGGGGAAGAAGGAAAGCGGAAACTCCCGGCCCGCACCTCCCCTTACCCTGCAGGTCAGCGGCCCATCCACAGCGCTCCGACGCCCGCAGTCGGTCCCCATGTGTCCCGCCCCCCCCCCCTCCCGCTCGGGGTCCACCTTTGCGCAAGCCACGAGGGCTCGGCCTGCGGGACTCCAGCTCCCCCTGTCTGAAGGGAGGGAAGAAGAGAATTTGAATTAATTAGGGAGAAAACCCAACCGTAAAAGGTACCCGCTGCAGGGGTGGGGGCAGCGGAGGGCGCGGTAGGCACTCTCCTCCCGGCCCTCTCCCGCTGCGCCCCACTTGCAGGCACTTAGGGAAGCTCGCGACGCGAAACAAATCCCCGCCGGGTGAACCTGGGCGGCCTGACAGCCCCAGCCTGGGATCTCTGGGAAACCAAGAGCAAGTTTACTACGTTCTCGTTAGGCCACAGCCCTGGAGAGTCTTAAAAGGAGGATGGGTCGTGAGGACTGCGGAGACCCGGGTGTGCGGACAGTCCCGCGTGCCGCCATCCCGGGCCTGTCCGCCGGGCCGCCAAGGCGCCGCAAGATTTCCTCTCCGCCATCCCGGCCCCTGGCCGCTCCCTCTTCAGCGGACTTGGCATTTGGAATGCTCCTTCCCGGGATCTGGCTAGAGGGGCTGCAGTGCAAGCGTTTTTTGAAGAGGGGATTTGCTTCTTTTCCTCCCTCCATCCCTTCCACTCTCTCCTCTGAAAACATGGTAAGCGAGACTCAGTTTTCTCCCAAAGATCAACAACACATTTTGCCCCTTACCCTTTTTTGCAAGGGGCGTGTGTCTGGTATCGCAGAGAGCTTTGTGGTCAGCGTCAGAGCAACCCCAAACCCTAAATGTTCGCTTTGCTCTCAAGCTCCACCTGGGAGGCAGCGCCTCCTCGGGGAAACCTTATGGAACCTCGCAGCCCAGGTTAGTTGCACCTCGTTGGAGCCCACTGTGCCAACTAATGAACCGTTGTCACTGATGCCCTTTGAGTTTCTTACTAACATTGCCTAGCGCAAAAGGGACAACTGAAATGATTTGTCTAAGTATATGACAAGCGAGGACCGTGGGCATGAGGATGAGGAAGGCTGTTAATTGATCAAATCAGGTCTTTCTCAAGAGTTTGGAGGATTGTTTTCTTCCCATTTCTTTTCTTCATTCCCCTTCTTTTTGATAATGCTTTTGTAAACACCATGTTAAATATTTTAAATGAAGGAATTTAAAAAATATTTATTAGAGGTCTAAAAGGTATAAGTCATGTGGGGTTCATAATAGAACTTGATTTTCTGGAATGTTTTCTCTGCCTTCTCTTACCCGAAATACTATCAGACAGTTGTACCTCCAACCTAATGGGGAAACCCCCTCTAGGATACTTCAGTGTTCAACTAGCCTCTGCTTCAGTTCTTCCAGCGGAAGAGGAATCAAACCTCACCAAACATTCATGGCTCTTAGGGGCATCTTTATTTGCTGCACTTTCTTTTATAGAACTTGTTTATTTCTTTAGTAAAATATAGAGGATTTGAGAGTCATTTGCTTAGATTTTAATATTAAAGATGACCATATAAGATGATTATATATATATATATACATATATATGATTTTATTTATTTGTCAGAGAGAGAGAGTGCACACAGGCAGGGGGAGCAGCAGGCAGAGGGAGAGGGAGAAGCAGGCTCCCCTATGAGCAGGGAGCTCGATGCCAGGACGCTGATATCATGACCTGAGCCAAAGGCAGACGTTTAACCGACTGAGCCACCCAGGCATTCCATAAGATGATCATATTATCATGTGTTGGGTTTTTTTAAATCTAGAAACAATATTCACTGTGATTTGGCTTTTACATTACATCAGCAAAACTGTAAAGTAGAAATAGTATTACATTACATTACATTTTACATTAAAACTGCTGTTCAGGGGCGCCTGGGTGGCTCAGTCGTTAAGCATCTGCCTTCGGCTCAGGTCATGATCCTGGGGTTCTGGGATCGAGCCCCGCATCGAGCTCCCTGCTTGGCGGGAAGCCTGCTTCTCCCTCTCCCATTTCCCCTGCTTGTCCTCTCTGTGTCTTTCTCTGTCAAATAAATAAAAAACAAAAGAAAACAAAACCCTGCTGTTTAAAAGCTAAAGCTTTGGGGCGCCTGGGTGGCTCAGTGGGTTAAAGCCTCTGCCTTCGGCTCAGGTCATGATCTCAGGGTCTTGGGATCCAGCCCCGCATCCGGCTCTCTGCTCAGCGGGGAGCCTGCTTCCCCTCTCTCTCTGCCTGCCTCTCTGCCTGCTTGTGATCTCTCTCTCTCTGTCAAATAAATAAATAAAATATTTAAAAAAATAAAAAATAAATAAAAGCTAAAGCTTTGAGAAAGCATCAGGGTTCTGTATTCAGTATATGTGTTCCAGGTCTGTCCAGGAGCCTTGTTCTGAGACCCATTTGGAGACCTCTAGTTACCACCTCTCCTAGCATTGGGTTCAGAAGGTACTGGTGATAAAAGTCTTTTGGGATGTTTTTAGAATTTCATGTTCTTTATTTTAACCAGAAAAAAAAAGCATTTTTAAAAAGTTAAGCAAATCATTTAATTTCTCTTTCCTTGCTGTACCCACTGGCATAATAGTTATCGCTTACCTGTCATTCAACCCAACCTTCACCATATGAAACTAGGTTTCTTCTCTGAAAAATATTTATGTGGATTCTACTATTTAATATAAGGAAGGAAGGAAAATCCCAGATTATTTGCTTACTGCCCTCCAACTGGGATCATGATAACATGCTCTTTAGTTTTATATTAATGCTTTTTTTTTTTTTTTTTTTTTTTGCAAACTTATTATCTAGTTTGTGTGGTCTCTATTGATTTAGTCTTTATATAGCCTGGTTAGCTTCTTCCTCTGCCATTGTTACAGATTATACCAGTAAGCCATCTCTCAAATTCTACCATCTTGCAAATGTAAATGTTGGTTACAAGAGCAAGGTGGTATCAGGATCAGCACAAATTAATCACAACCACTGAGAAACATCTGCTTTATTGATGGTACTTCAACAGCATCACCTTTCCACATACATCAGGAATTATGACTCTATGATAAAGTTGCTCTTGTTGCTGGAGGGAATCAAGTGTAAGTATTAATAGACTGGATTAAAAGACAAAACTAATTCCTAGTCCTAGTCCTGACATTGAACTTGGAAGTATCTAATGGACTCTGTATTTGCCCATGTAAAGATTACTATTGAAAACTTAGCCGAGACAAAGAGAGGAATTATGGTATTATAACTATCACTTCAAATTTTTAGCCAACAGATCTTTTGGGGTACTGTTTAAAAATTTAGAGTTTCTTTTTAAACCTTAATTTCACTTTTAAAAAAGTCTTTATTTATTTTAAAGATTTTATTTATTTATTTGACAGAGAGAGAGACAACACAAGCAGGGGCAGAGGCAGAGGGAGAAACAACCTCCCTGCAGAGCAGAGAGCCTGACATGGGACTCGAACCCAGGACCCTGGGATCATGATCTGAGCCAAAGGCAGATGCTTAACTGACTGAGCCACACAGGTGCCCCCTTAATTTCACTTTTAACTTGGCTTAAGATATCTTTTTTTCCAAGACATCTGTCATTCAAATCTCCAGCAGTTTAATGACTTCTTTATTGATATTGACAGTGTATATTGTAGTGTAGGGTAGGAGACTGAATCGCCCCTCTCTACCACCACCATCCATGGGGTCCCATGAATAAATCGAAGCCCTCCCCCGCAGGACACTGAGAGTGAATCCACCCTCCACTTGGGGAACCATCATTCTAGTACAGTGTATTCAATATACTTACTTAATGAGTTACATTTATTGATTTTAAATATTCTTTCATAGGTGAGATGAAGTGTGAGGAAAAACTTTATTAAATTTTGAGAGCTAAAAACTTACTGTGTAAGAGATAGCTATACTGTATTTTCAAAATTCATTCCCTTGCTAAGGAGGGTTTATTATTTGAGGTCCAGAATGATATTCTGGAAAGGGTATGAGCTGTGGATCTAATAGTCCTAGGGTCAAGTCCTGGCTCTGCCATTTCCTAAATATGATTTTCATCAAAGTTATTTAGTCTGTCTGGATCTCAGTTTCCTTATCTATAAAATGGGGATCATAATATGAAGATTTACTATGATAACGTACTTGGAGTGCTCAAAAATGGTGGCTATTACTACTTTATAGTTTTGCTGATTTTATAGCGGTCATATTTTCATGAGGCTACGTTTATTTTTTCCTTTGATATCATATACCAATAGTTGCCACATTTCATATTTAAAAATGAAGTTGCTGATACCACTGTCCCTTCCATCTGTTTGAGCGAGGTATCATTTTTGTGTTCTCACAACTTAACAAATGTGAAACAATTTACTCTGTAGTGCCACTTGGTAAATCACGTTTTCACTTTCAGCGTATTTTTCAGTCTTGTGGATGAGAGGTCTTGACAATAGTCATTAAAGATATGATAGCACTTTCACGAGAACAAGGACATGTGCCTTATGTCTTTGCTGAGCTCTGGTCTAGGTGGACTAATTTTAACATTTTTCTAGATCTGCACTAAGAATTCACTAGGAGAAGTCACTATCTGCCTAGATTGGATGTGATCAGGCAAACACCTAATTTTGAGCTTGCAAACATCACCTCAGTTATTCTATCTGGTTAATGGGAGGATGTGATATCATATAATTAAAGGAAGATATGATAGAAATCAGATCGATTGGGATTTGCTGCCTGGTGGTTTAGACTAAGTCACTTGAAACCTCAAATTATGATAATTTAGTTGAGACATATGTCTATTTAGCTTATTCAAATTAAAGCAAACAACACTTAAAAAGTATGAGAAAGAAAAAATGAAAAACCATTGAAATGTGAAGCTGCCTTTAATTCTCTTCAGTGGGCATGGGACACAGGGAAATGTGTAAGAATGGTGTGAAGTTGCTGTTTCCAGTTAGTCTCATTTCCCTTATGTATTTTTTTATTTTTTAAAGATTTTTATTTATTCATTTGAGAGGGAGAGAGAGGCAGAGAGAGCACAAGCAGGGGGAGGGGGAGAGGGAGAAGCAGACTCCTCACTGAGCTGGGAGCAAGACGTGGGACTCGATCCCAGGACCCAGAGATCACAACCTGAGCTGAAGGCAGATCTTTAACATCTGAGCCACCCAGGCACCCTTTTTAAATTTTTTTTGAAAGATTTTATTTATTTATTTGACAGAGAGAGAGAGAGAGAGCACAGTCAGGGGGAGCAGCAGGCAGAGGAAAAGGGAGAAAGCCTCCAGGGATCATGACCTGAGCTGAAGGCAGACGCTCAACTGACTGAGCCACCTAGGTGCCCCTCCCTTTTGTATTTTATCATGTGAGCATCTCGCTACAGAAAATGGGATGGGGGGGCGCCTGAGTGGCTCAGTGGGTTAAGCCTCTGCCTTCAGCTCAGGTCATGATCTCAGGGTCCTGGGATCAAGCCCCGCACATCAGGCTCTCTGCTCAGTGGGGAGCCTGCTTCCTCCTCTCTCTCTACCTGTGATATCTCTCTCTCTCTGTCAAATAAACAAATAAAATCTTAAAAAAAAAAAAAAAGAGGGGCGCCTGGGTGGCTCAGTGGGTTAAAGCTTCTGCCTTTGGCTCAGGTCATGATCTCAGGGTCCTGGGATCAAGCCCCACATCGGGCTCTCTGCTCAGCGGGAAGCCTGCTTCCCTCTCTCTCTCTGCCTGCCTCTCTGCCTACTTGTGATCTCTCTGTCAAAGAAATACATAAAATCTTAAATAAAATAAAATAAATAAAAAAGAAAATGGGATGGGATCTCAGTGTTTAAATATACTTTCCTTATATTTTTGTACAACATAGCCCCTAAATGCAAGCCAGTTATCACATCTAGAGTTCAACCAAGAAGACATCCACCTCTTCTAACAATGGAGAAAAACCTACTATTAGATCAATGGAAGATGGTATGTTTGTATATAGTTAAGGGCAACTTGAAGGGATTTTGTGACTAATTTTTCTTATATTTGACTTTTTACCTGACATGTTACTTTATAATCTAACTCCTGCACAAAATGCAATTTCCATCGTAATATCTGCCTTACCAGGGTTGTTCTGGGAATCAAATGAGATAATATATGTTAAAGCGCTCTGCAAAATTCACAGTGCTATAAATTGTAAAATGTTTCTGTATTCCGGACAAGACTTGGCCAGCCATTTAAATGTTTTTATTCTGTGTTTTCACACAGAAAGTGAATAGTCGCTGTGTACAGAACAACAATCACAGTGATAATAATGATAGAAGCTAAGAAGATTGATTGACCCATGCCAAGAAATGTGTTTAGCACTTTACGTGGTTTATCTAAATTAGATACTGCTTTGGGAAGAGTTTGTCCCCTTAGATTTTTATACTCCAGGCCCTCCTAAGGGTACCTCAGTTTCAGATATTATATATACTTTCTAGGAAACCTCCACATTACTCATGTGTGTAGCCAGTATTTTTTCTTCTGATACCGGTGAATTTTTTAAAGATTTTATTTATTTATTTATTTGAGAGAGAAAGAGAGAAAGTGAGCAGGAGGAGGAGCACAGGGAGAATGACAAGCAGACTCCTTGCTGAGCACGGAGTCCAACTTGGTGCTCAGTCCCACTACCTCAAGATCATGACCTAAGCTGAAACCAAGAGTCGACACTCAACCAACTGAGCCACCCAGGTGCCCCTGATACAGCTAAATTTAATAGCTAAGAAGGGCTAGGTGAGAAAATACTTATTTCCTACTATTTACATGGGGAGGAATTTTCATTTGAGGACATGTGAACTTTTACCTCTTTTTTATTTTTCCTAAGATTTTGTTTATTTTTCAGAGAGAGAGAGCACATGAGCATGAGCAGGGGGAAGGGCAGAGGGAGAGAGGGAGAAAATCTCAAGCAAACTTCAAGCTGAGCATGGAGCCCAACTCGGGGCTTAATCTCATGACCTAGAGGTCATGACCTGAGCCAAAATCAAGAGTCTGACACCTAACCGACTGAGCCACCCAGATGCCCAGAAATTTACCTCTTATTCACTCCTCTCCTGAGGGAGAGAGGAGGACTTATCTGGTTAGTGAGTTTAGAAGAAGAGCTAAGCATTTGTGGATTAGCCACTCTTGCACATTTTGGATTTGCCTGCTCTCAGAGAGGACACATTTAGGTTTTCAGCTTCTGTCATACCATGACCTTAGCAAAACATGTTCTTACTCGTGGTTGAGGCCCGCAGCTATTTGGTGCTCCCAATGCTTAGGTAGGTAAATTTAACTAGTTCAGCAACTGTTAGCATGTTCACTTGGTTGCACATCACTTAATTTAGATTTCATTAGAAATAGAACTAATATTTCTTGTCTCTGACTCCTGTGTCTACTTCTCAGATGGCTCTAAATTTAATGGGAAAGAGAAAGGTTATGAACGAACTACTTAAAACTCTAACCAGAGACTGTATAAGGGAGTGGTTAAGAGCACAGGTGTGGAAATGAATTTACCTAATTTCAAGTTTGGGCTCCATCGCTTTTCAGCTGTGTTACCCTATGCAGGTTACTTAAATTCTCTGTGCCTTAGTTACCTTATCTGTAAAATGGGGACAATAATAGAACCTACCTTCATAGTGAGAAGATTAAGTGAATTAATACATGTAAAATCCTTAGAACAATCCTTAGAACAGAAGATTAAGTGAATTAATACATGTGAAATCCTTAGAACAGTCCTTAGAACAGTCCTTATATCAGCATTCAATAAATGTTAGCTTTTCTTATCATTTTAACACTAACAGCCCAAGGATACAATCTAAATATTTGCACAGATAATTTGCATTCAGCTTCTAACTTGCCTCCTTAAAATATGTTGATTCATTGATTATCAGCACAGGGGTCTTCTACTGCTTCATTCTCTGTGCCAACTATGGTAATTTACTCTTTTTCCTCCGCCTTGCCACGATCCATAGAAAAGGGTCTCACAGTGACATCTCTTAGGGATACTTTTAGACTTCTTTGAGGTCTTCAAGCTAGTCCATGGTACTTGCTCTTATTTCAGAGCCCCATTGCACCTTGCCTATCCTATACAATTTCACAATTAAATGTGTGTTATCATATGTAACGGGATGCTGAATAGGACAGAATTTTTTTTAAAGAAAATCACCCCAGTGTCTCTTCTTAGGGTACAACTATGTTATAGTAATATTTGGGGAAGCGTGTTTAACGTTTTATCATGCAGAATTTCAAACATACAGAAAAGTTGAAAGATTTTTTTTAAAGATTAAAAAAATTTTTTTTAAGATTTTTTATTCATTTATTTGACAGAGAGAGAGATCACAAGCAGGCAGAGAGAGAGGGGGAAGCAGGCTCCCCGCCGAGCAGAGGGCCCGACGCGGGGCTCGATCCCAGGACCCTGAGACCATGACCTGAGCAGAAGGCAGAGGCTTTAACCCACTGAGCCACCCAGGTGCCCCAAGATTTAAAAAAAAAAAAAAAAATTTTTTTTAAAGTAATCTCTATACTCATAACCCCAGGATCAAGAGTCACATGCTTTACCAACTGAGTCAGCCAGGTGTCCCAAAAAGTTGAAAGAATTTTACAATAAGCCCCATCCTATAGCCCCATCCTATTTACAATATACTCACCATCCTATCATTAACATTTTAAAAAAATTTTTAAAAGATTTTATTTTTTGAGTAATCTCTACACCCAACATGGGGCTCAAACTCAAAACCTTGGGATCAAGAGTTGCATGTGACTGAGCTACCAGGCAGCCCATTAACATTTTAATACACTTCCTCTATCACAGAATTTCCAGCTATTCATCCTTTCATCTATCCATCGTCCCACCTTACTTTTCTGGTGCATTTCAAAATAGTATTGCAGCAATACTTTGTAATGCTAACCTTTCCTTCTTTCCTTGGAATTCCTGCAACTCCTCTCTTTCCTGTCTGAGGCAGAAGTATGGCTGAGTGAATAAATAAGGGCCTTGGAGCTTGAAATCCAGCTTGGGCTTGAAATCTAGCTTTGCCACTTACTAGCCATGTGACCCATGTAACTTTACTGTTACTTAGTGTCCTCATCTATAAAAGAGGTAATAGTAATACCTACCTTATGAAGTTGCGAAAATGCATGTAAAGTGCTTGCAATAGTGGGTGACCTGCAGACACTTGTAGAGTACTAACTTATGTTAGGAAATTTGTACATATTAACAAATCATTTAATTCTCTCCAAAATCCCATGAGGTAGTACCATTATTATAAAATGTAGTGCATATTTGCTATTATTATTTGTTATAGCAGAAATTGATAGAGCAAAGTCTTTTAATTTTTTTTTAAGATTTTATTTTTTATTTTTTTAAGTAGGCTCCATGCCCAGCACAGAGCCCTAGGGTGGGGCTTGAACTCACCACTCTGAGATTGAGACCTGAGCTGAGATCAAGAGTCAGACACTTGGGGCGCCTGGATGGCTCAGTCGTTAAGTGTCTGCCTTTGGCTCAGGTCATGATCCCAAGGTCCTGGGATCAAGCCCTGCATTGGGGTGTCCCTGCTCAGCGGGAAACCTGCTTCTCCCTCTCCCACTCACCCTGCTTGTGTTCCTTCTCTCGCTGTGTCTCTGTCAAATAAAATAAAATAAAAAGAGTCAGATACTTAACCCACTGAGCCACCCAGATGCCCCTAAAGATTTTGTTTTTAAGTAATCTCTACACTGAACAGGAGGTTCAAACTAACAACCCCAAGATCAAGAGTCAGGTGCTCTACTCACTATGCCAGTCAGGTACTCCTCTGCTTAGTTCTTGGGTTTTCTTTTTATTTTTTTTTAAGATTTTATTTAATTATTTGTCAGAGAGAAAGAGCACACAAGCAGGGGGAGAGGCCGGCAGAGGGAGAAGTAGGCTCCCCGCTGAGTAAGGAGCCAAATGTGGGACTTGAACCCAGGATCCCAGGATCATGACCTGAGTAGGAGGCAGACGCTCAACTGACTGAGTCACCCAGGCACCCCAGTTCTTGAGTTTTAAAATGAACATTTTGAAGTTCTTGGCAAAAATAATGCCATGGGAAGTAAGCCTTTTGAAAGAAACTGGGCTCCTTTCCTGTCAGCCTATGTATCCAAGGAAAAAGTTTATGTCATTAATAATTCATTTTGGAACAAGAAATAAAGAGTCTCACCTGGCCAAATTGTGTAAAATTTCCTAGTCATGGAGAAAAGAGAGGAGAAACAACCAGGGAGAAGCTGATGAGGGTATTTGGGGACCTGCCCCAAGCCAGGCTAATTCCTAGAGTTGGGGTAAATATCCGTCTGGATGGATTTGGAGATTGGACAGCAGAGGAGAATTGTGCTTCCTACAAATATTTTTTGGACTCTTGAGATGCAATCTTTGTGTGTGTGTGTGTGTGTGTGTGTGCGCGCGCGCGCGTATGTGTGGCGAGAGAACTTAAGAATTACTGTCTTCGCAAGTTTGAAGTATACAATGCAGTATTAACTAAAATCACCATGCTGCAAGTTAGATCCCCAGCATGTATTCATCTTATAACTGAAAGTTTGTATCCTTTACCAACATTCCTCCATTTCCTCCCACTCTCCTCCAGTCTTGGCAACCATTTTACTCTCTGCTGCTATTATTAGTTTGAGTTTTTTAGGTTCCACATCTAAACAGGATCATATAGTATTTGTCTTTCTATATCTGGCTTATTTCACTTAGCATAACGTCCTTTAGTGTGATATTATGACTTATAATAAGAAATATAGGGGCACCTGGGTGACTCAGTGGGTTAGGGCCTCTGCCTTCGGTTCAGGTCATGATCTCAGGGTCCTGGGATCGAGCCCTACATCGGGCTCTCTGCTCAGCAGGGAGCCTGCTTCCCCTTCTCTCTCTGCCTGCCTCTCTGCCTACTTGTGATCTCTCTCTCTGTCAAATAAATAAAATCTGGGGCGCCTGGGTGGCTCGGTGGATTAAAGCCTCTGCCTTCAGCTCAGGTCATGATCTCAGGGTCCTGGGATCGAGCCCTGCATCGGGCTCTCTGCTCAGCAGGGAGCCTGCTTTCCCCCTCTCTCTGCCTGCCTCTCTGCCTACTTGTGATCTCTCTCTCTGTCAAATAAATAAATAAAATCTTTAAAAAAAAAAAAAGATAAGGTTGAAGGAAAAAAAAAGAGAAATATATATTTTGGTCTTTTTTTTTTTAATCCCATCCCTCCCTCCAGTCCAAACTAGACCATCATCTACTGCCTCAGGAAAGGGAAACTATAAGAAACAAAATAAGTTAAATTTTTGGTGTTTGAGCACAAAACCCAAAGACATAACAAAACAAAGAAACAAAAAACATCTTTGGATGAGTACAGTTGTTTCTGGTTTCAGAGGAGATACACATTTTCTGGACTGGAAGAGAGGGATAGTCCCAGGCAAACTGGGACAATTGGTAATCCTAGTTTGTCAGGAAGGTTATTCTGCTTCCAATTATACGTTGTATTTACAAAATAAATTGTGTTGTTAGGATAAACTAAGGACTTTAATTCAGTATTCTACTAATAGAGGCAAAGCTTGGCAGTATTTCAGTGTTCTCATTATATATGACATAAGTAGATAGCTGGAACTCCCCAAAGTTTTACGAGGGATGCTTTTTTCATGTGTTACTGACTTGAGTTGACTGTAATGTTCAATTGCTTCCATTTTTAAAAAGTTTTTATTTATTCATTTAAGTAATCTCTATATCCAACATGGGGCTTGAACTCATGACCCCAAGATCAGGAGTTGCATGGTCTTCCAAATGAGCCAGTCAGGCACCCCCAATTGCTTCTATTTTTGCATTTCAATTTAAAATTATTCTAAGCAGTTTACATGACTAAGCTGTATAAAATATATATTATTTTCCAATTGTTTTATATAACCCTGTTTATTTGCCACAGGAAATTAAAAATAACTATAATAAGTATAAGTAATATGGAGCTGTGGTTAAGAGCACAGGCTCTGGAGCCAGACTCTGGGTTTGAATCCTAGCCTTGCCTCTTACTAGCTGTGTGATATCAGATAGGTTCCAGTTCTTCATCTACGAAATGGGAATTAAAATAGTATCTACCTTAAATAAATTAAAAAAAAAAAAAAAGGGGATGCCTGGGTGTCTCAGATGATTATCTGCCTTCAGCTCAGGTCATGATCCTAAGGTCCTAGGATCGAGTCCCACATCAGGATCCTTGCCTCGCAGGGAGCTTGCTTCTCCCTCTGTCTACCGTGCCCCGTATTCATGCTCTCCCACCCTCTCTCTCTCTCTGACAAATAATAAATAAATAAATAAATAAATAAATAAATAAATAAATAAATCTTTAAAATAGTATCTACCTAATAAGGTGATGTGAGGATGAAATTAGTACGTGTAAAGTGCTTTTAATAGTGCCTGGCACAAATAGTAGGCACTCAAGAATTATTAGGCAATTTCCAAGTTCTTTGCCCTATTAATGAAAACTCGAGTTTATCCATAATTCATTATTTTCTTTTTTTCTTGAAGATTTTATTTATTTATTTGAGATGGAGAGTGAGAGAGAGAGAGCACGGGTGGGGGGCAGAAGGAGAGGGAGAAGCAGGCTCTCCGCTGAGCAAGGAGCCTGATGCGGGGGTCAATCCCAGGACACAGGGACTATGACCAGAGCAGAAGGCAGATGCTTAATGAACTGAGCCACCCAGGCACCCCCATAGTTCATTATTTTCATAAGTAAGGCTTCACAAAGAGTTGGGGAGGTAGGTTAGAATGTTTTCTGAGATGACACATTGTTTCTTCCCCTAACTTTTAACAGGACTGTTCTGTGGACTGAATTGTGTCCCCCCCCCAAATTTGTATGTTGAAGTCCCCCCTCTAAAGTGACTGTATTTGGAGATATGGTCTTTAGGGGATAAAGTTAAATGAGGTGATGGGGTGGGTATTAATCAAATAGGACCGATGACCTTATAAGAAGAGGAAGCGACAACAGAGATTCACTCTGTGTCTCCCCCGACCCCCCACCACACACACACACACACACACACACACACACACACACACACACACACAACACACACGAGGAAAGGTCATTTGAGGACACAGAAGGTAGCCGTCTATAAACCTAGAAGAAAGTTCTCATCAGGAACTTACCCTGACAGACCCTGATCTGGGACTTTAGCCTCCAGTGCTGTGAAAAAAACAAATTTATGTTGTTTAAGTTCCCCAGCCTGTGGTATTTTGTTATAGCAACCCAAGCAGGGTAAGACAGATTGTTAATTAATAAGTACTGAAGACTGAGGGAAACCCTTAGAGTTGCAATTATTTGCCAAAGAATGGGCACCCATCACCCAAGTTGTCTTACCCCATCCTGCCCTACACAAAGTTGCCTAATGACTGAGCAGAATGATGAAGTAGAAGGAAAACGTGCTCCATTGGCGCAACCCTGCCCCTCATCAACTGAGTGATTTGGGTCAAGTCTTTTTTTTCTTTTAACTATTTATTTATTTGAGAGAGAGAGAGACAGAGACAGAGATAGCAAGACAGAGAGCACGAGCAGGGAGGAGAGGGAGAAGCAGGCTCTCTGCTGAGCAGGGAGCCTGACACAGGGCTCCATCCCAGGATCCTGGGATCATGACCTGAGGTGAAGGCAGATGCTTAACTGACTGAGCCACCCAGGCGCCCTGGATGACCAAGATTTTTGTGGCAGGAAAGGAACAGTATGATCGGAGAAGGCCAGGCTGCCATGGAAACACCAAGGCAAGATACCTAGCCAGAACTTTAGTGAGCAGAGGTAGGTTGGAGAAAGACTTCTGGGCAGGCAGGGACATATAAGGAGAGATCAAAATGATGAGTATGCGTTAGCCACTTGAATGGGGGTGGTGTAAGTGTTGGCACACATGAGAGAAGGTAGAAAGGAAAAACAGTACAAGAAGGAAGAACAACGGCTCAAAGGCAAAACAGCATGGTGCTTTCAGGGAATTCAGTATGACCAAAGCATGCAAAACACTTTCCCAAACACAATCTCTAATCCAACATGTTAAGGCTTTCAAGGTGTACCAGTTAGAATGTGTTCAGCTGCAAGGAAATGAAAATATGACTAATGGTGACTTAAGCAATGAAGACAGTTAATTATCTGGAGGTAGCCAGTCAGGGCTGGTGCTGTGATTCCATAATATGTCATCAAGCATCTGGGCTCTTCCCATCTTTCTGTTTCACCATCCTCAGCTTTTGGTCATTATGCATATTAGTTTTGGTAGAAAGAACAAAGCCCCGCCCCCCCCAAGATATTCGTATCTGAATACTTAGAACCTATGAATATATTAACTTCTCTTATAAAAGGGACTTTGTAGATTTAGCTTAGAATCTTGAGATGGGGAGATTACCCCGGTTTATTCAGGTGGGACTGATGTAATCATGGGGTCCCTACAAGAGGGAGGCAGGAAAGTTAGAAAGAAATGTGTTGATGGAAGCAGAGGTCAGAGAATCAGAGATTTGAAGATGTGCTTCTGGTTTTGAAAATGGAGGAAGGAGTCATGATTCAAGGATGAAGGCAGGCTTTAAAAGCTGGAGAAGTTCTGACCTCCAAGAACTGTAATATTTTTTTTTTTTTTTAAAGATTTTATTTATTTATTTGAGGGAGAGAGAGAGTGAGAGAGAGCATGAGAGGGGAGAAGTTCAGAGAGAGAAGCAGACTCCCAGTGGAGCTGGGAGCCCGATGCGGGACTCGATCCCGGGACCCCAGGATCATGACCCGAGTCGAAGGCAGTCGCCCAACCAACTGAGCCACCCAGGTGCCCAAGAACTGTAATATAATGAATATGTTTTTTAAGCCATTAAGTTTGTGGTAATTTGGCAATAAAAAGTTAATACATCGCCATGGTTGCAAGATGGCTGTCAGAGCTCCAGGGATTACTTATTTATTGATTTTTAAAGATTTTATTTATTTATTTGAGAGAGAGAGAGAGTGAGTGAGAGAGAGCATGAGAGGGGAGAAGGTCAGAGGGAGAAGTAGACTCCTCATGGAGCTGGGAGCCCGATGTGGGACTCAATCCCGGGACTCTGGGATCATGACCTGAGCCTAAGGCAGTCGCCTAACCAACTGAGCCACCCAAGCACCCCAGGGATTACTTTCATATTTAACTCAGGGAGAAAAGGTAGGGGATAAAAGGGCAGAGCATGCTGCATCTATCCCTTTTGTCAGGAAAGAAAAAATTTTCACAAGCATCCTACCAGCTGACTTCCCTGTATACATCATTGACTAGAACTTGACACAATGGCTACTTCTAGCCATAAGGGAGGGTAGGAAGGTAACTCACTTTCCAGTCTCATTTGTTTTGTAGATGGGTTCAATTCATTATTAATGAAAGCATAAGAGGTTATGCTGAGGTGTAGGACCTGGGAGTATGTGACTAAAGGTTCCTGTCATCGGGGAGAAAGGGCCCTGAGAAAGTCTCGGTCCTATGTGCTGGGTATCATTCACCTTCAACAGCCTGAGGCAGAAACTGGGCTTCTCATAATTGGGGGTTCGGGTATTTTTAGAAAGTGAGAATGGAGAGCGTTTAAGAGTCTTTGGTGGGGAATTCTGGTAAATGCCTTGAACCAGCGCTATAGTAGGTTTATGTTCTCATAAGCCAATTCCTCCTGTCAGGCATTTGTGGAAGTCAGGCCTGCTCCAAGACTATAGGAAGTGAAAACTGAAAAATTGTAGCCCTAAAAAGGGCTCTACAGAGCACAGAAGGTGAGAGCTGGAGTAGGGAAGGGAACAAGTGAAATCAAGAAAACTAGTCATTATTTTTTTATCAGCATTTATCTGTTTGATAGCTCTCTTATCAGGGGGCAGGCTTCTCTCAGTGAGAGGCCATGGTGAGATTGGTGATCATAGTCAAAAAAGCTTGGGTAGACTCCTTGGCATAGGATGTATATCTGGGCAAGGGATATGACAATTATAGCTTCTGGTAAAATTTATCAGCCTGCTTTAGTGTACCAAGAGGAACACACAGCACTGAGAACAACACAGAGTGACTTTGGCAGGGAGACAAAAGCTAAACAAAAACTAAGTTGCCTTCAGTAGGGATCTCCCTCATTGCCATTGGCTGCACCACAGGATTCCCCTGCTAGTTCTGGGTGTTGGACAGAAGTTTGTTGGGAGTGGACTCTCCACATATCTGAGTGGGGGAGCACCATCCTTGATCCTCACTAAAGATACACTATGTATACATAGATAAATACATGCAAAGATGATCATTGCTTCAGTCTTTGTAATTAACAACAAAAAAAGCGGAAACCATCTAAATGTCCATTTGAAGGGGCCTGCTTAAAAAAATTATGGTATATCCGTATAATAGAATGCTCTAAAGCCATGTATATGGCTGATGTAGAGTAAATTACATATTGTATTAAGAGAATTAAGCAAGACACAGAGCAGTGGCTACAGTATGCTCCCATTGTAATGCCTGTTGTCTTTGAGAACGGGAACTGAAGTTTTTGGAAGGAAGGAAGACATATTTTTTGCTTGTTCTGAAAAAAACTTTTTTACTGGATGTATTATGCCAGTTATCTATTGCTATATAACAAATCATCTCAAAACTTAGTGACTAAACAACTATCTGATTTGTTTGTAATTCTCAGGTCAGCAATTAGGGCTGGGCTCAGCCAGGTTCTCCTGGTCTCCTCTGGTGACTGGACAAGAGCTGTATGATTTAAGATAAACTCACTGGTGTCTGGCTACTAATGCTGGCTGTCATCAGAGACATCTGTCTCCAGCATAGCCTCAGCTTCTTTTTTTTTTTTTTTAAGATTTTATTTATTTATTTGACAGAGAGAGAGAGATCACAAGTAGGCAGAGAGGCAGGCAGAGAGAGAAGGGGAAGCAGGCTCCCCGCTGAGCAGAGAGCCCGATGCGGGGCTCGATCCCAGGACCCTGAGATCAGGGCCTGAGCTGAAGGCAGAGGCTTTAACCCACTGAGCCACCCAGGCGCGCCTAGCCTCAGCTTCTTAATACAATGCCTATGTTCAAAGAGAGGAGCTGAAGCTACAAGGCTTCTTGAAGCTCAGAGTTCCAGAGATACTCACACAACACTTCTGTTGCATTTTGTTAGTCAAAGAAAGTCACGAGGCTAGCCCGGATTCATAGACTGAGGAAATAGACTCCACCTCTTACTGGGAAGAGTTGCAAAGAATTTGTGGCCATTTTTAATCTACCACATTCACACATTACTTTCTTTCTTTCTTTCTTTCTTTCTTTCTTTCTTTCTTTCTTTCTTTCTTTCTTTCTTTCTTTCTTTCTCTCTCTCTCTTTTTCTTTCTTTCTTTCTTTCTTTTTCTTCCTTCCTTCCTTCCTTCCTTCCTTCCTTCCTTCCTTCCTTTCTTCTTTCTTTCTTTCTTTCTTTCTTTCTTTCTTTCTTTCTTTCTTTCTTTCTTTCTTTCTTTTTAAAGAATAACAGGAACCTAGATAATCTA
>CM052900.1:120495047-120580217 GCA_028534135.1 Potos flavus | reverse complement strand
GGCGCCCCTCTTTTTTTTTTTTTTTAAAGATCTTATTTATTTATGTGACAGAGAGAGAGACAGCGAAAGCAGGAACACAAGCAGGGGGAATGGGAGAGAGAAGCAGGCCTCCCTCTGAGCAGGGAGCCGGATATGAGCCTCTATCCCAGGACCGTGGGATCATGACCTGAACCGAAGGCAGACGCTTAACGACTGACCCACCCAGAAGCCCCACACATTACTTTTTCAAATATAAGGTTACTTAAATAAAATAATGCTATTTGTAATAAATTCATAGGATTTTAAGAACTGGGTGAGGGGTGTCTGGCTGGCTCAGTCGGAAGAGCATGTGACTCTTGATCTTGGGGTTGTAGGTTTGAGCCCCACGTTAGGGGTAGAGATTACTTAAAACATTTTTTTAAAAAACCTTTAAAAGAATTGGGTGAAACCTTGGAGATTATCTTATATAAAACCCTCTAATTTTAGGAAGGACACTGAGATCAGAAAGGTAGTGTTTTGGGTAAGGTAACTCAGTGGTAGCATCGGGATAGAACCAGCTCTTCTCACTTCCAGTCTCATGCTCTTAATTCCACAGTAAGATTTCCTTTTGGCAGCAAAGCTTATCAGTGAACTTTGATCAAGGGAATACGACAACTTTGTAGCCCTATTGCTCTTGTAGTTAAGAATGTTAAAAGTTACATCTCAACCAAACGAAGGAAGAGACTAAAGAAAGAATCCAAGCAATTCTGAGAAATGTAAAATGAGAATTTGAATTATATAGGTTAGTTGTCTAGTCTCAGTGCTTATTTATTTATTTATTTATTTATTTATTCATTAATTCATTCATTCATTCATTCAAGAAACTTAGCCTTACAGGGCGCCTTTGTGGCTCAGTCGGTTAAGTGTCTGCCTTTGACTCAGGTCATGATTCCAAGGTCCTGGGATCAAGCCCCATGTCAGGCTCCCTGCTCAGCAGAGAGCCTGCTTGTCCCTCTCCCTCTGCATGCTGTTCTGCCTACTTGTGCTCTCTCTTTATCTCTCTGTCAAATAAATAAATAAAATCTTAAAAAAAAAACAAACAACCTAGCCTTAGTGTATCTGTGGAATAACTAATTTACCAAGTCATAAATGGCTTTATAAAATTGCTTTATAAAATGCTCAAATGGCTCTAGATGATGGCTCTAGATGATGTTTTCTTTTGGGGTATTTTAAAAACCAAATGTACTGTTAAGTATATTCAAATTATCTTATTGATCCCACTGGGAATTAGGTGGTCTTTAACAACTCTCCTTAGTCTTTAATTAATATAATCTTGATTATTAGTTAGTTGGTTAATTAATATTTAAATTAATCCAGCAAATGTGTATTGTGACTCCACAAGTTCAAAGCATTGTGCTGAAAATTGTAAAGAATATAAAAAAGAATAAGGCATTCACTTTCTCTCTTTTTTTAAAAGATTTTATTTATCTATTTTAAAGAGAGAGAGTGTGAGTGGGAGCAGGGGTAGGGACAGAGGGAGAGAGAGAATCTCAAGCAGGACCCCCCCCCCCCCCAACTGAGCAGGGAGCCTTATGCAGGGCTTGATCTCATGACCCTGAGATCATGACCTGAGCCAAAATCAAGTCAGTCCCTCTCCTCTTAAGAAGCTTAACATCTATGGGCACCTATGTGGGTCAGTCAGTTAAGCAACTGACTCTTGATTTTGGCGTAGGTCACGATCTTGGGGTCATGAGATCAAGCCCCATTTTGGGCTCTGTGCTGCTGAGAATGGGGCCTGCTTAAGATTGTCTCTTTCCCTCTGCTCTGCCCCCACTCTCTTGAAGAACGAACAATCATGCCAACTAGGCAGAGTAGGTAAAGTTATATCATTATTTGTGGTGGAAGGGAAGAAGAGGTAAGAGACTTTTTTTTTAAGATTTTATTTATTTATTTGAGAGAGAGAAAGAGAGAGATTGAAAAAGTGGGGGGCGCCTGGGTGGCTCCGTAGGTTAAAGCCTCTGCCTTTAGCTCAGGTCATGATCTCAGGATCCTGGGATGGAGCCCTGCATAATACTCTCTGCTCAGCAGGGAGCCTGCTTCTCCCCTCTCTCTGCCTGCCTCTCTGCCTACTTGTGATCTCTCTCTCTGTGTCAAATAAATAAATAATATCTTTAAAAAAAAAAAAAGAAAGAGTAAGTGGGAGAAGCAGATTTTCTGCTGAGCAGGAAGCCCAACACGGGACTCAATCCCAGCACCCTGGGATCATGATGAGAGCAGAAGGCAGACGCTTAACTGACTGAGCCGCCCAGGCGCCCCTGAAAGAGACTTCTGTATTTAGAGTAATTAACAGGATTTCCTCACAGAAAGTTAAAGTTGGGGAATTTATTATTTTTTTTTAAGATTTTTATTTATTTGGCAGAGAGAACACAAGTAGGCAGAGAGGGAGGCAGAAGAAGGAGAAGCAGGCTCCCTGCTGAGCAGAGAGCCCGACGAACAAGATTTTCAGTCTCATTTTATGAGTGCCTGTTATTTTTCAAAGTCTGGTCACCTTATGATAAGTAGGTGCTAATCATAAGCAGGAGCACAGGATATATATCACTAGATAAATACGAACATGGTATTTTTCTTGAGGGACAACACCTATTCTTGGGACTTTTATTGAGTTACATTTTACTAGTCCTAAAATATTTAGAGTTATGTACTTAAAAGATACAGAGCATAGGTATTACATCCACAGAAAGTATTTTAGTCAGTGAATGTTCAATGTAGCAGGTAGAGATGAACTTAGCATGTCTTGTAGACTGAACTGGGAACAGACTCTTCAGCCATAAAATGCACTTAACAGTCTATTTAATAGTGGCGAGGACCTTGAAAATGCAATATCCATGCTAATCTTGCCTTTTTCTAAATCACAGATGAAAAATAGGTCAGTTAGGTAGAGCCTTCTCTTTCTATTTAAAGTGTGACATTTAATCTATTTAAACAACTACCAAAACTTTATTAATTCATTGTAAGATAAGCATGCCGAGAAAGTAGAGAACATTATTAAGACACAAGGTTTCCAAAATTTGATCTAGATGTCTTAGATCTCAAGACCCAATACAATCTCTACTTGGGGGTTACAGTCCAATCAGTAACACCAAGGAAGGACCAGAAAAAAAGCAACCCAGAATACAATTAAATCTCACACTATGAAATGGCTTAAAGGAACTGAGTATTTTTAAAAAGAGGCAAAAATTAAAAAAGGAACCTCTAGAAAAAGGTTTTCCACCTCCTTGATGCCTTTAGGGAAGATTCATTTGGGAAAGAGAAGTATACACTGACAGAAAGCTTCCAGCAGATAACAAACTAAGGAGTCAAATTCGGGCTTAATGTAACTAGATAATAGGCTTTGGTGCATTTCTTTTAAACTACGATGTTCTGCAGAATTCTTTGGAGAGGAAAATGCGGGTATGCGATAAATTGTAATTGCATTTCACTGGGGTCTATTTTGGAGAATGACTATTCACACTTTTCTTCTCTAGCCCCTCTCATTTATTTGAATAGGATTTAGTACTCTCTGGCCCCGCCCTCCCAATCAGCCTAAATGTATACCTAGGGTAATGCATTAGTTTCAATCTTTACCAAGAACAATTATAAAGAATAAGAGCTCCGGTATTTGAAATGTAAACATAACAATACTACAATACAGTTTGGGGTAGGGGTTTTAGAAAAAACTTTTTTGGTTGTTTTTTATTTTTTCTTATCATACATTCTTGGGTTGCAAATTTGGGTGCCATAATTTAAGGAAGATGTTTTCCTCCTCCTAGCACCCTTCTCTAGATCCTGAAAGTAATCCTGGAGAAGAAAGGGCACTTAGAGGTTATTTCTCCTGCTTAACTGACTACTATGGATTCAACAGTAGTCTTATTCCAGAAAACTAACTCCATCAATTATAGAAAATAACTTTTTATAGAGTTTTTTCCAAACCTGTCTTCACTGCATATCCAGGAAGGATTATTTTCCTTCACACCATCAAAGCACCTAGGTTCTTCCTTTATTTTATGAGAATCATTCAGGTGATATGTAGTAGCTACTATTATTGGGCACATGTGGTATCTCATTTAGATTTTTTAATCCATGTTCCCAGGGGCAGAGTGCTGCTATTGACAATATCTGCCATCTCCCTTCTCATTGAAACCAAACCCCAAACCCACTGTAAAACAAAACGGTGATAAAAAAAATCACACCTCACATATTTTGTGTCTTACCCTCTCCGCAGTGCTCTTTTTTAGTTTGGCAATCTTTTTAAAAAAATTGGTGAGCCAAACCAAAAAAATCGAGTAGGAAACAAAGGCTTTATTTTGTACTTACCCTGTTTCTCTAGTATGGACTTTCATCCTTTACTATAAATAAAAATTTATTTAAAAATCTGACTTTAAATCTTGATGTATTTACTGTAAAATTTACAAGTTGGAACCTCCTACCATCTTGATTTATATGATTTTAAAATGGAGTTCTTAACATTTCCCTCGGGGAGACTTTTTGGTTTGAATAGTTCTTACTGGCAGGTTGCCTTCTTTATATTTAGCCCAAATTTTCAGTTTCAAAGACCGTTTTAGATAAGTACCATGATAGCTCTAGCCAATGGATCTGTGTGCCACATAATAGAGTGTGACAATCCACTCAATTGTGAAAGACACTGGAGATAAAGTAATAAAGTAGCATTTGTGTTATCACAGTGGCTTTACAAATCTAGTTAAACACTGACCCAACAGTGTTACTCACTATTGGAAATTATAGATGTTTATAAATCTCCAAAATTTGTTATGTCATATATTTAAATTTAAATTCAAAATCTTGGGCTGAGAGAGATGTAGATTTGCAACAGTCCTTGGAGGTTTGGGGACCATGAACCAATGAATACATTACATTGTCACATTAAAGAACTCTTTTTATCTGTAAAGATATAAGGACCATCTTCCATTTTAATAACTTTTAAAAACAGAGTTTTAAAATCTTATGATTTTAAAGAACTTAGACTTCCATACCAAATTATATCTGTAGACCTTTATAGATTTATATTTCTTGTGTTTTATTTATACCTCGATATAAAGATACATAAATATGGGGAGCCTGGGTGGCTCAGTTGGTTAAGCGGCTGCCTTCGGCTCAGGTTATGATTCCAGGGTCCCGGGATCGAGCCCCACATCGGGCGCCCTGCTCAGCAGAGAGCCTGCTTCTCCCTCTGCCTCTGCCTGGTGCTCTGCCTACTTGTGCACTCTCTCTCTCTATCAAATAAAAAAAAAAAAAGATATAGAAATATGAACTTGTTAGAATTGTTCCTAGATTCTGTTACAATAACAGTGAACTATGTGGCAGAAACATGTATTATTTCTTTTAGGTCCTTATCAACAAAATAATTTTATATGTATGATTATATATATACAGTTGAAAAATATGTATTTGTATGAGAATAATTCCAAGTGCCATCTAAACTAACAATGATTTATTACCCCCTGGGCTGTATATAATACTGGTCTATAAGCTCCTTAAAAGTAGGCCATTTATTCAATAAATAAGATGGAACACAAGCAGGGGGAGTGGGAGAGGGAGAAGCAGGCTTCCTGCTGAGCAGGGAGCCCTATGCGGGGCTCGATCCCAGGGCCCCGGGATTATGGCCCGAGCTGAAGGCAGACGCCCAACGGCTGAGCCACCCAGGCGCCCCCAAAGTGGACTCAACCTTAACTGCATCATTATCTACTGGTAATATAGTGATTTAAATTACTTTATTGCTTAAGTGAAGCTAATCAAGTTAATTTATAATTACTTACGGATATAGTCATTTACTCAACAAACATTTATTGCTATATCTCGTACAGAAATTACACAATGTCTCAAGCCAGCATTTCCACGTATGTGTTTCATGGACCACTCTCTAAGATGGGAAGTGGGAGGTAGGGTGGAGTGTGAGGATAGGATACGATGGTCAAAATAAGTCTGAAAATTCCATATTCTCTTGGAGAATGATGTATATAACACATAAAAGGCTCTGAAAAGACCTGAAGTGAGAAGTCCTTTTTACATTAGTATAACCCATTGTTTTCAAACTTATTTATCTCTGCATCAAGAGACCGTCTTCATACCTTTTTTTTTTTTTTTTTTTAATAACAATTCTTATTTCAGTGAATGAGAGTTCTATGGAGCATACTTTGGGAAATGTTGCTCTCAAGTTTTCTTGTTTGTCAGAAAGGGATAATAATACCTATTCTACCATTCTATGAGTTATTGCCTGGATCAAGTGAACTGGATATGAAAGATTTTTAGTACATAGAAGAGGCTACTATTTTGCTAATGGCTGTAATCAAACTTGGAAATGTGTGGGGGTTAACTCTCTAAGCTCCTTGGAGAGGGTCAGGGTATAATGAAACTTGGAGATTGCAGAATAAAGGAAAACGACATACAAGGACCAAATTAGGAAGATGTACAGACTGGTAAAATGATTCTATTTCCAAGAACAGCTATGACCAGATGAATGATTTTCACCTAGACTCAGGGAAGCCCTGGGCTCGAGACAGAAAAGGGCTTGTTTTCTTAGTGGGTGGAAGTAATCTAGGGAAGGAGCTAGAACTTTTTATTCTTTTTTTTAAAGATTTTATTTATTTATTTGACAGAGAAAGAGAGATCACAAGTAGGCAGAGAGAGAGGGGGAAGCAGGCTCCCCACTGAGCAGAGAACCCGATGCAGGGCTCGATCTCAGGACTCTGAGATCATGACCTCAGCCGAAGGCAGAGTCTTTAACCCACTGAGCCACCCAGGCGCCCTAGGGAAGGAGCTAGAAACTACCATTAAAGCATGATTTATGTGAGGAAGTTGGCCTAGTGTATTGAGTATTTAGAGTACCTTTCATAAGGTAGGAATTAGTTTATTAGGGCTGCCATACAAAATACAACAGATTGGATGACTTCAACAACAAAAATTTATTTTCTCACATTTCTGGAGGCCAAAAGTCCAAGATCAAGGTGTCCGCAGGGTTAGTTTCTTCTGAGACCTCTTTCCTTGGCTGTAGATGGTCATCTTCTCCCTGTGTCTTCATATGGTCTCTCTGTGTATGGGCACATCTGTGACCAAATTTCCTTTTCTTATGAGGACACCAGTCAGGTTGGATTAGGGCTTGCCCTAATGACCTCATTCAAAATGCATTTACTCAGGGGACACCTGGATGGCTCAGTTGGTTAAGCAGCTGCCTTCGGCTCAGGTCATGATCCCAGGGTCCCGGGATCGAGTCCCGCATTGGGCTCCTTGCTCGGCGGGGAGCCTGCTTCCCCCACTCTCTGCCTGCCTCTCTGCCTACTTGTGATCTCTCTCTGACAAATAAATAAATAAAATCTTATAAAAAAATGCATTTACTCGGCATCTGTTATGTATAGGTACTAAGCTTTCAGAGATGATAGTACCTACTAGAGGGAAAGAGCAGGAGTAGGGTGTAGATGGACTGGTAGGGCAGTTCAGCTATGAATTAGAGGCTATGAAGTCCCTTCTACTATTTATTCAATGAACTTTTTAAGTACCAACTGTGTTCTTCATACTCTGCCAGAAGCTAGACAGAGAGGAGAGAGGCTTTTACCAATTGAAGATGTATATTTCTCACATATTAATATCTCTGAAATTAAATGTTTTACAGTCATAATTAGTTTAAATGGGAACCTTCTTACTTAGTAGTACATAAAATAATGGTGCTTCTTACAATTGATGTAATTGTAAGCCAATAAGATTCAATAAAAATGACTTTTAGTCTGCCAAACATGGTTCTTGTCCACAAGATGCTTATTTGTATCTTGCAATGTCCTGGATTTCCCCCTATGCTTGTAACCATGTAATATCTTTCATTAGCTTGTCTTTTTCCTTTTGACCTTAAATATGGGTTTACTGAAATATGGCTGTCTATTCTCCCATTGTACTGTCTCCCTCACTCTTCAGCCAAATGAAAGACTTTCATGTCTCTGTCTTCAACCCCAATTGTTTTTCTAGGCTCTGATTCATAAATGATACCTGAAGATTATTAATTTGTTGTCTTGCTGTCACCTCAAATTCAATACAATGCACCGCCTTTCCCTCCAAGCCTGCTTCTCTCTAGGATTCCCTAGATCTTTCAGATGTTCTAGTAATTCAGACTTGAAACCTTGGGAGCCTTCCTTGATTTTACCCTCTCCTTTGTTTCACTTCTACATATCTACTGTTGCCAGGACCTGTCCATTCTTCCTGTTGCATTGATTCCTTCTTTTGCAGTTCCACTATTACCCTCTCAGTCCAGGCCTTTGTCTAATCATGCATAGATTACTATAACGATTTCTACCTCTTCTGATTCATCTTATCCACTATCACCACTTTAAATTTTCTCTAACACTGTACTGTACACTCAAATCCCTGCTAAAAGTCATTTATTGGCTCCTTACTGATCATTGAATAAATTCCAAACACCACAGCCACCACATTCAAGGCTCTCCACAATTACTCCTTTCCAGCTTCATCACCTACCATCTGAACTGGAGGAAATGTTCTGCACTTTTCAGCTGCCACAACTTTGACTTGAACCATTTCCTTTGCCTGGAGTCCTACTCTCATCCTCCAGGCTTTCCTTCAAAGCTCAGCTGACTGCTTCAGGGAAAGCATTTCCTGATAGCTTTAAATTTACAGTTTTAATTTCTTCTCTGAATTCCTACAGTACTTAACGCATATACCAATAATCTGACATTTAGCAGGTGCTCCCTTCTATTGCTTTCTATCCTTTTATGCGTGAAAATGTCTTTCCAAAGAGAAATCTCTTGAGGGCAAGGACTTGGCCATATTTCTCCATATTTCTAGTACTGACAGTCTTATTTTTCTTTCTTTCTTTTCTTTTTTTTTAAAGATTTTATTTATTTGAAAGAGAGATAATGAAGAGAGAGCATGAGCAGAGTGGAGAGGGAGAATCAGGCTCCCCACTGATCAGGGAGCCCCAGGTGGGGTTCCATCCCAGAACCCTGGGATCATGACCTGAGCTTAAGGCAGATGCTTAATCGACTGAGCTATCCAGGAGCCCCTTGACACTTTTTTAAATATAGAATAAAGTTTTAGATGTGGAAGTTTACATAGACTTATCACTAATTTCACAGATGAAGAAAAGTAGATCCAGAGAGTTGTGCAGACCCACTTAGTATACAGCCATAGTCAAATATTTGCCGGTATTTATGGATTATAAATCAGAAGGGTTGGCTTACAGAGAATGGCAGGATTCAGCAGAGAGCAATGTGTGCATTCTCTGAACAAAGGAGGCAAGGTTGTTATTTTGGACAAGTTTGGGAATAGGTGATCCAAGCTGCCTGGTGGGAAAGGTGTAATGGCTACTTGAGGGCAGGGCTGTTCTTTTGTATAACCTACAGGCTCTCAAAAATGGTTGGACGTTTAATGTTTCTTACACGAAGTGACTTACCAGCCTTAATATATTCTTCGCAGGCGTGTGGCTTGAAGAAAGTGAAACAGGTTGGCTTTCTGGCTCCTTGAGGTCACAGGCACAGAGGAAGACCCACTGCCTGGTGGTGAGGATTAGCCAAGGGCTCTCCACTCTGTGAAGGGAGACAGGACGCGCCCCTGACAGGAATCCGTGGAGTAAGCAGCCTCTCAGGACTTGGCCATCATCCTGGAAAAGAAGAGCAAGGGGCTTTCCACCTGCCCCAAGCCTAACCCGGGGTGGGAGGCCTCTCGGGTTCCAACCCCCGCTGCCCCTCCTCCTAAACCCGTCACCTCCTCTCCGCGCCTTTTCCCGGCCCCTCCCCTCACGTTCGACGGGCTCGCTCCCGCGCTCGGCGCGCGCGCACGCGGAAGCGGAAGGCGGAGAGTAGCACTCAGCCGCGGGGGCGAGCGCGCAGGCGCCTTCTTGGGATAGCCGCGGGCGCGAATCCCAACATTCCGCGGGCGGTGGGGTAAGAGGCTGGGATCTTGGGGCATGTGGGTCGTGGGGCCAGGGTGGTGAGGGGATGGGAGGGGAACTCGCGACGCGCAGCGATCCCGCGCGCAGGTAGCAGCCAGGCTCCAGGTCCCGCTCCTCTCAGAGGGGCGGCTGGCGAGGCCTCCACAGGTCAGCCTGCTGGCTTGCTTGGGGGTCGGGTGACGGGACGGGCTGATGGTGGTGGGACCCCTTGACTTGGCAGCGGTCTTGGCTCCCTTGACGCCCTTGTTCCTGCGGTCTTGAGGGTCTGGCCCGCTGGAGAAAGGAAGGAGAAACGTTAGGACGGTCCCTTTTGCCAGACGTGCTCCTCGGGGATAGCCGCACCCCCCGGGTGTTTGTGTCCACCTTGGGGGAAGGACCTCTCAGACTAAAACAAATTCGGCAGTGGAAGTGAACCGCTGAGGTTTTGTTTTATTATTGTTTTTCACCGAAATGTCGCTGAGGTTTTGTTTGTTTTATTTTTGTTTTTCATCGAAATGTACTAATCTTAGGGCAAAGTAGGACGGAAAACTTATCTGCCACCTGCGTGAAGACTTCGTGTCGTGTGGGTGGGTTAGAGAGTTACTGTACTTTGCTTTGCAGATGGAAAAAGTAATAAAGCACCCTTGTTACTGTTCAAGAAGCGATCCGTTAAGTCTCATAATATCTTTGGCTACAAAGAACTTAGTAAAATTAGGTACCTCCTCTCTTTGTACAGAGGAAGCTCTCCATTCAACAAATATTTTGAGTACCTGCTTTCTGCAACATTGTTCTAAGTACAAGGAACAGAGCCAGGGCCTAAGACAAGAGGATCCTTGCTCTCACGGAACTTACATTGTATTTGTCAAATAATATTATTTTCTTTTTTAAAAAATGTAATTTCCTTTTATGCTTTTTTATTGAAATATAACATATACAAGAAAATACAGCAATCCTAAGTTGTAACTTGCTAATTGTAAATGCACGTTTTAACCACCACTCAAACAACATTTGGGGCACCTGGGTGACCCAGTTGGTTAAGCGAGGGAGTCTTGATCAGGTCATGATCTCAGGATCCTGAGTTCAAGCCTAGGGTGGGGCTCCTTTCTAGCCCTGGAGCCTGCTTAAGAGTCTCACTCTTTCTCCGTCTTCCTCTGCCGGTCCCACCCTCCCTCCGTCTCTTGAAAACAACAGCAACAACAAAAAACCCCACAAAGTTCTCAGCTTCTCAGAAGACTTCCCTGGAGACCGCTCCCAATCACTGTCCTTTCTTTTCTCCCCAAAGGTAACCTTTTTATTGATACCTAACCATAGATTAGTTTTTTTTTTTTTAAAGATTTTATTTATTTATTTGACAGAGAGAGAGAGATCACAAGTAGGCAGAGAGGCAGGCAGAGAGAGAGGAGGAAGCAGGCTCCCTGCTGAGCAGAGAGCCCGATAGCCCGATGTGGGGCTCGATCCCAGGACCCTGAGATCGTGACCTGAGCCGAAGGCAGAGGCTTTAACCCACTGAGCCACCCAGGCGCCCCTAACCATAGATTAGTTTTGTCCATTTATGAGCCTTTCATAAATGGAACCATATAATACATAATCTTTGGTGTCTAACCTGTTCTTTTTTTTTCTCTCAAAGATTTTATTTGTCTGAGAGAGATTGAGTGCACAAGCAGGGGGAGTGGCAGAGGCAGAGGGAGAGGGAGAAGCAGGCTCCCCCCTCAGCAAGGAGCCTGAGGTAGAACTGGGTCCCAGGACCCTGGGATCATGACCTATGCTGAAGGCAGATGCTTAACCCACTGAGCCACCAGTGTTCCTGTTTTTTGTTTTTTGTTTTAAGTTTTTCTTTTAAGTAATCTGTATACCCAACTTGGGGCTCGAACTCACAACCCTGAGATCAAGAGTCACAAACTTCACCAACTGAGCCAGCCAAATGCCCCTACTATCTAGCTTTTTTTTTTTTTCCTTCCTCTTCTTTTTTTAGAGCGAGAGAGAGCCTAGGGAGAGAGAGAAGCAGACTCCCCACCCAGCGGGAAGCCTGATGTGGGGCTCGATCCCAGGACCCCGGGATCATGACCTGAGCCAAAGGCAGAGGCTTAACTGACTGAGCCACCCACGCACCCCTCTAGCTTTTTAAACTCAATATTATGTTTGTGAGATTGTTCCATGTTGTGTTAAAACATAATTTCTTTTTCTTTCTTTCTTTTTTTTAAAGATTTTATTTATTTGACAGAGAGGCAGGGAGAGAGGGAACACAAGCAGGGGGAGTAGGAGAGGGAGAAGCAGGCTTCCCCGCAGAGTGGGGAGCCCGACAGGGGGCTCGATCCCAGCACCCTGGGATCACGACCTGAGAGGAAGGTGGATGCCTATTGACTAAGCCACCTAGGCGCCCCAAAAAGATAATATCTGATAGTGAAAATAATTAAGAAGAAAATTAAAGAAGGTAAATGTTTCAAACAGTAAGAGGTGGAAACTTTAGTAGGGTGTCAGGGATCATCTTTGGGGGGCCAGAGATGACTTGATATACAGCACGAATGACAAAAGATTAGCCTTTGAGCTGGGTAAGAGCATTCCAAGTAGAGGAAAGGAGCAGGGGTAATGAATGAAACTGACAGATTCTTGGAAGAGAGGGAAGACCTTGGAAGGTGGGAGGAGAGGAAATCTGAGAGGCTAGGGGTTGGGCAGGTGGCGGGTGGGGGGTGTCAGATCATAGAAAGTCTTATGGCTAGAGTATTTGCATTTTTTTTTTTTTAAAGATTTTTATTTATTTGACAGAGACACAGCGAGAGACGGAAGCAGGGGGAGGGAGAAGCAGGCTTCCTGTGGAGCAGGGAGCCCGGTGTGGGGCTCAGTCCCAGGACCCTGGGATCATGACCTGAGCCAAAGGCAGAAGCTTAAGGACTGAGCCACCCAGGCGTGTCAGTATTTGCATTTTTTAAAAACAATATTTTTATTTATAGGGTGCCTGCGTGGCTCAGTCGGTCGGGTCATCCTTTGGCTCAGGTCACGGTCCCAGGGTCCTGGAATCGAGCCCCATGTTGGGCTCCCTGCTGGGTGGGGAGTCTGCCTCTCCCTCTCCCTCTGCCTGCTGCCCCCCCTGCTTGTGCTCTCTCTCTGTCAAATAAATAGATAAAATCTTTAAAAATAAAAATAAAAATTTCATTTATTTATTTGAGAGAGCGAGAGAGAGGGAGCACAAGCAGTGGGGAGAGGGAGAAGCAGGCTTCCCAGGAAGATCAGGGAGCCCAAACGGGGCTCAATCCCAGGACCCTGGGATGTGGCCTGAGCCAAAAGCAGATGCTTAACTGACTGAGCTACCTAGGCACCCCTGGAATATATGCATTTTATTCTAAGGGTAACAAATGTGAGGAAGAGATGTTTTTGATGCCCTTCAATTTCTAATATGAGTCACTTGTGAAGGATGGAAAGGCCTGTCCATTTTACTAATCAAACACCACGAAACTGACAATACTGGGTAACATGGGAATTAGAGGAAACATTAATGTGTTGGGAGACCAATTCTTCTTTTGTATTGTCACGATTTTTATTACTTCAGACATATAATATGTTTCCAAACTCAGAGTTAGTAGACATTTTAAAAATTGGTCATCTATTCTACACTCTACAAATATTCTTTCAAGTAGTTGTTCAGCTTTTATTTGAACCTATTACAGAGGAACCCCCTTCTCAAGCTCATTTCATTTTTGGACAGCTCTAATTGTTAAAAAAAACCTTCCCTAATGTTTTTTTTTTACTTGAACTACCTATTGGGTGCTTGACTAGCTGGCTTAGTCAGGAGAGCATGCAACTCTTAATTTCAGGGTGGTGAGTTTGAGCGACACATTGGGTGCAGAGATTACTAAAAAAGTAAAGTTAAAACTGCTTAAGCTTTTTACCTTTGTTTTTATTTTTAAACTTTTTACTTTGAAATCAAAATATACTGGTCATTGGTTCTGGGTTCCTGCAGGACTGACAGTTATCACCTGTTAACCTCCTTTTCAGTATTCCTGCAGTTGATTTTTGTTGGTTTGTTTTTTCACATTTAAGTGCAGAACTTTGAATTTATTTGAATTTATTCCTGTCACGATTCCTGGAATTAGATTTAGTCCATCATAGATGTTCAAATCTTTTTGGATGTGATTCTTTATTCTACCATTGTGCTCTTAGCTGATTTGATCAATGTCATAATAGTTAAGCATTATATTCTTTTTAAGTTTGTTATGATTATTTAGTGTTAATTGCAGTCTTATTTTTGTTAAGGTTCCTGAGGAAGTACTTATATAGGATTTTCTAGGACTGTGGATTATTGACTTAACTTAGTACTCTTAGCGATTTAAATTTCTGCAGCATATTGCTGCACTATACAGCACCTTTTATCAATATGTCAGCATATTGATAAAAGAGGCTTTCTGGGTTAGGCTAAAAAAGACTTTGGGGGGTGTCTGGGTGGCTCAGTGGGTTAGGGGTCTGACTCTTGATCTCAGCTCAGGTCTTGATCTCAGCGTTGTGAGTTCAGGCCCCATGTTGGGCTCCACATTGGGCATGTAGCCCACTTAAGAAAAAAAAAAAAGAATTTAATAGTTTATTATGACCTGTAACTTGTGTGAAACCCAGAATCAACATTGGAAAGTGATTGAATTTTATTTTATTTTATTTTATTTTATATTTTTTATTTTTAAAGATTTTTTCAGAGGGAAAGAGATAGCACTAGTGCACAAGTAGGAGGAGCTGCAGGCAGAGGGAGAAGCAGGCTCCCCTCTGAGCAGGGAGCCCATGTGGGATTTGATCGCAGGACCCGGGGATCATGACCTGAGCCGAAGGCAGAGGCTTAACCTACTGAGCCACCCAGGTGTGCCAGAGTGATTGAATTTTAATTTTTCCTCTTACCTTGCCTCTGTGATAAAAGTTCTAGTGAATAGTAAAATGATCAAAAATGGATGTTGTAGGAGGGACGAAATGGAATTTATATAACCTAAATGTGAGTAATATATTTACATAGCCTTATTTACTGCTTTGGGTATACTACCTAATTGAGATGTTAGACTTCATTAGTTCTAGAGTTAACTCTTGCTATATTTATTTGCTTTGTTTTGTTTTTTAAAGACTTTATTCATTTTTTCATGAGAGACAGAGAGAGAGAGGCAGAGGGAGAGGGAGAAGCTCGCAGGGAGCCTGACGAGGGGCTAGATCCTAGGACCTCCTGGACCACGGATCCAAGCCAAAGGGAGACTTGTAACCAGCTGAGCCACCCAGGCGCCCTGACCCTTGCTATATTTAAATAAGAGAATAATTTTTGTTACTATATTGTATACCTGAAACTGATATAACACTGTATGTTAACTGTACTTGAATTAAAAAACTTGGGGTGTCTGGGTGGCTCAGATGGGTAAGCGCCTGCCTTCAACTCAGGTCATGGGTCCTGGGATAGAGGCCCACATCAGGTTCCCTGTTCAGCGGGGAGTCCGCTTCTTGCTCTCTCTCTGCCACTCCCCCTGCTTGTGCCCTCTTATTCTCTCTCTCTGTTAAATAAATAAATCTTTTTTTTTAAGATTTTATTTATTTATTTGAGAGAGAGAGAGTGAGAGAGAGCATGAGAGGGGAGAAGGTCAGAGGTAGAAGCAGACTCCCCATGGAGCTGGGAGCCTGATGCGGGACTTGATCCTGGGACTCCGGGATCATGACCTGAGCCGAAGGCAGTTGCTTAACCAGCTGAGCCACCCAGGCACCCAGTAAATAAAATCTTGAAAAAAAAAATAAAAAACTTAATAAAAAATAAATAAAACTAATATGTTTAATTATGTCTTAAAAATGTTTCTTTTGGGGGTGCCTGGGTGGCTCAGTTGTTGGGCAGCTGCCTTTTCCCAGAGTCCTGGGATCGAGCCCCGCATTGGGCTCCCTGCTTGGCGGGAAGCCTGCTTCTCCCTGTCCTGCTTCCTCTGCTTGTGTTCCCTCTCTCGCTGTCTCTCTCTCTGTCAAATAAATACATAAAATCTTTAAATACATACATATATATGTAAAAGTTTTTTTTTTTTGCCCAAGAGGTGGAATGTGCCAATTTTCACCTAGTTTTTTCAGTTGACTTATTGTATTTTTCTGGTTACATTTAAAGCATATCCTGTGGTTAAAATGGCCCATAATTTCTCAAAGCTTTTTACTTTGAAACCATCCAACCCAAGGAAAAAACTGAAAAAAGAAAAAAAACGAAACACGTAGATGGTTAATTGCATCTTAATGCTTTTTCTCTTAAGAATTGGGGGTTATTGAGGTGCCTGGTGGTTCAGTTAGTTAAGCGCCTGCTTTTGGCTCGGGTCATTATCCCAGGGACCCGGGATGGAGTCCTGCATGGGGCTCCCTGCTCAGTGGGGAGCCTGTTTCTTCTCCCTCTGCCGCTACCCTCTGTGTCAAATAAATAAATAAAATCTTGAAAAAAAAACAACAACGAATTGGGGTTATTACTTGATTCTTGTGAAGGTTCATTCTCTAAGATGGAAAGATGGTGTGGTTAGTGAAAGTATATTTTGGAAGAAAAGAAGTAAAAATCAAACTACATAAATTACTTTAGTGGGCTTTCTCAAACTAAATAGAAAGGTAAAAATTCTCTTTCTCTCTGTACCAAAGATAAATTATCTCTTTGTTAACTTTTGTAGTTTTATTTTTACGTGTAGGTAAACATGCTTTAGATGGAATTGACTCTTCTACTATCTATATTTATCTATTCTTTTTCTTCATTCAGGACTGTTCCCTTGTAAGAAAGACCGTTACCACATCTTTAAATATATTGAGTCTCATTTAACAGGGAGAGCTACCTTTTGAGGTATATTTCCCAACTAGAGGACTAGTGAATAAAGAACTTAAAACTTCCCACTTTTCCTCCTTGTCAACACCCCCAATTCTCCATCTTCCTACTTGGTTTAATGGGTTCATTGTTATATTGTGCTCAGGTAACTTTTGGTTTTTCTTTCTTTTTTCTTTTCCTCCAGGCTATTTCATAGACCTGAAAGCCCGTATTTAACTGGAAAGGAAGCATCACTTAAAGTTCTCTCAAACTCCTAATCCCAAAGAATTGATAACATTTCTCTGATGAAGAAAAGAAGTGACTGACTATCTGTTAAAAGTATTCTGGCACTGGTCCTGTGTTTTTCCCTCCTTAGATTTGCAGAAAAAATATGGAGAAATGGAACTTGATGGCAGTTGTGGTCCTAATAGGACTAACAGTACGGTGGACAGTTTCCCTTAATTCTTACTCAGGTAACACATCTTTGCTGTTTAGAAGATGGATAAATATTCCTTTGAATAGTTTCCTCCCCCTTCCCCTCCTCCTCCTCCTCCTCCTTTTTGTAATAGTTTATAGATATCTGACTGGGACAAAGAATTTGAGGCATTATTGGTATGGTCAAGAAAATACACTTAAACATTGAATTCTAGTAAAAATAATACATGTAAGAGCTAAATAGAAGCATGAGACATGAGAAAACAAAAGTGTATTCTAATGGGGAAGATGACAAGCTGAGAAATTATTACGTATTAGGCATCGAAGAAAGAACTGAGGTAGTACTTCAAGGTGGGAGTGGAATCAAAAGAGGCTTTTGTTTATTTGTTTAAGGTAGAGAAGCCATGTTACTAGACTGAAGGGAAGAGACCAGTGGAGACTAAGACTGGGAACGATGTGAGAGAAAGGGAGGGAGAATTGATGGTATGTGTCCTGGACAGGGGATAGGATTGGATTTCACCCTGTGAGTATTTATTTAGCACTACTCATGTTCCAGCCACTGTGCTAGGTGCTAAAATACGTGAATATCCAGTACTGAAAGGGTCCACATTTTAGTAGGTAAGTGGTCACAGGACAATCTGATTATTATGACTAGAAGTTTTTAAGTACAAAGGTAACACAGAGAAGTGAATGATGAGGTTGCAATAGAGAAAACTTTTCAGAGAAGTTGATGTTTGAGTTCAGCGTTTGAAGGATGAGTTGGAATTTGCTAGGCAAATGAAATGGGGAACATGTACAAAAACATGGTAGAATGAGAACATGGTTTTAAGTAGTCAGTATTGGAGTAGCATAAAAAGAAGGAATAAAAAGAAGGCATAAAAAGGATTGTAGGAAGCAGGTTGGAGGTAAAGAGACAAATGACACAATCATAATAATAGAAGTATGAGCTACTATTTTAAGTATTTACCATATGCTGGACACTGAGCATTTTCTTTTACTTAGCATGACTACTGAAGATAGATATTGTCTATAATTTACAAATGGAAAATGAAACAACTGATAAATGACACCTGGGATTCAAATATAGTTGTATTTTATTCCAAAATCAGTGCTTTTAGGACACTACTCTGTGGCTTCTGAGAGAGAATTCAAACTAAGCCAGCTAAAAGATGGATAAATGAATTTGAGGAATAGTGAGGAAGTAAAATCACTTGGATGCAGCAGTAGACGTGGGTTCAAATCTTAGTTTTTTTGTTTGTTAGCTGCTGGATCTTGGAGTACTTAATCTCCATGAACCTTTTACAAAGGTATCTCTTCTACAAAGTGGGAATATTAATATGTATTTTAACAGGGTTGTGGGGATTACTTGAGATAATATGTATGAAGCATATTTTCTTTTTTTAAAAAAGCATTTATTTATTTTTTAAAAGATTTTATTTATCTGAGAGAAAGAGAGAGAGGAAGCACAAGCAGGGTGGGGGTTGGGGGTGGGGGGGAGAAAGAAGCAGACTTCCTGCTGAGCAGGGATCCCAATGTGGGGCTTGATCCCAAGATCCCAGGTTCATGACCTGAGCTGAAGGCAGATGCTTAACGAACTGAGCCACCCAGGTACCCCAAGATTTTATTTATTTGAGAGAGAGAGAGAGAGAGATAGGGAGAAAGCACAATTGGGGAGGAGAGGGACAAGCAGGCTCCCCGTTGAGCAAGGAGCCCCATGTGCGCTGTATCCCAGGACTTGAGATCACGACCTGAGCTGAAGGAGACACTTAACTTACTGAGCCACTCAGGCGCCCTATTTTTCTTTTTAAAGATTCACTTATTTGAAAGGGATTGAGAGCAGAAAAAGAGAATGAGTGGGATGGGGAGCAGCAGAGAGAGAGAGAAGCAGGCTCTCTCTTGATCAGGGAGCCCCATTCAGGGATGGATCCCAGGACCCTGGGATCATGACCTGATCCAAAGGCAGATGCTTAACTGACTGAGCCAACCAGATACCCAACGTATTTTCTTTTCTGGTAGTGTAGGAATATAATCAGCATATTAATAGTTCACAACTATTTTCTTATTTTATCCTTACATCAGATCATTTAACCCCAAAATGTTTACTGAGTGTCTGCTGTGCAGTAAAAATATCTTACTGGTGATCAAGTCTTTCAGTCTGGCTTTCAGGGTGGCCAAGAATAAATAACTGGTATCTTATGGTATTGTGACTTATAAGAAATATGTATTTGGTCTTTGTCCTCCTGGCACAGAGCCTCTAAAAACCCTTTGGATTTTCTAAGTGAAAGTGATAAAGTTGTCTTTTGTTATGGTAATGCTAGCTTTTGAACCCACCTAAGGACAGGGACTGGTTGCCCAGAAAACCAGATTGCATAATTAAAGGGTTGGAACTTTCAGTCCTACCCTCTGATTTCCGGGGAGGGGAGAGAGGCTAGAGGTTGAATCAGTCACCAATGGCTAATGATTTAATCAATCATGCTTTTGTAATAAAGTCTTCATAAAAACCCAAAAGTAGGATGGGGTTGGTGAACACATGGAGATTCAGAGGGAATGGAAGCCCAGCGCCCTTTCCCCACACCTTTGTCCTATGCATCTCTTCCATCTGGCTGTTCTGAGTTATTTCCTTTTGTAATAAACTGGTAATCTAGTAAGTAAATGTTTCTCTCAGTTCTGCGAGCTGCTGTAGCAAAGTAATTGGACCAAGGAGAAGGCTGTGGGAATATCTGATTTATAGCCGATTGGTCAGAAGTGCAGGTAATAGTCTAGACTTGCGACTGGCATTCAGAGTTGGAGGGGGTTGTTGGAACCTCTAATTGATCAGAATCTGGGCTTGTGACTTGGAGGGAGGGGGCAGTTTTATAGTACTGCACCCATAACCTGTGGAATCTGATGGTATCTCTGGGCAGATGGTGTCAGAATTGAGTTGAATTGTAGGATATGGAGTTGGTGTCTGAGAATTGCTTGTTGGATGTGAGGGAAATCCCCCATCCCCACATTGTAATTGGGTTCCTGAATCACCCCTTTACTTCTCTAGAGATGTTCAGAGTCAGGTGGGTAGGACAGACTTGTAAATATGTGCTACATCAAAATATAGTATGATATAAACCAAGTAGACTGGGAACACTAAAGATTTGTAATTCAGACAGGAAAGGCTTAGAGTATCACATTAACAATAACACATTTGTTCTGAAAGAAGCGCGGGAAGGATTTACTAGGCAAATAGTATTCCGGTGACAGGAAATCGCATGAACCAAGGCCAAGAGTTCTTTGTGGTATGTTGAGGATGTAAATATGACTGGAATACAGGGTGCATGGTTAAGATGGAGCAGTAGATGGTGATGTAGGAATAAACTGGGCCAGATTGTAAGCCAAAGTAACGTGTGAGGGTTTTATCTTTTGGGCAGTGGAGGTTTTTAAGCAGGGATTTACATGATCAGGTATGTTGTTTAAGAAGACAACTATGGAGGCAGCATGGAGTTTGGAGTAGAACAAGGAGAGGCTGATGGTAGCAAGACCACACCAGCAGCATATATGCGCCGTGGCCTTCAATTTTTAACGCTTATTTGAAGTGTTGTTGCATAAAGCTAGTTGCAATAGTCTAGGGAAGGGATGATGAGGCTTGTCTAAGTGACTAAATTTGAGAGCCACATTGAGTAAAAATCAACAAAATGTAATGACGAATTGTAGGGATAAATAAGAAGGAAGAGTTTGACAGTGCGTCTGGTTTCTAGTTCAGAGATAATGAGACTTGAAAACAGAGCAGTTTCAGTGGGGGAAGGTAATGAATGAATTCTGTTTTGAATCTGTTATGGTTTGGGTGCATTTTAGTTATATAAAGAAGGGTGAATTTGAAGACATGGAATTTGGCTGGGAGCGCAAGAATGCATAAATCCATCTTCAGCTGGTCACAGAGAACAACAGTTTAGGCTCTGGCTTCATACTTCAGTGCAGCTCTATGATGAACGAGGCTGGGCCAACTGCAGGAATCCTTTTTTCTTGGCTAGAACCAAAGTAGGCAGGTCCTATTTCACTCAGTTTCTCTCTAAGCTCATGTTCAACCTGAGATCTTATAAAGAAAGTGCAAGAAATTAACCAGAAAACATTGGTGCCAATTCCTAGAGCAAATTTTCTCTTATCCATTCTAAGCTTTTTTTAGTTTTGAGGCAGTTCCCAAGGGGAAGGGTCCCAATTGCCCCACATACTTCACAACTTTTGGTAGTAGTATTGAAACTTTTGCCACTCTGGAGTGTGTGAAATGATATTTTGTTGTGGTTTTAATTTGAATTTCCTTCATTACTAAAAGCTTAAGCGTATTTGTGTCTTTGCTAGCTGTTCACATTTCCTTTTCTGGGATATTTGCTATGTCCTTTCTTTATTTCTATTTGATTTTTTTCTTTTATATTCTGTATTTTGGGGTTTTTTTCCTCAGGCATTCTATATTCTGGAAGCTAACCTTTGTACAATCGTAAATATCTTCTCCCAGTTTATGGATTATCTTTTCACATCTTAAGGTGTCTTTTTTTTTTTTTTTTAGTTTATTTATTTATTTATTTATTTTCTTAATCTCTATACCCAATGTGGGACTTGAACTTGAGACCCTGAGATGAAGAGTTGCATGCTTTTCCACTGAGCCAGCCAGGAACCCCACATCTTAAAGTGTCTTGATGAACAGGATAAAATAGTGAAATTTATTAATCTTTTCCTTAATGATGTGCTTTTTGTATTTTCAAGAAATTCTTCCCTACTCCAAGTTACAAAGGTATTTTCCTAAGATTTTCTTCTAAAAGTTTTAAGATTTGTCTCTCCTACCTAAGTCCTTCTTAAAATTGAATTTTATATATAACATGTGAGATAGGAATTTATTTTAAATTTTTTTCACATGGATAATCAGTTCTTTCAACCCATTTATTGAATAGTGTATTTTTCCCCACTAATCTGCATTATCAGTTCTATCTCAGGTGTTCATATATGCATGGGTCTATTTTTGACTGTTCATTCTGATCAATTGGTCCACTACTGCTGTGCCTTATTATTATAATTTTATAATAAGGCTTGATATATTGTGAGGCAAATTCTCCCACCTGATATTTCAACTTCAGGAGTTAGCTATGGTGGGCTTTGCTCATTCATATTGAAGTAGGCAGAATTTCTCAAATGGCCCCCCAAAGATGTCCTGCCCTATTCCCCAGAACTGTGAAAATGATATCTCACTCAAGAGTGATTGTTAGGTTCTAGGGGCGCCTGGGTGGCTCAGTGGGTTAAAGCCTCTGCCTTCGGCTCAGGTCATGATCCTCAGGGTCCTGGGATCAAGCCCCGCATAGGGCTCTCTGCTCAGCAGGAAGCCTGCTTCCCCCTCTCTCTCTGCCTGCCTCTCTACCTACTTGTGATCTCTCGCTCTGTCAAATAAATAAATAAAAATCTTTAAAAAAAAAAAAAAAAAGAGTGCTCAAGCAGACACTGTGCTGTGTGAGGAGCCCGATGCAGGGCTTGATCTCATGACCCTGAGATTATGACCTGAGCCTAAATGAAGAGTTGGCTGCTTAACTGACTGTGCCACTCAGGTGCCCCTGTTTAGTCTTCTACAAGAAAGTAGAAGACTACATGAAAGTCTTATATATCCTTTATTAGATGTATTCTGTCTATCTTACATATTTTTCCCTTTTTCCTTCATTGTTATAGATGGTATCTTTTAAAAAGTTGTTTTTCTTTCTTTCCTTCTTTTTTTTAAAGATTTATTTTAGAGAGACAGGGTGGGGGGCATGGGAGGGGCAGAGAGAGAGGAAGAGAAAGAATCTCAAGCAGATTCCCAACTGAGTGTGGAGCCTGATGCAGGGCTCAGTCTCATGACCTTGATCCTACCTGAGCCAAAATAAATAATCAGATGCTCAAATTACTGAGTCATTCAGGTGCCCCTAAAAAATTATTTTTCTAAATGCTTGTTGTTGAGGGGGATCTGACTGGCTCAGTGGGTGAAGCATATGATTCTTAATGTTGGAGTTGTGAGTTCCAGTCCCTTGTTGGCTGTAGAGATTACTTTAAAAAATGCATGTTGCTAAGGTATGAAAATGAGGTTGACTTTTTATATTTGGCAACCTTCCTAAACTCTTATAATTCTAACAATTTGAAGAATCTTTTGGATTTTCTTCATTTAAAAAAATGATCCCCAAATAATGAATAACAGTTTTATTTCTTCCTTTCTACCACTAACACTTTCTTTTCCTTGTCTTTTTATTGCTAAGACCTTATTACAGTGTTGACTAGTGATTTGAAGTAGTGATTTGGGCATCTTTGTATTCTTCCTAATTTTATATAATGTTTTTAATTCACTAGTGAGGTGGGTTTGTTTGTTTGTTTGTTTAAGTAGGCTCTGTCCCCAGGGTGGAGCCCAACATGGGGCTTGAGTTCATGACCCTGAGATGAAGAAGATCTGAGCTGAAATCAAGAGTCAGTCTCTCAATCCACTGAGCAGCCCAGGCACCCCTTGAGTTTTTTATTTTTTATAGCATTGAACCAACCTTGCATTCTTGGAACAACCCTATTTGTGATATCTTTTTTTTTTCTTTTTAAATATATCGCTAGGTTTGGCTTATTAATAATTTATTTACAATTTTAGCATCCATGCTCACAAATGAGATTGGCCTACAATTTTATTTCCTTAAAATGCCTTTGTCAGATTTATTATCAAGGTTATGCTAGCCTCCCTCAAAGTGAATTAGGGAGTATACCCCTTTTCTTAAAATGTGGAATGGTGTATAAGATTGGAATTGTGTGTTCTTTAAGTGCTTTACAGAACTTGGTAGGAAAACTATTTGGGCCTGGAATTTTCTTTGTGGAAAAATATTTAATTAATGGTTATTTTCTTTAAAGGCTATAGGATCATTTGAGCTTTCTGTTTCTTCTTGAATTATTTTATAGTTTATATTTTTTTAGGAATTTGCCCATTTCACCTGAGTGGTATAATAAACTGTCATAAAATTATTCATAATGTTTTCTCACCTTTTACATCTGTTGTATTACTGGTTATTTTTTTCCCCCTTTTTTTATATAGTTTATGTTTCATGACTTAAAATCAGTATTTTTTTTTTTTTTAAGATTTTATTTATTTATTTGACAGAGAGAGACACAGTGAGAGAAGGAGCACAAGCAGGGAGAATGGGAGAGAGAGAAGCAGGCCTCCCGCTGAGCAGGGAGCCTGATTCAGAGCTTGATCCCAGGACCTGGGACCATGACCTGAGCCGAAGGCAGACACCTAACGACCAAGCTGCCCAGGCTACCTTTAAAATCAATATTTGAAGTTTTTAAATTTTGTTAGTATTTTCAAAGAACTAATTTGAGCTTTGCTGATCCTCAGTTATTATGTTTGGGTTTGCTCTTGTGTTAGCTGCTAAGTCAGATGCTTTAGCACATGAAATTTCAGTCTCTCTTCTTTTCAAATACAATCACTTAAATTATAAAATCCCTTTCAAATAGCACCTTACAAGTAATATTTTTTTTTTTTAAGATTTTGTTTATTTGAGAGAGAGACAGAGTGAGGGAGAGCATGAATGGGGTGGGGGAGCAATAAGATTTTATTGTATTTCTTTTAAAGATTTTATTCATGAGAGAGAGACAGAGGGAGAGGGAGAAGCAGGCTCCCCGCTGCTGGGAGCCCCATGCTGGGCTCCATCCCAGGACCTTGGGATCATGACCTGAACCGAAGGCAGCAGTGTAACCAACTGAGCCACCTAGGCACCCCTATATGTTCTATTGTGATTATGTTTTGACTCTTGAATTATTTAGAAGCATATTTAAAATTTTTTAAATATTTAGGCTTTAAAAATGGTTTTTGACATTTTTTAAATTACATTGTAGAAAGAGAATCTTTCTGTGTGGTACATATTCTTTGAAATGTATTGAGACTTGACATAGTATGTGATCAGTTTTTGTAAATGTTCTGTGTGTGCTTGAAAAATATATGTTCTCCAGTTTAATATTCTGCATGTATCCATTAACGCAGTATTATTGTTTTGATGTTAATTTTTTATATCCTTACTGATTTTTGCCCAGTTAAGCTACTAGTTGAGAAACCTGCAATTTCTCTGTAGTTTTGTCAATTTTTGTTTGTATATTTTGTATCTGTATTATTAGGTGATAGAGAATTATTTTCCTTGGGACTTGAATTTCATGACATTACTGTTGTGTCCCTGTTTATTTACAGTAATGCTATTATCTTAAAGTCCCATTTCTTCTGAAATTAATAGGCTTCACTAGTTCTCTTTAGGTTAATTTTTGCTTGATATATCTTGTTCTATCCTTTTACTCTTTGTCTCTGAATCCCTGTGACTTGACCTGACTAACTAGTTCCCCACCCTAATTCTACTTTCTCCTGATGGTTTGGAAGTTATGCTTTATTTTGTTCTTTCAGGGTGTGGTGTGGAGATTTTCATATACCTATTTAACTTAACAAAGGCTAAAATTAGTATTTATATTCTCTTTCTGAACAATGTAAGGGCCATGAAATGCTTAAACTCTAGTTACAAATTTCATGCCTGCTATTAAAATGTTATTATTGCCTAAGATTTTAGACATTAATCACTGTTTTATAAAATTAATATTCACTTAGGTTTACCCTCATGTTTATCGTTTTCTGTGCTTAACCTTCCTTTTTACATATTGCATCTTCTTTTGAGATAATTTTCTTTCTTCCTGAGGTACATTTTTGGGAGATTTTTTGTTCGTTTGTTTTTGTTTTTTAATTAGATTATTTTTAAAATTTAAATTCAACTAATTAACATATAATGTATTATTTGTTTCAGGGGTATAAGTTTGTGATTCATCAGTCTTACATAGTACCCAGTGCTCATTACAGCATACCCTCCCCAATGTCCATCACCCAGTTACGGCATCTCTCCATTCCCTCCCCTTCAGCAACCCTCAGTTTGTTTCCTAAGACTAAGAGTCCCTTATGGTTTGTCTCCCTCTCTGGTTTCGTCTTGCTTCATTTTTTCCTCTCTTCCCTTATGATCCTCTGCCTCGTTTCTTAAATTCCACCTATCAGTGAGACCATGTGATAATTGTCTTTCTCTGATTGACTTATTTAGCTTAGGATTATGTTTTTGTTTTTGTTTCTGTTTTTTTTTTTAAGATTTTATTTATTTATTTGACAGAGAGAAAGAGATCACAAGTAGGCAGAGAGGCAGGCAGAGGGAGAGGGGGAAGCAGGCTCCCTGCTGAGCAGAGAGCCCGATGTGGGGCTCAATCCCAGGACCCTGAGATCATGACCTGAGCCAAAGGCAGAGGCTTAACCCACTGAGCCACCCAGGCACCCCGTGTTTCTGTTTTTTTTTTAAGAAGGCTCCACACCCATTACTGAGCCCAATATGGGGCTTGAACTCATGACCATGAGATCAAGACCTGAGCAAAGATGAAGAGTTGGACACTCAACTGACTGAGCCACTCAAGCACCCCAAGTCTTTGGGAAGTTTTTAAGTTTTTTTTTTTTTAATTAGAAAACAATTTTTTTAAGTAGGCTCAGTTCCCAATGTGGGGCTTGCACCCTGAGATCATGAGTTACATGCTCTACTGACTGAGCCAAATGGGCACCCTCTGGGAGGTTTTTTAGTGAGAGTCTGTTGGTGGCTTAGTTTTTATCTGAAAATGCCTTTATTTTGCTGTAGGTCCTAACATTTTACTGGGTTTGGAATTCTGTGTTGACAATTATTTTCTCTTAGTATTTTGAAAATCTCATTTCCTGGTCTTTTAGTTTCTGTTGCTATGTCCAGACCATCAGCTGTCATTTCAGTTGTTATTTCTTTGTAGGTAATTTGTATTTTCTCTTGCTGCAATTTCACTATGATGTATCAAAGTGTGAGTATTAAAAAATTTATCCTCAGGATTTTCTGGAATTTCTGACTAATGAATGGTAACCTTCTGTCTGTTCTTGAAACTGCTGAGCTATTGTATCTTCTCATTCTGTTTTCTTCTTGTAAAACTCTGGTTAGATGTATGTTAGATCTTTGGTCTTTTATTAATTCACCATATATATGTAGGGTACTCATGCCAAAGGCAGGTGGTATAGCAAAAAGTAAAATAGATTACAATCTCTTTATCTCATTGAGTTTGTATTTTCACTTCTCTTTTCAAGTATTGTATCTCCCTCATTTCTACTTTCCTCGTGCAACTCTAATTAGATGTAAGTTGGGTCCTTTCATCCTATCCTCCATGTCTCATAATCTGTATTTTCCATCTCATAGTTCCTTCATACTGCCTTTTTTTTTTTTTTAATAATCATCAGATCTGTCTTCCTTTTCATTACTTTTCTTCTTAGTTGTGTTTAATTTGTTTTTTTTAACTGGCCATTGCGTTTTTACAATTTAGTTACTGTATTTTTTTTATTTCCAAAAGTTCTATTCTATTTGTTTCCTTTTCAAATCATCTTCATCACTTCTGATTTTCTCTTATTCCTTCAACATATTCTCAGAGTCTTCTTTTATATCTTTAAACATATTAGCCCTATTTATTTTATATTCCCTCTCAGAAAATACTAATATCTGCAGTTTGATTTTGATCTGGTTTGTTGGTTCTACGGACTCTAGCTCATGGTATTTTGTTTCTGGGTTTACCGATTTTTTAAAATTGTGAGCCCAAGTTACTTGGAACTTTTATCTGTGAGAATTTTTTGAGACCCAAGTTTACTGTGTATTTAGGTTGCCTCTTGCTAGGCCCTTTTGGCACTATTAAAAGTCAAACTAAATTCTCATCTTAAGGTTTCTTTGGCTGTAATTCTTGGTGTAAATTGAGGCCCCACACTGGGTGAATGCAGGATAATGTTAGGAATTTTCAGACTTTTCTTTTTTTCCTGTACTACCAGGAGCCAAGGCAGAGATAAATATTATCTTTACCATTTGCCCAAAGGCATTGTTACTTTATATCCTAGTAAATGGTTCTCTGACACTGAAGTTTTAACCTGTTCAAGTTCTAGGCTATACTTCTTTATTCATTGCATAGAACTTCCGTAGCCAGGCCGCAGGCCACAAAAGGTCATTGGATACCCTCAGGACAAATGCTTACTTGTCTGGATCTTAAACTCCTTTTGTTATTTTTGGATCCTAAGGAATTCTCTTGTTTTGATGCTAATTTACCCATTACCCCCCCTCCCCCATTGGAGGTGTTTTTCTGGCCTTCTAAGTCTGCCATGTTGCTGGAAACTGGTCTCATCTGTGTTTTTAAAAGCTCCACATGTTACTCTGATCTTTAAAAAATGGTGATACAGATGATGGTTAAAGCCACAGGGTTGGGGGCATTTATACTGCAAGAAGAAAACAGATTGAACCATTGATCACTTTCACAGAGAAGGAGAATGATTAAAGGAGGCTGAGAAGAAATCATGAGGAGAGAGGATTAGAGCCTGGAAGCCAGGAAATTAGAGAAATTTCAGAGATAAGGACTGGCCTACAGTGTCAAGTTCTAGACTGCCAAGTAGGGTGAAAATTAAGAATAGACAAAAAATTTCTAAGGAGGCTATTGTGAGCCTCTTAATTATCAGACTGTAATGAATTAAGGACTAAATGGGAGTTAACAAGAAGGTATAGCGACTCTTAGAAGTTGGTGAATGAAAGGAGGGAGTTAGTTTGGTAGCAGGAATGGGGTAAGGAGGTCAGAAGAAAAACCCCGTTAAAAGTTAAAAATTAGGGGCACCTGGGTGGCTCAGTTGGGTAAGCGTCTGCCTTTGACTCACGTCATGATCCCAGGGTGCTGGAATTGAGCCCCATGTTGGGCTCCCTGCTCAGTGGGGAGCCTGCTTCTCCCTCTCTGCCTGCCTCTCTGCCTACTTGTGATCTCTCTGTCAAATAGATAGATAAATAAAAAAATCTTAAAAAAAAAAAAAAGAAATCACACTATTTCAGTATTGCTGGCATATGTAACCAAATGCTTAATGGGAACTAAATAGAGGACAACAAGCATATATAATACTTTTCTATCCTTGTGGCTTACATATATTATATAACATTTCTCTCCTACTAAAGTCTGAGTTTACTTAGTTACTTACTTTATCTGGAAAACAGGACTCTTGCTTACTTTATTTTATTTATTTTTTATTTATTTTTTTAAAGATTTTATTTATTTATTTGACAGAGAGATTGAGATCACAAGTAGGTAGAGAGGCAGGCAGAGAGAGGAGGGGAAGAAAGCTCCCTGCTGAGCAGATAGCCCAATGCGGGGCTCAATCCCAGGATCCTGAGATCATGACCCAAGCCGTAGGCAGAGGCTTCAGCTCACTGAGCCACCCAGTCGCCTCACGGACTCCTGCTTACTTTAAACTTCACTCTTAAATTGTCCCATAAGAAAGTCAACATAACAAGATTACTTTCGGATTACTGTAGAGGAAAAGTACTCTTATTGTACAGTAGTAGAATATTTGTAGACATCTTTTATAGGTGGTTATTATATGTTTTTTTTATTTTTCAGATGAGAAGAATAAAGTGCTAAGCACTAAGAAAAATTGTGATTCTGTCAGAGTTCTTAACCCCATAATAAACAATATAACATTTTTAGCATTCGTCTAAAGAACTTCTATATCATAGGAGGCTGGGAGAATTAAAGAATTGAGTATTACATCTGTGATTCTGCTGAGATTTTTTCTCTTAATTAAAATACTTTTTTTTTGCTGTTATAATTTTAACATGCTTATTTTAGTTTGCTTTTCATTTATCTTGTTTTAAGATTGTAATTAGGAAGCACTCAAGTGAGGAAGCTCAGGTTAGCTTGCTTCATGTTAATCCATTATTTCTCCCTTGGAAATGCATATATTGTTTAGGCAAACTACTTATGTGTATTGTAATTTAAATTTTTCTAAAATGTATGTGCCTTACATATTTACATTATACCCCTTATTAAGTGCTGCTTATGTAATTGATTTTTATAGACCTAAAAATATTGAATAAATATTGCTTGTTACTTTTATTTAATTAAAAAATATTTTATTTATTTTTTTGAGAGGGGGGAGAGAGAGAGAGAGAGAGTGCGCAGGCTTGCTGGCCGGAACAGGGGGAGGGAGAAGCAAACTCCTCGCTGAGCAGGGAGCCCGACCTGGGGACCTGGGCCTTGATCCTAGGACGCTGGGATCATGACCTGACCCAAAGGCAGACGCTTAACTGACTGAGCCATGCAGGTGCCCCTTCTTGTTACTTTTAAACAAGCTTTGGGGAGGAAATAAATTCTTTTTTTGGGGAGTGGTTATTTATGTTTTAGTAATCTCTACACCCATCATGGAGCTTGACCTCATGGCCCTGAGATCAAGAGTCGCATGCTTCACCAACTGAGCCAGCCAGGAGCCCCAGGGAGGAAACAGATTCTGATTTTAGTATGATTGTTTCTTATGTCTTGTAGAGATTCACAGTTCCTCTGTAGTTGATCCAAAGTATTACCAATGTTTTTGAGCAAATAGCAGCACTTGAACCAAGGAAAGTTATTTTATTCTAGTATTCTTTTCCCCAAAGTTGTATTGGCTGTTTAGGAGGGATAAGCCCATAGAGAATCTTTTTTTTAAAATTTTTTTTTTTGCAACATATCAATCATTGTTAAAATATGACTATATTCTATTTAATTAGTCAGTTTGGGGGTACCTGGGTGGCTCAGTTGGTTAGGTGTCCAACTCTTGGTTTTGACTCAGGTCATAATCTCAGGGTCATGGGATCAGGCTCCACACTTAGTGGGGAGTCGGCTTGAAGATTCTCTCCCTCTCCCTCTACCCCTCCCCTCACTCATGTGCTCTCCCTCTGTCTCTCTCTTTCTCTGTCTCAAATAAATAAGTAAATCTTAAAAAAAAAAAAAAAAGAAAGAAAGAAATGTTTATTTTATTGGTTAGTTTCTCTCAAGTTACCCATTGCTGTTTATAATGTTTATTACTCACCAAGAGCATATAAAAGGGGGATTTTGTTCTGGAAAATTTTAGCCAAATTCTCTTTTTATAGAATGTTTAAAATTTCAATGTAAAAGCAGTTAGAATGTATTGTTATCAAAGAAACTACTTGTTTTTTAAGTTATAGTGTAATTCTGAGTGCTGCTTAAGCCCATTTCCCTGAGAACAAGACAAAATCGAAGCTCCGTAAATATACATTAGTGTGTTTTCTTTATGTAATTCTGAATTTTATGTAAATGAATTTGTAGAATTAATCACTGTGGAACGAATCCTTTTTGTCCTTCCTAGGTGAAGCTCCCATAGGTGCAGTTGGGTTGTCCTTCTGGGTTGCTTTAAGGGCACTTTAGCAGTTTTAAAAACTTAAGTACTAATTTCATAGCCAGTGTCAGCTGGATTTATTGAAGTAGGTCAGACTCTGGATAGAAACTTGTTTCTCAGCCCTAAAGAGAGTCATTATCCATTCTTCTATTTGTTAGAGAATAGTAATAAATTCTTCCACATTGACCACACATCTAGAGCAATTTCAGAAAATCTAGATAGTTGGATATTTTTTAGGTATAGAAAATTACCTAAGATCCTCTCTGACTTTTATTATCCCAGTGGAACTAAACAAACAAATAAAAACAAAACAAACAAAAAGTAGAAATCAACTCCTCCCCCCACAAAAGAAGCCATAGACAATGATTGTATTCCTTAAAATAGAAACACACCGTCCTATCGTATAAAATTGCTGTTCATTGGGGATATATTTTTCCTTTAAAAAAAAAATACAGGTTATTCTCCCTCTCCTGTTCAGTTAATTAAATATATTTTTAATGAAAGTATGTACATAGCAATATGTTTCCTATGAACTCTGGAAAATCATGTTCTCTTGTTCATAGGAACTAAAATTCTTACTTGGGTAGCAATTAGGAAATAGTATAGTCATGTGACAAAATGTGTGATACTAAAAATGTAAGTATTATGAGAAGTAAATAATCAGTGAACAATGGAGGTTCCTGGGTGACTCAGTCAATTAAGCATCTGATTTTGGCTCAGATCATGATCACAGTGTCATGGGATCAAGCCCCGTGTTGGGCTTTTGTGTTCAGTGGGGAGCCTGCTTCTCCCTCTCCCTTTGTCCCTCTCCCTGCTCATGCTCTTCCTCTCTCAAATAAGTTAAAAAAAAAAATCAACAATGTGTTTTTAATTTATAAGGAAGGTTTCATGGAGAATTTGGAATTTGAGGTGATTCTTAAAGACTGGATATGAGTTGATGAAAGGGATATATAAATAGGGAGTAAGCAGCATGAACAGAAGCTTGGAATTTTAAAGTCTGACAATAACTTAAAGATGTTTTGGGCAAGAACCAGTAAATGAGCATTGTATTAGAATAGTCAGCATAATTTAGTCTGCCATCACAAATTGCTTACTGTTGCACATATGCTAAGTGGAAAATCAGGGACTCAAAATTTCAGATCTTTTGATCTTAAAATCCTTGCTGTATCACTCTGATTGTATGAGTATTCTTGCTTCAGCATCATTCATTGAGAGTCTAGCAGTTTGCCATTATATCTGAGAATACAAAAATGAAAAAGATAAGGTATTTTTGAGAGAGGGACAGGTGTGTGTGTATGTATGTGGGTATACATGTGTCTATGTACTGTGACTAATTGCTTGTGATAGTCACTCTATATATGTTTTGGAGATGATAATCTGCTTTTCCCATGATTATCTCAACAGTGGGGATATCTCCTTGGGTGAAGATGCTAGTCATTAAAGAATATTGGTATAATGTAGTCATTACATGCAAAAAGCCCTATTTAATGTAGTGTTACAAAGCTGGAGAAAATCTGGGTTGGATTTGAATGAGTGTTAATATATCATTCTCCAGTGTGGCATTAATTAATAACTAGTAGATTATTGAGTACCTTTGACTATAGGTGATTTTCAGTTGCTGATTTAAAACCCTGTGACTGTACTGTATGTGTCTGGGCTTTTTTCAATTTTGTAGTTACCTGCTAGTTAAATAGTGGAGGTTTGCTATTTACTAAATGGAATTACCTTTATATCATTTAACATGACTTAAGATTAATAACCTACTTAACCAAGTTGTGAGCAATATAAAGTAGGAGTTAAAAGCATGGATTATGAAACCAGTTTGCCTGGGTTCAAATCCAGACTGCTACTTGATGCCTGGGTAAATTGCCTCTGTTTCTTCAGCTTTAAAGTGGGGATAATAATAATACTTATTTCATTGCTATATCTGGCACATAGTAGGTGCTATCAGTTGTTCGTTATTAAAGATTTATTCTGTATTAGCAGTTTTGAAATTAAAAAAAAAAAAGTTGTAAACCAATAGTCATTTTATATCAGTCATTTGACAGCAAAGCCTGACGTAACAAATGTCTTTGTAACATGTAGTCTGGCTTTGGTTCTATACTTGACCTTCAGTTATTTATAGTTAGTTTGCAAAAGCCCCTTGTAAAATGTAGATACTCATTATTGTACTTGATACTTACCAGACAGTATAATTGATAGTCTTTCTCATGAAGCAAAAATAAACTTGGATATTTTATAATTAGCATAATTAACTAATTAATGTTAACAATAGCTTTTATCGTTTTTTTTAAAGATTTTATTTATTTGACACAGAGAGAGAGGGAGAGAGCAAGCACAAGCAGGGGGACTGGCAGGCAGGGGAGAAGCAGGCTCCCTGCTGAGCAAGGAGCCCAGTGCAGGGCTCAATCCCAGGACCCTGGTATCATGACCTGAGCCAAAGGCAGACCCTTAACCAACTGAGCCACCCAGGCGCCCCTAGGTAGATTCTGTTTAGGGAGGTTAAGTAATTCATCCAAGGTCGCAGTCACTCAGTGTACTAGCAGTGCTAGGAGTCATACCTCATCTCTGCTGTTTTGGTAATGTCTGTGTTCTTTTTCTTTAATCTATACTGCTTTAACCTATACTGTCTTTCTATAATTTAGAAAAATTTTTAAAGGAAATAAATATCATCGATATATTAAAGTATATTGTTGTCTGGCTCTTTTTACCTTTCATCTAGGTGCTGGAAAACCCCCTATGTTTGGTGATTATGAAGCTCAGAGACACTGGCAAGAAATTACTTTTAATTTACCAGTCAGACAATGGTATGGATCATTTTAATTTGATTTTATTGTTCATCATAGTTAATGCAGATTATTTAAGAAAATTTAAAAGGAAAATATGCTATTCATCTTTAGCATCCTCATTTTCTTGTATTACCTTGCGTATTATAGGCTTATCTTTGAAATTTTATACTCCTGAAAGTTACCCATGTACTCAGCAGCTGGAATATGCTAAGAACTTTGAGGATAGAACACTATATGCCTTAGAGGCTTCTTTGGACATAAACTGAAGAACCATCCTGGGGTAACAGTATTTTTTCTGGTGGTTTTGCAAGGTTTCTTTATTAGGAATGAATGAGATGAACAAGCAGTAGCTTAGTGGTAAGGAATGTTGGGGCTCAAGTTGGACCACCTGAGTTCAGATGCTGTCTCTACTATTTACTAGCTATGTGACCTTTGGTGAAATTATTTAACATTCTCTGCCATGGTTTTATCACTTGTAGAGTGGAAATGATAGAGTACATATTTCACTGGATTATTGCAAGGATTGAATAAAATGATACATGTAAAGCACTTAGACCAGTGTCTGCAACAAAATGAGCTTTCAGGAAATGTATTAGATGTGGTTATATCTTTACAGAAATTTGTGCCTGTGTCATTTTTATCGAACATATTCTGGTAACAATTGATGACATTATTTATTGACTTATTGGATGCCTAATAGATTATTTTATTAGAGAACGGCTGTACGAACTGTTTGCATTGTTCTGTAGATTGCTTTAGTCATAGCTTTTTTTTTTTTCTGTATGTTGATAAATTATTTGAGTCATTAGAATCCAAAGGAACCATTTCATGGGATTTTATGTGAGGAAATTATATATCTTTTTTTTCCCCAAATTAAAATACATTTATTATTTTTAAATTGAAATGTAATTGACATAAAAAATCCTGTTAGTTTCATCAGGATTTGTACATCATAGTGATTTAATATTTTTATACTTTATGAAATGATCCCCATGATAAGTCTAGTCACCATCTGTCACCATACAAACTTATTATAATATTATTGACTATATTTCCTGTGCTATAGATTATATCCCCATGATTTACCTATTTTATAAATAAGTACCTCTAAATCCCCTTCACTTATTTTGTCCACCCCAGAACCTCTTCCCACTCTGATAACCAATAGTTTGTTTCCTGTTCATATGAATCTGTTTTTGTTTTGTTTTGTTCATGTGTTATCTAGATTCCATACATAAGTGCAATCACACAATATTTGTCTTTCTCTGTCTTACTTATTTCACTCAGCATAATACCTTCCATATTGTTGCAAATGGCAAGAATTTGTTCTTTTTCGTGGCTGAGTAATATTTCACTGTATATATTCAGTTGACCCTTTTTTTTTTTTAAGTTTTATTTATTTAAGTGATCTTTACACCCAACATGGGGCTTGAACTCACAACCCTGACACCAAGAGTTGGATGCTCTACTGACTGAGCCAACTAGGCTGTTAATCCTTAAACAACACAGGTTCGAGTGAACTACAAAGGTCTACTTATATGCGGATTTTTGAAATAAATATAGTACAGTACTATCAATGTATTTTCCCTTTCTTATGATTTTAATAGCATTTGCTTTTCTTTAACTTACTTTATTGGAAGAATACAGTACATATACACAAAACGCACAAAATATGTGTTAATCAATTGTTTATGTTATTGATAATGCTTTCAGTGAACAGGCTATTAGTAATTAAGTTTTCGGGAGTCAGAAGTTATACATGGATTTTCAACTGTGTTGGGTCAAGGCCCCTAACTTCTGTGTTGTTCAAGAGTTACTTGTATACCACATCTTCTTTATCCATTTATCTAGCAATGGATACTTAGGTTGATTCCATATCTTGGCTATTGTAAGTAATACTATAATGAACATAGGGATGCATATATCTCTTCAAATTGGTGCTTCCATTTTCTTTGGGTAAATATCTAGAAGTAGAATTGCTGGATTTTATGCTAGTTCTCTTTAAGTTTTTGAGGAACCTTCATGCTATTTTCCACAGCGGCTGCAACAAGTTATATTCCCAGCAGTTCATGGATTGCCTTTTCTCCATGTCCTTACCAACATTGTTTCTTGTCTTTTTGATGTTAGCCAGTCTAATCAGTGTGGTGAGATGATACCTAATTGTGGTTTTGTTTTGCGTCTTTCTGATTACTAGTGATGTTGACCATCTTTTCATGTGCCTGTTGGTCATTTGTATGTCTTCTTTGGAAAAATGGCTATTTAAGTCCTCTGCCTGTTTTTAAATTGGGTTGTTTGTTTTTTTGATATGAGTTGTGTAAGTTCTTTATATATTTTGGATGTTAACCCCTAATTGGATATATGATTTGCAAATATCTTCTCCCATTCAGTTGGTTGCCTTTTTGCTTTGTTGTTGATTTCCTTCATTGTGCAAAAGCCTTTTAGTTTGATGTAATCCTGTTTGTTTTTTTAGCTTTTATTGTCCTTGCCTTAGGGGACTGGTCCAAAAATACAGTGGTAGGACTGATGTCAAAGAACTTACTGCTTATGTTTTCTTCTAGTTGTTTTGTGGTTTCAGGTCTTACATTCAAGTCGTTAACACATTTTGAATTTATTTTTGTGTGGGTTTTGGATAGTCGTCCAGTGTCATTCTTTTGCATGTAGCTGTCCAGTTTTCCCAACACCATTTATTGAAGAGATTGTCATTTCCCCATTGTATGTTTTTACATGCTTTGTCATAGATTAATTGACCATATATCCATACGTTTTTTTCTGAGCTCTCTATTTTGTTCCATTGATCTTGGTATCTGTTTCATGTTAGTATCATACTGTTTTGATAATTATAGCTTTGATAGCTTGAAATCAGAGAATGTGATACCTCCAGCCTTGTCGTTTCTCAAGATTGCTTTGGCTATTTGGGGCGTTTTGTGGTTCCATAAACATTTTAGGATTCTTTGTTCTTGGTCATTGCTTATATATATTTCATTTATGACAGAATCTCATGCACAAACTTTATATTTAGCTCCCTATTAATAGGTTGGTAGGCTGTACCCTAGTCAGAGAGCATTTAAAATAGATACCAGATAAACATTAGGCACTATTCTTTATTGTACTATTTTGAGCATCTTTCATATCCTCATACAATGATTTAACCAATGAGTATTATTGTTCCAATTATTAGTACATTCTTAATGTGTTTCTTTCCTGCTTGCTTGATAGAATAAGGTAATATTTGCTGAGGGAAACCAGCTCATTGCTTTTGAGTTTTGTAATTCTTTTTTATTCCTTTGTAAAAATTACATGGAAAAGATAATTGTATTTTTGGCTATTTTCTGGTAGGTACTTCTCAACAAAGATTTTGATACAAAAGTAATTGTGATATTTAGTATTGAAAGATTAGAGAAAAGTGATAAATTGTAGCATTCAGCTTCATGTTAGTGGGGAAAACATTGATTCTAAGTGTGAGAATATAATCTCAATTCAGTATGGAGGGTGGGTTATTCTAATACATATATCTCATTTTTCAGTTGTTTTTTTTTAAGATTTTACTTATTTATTTGAGAGAGAGAGAATGAGAGAGGGAGAGCGAGCATGAGGGGGGGAGGGTCAGAGGAAGAAGCAGACTCCCCGCTGAGCAGGGAGCTCCATGCAGGACTTGGAACTCCAGGATCATGACCCGAGCCAAAGACAGTCGCTTAACCAACTGAGCCACCCAGGCGCCCCTCATTTTTCAGTTTTCTGTACCAGTCGCCTCCTACTTTGGCCCAGATTATGAAGATTTGATTATATGTGTGCGTTTTCATTCTTTTTCTTTGTTAAAAACCAGAAATGTATACCTCAGATATAATTATGTGATTCAGTTTTAACTATGGTCTGTGAGTCTTAAATATTATGAAATGTTTAAAGTAATCATGGTGGTAAATTTTATAGTGTTGAAATCTTTATTAAGCAGTGCGTAGCATGAGAATCCTGAATGGTAGGCTCAGAAACAGAGACATATGGTATAAAGAAGTATGATTTATCATTAGTCAATCGTGCAATACTTCACAAAGTTCATAAGAAATCTAAGAAATATGATTTAGTATAATAAATGTCAGAAATTTTCTCTTTATGAGTGGATAGACTAGAAAAGCCAAAAATGTACACTGGAAATTCTAAGAGAAACTGATCTGTTGCAGGTTCATGTTTGAATGGTGTGATTTCTTATTTTTTTTTACTTCAGTTTTTGAAGAATGAAGTCTTTTTTTTACCTAGAGAATTAGCTATAGTGTAATTAGTCAAAACTCTTTCCAAGTGACACAGTTGTTTAACATATGGTATCAGGGGACGCCTGGGTGGCTCAGTCGGTTAAGCGTCTGCCTTCGGCTCAGGTCATGATCCCAGGATCCTGGGATCGAGTTCCACATCTGGCTCCTTGCTCGGCAGGGAACCTGCTTCTCCCTCTGCCTCTGCCTGCCACTCTGCCTGCTTATACTCTCTCTCTCTGACAAATAAATAAATAAAATATTAAAAAAAATAAAATAAAATAAATAAAATAAAATATGGTATCAGGATTGGTCATGTTAACTTTAGAAGTGTTAGTTTTGATAATTCTAAATTGAAAGAAAACTTCTATTATTTATTCATTGTGTATATAAAATAGAAGGAAAATAGAACTTATTTCTTTAATTTTATGATAAATTTTATAATGAAAATTCCTTATATGTGGAATCAGGAGCACTTTTGGCATCAAATAATAGAAAACTTGAGTAATAGTAGTTTGAGCAATAAAATAATTCGGTTATCTCAAGAAGTAGGTCATTGTAATGCTGGTAAAGTGGCTCAGTAATAGCAATCCAGGACACAGGCTTTTTCCATTCCTTCCTCTTTGCCATTCTTTCTTCTTGGCATGTTGGCTTTTCATCCTGAGTGTACTCATTCCATGGTCAGTAGATGACTGCTCAGGCTATAAGCATTGTAACTTTATACAACCATGTTCAAGGCAAGAATAATAGGAATACCTTCTTTCTACCTTTCTTGTTGTAAAGGAGCAAAATCTTTCCCACATTTAAAGCAATCATTATTAAAAAGAAATGGTTGGGGGCGCCTAGGTGGCTCAGTGGGTTAAAGCCTCTGCCTTCAGCTCGGGTCATGATCTCAGGGTCCTGGGATCGAGCCCCGCATCTGGCTCTCTGCTCAGCGGGGAGCCTGCTTCCCCCTCTCTCTCTGCCTGCCTCTCTGCCTACTTGTGATCTCTCTCCTCTCTGTCAAATAAATAAATAAAATCTTTAAAAAAAAAAAAAAAGAAATAGTTGGCTCAGTGCAGGCATGGTTTATACGTGCCGTTAGAGGAAGAGTCCGCCTTCCATGAGCTCGTTGCTTTCTAAATAAAATCACAGTTTTATTAATCAAGAGAATTGGTGGGCATAGCTGTTTATTTCAGCATCGTTTATAGTAATGAGAAACCTGAAATACTCTAAAATATTTCTTAGTAGGGGAATGATTAAATGAAGTATATTTTCCCGGTGCACATGTTTTTTCTAGGTAGATTCTTAGAAGTGGAATCTCTGAAGTAGTTTTAATGGATACCAACACTAGAATATCTTCTTTCCACATACATTCATCAACATTTAATAACACTAGACTTTTAAAATTTCCATTTCCTTGAATACTTGTGACGTTGAACATCTTTTAATATATTTGCTGATCTTTTTTCCATGTTTTTGTTGGGTTGCTGATCTTTTTAATGATAATTTGTGTGATTTTTAAATAAAGTTACAGTAGTCCCCCATTACCCATGGGACATAAGCTCCAATACCCTCAGTGGGTACCTGAAACTATGGATAACACCAAACCCTGTAGGATATGTTTTTTCCTATACATTCATACCAATGATAACATTTAATTCATGAATAAGCAGAGTAAAAGATTAATAACCATGACTAGTAATAAAATAGGACATTTATAACAATGTACTGTAATAAAAGTTACATGAATGTGTTTCTCAAAATATCTTATTGGACTGTACTCACTTTTCTTCTTGTGATGATGTGAGATGATGAAATGTCTATGTGATGAGATGAAGTGAGGTGAATGACAGAGGTGTTGTGATACAGCATTAAGCTACTGCTGACCTCCTGAGGATACGTCAGGAGGACAGACTGCAGTTGACCACTGGTAACTGAAATTGCAGAGAGTAAACTGTGGATAAGGGAAGATTACTGTATATTAATTTTCTGTACTGAGTTAACAAATGACCACAAATGGTAATTACTTAAACACATATTTTTTATCACACAGGTTTTTTTAGGTCAAAAGTCTAGGCATGGCTTGCTTGATATTCTGCTCAGGGCCTCAGAAGGCTGCATGCAATCCAGTTGTTATCTGGGGCTCTAGTCTTCCCAGAGGTGCAACTGTGGAAGCATCCATTTCCAAGGTACCTCTTGCTGTTGGCAGAATGCATTTTCTTGCATCTACAAGACTGGGGGCTTCAGTTTCTTGTTGGAAGCTATTCTCAGCTCCTAGAGTTTACCTGCAGTTTTTTGCCATGTGGCTTCTCCAGTATGGTCACTTACTAAAACATGACCACTTGCCTCTTCAAAGTCAGTGAAAGGAGTCTCTCTAGCATACTTGCTAACAAGACGGAATCTTACATATACATAAAACATAAGCACAAGAGTGACTTCTGTCACCTTTGCCATATTCTGTTGGTTACAAGCAAGTCACAGGTCTTGCCCACCCTCAAGGGGAGGGGATTGTACATGCTCAGTGGTATAAACAACAGGAGTTGGCGTTCATGGTGATGACCTGAAAGTCTGTCTCTACAACAGTATTCTATGTTTTAATAATTTTTCATGTGTGTGTGTATGTGTATGTAAACTTTTCTTATGGTGTCTTTTGTCTTATAAAAAATTTACATTTTGTTGTACAGAAGTTCTTTGAACTATTGTTGAAACCCTTCTGTAAGTTTGAAACTATTTCACTTTAAAATATATATTTTTAGGGACGCCTGGGTGGCTCAGTTGGTTAAGCGGCTACCTTCGGCTCAGGTCATGATCCCAGGGTCCTGGGATCGAGTCCCATATCGGGCTCCTTGCTCAGCGGGGAGCCTGCTTCTCCCTCTGCCTCTGCCTGCCTCTCTGCCTACTTGTGATATCTCTCTCACTCTCTCTCTGACAAATAAATAAATAAATTCTAAAAAATAAATAAATAAATAAAATAAAATATATCTTTTTAAAAGCAAAAATACCCACGACTGTGGGTTGTATATTAGAAAAAATCATATCTTGAAGTTAATGATAATACTCTCGAATGTAATTTCATAATTCATATGGCAGCCAAATTTTTTCTGACAGAACATCTGCTGAGATTATATGGGAATTTGTTGGGAAAATACATTTCAACATATTGATAGCATTTATACGACTTTTCAGATATATCCAAAATATATAAAGCAGGAGAATTAACTAGTTGCTTTGTTTCTACTGGTCGATTTGGCAGCTTTACTTGAAACATTTTATTTATTTTTTAAATATTTATTTATTTGAGACAGTGTGTGAGAGAGAGAGAAGGAGTGGGGGGTGGGTAAAGGGAGGGGAAAAAGCAGACTTCCCGCTTAGCAGGGAGCCTGACACGGGGCTGGATCCAGGACCCTGGGATCATGACCTGAGCCAAAGGCAGATCCTTTAACTGACTGAGCCACCCAGGCACCCTACTTGGCACATTTTAAAGCTACTTTTTCCATAAGGATTGTTAGCCCTGTCATTCTTTCTTCCCAATTCAACTAGTGACTTTATATCTTTGCTGTCAGTGCCTCTTTTACTTACGTCGAGGAGCTCAAGGTTAAAGTAAACAAAAAATAGCTTTTGTCTTATAAGAAACAGAAAACCAAATGAAATTGTATTGGTCAAAGTGGTTTTCCATTGCTAGATCCATTCCAGTAGTTTTGTGGCTAATAGGCAATTAGAACTACTATTGTGTATTTGCTGTGTATCAGGCAATGATTTAACAGCTCTATGTATTTAACCCAGTCCTGGAACAACTCTGTAAGGTTGATGCAATAAAACTTTATGCCAGTGTGCCTGGTAATAAGGTGAATTTGAAAATAACACAATTGGTGCCTGTCTTCAGAGGGCACCAGAGAAGTCCTCTGGTTTCCACTCTTGGCCTTGCCCAGTTTTCCAGATTCAAGCTATCAAAAGGGGCTCCAACTAACCTGGGGATTCTTGGATTCACTGTCTCTTGGCTTCAAGTTCCAGCCAGATATAGGACATAGGGTGGTTCATATGGATGTTGCTCCTGGAGTGGACAACTACCACCAGATGGTACATACTGTAATAGCCCAGATCTCTTGGCTGTGTAGCATGCCTTGATCATTTTATTAATCCCCATCCCTTCCATACAAACCTACAATTTATGTGACTAAGCAAAGCAGACCTTCTGAAGATGAACAATGGATTATTTAATGAGATTGAATGTTAATTTTTTTTTTTTTAAAGATTTTATTTATTTGACAGAGAGGAGATATATCACAAGTAGGCAGAGAGGCAGACAGAGAGAGAAGGGGAAGCAGGCTCCCTGCTGAGCAGAGAGTCTGATGCAGGGCTCTATCCCAGGACTCTGAGATCATGACCTGAGTGAGCTGAAGGCAGAGGCTTTAACCCACTGAGCCACCCAGGCGCCGCGCCCCCCTTACCTTGATAGATGAGATCTATGTTAATCATCAATTTACTCTATATTAATTTACTCTAATTAATATAATATTAATTCCAAGACTGCTTGGAACAGTCTTGGTTTACATTTCTTGTTATGGCTTAATTATTAATAACTTCCTCTTAGTCTCAAGAGTGTCTTGGTTTAGACAATAAATTATTTACTCTACTCAAATACTTTTAATTATGATTTCACAAAAGATTTTAAGTGAAGGGGACTAGACAAAAGTTTAGATGAATTTTTTTGACCTTTCATAACATATTTTTTCATTTTAATTATATTAGTTGTTAAAGTATAAGTCTATTTCTTGAATATTGATTAATGGAATGTTACTTTTTTTCCCCCCAGGTATTTTAACAGTAGTGATAACAATTTACAGTATTGGGGATTGGATTATCCACCTCTTACGGCCTATCATAGTCTTTTATGTGCATATGTGTAAGTCTTTCTTACTTTTTGTTTTATTTTTGAGAGAGAGAGAGGGTGCGCGAGTGAGGGGAGGGGCAGAGGGAGAGGGAGAGAGAATCCTAAGCAGGCTCCAGGCTCAGCACAGAGCCTGATGTGGGACTCGACCCCATGACCCTGTGATCGTGTCGTGAGTTGAATTCCAGAGTCGGTCGCCTATCGGACTGAGTCACTCAGGTGCCCCAGTTTTTCTTCTTCTTTTTTTTTTTTTTTAAAGATTTTATTTATTTATTTGACAGAGAGAGAGAGAGCACAAGTAGGCAGAGAGGCAGACAGAGAGAGAGGGGGAAGCAGGCTCCCCGCTGAGCAGAGAGCCCGATGTGGGGCTCGATCCCAGGACCCTGAGATCATGACCTGAGCCGAAGGCAGAGGCTTTAAACCACTGAGCCACCCAGGCGCCCCGCAGTTTTTCTTCTTTAAAGTAACTACATATTTATGTCCTTAGCAGGTTTCGTAAGAAAGTGTGATCTGGCTTTGTTGAATAGAGAGAACAGATTGTTCGTAGCTAGTTTTGCATTGTGGTTTATAAAGCATTATCCCTGGGGTGCCTGGGTGGCTCAGTTGGTTGGGTGTCTGCCTTTAGCTCAGGTTATGATCCCAGGGTCCTGAGATTGAGTCCTGCATCGGGCTCCTTGCTACCTCTGCCTGCTTCTCCCCCTAGTTGTGCTCTCCCATTCTCTCTGTCAAATAGATAAATAAAATCTTAAAAAAAAATAAAGCACTATACCTTTGCAATTCAGTTGTAAGTAAGTTAATTATCAAAGTTTGAACATTTCTTTGGAGGACAGGCTAGAAAGAAATGTAAAAATCTTTGTTTTGAAGATAAGATTCTACCAATTATACATGGACACTGACAAATACATCTAATATGGTTAATTGTGTATAGCAAAGCCTTTTTTCTGGAATGGACTATTTATATTTTGTAAAAATTAGCTTCCTGGATTAAAAATAAGTCCCCAAAGTTTATGATAATCAGATATACTTTGCAGTGTTCAGAGTAATGTAAAATGGTTGAAAAGTTATGTTTAACAGTTATGTTCAGTTTTATGCAATGATTTGTAATTAGTAGCTATTTATTATTACCACCTGTTATAACTGAGATTATAAACTATAAAACATGATCCTTTAGTGGTAACCAAAGGATAAATCAAATAAGTAAATAAATGAAATGAAATGTGACACATCAGATTGTTTTCACACTGAAAGAATTGTGAAGGTAGGCCTTTTCATGACATGTTACATGGTTTTGTTGGAAGGTGAGTGAGGTAGACCCTGTGTTAGAGCTTCAGTCAGTTTCACATGATTAAATAAAAAAAGTAAAGCTTAAGCCTCGACTCTCTCACTTTATAAGAGCAGTGGCTACTTCTTGAGATAGATTCATATGTCCTCAGGTGTTGTTATTGCTAAAAATGACAAGTAATACTGTATACGTATATATACTTTGATTTTCAGGGCAAAGTTCATAAATCCAGACTGGATTGCTCTCCATTCATCACGTGGATATGAGAGTCAGGCACATAAGCTCTTTATGCGCACCACAGGTAAAAGAGCAACAGGGTGTTGATTTTCTAAATCAAATTTTGATTTAAAAAAAAATTTTGGGCAAACTGATAAAAACTTCTGTTATTGTTCTTACTGACTTTTAATATTATATAACTATATGTATACATATGTATGTATAATACATGACCAAATGTTTATGTAAGCTAAAGATAAAAGAATAGAAAAGATTCTTTCTGGGTGCTTTCACTTATGATTATCTCAATTCTTTCAACACTCAAATGAGCTAAATTCTATTATTATCTTTACTTTAATCTGAGGAGGTGGAGGCACAGTCGAGTGATGCTAATAGCTTACCTGAGGTGAGATAGCCATATATCGAAGTTTTAGTTGTTTAGCTGCTGCTTTAATATCTTAATTCCACATCCCTTTCACCTTAAAGTTAACCTTTTGGTTGTATCTCATACATATTATTGCTGTGCATTTTTGCTAAATTATAATCCATTTAACAAATGTTTATTGAACATCTATTGTGTGGTGTTCTAAGAGTGTGAAAGTAATAAGATTAGATTTCTTTCTTTTTTTTTTCTTTTTTAAAGATTTTATTTATTTACTTGACAGAGAGAGAGAACACAAGTAGGTAGAGCAGCAGGCAGAGGGAGAAGCAGGCTCTCCGCTGAGCAGAGAGCCGGACGCAGGACTCGATCCCAGGACCCTGGGATCATGACCTGAGCTGAAGGCAGCCGCTTAACCGACTGAGCCACCCAGGTGCCCCAAGATTAGATTTCTTTAAAAGTTTTTTTGTTTCAAGTTTATTTAAGTAATCTCTACACCTGTTGTGGGGCTCAAACTCACCACCCTGAGATCAAGAATTGTGTGTTCCTCTGACTGAACCAGCCAGGTGTCCCCTGATTTCTTAATTTTTTTTAAAGATTTATTTATTTATTTCAGAGAGAGAGTGTGAGCAGGGGGAGAAGCAGAGGGAGAGGGAGAGAGAGAATCTCAAGCTGACTCCCAGCTGATCGTGGAGCCTGATGCAGGGCTCCATCTCATGACCCTGAGTTCATGACCTGAGCTGAAATTAAGAGTTGGACCCTCTTTTTTTTTAAAGATTTTATTTATTTATTTGAGAGTGAGAGAGAGTGAGCACAAGAGTGGGGTGAGGGACAGAAGGAGAAGCAGACTCCCCTTTGAGCAGGGAGTCCAATGTGCATCTCAGTCCCTGGACCCTGTCATGACTTGAGCCGAAGGTAGATGGTCAACTGGCTGAGGCACCCAGGCCTGCCCCCCCACCCCGATTTCTTTAAAAGCTTTGCATGACCCAGGTTTTAATGCTCCTCTCCACCTTTTCCTTAATTAGTCTAAATTTACTCAGAGTTTGTTCTCTTTATCATTCATCTAGTCATGGAATCTCAGGCCCAAGAGATTACCTTGCCTGTCACTCCCTCTGCCATACCACTCTCCTTTCCCCCTCATCAGTGCGTTAATCCTTTCTGAACTGCATACTCACTGGAAGATTATTTAACTTCTGAACCAATACCTGTATATGCAGGGAACTCAAAACCTTTAGAAACAGTCTGTTCTATTTTCAGAGAGCCCTAGTCATTAAACATTTCTTTTTTTTTTTTCTTTTTAAAAAGATTTATTTATTTATTTTGAAAGAGAGTGCGCATGAGCGGAAGGGGTAAAAGGAGAGGGAGAAAGAATCCCACGCAGACTCCATGCTCAGCATGGAGCCCAACATAGGGCTTGATCTCACGACCCTGAGACCATGACCCAGTCGGAAACCAAAAGTCGGTCGCCCAACCGACTGCATCACCCACGCACCCCTAAACATTTCCTTCTTACATTATACCTCCACTCGTCACTTTAGGTTCTGTTTCCTTGGGCTACATAGAAGAAGTCTGATCCCTACAGACATTTGAAGTCACCTCTTCTCCAGGTTAAATATTCTTAGATACATTAACTATTTCTTAGATGGCCAGCTTGTTGAATGTGATTATGGCTTGAGGCCTTTGGTTGTGCTCCTTTGAACATATTCCATTTTGTCATTGTCATCTTAAATGTGGCATCTAGAGCTAAAAATAGATTGCGTGCATCTAAAACTCACAGTTTACTGTCATTTACCTTATTCTGGACACTATAGTTAGTATGGAACAAGAAAAAAATAGGCTCTTTGCATAGCTATGGTGTACTGTTGAAGAACCTAATGTATTTGTTTTTCTTTGTTCTAAAAGGACTGAACATTCCAAATTATGAATTGCTTTTTTTAATTTTAAGCTTTTTTTCAGTTTCTTCCTTACCTGGGTCTGTCAAGCTCTTTATATGGATTAATTAGCAAATTTATGCAGTTTTTATAAATATTAACATTTAAAAAGAATTCTTACATGATATGCCACATTTGAGGTATACTTTATACCAGATAATTTGGGGTATACAGATGCTGGGGAAAAATATTGTTTTCCTTTTCTTTGAGTATATGTAATTTTTAAGTCTCAGAGCAAAGAAGGAATTAGTTTTGGATTCATCTAATTGATATAATGTGTCAATTTGTTAGAGAAAATTAAGAGACTCTTAATCATAATTGTAGCACCATAGCAATTAAAATTAGGCATAGGTGAAGGGAATGAATGGAAAGGGCTAGATGTAAAGGCTTTGTCCAGAGTGGGTGAGAGCCTTCTGTTTAACAGAATTCCCACCCGAGGTTGGAGAGGGGAGGACAGCACTTAATAGGTTATTGTAAATCCTAATGGACTTATGTTTAAAATGATTTACTTGTTTTTTCAGTGTTAATTGCTGATTTGCTGATTTATATACCTGCAGTGGTTTTATACTGTTGTTGTTTAAAAGAAATCTCAACCAAGAAAAAGGTAAGTTTTAAAGCAGCCTGAAGTGTCGTCTCTGAAATATTTTATTGGCTTAACTATTAAAGTATAGAGCTTATAGAAGCCATGCTTTGGGGCAATAGGCTATTGTAGAGCAGTGATTCTTTTGTCAATTAATTTTCATTTAGAAAACATGAACTTAACTTAAACTAATAATTTTAACGTTCAACTCTAGTAATAAGATGCATTGAATTTAAGATGTACTGCTGAATTACACAGCATGCTGAATTTATGGCTTTACTGGTAAATGAATTGGCTTATGAGAATTTTGAATTGGCTTATGAGAATGACTAAATGGGAAGGCATTTTGAAAAGTCATTGTATATTCTCTTATTCCCATTTAACCGATATTCCTTTGGGTCATTTTATACAGGTCAATCATTAGATTAACTTCTTTGATCTGTATATCTAAAAGTGCTTTCTCTGACAAATACCTTTTAGTGATTTTTTTTTCCCTTTCTACTGAGGTATCCTATGTCAACTCCATGAAAACTTCAGTATTTAGAAAATTGTTTTGTAAAAAGGAATATTTTGATAAATAGAAGGTGAGAGGGGAACATTTGCTGTGTTAAATCAAACAGCAGTTTTACCCTGTTTGATTTGAGTAACATTACTTTCCTTTTTCATATTTTTCTTTACAGATTGCTAATGTATTATGCATATTGCTGTATCCGGGCCTTATTCTTATCGACTATGGACATTTTCAGTATCCTTTACTAATTTAAAAGTGAAGTCAGATGCATATTTTGAAATCTGGGCTTAGTGTGTATAATGTTGTCATCTAGTAATGTCTTATTTGCTAGGGCACTTGCTTATATAAACTATTTTTCACAACAATATAAAAGAATCTTTTCACCAAGCTTTTACTTTAAGGGTAAAGTACAGATTTATTGAAAGTAGAATTGCTGTTTTACACCCTTTAGCCTGGGAACAAAATGTGGGTCATGGATTAGCTCTTCTGGAGAGTTGGAAAAAGAGTGCCAAGTATGGTTATGCTCTCCTAATTCTAAAGAGGTATCACTGTCTTCTATCTGTTGTAAATGTCATCTGACACTGACAAAAGGAAAACAATCTTAGTTTTTCCAGTTTTAAACCAAGATATTTCTCTTACAGATAGTGGTAATTGCAAGCTTTGGGGAACTAAAATTGAATAGTTATAATCTATGTGGCTTTTATGTGTGTAATTTTTTGAAGTGTAAAATAAGGAACATTTAAACATCTTAGAAAAAAGTTGATAAAATCTGGACATGGCTCTCCAGTCTGTCTTCTCATGTGTTAACCATTACGGTCTGTCCCCAAAGGGAAAAAAAAGACAATCTACAGCAACATGATTGATTAATAGCTTTTCCTTTTGAAGCCAATCTGTTTTAGTTATAACAAATTTAATATGTGTATTTGTCAAAGGCCTTACAAAAGATTTAAATCAGAGTTTTTATTCTGTCTACTTTCCAAGTTAACTTTTTTGTTTGTTTGTTTTGCATTTTGGGATCATGGCCATCTGGTACTCTGGTAATATCAAGAACACTGATAAAAAGAAAAAAAGTTATTTATAAGATTTCTAAAACTGTATTTACTTTGAAATATAACAGTCATACAGAAAAGTACAGAAAATGTAAATGTGTAGCTCAGTGCATTGACAAACTATTACCTGTTTTAAAAAAACAAACTAGAATATTGCTTGTATAAATCTACACTTGTACAACTCCCAAGTATTTTTCTCTTTCTTTGCCAAAGATAGCCGCATACTAACTGCTAATCTTATAGTTTAGTTTTCCTCCTTTTCTGGACTTTATATAAGAGAGACAACACATTAAGTATTCCTTTGTGATTGGTATTTTTGCTTCAATATTTGTGAGTTTTTCACAGACTTGTGTGTAGCTGTAGCTTGTTCACTTGCATTGCTCTATATTCCATTGAATGAATACACATAATTCTATTACTGAGAGACATTTGGATTGTTTCCAGGATTTGGCTATGCTGAGTATGCTGCTGTGAACATTCTTGTAAATGTCTCTTTGTACATGTTACATATATATATTTTTTCTTTTTTCTTTTGGAGCCCAACACAGGGTTAAACTCATGACCCTCAGTTCAAGACCTGAGTTGATATCAAGAATCAGATGCTTAACTGACAGAGCCACCTAGGCGCCCTAAATATATTTCTTATGAGTAGAATTGCTGCATTATAGGGTGTGCACGTGTTTTTGTTTTTTTGTGTGTTTTTTAGAGAGGGAGAGAGGTGAGGAGGAGGGGCAGAGGGAGAGAGAGAGAGAATCTTAAGCAGGCTCTATGCCCAGTGTGGAGCCTGATGCAGGGCTTGATCTCATAACCCTGAGATCATGACCTGAGCTGAAATCTAGAGCCAGGCATTTAACTGACTGAGTCACCCAGGCGCCCCAGGTGTGCACATGTTTAATTTCAGGCACTCCCAAATGATTTTTAAGCATGTTATACCAGTCACACTCCCATTAGAAACGATGTGGGATTTCCAGGTGCTCATCTTCACCAACTGTTAGTCATTTTCATTTTAACCATTCTGGTGAATTTGTAGTGGTATTTCCTCTGTGGTTAAAATCAAAGTCTTGAAGCCTTTTGGGATTATGTCATTTTCTGGGGACACATTTTTTAAACCACTGTGTACTTTTCTTATTTGTTACATGGGGATAATAATTACCCTTAATTTTGTGCTTCTTTTTTTTTTAATGTTTACATATTGATTTATTTAAGTAATCTCTGTGCCCAACATGGGGCTTGAACTCACAACCCTGAGATCAAGAATCAGTGCTCTTCCGACTGAACCAGCCAGGTGCCCCACTTTGTATGCTTGTTTTTTTTGTTTTTGTTTTTTGCTTTTTGTTTTTTAAAGATTTTATTTATTTATTTGACAGAGAGAGAGAGATCACAAGTAGGCAGAGGGGCAGGCAGAGAGAGAGGGGGAAGGCTCCCTGCTGAGCAGAGAGCGCGATGCGGGGCTTGATCCCAGGACCCCGAGATCATGACCTGAGCCGAAGGCAGAGGCTTTAACCCATTGAGCCACCCAGGCGCCCCTGATTTTTTTTTTTTTAAGACTATTTATTAGAGAGAGAGAGACCACAAGCAGGGGGAGGGGCAAAGGGAGAGGGAGAAACAGACTCCCCACAGAGGAGGGAGCCCGATGCGGGGCTCGATTCCAGGACCCTGGGATCATGACCTGAGCTGAAGGCAGACACTTAACCAACTGAGCCACCCAGGAGCCACTGTATGCTTGTTTTTAGAATTAAGTGAATTATTATATATAAAGAAAACAGTACCTAGGAGATACTAAATTCTATATGAGTATTTATTGCTAATATCTGTTGTTACTGCTGCTGCTATTACTATTTTTTACTTTTTGGGCTCTAAAATTTAACAATGATTTGTTTAGGCATAGGTGTTTACAATAATTGTTTGGGATACTCTGTGAGTCATTCTTTTTGAAGACTCATGTTCTTTAGTTCTGGGAAATTCTGTAATTTCTTTGAAGATTTTCTCATTTTATTCTTTTTTTTTTTTTTAAAGATTTATTTTTATTTTATTTGAGACAGAGAGAGAGAGAGAGCATGAGAGGGGAGAGGTCAGAGGGAGAAGCAGGCTCCCCGCGGAGCAGGGAGCCCGATGTGGGACTCGATCTTGGGACTCCAGGATCATGACCTGAGCCGAAGGCAGTTGCTTAAACAACTGAGCCACCCAGGCGCCCTCACTTTACTCTTTCTTGAGTTTATTAGAGAGATGTTAGAGCTTTCACCTATGTCTTTTTTTTTTTTTAAGATTTAAAATAAGATTTACGGGGTGCCTGGGTGGCTCAGTGGGTTAAAGCCTCTGCCTTCAGCTCAGGTCATGATCCCAGGGTCCTGGGATCAAGCCCCGCATCGGGCTCTCTGCTCAACGAGGAGCCTGCTTCCCCCTCTTTCTCTGCCTGCCTCTCTGCCTACTTGTGATCTCTCTCTCTGTCAAATGAATAAATCAAATCTTTAAAATATAAATAAATAAAATAAAATAAAATAAGATTTACTTATTTATTAGCGTGTGCATGTGAGTTGGGGGGAGAGGCGGAGGGAGAATCTAGAGAAACTAGAGAATCTCAAGCAGACCCCCCACTGAGCATGGAGCCCTTTCGGGGGCTTGATCTCACAACCCTGAGATGATGATCTGAGTCGAAATCAAGAGTCTGCCACTTCACTGTCAGAGCCATCCAGGCACCCCTTCACCTCTGTCTTGAGCATCTCTTTATCTTTTGTTTTATGGTTTAGATTATCATGACTTTATCTCTGATACTTCTATTAAATTTCATTTATTTTATTAATCCTATCTTAAATTTGAATTTACTGTTTTTCTACTATTCCCTGAATTATTTCCATTCTTCTAAGGTCAGTTTTTTTCCCCTTTTCATTTTGGGTTTTTTTCTTGTTATAGATTTTTCTAAAATGTCAATTTGATCCTAATGTATCTATTCTTATTTAAGAATAAGGCAGAAGAAAAAGTTGCATGTGAGTTCTCTGTGTATTTGGCCCCCTGTAGGGTAAGTGGGTAGGGAGCTGTCCGGAGCATTTAGGCTCCATAAGTGTCAGAATGTGGACGTTTTGCACTGTGGTGTTCACTTCTACACTAGCCGCCCTGGATAGTTAATTCCATTTCTTTGGAGAAATATTCCTTCTTTTGGTGCCTGGGGGGTAAATATTTGGTTGCTGGATAATCTCTGCACAGGAGTAAGGTGGGATGGGATTGGACGTCTCCATGTAAGCACTTATTTAATCCTTCTGTTTTCTTTTATGTTGAAAAGAACATGTTGGTTACTCAAGCACTCTAACCTACCCGGTGTTTCTTGAGTTCTCTAGGGGCTTGCAGAGTGGATTGGCTCCTTGCTTGCTTAGGCTTCCTCTGCGTTTTCTAAGCTCTGGCTTTTTCCATCCTATTTTATTTGTTATCCTTCTGTGTCCTCTGTCTTCTAGAAATGTGTTGAAATCTTCGTCTCTTGTAACCTATCTTCCTATTCTCTTTACAGCTGTGAATATTTACTTTTAAAAATTCCCTGTCATGGTGCCTGGGTGGCTCAGTTGGTTACATGTCTGCCTTTGGCTCAGCTCCTGGGATCAAGCCCCACATTGGGCTCCCTGCTCTGTGGGGAGCCTGCTTCTCTCTCCCTCTGCCTGCCACTCCCCCTGCTTGTGTTCACTCTCACTCTCTCTGTCAAATCAATAAAATCTTAAAAAAAAATTAAAAATAAAGAAATAAAATTCCGTATCATTTTGTGGGGGGAGGTCTCAGGAAGGAGAGGAGGTAAACGTGAGAGCTCAGCTCAACCATTTTGAACTGCAAAGTCTAATTGTGATGTTGTTTTACTATAATAAGGTTATTAGTTTCTGATCAAAGACATATATTAATTTATAATATTGGTCCATATTATAGAGGAAAGTATGGTGATATCAGTAAGTTTGTGTGCGTGTTTTACTTTGGAGCATTGTTTTATTCTCCAGATTTGGTATGTTATTATAGTAATATTGTGAGATAGTCTAGCAGAAACAAAGCTATGTGTTAACTGTTTAGTGATCTTTTAAATCTAAGCAAATCAGTTGTTCTGTTTAGCAGTCGATTTAATGTATTTGAGGCCATTGTGTACAATTTCATATTAGTTTATCACTTCAATACTTTCAATTTCTATTTAGAAATAGCCTTCATTATATATTATTTTAAAATCACATAAGAAATATGCTCTATAAAATGCAAGATCTATCTCTTTTAATTATTGAGTTAATTTCCTTGACATAGGAACATATATAATTCTGTGAGTCTTGGCTTTGCTTTGTGGGGTGTTCTTGGAGTATCTTGTGACTGGGACCTGCTAGGCTCACTGGCATTTTGCTTAGCTATAAATTATAAACAGATGGAACTTTACCACTCCTTGCCATTTTTTTGCTTTTTACTTGGCAAATGTTTTAAAAAAGGCCTGAAAGGAAAGGGGTGAGTGGCTTTTAAACAACAGAATTTTAAAAAGTACTTCAGAGAATTTATTTGGCATACTTACCAGGATGAAGGTGGTCTTTCATTTTTGCCTTTAGGTGATTACTTAATAACTTGTTGACTGTGGGGTGAGTTGGAAGAGAGACTAAGCCATGTTCAGTAATTTTATTTTAAATCTTCCTAACTAGAGAAATATTTGATCAATGTACATTTGCTGGAGGTAATGTGGATTGGCTTGTTAGAGCATTGCTATAGGATTTCACCCATTTAGAGCATATTACATTTTATACTTAATAGAAATACATCCCAATTTGACATTTTCCTTCATGGCTGCATTGGAAAAGTGTGTAATTTAAATGTTAATTAAGATGGTGATAGTCTTTTTGTTGGAGAGCTATACATCTTATTAATTGTGAATTTCTTAACTCTGATTTGAGTAGACTCCCATGTTAAACCTTTGTTAGTAGCATAGATTTATCATTACCATACATTTGTATTTATTATCTTCAGTGAGAATGAGACTGATTTCTCAGAATTATTAACCTCTCCCTGTCTTACTGGGTACCTTTGTTTTTGTTCTAGGTTTATTTTGTTAATTAAGCTAGCTTGTACAGTTGTGGCTTCCTTCATTCTCTGCTGGCTGCCATTCTTTACAGAAAGGGAGCAAACGCTGCAAGTTCTAAGAAGACTCTTCCCAGTTGATCGTGGATTATTTGAGGTATGTTTAAGAACTTTCTTCTTCCTCCTTTCTATTAACACTACCTTTGCTGTGACCTCTGGGGATTTCATGTAGAAGACACACAAGGAATAGTAACTTTAGCTGCTCTCCTTGCAGTCATTCCTTGCCAGTTATTTAATCCAGTATATAACCTCTAGCTCGGCTGACATTTTCTAGTACATTAAATGAATACATAATATTTATGCCATCATGAAATCCATAATTCAGTTATATATATATATATATATATATATATATTTATTTATTTATTTATTTATTTATTTATTTACATTTTTAAGATCTTATTTATTTTTTTGGCAGAGAGAGACAGCAAGAGAGTGAACACAAGTAGGGGGAGCGGGAGAGGGAGAATAGGCTTCTCGCGGAGCAGGGAGCCCAGTGCGGGGTTTGATCCCAGGACCCTGGAACCGTGACCTGAGCCAAGGGCAGAAGCTTAATGACTGAGCCACCCAGGCGCCCCTCAGTTATATATTTTTCTAATGAAATAAGATCCATAGTGAAAGCATGAAAAGTTGCAGCTACAAAGTTAACAGCTCTGTAATTTTTTGGTTTATATTCTCTTTTTAGTCTTAGGGAATTATTTATTAAACTAATAATCATGTTTGCTTCAGCAAGATCTCATAATTTCCTTATATAACCTTCATCCATAGTAATTTTTAATGAGAATCTTTCATTTCATTTAATGCTAGCTTAATCACTCTTGTTAAACTTTTATTACATGGATAATTTGATGATTGAGATTTAGTAATTAAATTAAACAAACTATTTTTCTGAAACAAAAAGGCCTTTTAATAAAGTTAGAGACAACATATTTATAGATAATTTGCTTTTGATAAATATTTCTTTTAAAAAGAATTAGAAAAGCATATATATCTTTCTAATTTTTGAATATATAAATTGCTATAGATTATCTGTCTTTCACTGGATCTATAGGAAGATGGTACCAGCATTGGAAAGAGATCAAGAAAGAGTTTGGTGTTGTGATGGAACAGGCATATGCGACTTATATGTTGATGGGGATATTTCTGCCTGATAGTGATAATCACAAATCATCACTATTATTGTCACCACGCTTACTTACTAGGTGCCACATACTTCACATGTGATTTTATTTGATTCTTATAATAGCTCTGACTGAAGCAGCTATTGTATCATTTTATAGATCAGAAAACTGAAGTCAGAGATTCATGGAGCTTGTACATGGCAGAGCTATGGTTTGAATTTCGAAAATTGTATTCTTAACTTCTTTATATTTCCTCTAACCTTAAAACCTATATAAAGAAAAGTTAATTCTCCATCTAAGCTGCTTGGTTATCTGCCTTGCCTTCCATTTTAGAAATAGTATTTATCACGATAATTATAAAAATGTATATCATACATGTTTGATGGTGTTGCTGGCCACCTCCATTCCCTTATTACCCTCAAAATCTGAAGAGCATTTTCTTTGATCGACAGAGGTAAGTGGGATGGTGCAGTTGTCAGTGATAGTTACTTTCTTGATGTTATGCTTACACAGCTGTGAGTCAAGCAGCTGTGTAGAGGGTGGGTTTCACAAGCAGAGAGCTGTAGTTACAAATTTAATTTTGAAAGTGATCCTACCACAACTGCTAATGTCTTTAAATGCCTTGATTTATTAGCAATTAATTCTTGTCATTGTGAGTTGTTAGTAGGTTATACTTGAGATAATTTCAGGTATGTGATAAAACGGGTCAAAAAAATGGGTGTTCTACAAATTAGGAAAAAAGATTTCCTAGAAAAATTTACAAAGATGAGTAACTTAAAAGTATTTAGGGATAGCATGCTGCTCTTTTGAAAAATAATAAACATTTCTTGGGAATGTCTAGATTATGGTTGGCTAGTGATTTAGGTCAATTCCTGTTGCAAAAAACGAAAAATGTGTGTGTGTGTGTGTGTGTGTGTGTGTGTGTGTGTGTGTGTGTTCCTTGGAGAGTTTAAGCAACTTAGTTATAAAATTGTGAACAAAAGCTTTATGTCTCAAAAGTTTATTTAGAGATTATGGGCTGTACTTTGATAGAGTTTAATATTTCTATTATATCAGAATGTAAAACTAACAAATCTCTTTTAAGGATAAAGTGGCTAATATTTGGTGCAGCTTCAGTATCTTTCTGAAGATCAAGGATATTTTGCCACGTCACATCCAGATAATAATCAGGTAAGAGATACAAAGTTTGTATATAATGTTGTATAAGCTCTTCTCTAAAAGTATTATGGTAATATCTCATTTATCTGGTGTCATTAGGGAATGAGGTGTTCTCCATTAGTGAATTTTCTACGTAACACTACCTATCCCTTTATATACCAGAATTTTTATTTGAAATATGTTAAGTAATAATCTTTCTGGATTGTTAACCTATTTCCCTCCCCTAAAGTCTACTAAATATGGTTTTTTTTATACATTTTTAAAAAAGATTTTATTTATTATTTATTAGAGAGAGAGAGAGAGAGATCACAAGTAGGCAGAGAGGCAGGCAGAGAGAGAGGGGGAACCAGGCTCCCCACTGACCAGAGAGCCCGATGTGGGGCTCGATCCCAGGACCCTGAGATCATGACCTGAGCCAAAGGCAGAGGCTTTAACCCACTGAGCCACCCAGGCGCCCCTCTACTAAATAATCTTGAAGAGTCATAATTTTCAGTGGTTATACCAGAGAAGAAGAATGAGTAGGAGGAGTGTGTGTTTGTGTGTGTGTGTGTGTGTGAATTTATTACAAGGAATTGGCTTATACCATCATAGGGGTCTGACTGAACAAACCGAAGTCCACAAGGCAGGCATTCAGGAAGGAATATCTAGGGGGAAGGAAGAGCAATTCAAACCCAGCTGCTGTTTGGAATCTCAATTTAGAAAAGACCTAAGCTCTCTTTTAAAAGTCTTCGAATTGATGGGGCGCCTGGGTAGCTCAGTTGGTTGAGTGTCTGCCTTCGGCTCGGGTCATGATCTCGGGGTCCTGGGATCAAGCCCCGCATCGGGCTCCCTGCTCGGTGGGGAGTCTCCTTCTTCCTCTCCAGCTCCCTCTGCTTGTGCTCTCTCTCCGTCTCTCTATCAAATAAATAAATAAATCTTAAAAAAAAAGTCTTCGAATTGAGCCAGGCCATCCATGAATCTCCCTTTTGATTAAGTTAAAATCAGCTGGAGACTTTCATTACATCCGCACAAAGTTGTCCCAGCAGGTCCAAGATTAGTGTTTGAATAACTGGGAGAAGGTGTGTGTGTGTGCATGCTACATAATGGTGCTGCCTCCCTCTGTCCTCCAGTTCTTTTGAGAATATCCCTTATTCTCAATATAAGAATATATAAGAATAGCTGGAAGCATATTCAGGGAAGTTCAGCCAAGCCAAGCTGACACACCACAAAGCCACCAACAGTGGGAAAATCAGTTATTGTGTTGTGTTATAATATTTGTCATTAGGGCTTGCAAGAGCTGTTTGCCATGGTACCAAATGGCTCCACATGGCTCTGCTCATGAAGTTCCTTTTCCTCCCTGCCCATCCACCATCACTAGGAGAAGCTCTAGCAGCTGCCCATTCCCTTTCTAACTTGTTCTTTCTAATTTACCATGGGCTGAAAATCAGATAGTCAACTTTTGTGAGAGGTTCTCTTGTGAGTAAATTTTATGAATGTTTGTGTTATATGCCTGGTAGTGTTTTCCTGTGCCTGGTAGTGTTTTCTTATTTTGAGTGTTTGAGAATGACTTTAGCTATCTATCTTTGTGTATCTTTTCTATAAATAAGCACTGAAATATTTTTTTCTGTATTATATAATACATATAAAAGTGTGTAAATATTTCAATGAATGGATTTTATTTAAATGTTATTTTGCATTAAATTTACATTTAATAAATAAGAAAACCTTTAATTTGAAATAAACAAGTAATGTCATCCGTATATTAAAAAATATTTCCTTGTTTTAATTACATACCTCTACAAAGAAAACAAATGTTTTATTTTTATTCGTGTTTTTAGCTTTTGTTTTACATTTTTGAGCCTGCTTCCTGCATGTATAAAATTAACACTTCAACCCTCTCCCAAAGGATTCAGATTTACTCTGGTAAGTTTCTCATTACTTTAAATACTTAATTCTTGCTGCAACTGATCTTTTAAAAATACAGATAATTATTTTCTTACTCTGAATGGGATTTACTGGACTGGGAAATAAGGTATTCATTTATTTGGTGAACATTTATTGAGTGTCTGACATACTTTGGTGCTGTGTTGTATATTAGGCTGAATAATTAGAATCTTTCAGTTTAATTCAACTATTTAATTTTTGCTTTGTATTAGTCAGTGAGAGAATACAGAGAAGAAAAGAGTGGGGATAGATATACGTTTAAATAATTATGCTATTAAGTAGAAGGTAGTAAGGTCTTTTAGTTACACATTAAGTGCTGTGATAGTGTGGAAAAGGGGGAATACTTTGGGGCAGATTTTAGACAGCTTCTTAGAGTAAGTGGGATTGGAGCCAAATTTTGAAAGCTGGGCAAGATTTGGAATAGGTGGTTATGTAGCAGAAGAGAATTCAAGGCAGGAGGAAGAGCTTGAGGATACAGTGGTGGGAAAGGATAGGAAATGCTGGGAATAGCATACAATGAAATTCGTGTGACTTGTGTGTGTGTGTGTGTGCGTGTGTGTGTGTTGAGGTTAGGAAAGGATATAGTGGGAGATAAGAGTCGAAAAGGATCAAATTGGGTAAGACCTTGAATGTTGGGTTGAAAAAGTTGGAGTTTGGTTTGTGTGCCAGAGGAGCCAAAAAAGATTTTTGAGGAGAGGGCACAGATCTCTCTGTTTTAGGAAGATGACTTGTGTTAGTTTGAAGATGAATTGGTTATATTTCCTACAACTTTGGGTTTCTCTGATTGGGTTCATAAATTCCTCCTTGGTTGTATTTCTGTGGTGTTTAAAATTTCGTTCCTTTGTGCCTTGGTCTCTAAAATGATTTTTAAAAATATCTTTTAAAATATCAAGAAAATTTAGTTTATGAAAAGTCTTAATGGACTTATAAGGGGACAACATTTTAGAAATTAGGGTTTCAATTTTGAGATGGCCACTTATTTGCATTGCATTTCAAAAACAAGCCAGAACAGAGCATAACAGTAAAATACTTCAGAAGTGCATATGGGTACCACAGTACAAAAGTGATAGCTTCATGTTCCTCTTTTCTTTTTTATTACCTTTTTATTGACAATTTCTCGTTTCATTCTGAGAATAAACTCTGAGCATTCTACGTCATCTGTTAATATTCTATAGGACTTTTAGAATAGAAGGAATAATAATAATGCTCTGATGTTGTTAAAAGGCCTAACTTGAAATATTTACAAACTTACATAAGATTATGTTACTTTTCTAGGAAATAACATGCTAAATAAAGGTATATTTCAAAGATAATTGAATGGAATTTCAGAGTTTGAGTAACTGTAGCAGTGTTAGAGGTAATTACTTTCAGGATTATAAGCCAGAAAAAACATTTTTTTCTCTTAATTTCCTAATTTTATTCTGTTTGCTATGTTTTAGTATAAGCCATTATGTTTAAAAAACTAAAAAAGATTTATATTAATGACCTTTCTTATTAATGTTGATGTTTTGAATTCTTACTGAATGTTCCTGAGAACTTTGAAAACATTTCCCATTATAATTATTTTAAAGTATTTTCCTTTCAATAAAGATTGAATTATTTCTCAATGTAAGTCTATAATTGAGGTAATTGATGGTATGAACACTAATATATGTATAGCAGCAGAGTGATCATATTTAATTTCAGGAAGCATTATTTTGGGTGCCCTCTAATGTGCCAGGTCCTTTTCTAAGTACTGGTGTGTAAGTGAATGATAGCTCGTATCCCTGCTCTCTTAATTGGGGCCTTTCATGCCAGTGGTAGGAGAAGGACAATAAACAGAATGGATCTGTTAATGAGAAAATATTTGGAAGTAATGGGGGCTATGAAGAAAATAGTTTTATATGAATTGAGTGCTGGTGGGGTTTGGTTAGGGGGCACAACTTTAGCTTGAATAAGGGAAGGCCTTTCTATGGAAGTAACATTTAGGCCTTGAGCTGAATGACTGGCCAATAGGAACCATTCACAAGAAGATCTGTGCTCTGACTTGATAAAATGAAGTTTTTCCTTAAAGCAGGAATATATTTGGCATGTTCAGCGCATAAAGGGACAGGTATGAAGTGGCTGGTGTGAAGTGTGTGAGAGACACAGTGAGAAATAGACTGAAAGAGGAAGGCAGATCCAGATAGGAGTTTGGATTTTATTCTCAGTGTTAATGGGAAGCTATTTGAGGATTTTAAACAGGGAAATTTACATGATCTAATATGGTGGCTGAGTACATAATGGACTGTAAAGAAGCAAGAGTGTTACCAATTAGATTATTGCAGTAGTCCAGGAGAAAGATGAGTGTGGCTTAGACCACTCCTCTGCCACCATTAGTGGGGGGAATGGAGAGAAGTGGGTGGATATCGTATTTTGAAAGTGGTGTAGATAGGATTTGCTCTGGATTGCATGTGTGTAGATAGATGTCCAATATGCAGATCATAAACTTCTGAAAATAGACCTAAGTAATTTTAATTTTAAATCCCAAATAGCAAATGATGACTTTATAAAACATTTAATATATTTTATTGAAACGTACATTTTAAAAATACTAAAATAGATTTATTTTGCGAGTTTTTTTGAACTTCTTGTCCTTCATTTGCTTTTAATTTAAATTGTTAGAGATTCCAAGGGGGTAATGAAGGTCTGATTGTTGTGTCTGAAGTATTTAGTAGTTTTGTTTATTAATAATTGAGTCCGAATGAAGTTGTTTTAGATGGTTAAGTATAACTTTATAGTCGTTGTTTTTTCAAGAAATGTTTTACTATATTTGAATAAAATACTATGCATTAGTGTTATATAGATATTTTCCTACTAGATAGAAACTTCATTAAGCTTTAAAGTTTTACTTCAGATGATTTTTATTTAGATTCATAATTAAACTACTGTTATAGTTTATAAGTCGTTATATCTCATTCTCCCCCCTTTTTTCTTAAAGGTTAGCTGCGCACTGTCATTCTTTTTATTTTCTTTCCAAGTACATGAAAAGTCCATTCTCTTGGTATCATTGTAAGTAAAATTTTGTGTTCTTTTTCTTTATTATTATGTGTTTATAATATATACATAAATTTATTACCTACATATAATCACCTAAATGCAAAACAAAACCACACAAATGTTATGTAATTGCATAAAATTATTCATAAAATTATATTTTTCCATAATGCTTTCTTACAATTTTGCTTCTTTTAAAATGTAATATTTTAAATTGAAAAAGTTTCTTAGAATTATTACTGGCATAATTATTTCTGTTTCTTCATATATATTTTTTATATGCTAATAAAAAAATGGAATAAACCAAAGAGATTTTCCTCAGATTGGAGCCTGTTTATCATCTTTGTCTCTTTCATTTCATTCATTTCCACATCTATTTAGTTTTGTTGTCTTCACTCACCTCTTTTGGGCTTTCATATGTTGACTCCTTGCTATTTCTTTTGTCAAAACCTTTGTTTAGCCCTTTGTCTAAACAAAACCTTTGTTTAGACCCAGACTACTTTGTTTTAAGAGCATTAAAATGTTTTCCTGGTTATCATAGAAATTGGGTGACAGCGGGGGTATATTATCCCAATATTAAAATAGTATTTGCCCTTAATACATTGGAGTACTTGAATTCTGCCCTAGATCATTCCCACCCCTTATCCTGTGTTTGCTAGGTTCCTATGGAATATCTCTGTAAAGAATAAGCAATGACAAATTTATTCTACAATAAATTGCTTTTATTAGGTGGAACTTTGAACTAAAAACTCAATGCAGAGCTTTATAGTAAGCTGGGCTGCCGATGTGGAAGGCTTCTTTGCTTGGAACTAAATAATCTCACATCATTGCAGACCAGGAGGACAGCTTAGTTTTATCTCCCAAAGTCTAAACCTGAGTTTGTTTCTATCACTATTAGGTGAGGCTTGGCTGACCCTCCACAAATTCCTAGTGTAAGGGGGTGAAACTATGGAAAGGTTTGCTTTCGAGCATGTATATTTCGAGCATGTATATGGAGTAGATTTTCTACTCCATAATACAGCAGCCCATTCAGTGACCTGTAATCTGACCATTCAGATTAGCTCTTGGGCTCTGAATTCCTGGGAGTTCCTACTCTACAGCTGTACTTAGATTATTTATAACAGTGCATGGCTTTAATATAATTTTGATAAAATATTTTAAAGTCAGTTTTAAAAGTTTTTCTTGGCCTGGTCCTAGCTAATCTATCATTAAATAGATATTTCATTCAATAAATATTCATTGAGTGCCTACTGTTTGCGAGGTACTGTTCTGTGCACTTGAACAAAACATGATAAAAGATGAATAAAACAGATAAAACCAAACAGATAAAAATCCCTACATTATTAGCTTCCATTCTTAAGGATAGACACTAATAATTAAATAAAAATAAGAAATAGTGTTTTAGAAGGTAATAAAGGCCACGAGGAAGAAATAAAACAGGATAAGGGAAGTTGGGAGTATTGGAGGTGAGGGTGCAGGAGCAAGTACAGGTTGTAACTTTAATACAGATGTCAAGTTAGGCGTCGTTGAGATCATTGAGTGGACTGGAGATGCTGAGGAAATTAGCTGTGTGGATATTTGGGATAATAACATTCTAGGTGGAATAGCCTGTGTGAAGCCCTAAGATGGGAATAAGCCTGGATGTTTAGTGAACAACAGAATGGCCAGTGTGGCCAGAATGGAGTGGTCAAAGTGGGGGTTAATAAAAGGTGAAGTTAAAGAAGTAACAGAGGTATAAGTTCTATAGGACCTTGTAGGTCACATTAGGAAATTTGGCTTTTATTCCAAAGGAAATTGGGAGCCATGGAGGGTGTTGGGGAATCATGATCTGACTTGATGTTTTATTTTTTATTTTATTTTTTTTAAGATTAAAAAAAATATTTATTTGACAGAGAGAGAGTATGCACAAGCAAGGGGAGCAGCAGGGAGAGGGAGAGGGAGAAGCAGGCTTGATCCCAGGACCCTGGGTTCATGACCTGAGCTGAAGGCAAACACCTAACCAACTGAGCCACCCAGGTGCCCCTTCATATTTTAAAAATATCTCTCTGCTTATCAAATTATATACATTAATATGTGCAATTCTTTGTATATTAATTTTTTTAAAAGATTTTATTTATTTGACAGAGAGAGACAGCAAGAGAGGGAATACAAGCAGGGGGAGTGGGAGAGGGAGAACAGGCTTCCCACTGAGCAGGGAGTCGATGCGGGGCTCCATCCTAGGACCCTGGCATCATGACCTGAGCTGAAGGCAGACAAGCTTAACAACTGAACCACCCACATGCCCCTCTTTGTATGTTAATTATACCTCAATAAAACTGTTTAAAAAAAAATCAAAGGATCATCCTGACTGCAGGTTAAGAATGGATTGTATAGAGGGGCGCCTAGGTGGCTCAGTGGGTTAAAGCCTCTGCCTTCGGTTCAGGTCATGATCTCAGGGTCCTGGGATTGAGCCCCGCATCGGGCTCTCTGCTCAGCAGGGAGTCTGCCTCCCCATCTCTCTCTCTGCCTGCCTCTCTGCCTACTTGCGATCTCGCTCTCTTAAATAAATAAATAAAATCTTAAAAAAAAAAAAAGAATAGATTGTACGGAGCAAGAAAACATGGAGACCATTTAGAAGGCTGTTACCGTAATTCAGTTGAGAGATGGTGGTAACTGGGACCAAGACAGTAATAGTAGAAGCAGCAAGAAGTGGTCATTGTGGATGTATAAAAAGAACCAGAAGGCTTCCTAATGATTTGTATGTAGCATGTAATAGAAAAATCAAATGTGTGTCCATGGTTTTTGGCTTGCAACTGGAAGGATAGAATAGTAATTGACTGAAATGGGGAAGATTGCCAGTGAAACAGGATTAGGCTAGATGTGGACCTGGTAAGAGGGTTGCAAGTTCAGTGTTGGAAAGGTCTTTGGACATCCAAACAGAGGTGCTGAGTCAGCATTTAGATGTAAGTCTGGGTTGAACATATGAGTGGAATTCCAAGGGGGGGTTGAGGTGGAGATACAAATTTAGTAATTTGTCAGTAGAGAGGACAAAGTCATAAGACTGGATGAAATCACCAAGGGAGGAAGTATATACAGAGAAGAGTACCAGAGACTGAGTCCTGGACCACACAGTGTTAAGAGGTTTTAGGAGAAGAGGCAAATAGGAATGGCTAATAAGGTAGGATGAAAAAAACCACAAGAGTTGGTGTCCTGAGTGAAGAAAGTATTTGAAGGACATGAGTCACCTATCTTACCCCATTCACAAAAATTAACCTGAAATGGATTAAAGGTGTAAACGTAAGACCCAAAACCATAAAACTCCTAGAAGAAAAGGTAGGGAAAAAGCTCCTTGACATTGGTCTTAGCAATGGTTTTTTGGATATGACACCAAAAGCACAAGGAAGAAAAGGAAAAATAAGTGGGATGAAACTAAAAAGTTTCTATATAGCGAAAGAAATTATTAACAAAATGAAAAGGCAACTTATGGAATGGGAGAAAATATTTGCAAACCAAATGCCTGATAAGGAGTTAATCTCCAAAATATATAAGGAATACAACTCAATAGTAAAAAACAATTTGAAAATGGGCAAAGGACCTTAAATAGATATTTTCCCAAAGAAGCTATATAACAGGTACATAAAAGGGTGCTCAACATCACTAACCATCAAGAAAATGCAATTCAGGGCGCCTGGGTGGCTCAGTGGGTTAAAGCCTCTGCCTTTGGCTTGGTTCATGATCTCAGGGTTCTGGGATCAGGCCCCGCATCGGGCTCTCTGCTCAGCAGGTAGCCTGCTTCCCCCTCTCTCTGCCTGCCTCTCTGCCTACTTGTGATCTCTCTCTCTCTGTCAAATAAATAAATAAAATCTTAAAAAAAAAAAAAGAAAATGCAAATCAGAACCACAATGAGATATCACTTTATACCAGTCAGAATGGCTCTTATCAAAAAGACAAGTGATAGCAAGTACTGGTAAGGATGGGGAGAAAGGAGAAACTTTGTACACTCTTATTGGGAATGTAAGTTGGTATAGCCACTATGGAAAACACTATAGAAGTTCCTCAAAAAATTAAACTAGAAATACCATGTGATCAGCCATCCCACATGTGGGTATATATTTGAAGGAAATGAAATCATGATCCTGAAGAGATATCTGTATCCCCATGTTCATCGTAGCATTATTTGCAGTAGCCAAGACATGGAAACCACCTAAATGTCCATCAGCAGATGAATGGATAAAGAAAACATATTACTATGTATACACTACATGGCACACACTCTCGCACACACTTTGGACTGTATTATTCGGTCATAAGAAAGAAGGAAATCCTGCCATTTGCAACAAGATAGATGAACCTTGAAGGCATTATGCTAAGTGAAATAAGTCAGACAGAGAAAGATAAATACTGTGATCTCACATAAATAAGGAATCTAAGTCATCAAAACTCAGAAACTGATTCATAGAAACAAAGAAGATTGGTAGTTGCTGGGGCAGGGGAGAAGGAAGGAAAATGGGTGAAGGTGGTCAAAGAATACAGACTTAAGATGAAAGACTTAAGATTCTTAAGACCTAAGAATACAGTTTTGAGATGAGTAAGTTCTGGAGATCTAATGTGTAGCATGGTGGCTGTACATAGTAATATTTAACAGGTATTATATATTTGGAAGTTGCTAAGAGAATACATCTTAAAAGTTCTCACTGCACACACACATAAGAGGTAACTGAATTGATGGATGTGTTAACCTATTGCAATAATCATTTTTTAATATATGCCTATATCAAATTATTGTGGTGTACATCCTAAACTTACACAATGTTATATGTCAATTATATCTCAATAAAGCCGAGGGCAAAAAACATGAGGTGATCACTCAAGTTGAGGGTGGAGAACAGACTATTTGCCTCAGCAGAATGGAAGTCTTTGGTGACTTTGACAAGGCTAATGTTGATGGAGTGTTGCAGGGAACAGCCCGATTAAGGTGGGTTTAAGAAATAATGAGAGAGAAATTGAAGATAGCTATAGATAATTCTTTTTTTTTTAAATTTATTTAATTGTGGCAAAATATACCAGTGGTCATAATGCTGTGTACCATCACCACTGTCTACTTGCAGAACATTTTTATTACCCCAGAAGGAAACCCTGTACCTTTTAAGCAGTCAGTCCCCATTCTCTTCCCATCCCTCAATTCTTGTAACCACTAAATTACTTTGTCTCTATGGATTTGCCAATTTGGGTACTTCATATCATTGGAATCACATAATATTTGGCTTTCTATGTCTGACCTCTTTCATGTAAGATAATATTTTAAAGGTTCATCTATGTTGTAGCATGTATCAGTACTTCATTTTTATGCCTGAGAAATATTGCATTGTATGGAGATACTACATTTTGTTCATCCATACATCATTTGATGGACATTTGGGTTTCCACCTTTTGGTTATTGTGAATAGTGCCAGTATGAACATCCCTGCATAAGTTTTTGATTGAACATTTGTTTTTAGTACTCTTTTTTTTTTTAAATTTAAAGATTTTATTTATTTATTTGACAGAGAGAGCACAAGCAGGCAGAGCAGCAGGCAGAGGGAGAGGGAGAAGCAGGCTCTCCGCTGAGCAAGGAGCCCAACGTGGGGCTCGATCCCGGGACCCTGGGATCATGACCTGAGCCAAAGTCAGCCACCCAACCGACTGAGCCACTCATGTACCCATGTTTTCAGTACTCTTGAGTCTATACCCAGGAGTGGGATTTCAGTGTCATATAGTAATACTGTATTTAACTGATTGAGGAACCATCAAACTGTTTTCCACAGCAGTTATACCATTTTGCATTCCCACCAGTAATGTAATCTATGATGTTTCCAGTTTTTCTACATCCTTGCTAGCACTTGTTATTCCCCCCTCCCATTCTATAGGGTATGAAATGGTATTTCATTGTGGTTCTGATTTGTGTTTCCCTAATAACTAGTGATGTTGAGCATTTTTTAAGGTTTTAAAAACTTTAAAGTGTTTAATTTTGATGAAGTTCAATTTATCTATTATTTATTTATGTTGCTTGGGCTTTTGGTGTCATGTCTAACAAACCATTGCCAAATCCAAGGTAATAAAGACTTACTCTCATTTCTAAGAAGTTTATGGATTTAGCGCTTATATTTAGGTCTTTGATCCCTTTTGAGTTAATTTTTATATATGGTGTGGGACAGGTAAACAGTTCTTTAGGTAAGGTTTGCTGAAAAGGGGAGAAAAAATAAAAGCAATAATTGGTAGAGAAAGTAGTCAAGTGAGGCTTGCTGTTTAAGGTGTTAAGATAGGAGAAATAATGGTGTGGGAATGGTCTGTAGAGAGGGAACACTGATGATACAGGAAGGAGGTAAGAGTTGTTGGAGCAATACCCCTTGGAAAGGGAGATGGGATCGGACCCAGAACATAAATGGAAGGACTGGCTTTGGACAGATGCATGAGTAGTTCATTTTAATAAAAAGAGGCAACAGGGTATATTGGTACAGATGCTGGGAAGAGAGTAGATATGATGGTGGCATCTGTGAAAGTTCTTTTAATTCAATTTTCTTAATGAAGTGGAAGGCAAGGTCATTAGGCAAGAGCAGGTTGGAGCTGTTGGGATTATGGGAAGGTGTGGATTATTTTTCTTAAGAGACACATGTGAACAGATTAGAGAAATATATAGTAGTTGTTAGACACTTGAGTATTTCCATCATGTATCTAAAGTGAAAACAGGGGCACCTAGATGGCTCAGTCGGTTAAGCATCTGATTCTGTTTTGGCTCAGGTCTTGATCTCAGGGCTGTGAGATGAGCCCTGCCTCGGGCTCCTCCTCGTTGAGAGGGAATCCGCTTGAGATTTTCTTTCTCTCCCTCCGCCCGTCCTCCCCACTGTCTCTCTCAAAATAAATACTTCTTTAAAGCAAAAACTGTTAGTGTGGGTAAATGTTTTCCTCAAGAGCAGTTGCTCAGTATGGTTGGAATAAGTACAGGAGGAGAGTTGGGTCTTTCCAGGTTTGTGGTTTTGTCTAGTGAGGGTGATGGGCTTGCTCAGGGCTTGAGAGTGAATGCATGGGAGTAATTTTAATGGTTGCCCTTAGAATTTAAGCTGGTTAAGAAGAGAGAAAGACAATCAAAGGAGTGAGGCAAAGTGAAAGAGGTGGTAGGAATAACGGATTGAAGGTCTTGATGGGATCAAAAGATTATTGAAGTTCCAGAGTGCTGAAAAGGTAGGAAGGAGTGGTCAGGATGCAGTTGCTGCATTGTGATTATGGAGGGGTTACAGTCCTGAGTATAACCACAAGGTGTAGGAATGAAGATGAGATCACTAGAAGAGAGGAGTTCCAGCAAATGACAAGTCAGCGTGTTGGAAGATCATCTATGTAAATTGCCAGGAATGAAGATGAATAGGGTTGTGGAGAGTAAGGAGTTGAAATGACTGGGTAACGAGGGAAGCGTCTCTTATGGTTGGTGGATGATGACAAAGATGAGGACTAACAGGGATAAAGCCTGAGGACATGGAGATTGTTAGGGTGGAGACGGGGAGAACCAATATGGAAGAAGTGAGAGAGAGCAAAGAGGTTATCTCTCTTTGGGTCACGTTGTTTCAAGGCTTTGGAAACTACATCAAAACAGCTGAGGTTGAGGGGGCTGAGGGGCAACATTTTCCTCAGGGCAAGGGAGCCAGGATATGTTTTCAAAAAGGTGGTGAAGGAAAAGATTCAGAGAAGAGGTTGAGGATGCAGGGGATTTTGCTGCTTAAATATAGATACTAAGTACCTTGAGGTCAAGGGCTGAGTTATATTCCTCTTTGTATTCCTTTCAGAGCAGTGGTTGTACATAAGTTTTCGATAAATACGTACATTTAGTAAATGAATATTGACTGAGTAAATGGGGAAGAGTTAAGACCCAGAAAGAGAAATAATGTTTATTGAGCACCTACTGTGTGCATGTTTTTAACATAAATACATTCTGATTTAAAAAGCATTATGTAGTGAAATTGAAAGTCCTGTAGTATTTTCTTTTAGTGAGGTAGTTTTCAATCAGTTTGTAATCCCAGGCCTTACATTTCATATGCTGGTTTATATGCGGAAAAGTCATCCTTCTAAGAAAGGAGGAGAGTGCTCAAACCTTTTAAAATAAGGAGACCCAAGGGGCGCCTGGGTGGCTCAGTCATTATGCGTCTGCCTTCGGCTTGGGTTGTGATCCTGGGGTCCTGGGATGGAACCCCGCATCAGTCTCCCTGCTTGGCTGGAAGCCTGCTTCTCCCTCTCCCACTCCCCCTGCTTGTGTCCCCTCTCTCTCACTGTGTCTCTCTCTGTCAAATAAATAAATAAATATTTTAAAAAATAAGGAGACCCAAAATAATAATGATAACAATAATAATAGCAACAAGTATTCAACAACTGCCATCATTAGTAAAAAGTTATTTTATTAAAAAATTAGATACTTGTAAAAGCATTCTTTCAATTATGTAGCAATACAAGGTATTACTACTATTTCCATTTACATAAGAAAGAGGGTTAAATTAATCATTTGTTCAAGGTCATACAGTAAGTGGCAGAGATGGGACTAGGACTCAGGTCCCCTTCTTCTTGAGCATTGCCACAGCAGAATCCAGAAGGTAATGAGACCAGTGGTGCTAGTAGGGAAGTCACAGAATTGGGACCTGTGACCCTAAACTCTGTCATAAAGCCTGTAGTTCCATTTTTTGACATTAAGCTTCTTTTTCCTATATTATTGCTCTCTTCATTTGACTGCTTCCTACTTGTTTTTTCCTCTTTTCTTTTCTTCTACCATTATCAACTTGTTTCTTATAATTTTTCTTTGTCTCTGTTCTCAATTCCGTGGCAGAGGACGATCCTGTCTGTTATAATTTTAGTTTTTAACTTAGATTAGTAATATGTAACATGGAGGGTCATAAAAAAAGAAGTTTGAAACCACTAGGAATTAATTTATTTCCCAAGTAGGATGCAACATGAAAAAGCTCTCTTTCTCTGAATGTTTGAATTTGTTTATCTGATCCTTTCTGTAAGCTGCTGTTATATGATAAGAAAAAAAAAGTTCCACTAATGGAATATTGGAAGAAGCAGTTTTTCAGTTATTAGGAGGAGTCGATACCTTGTTTGTGTTTAGACTCACTTAGTTTGGATTGATATAAAAAAATGAACTAGTGATCCATATGGAGACCTTACTGGCTGTTTTTTGTTTGTTTGTTTAGCTACCCCGAAAATCAGACAGATAAAATGTGTTTATATTTTTCACAAGAATTGAAATTCTGTTTCCTAAGATTAAAATATTTTTTCTTTATCATTTTAGACCAGTCTGCTTAGTTTTAAGTGAAATTCCTTTTATGTCTACTTGGTTTTTACTTGTGTCAACATTTAGGTGAGTTAAACCAATATTTATATATTTTCAGTATAGTTTTCATAAACCCATTTAAAAATTTTTTACAAAGTGATTATGTTTTGAATTAGCAATTCTCTTTTGATGGTTTTTTCTGTTTTCCCTTACAGTATGCTACCTCTTCTATTGAAGGATGAACTCCTAATGCCCTCAGTTGTGACAACAGTGGCATTTTTTATAGCTTGTGCAATTTCTTTTTCAATATTTGAAAAGACTTCTGAAAGAGAACTGCAATTGAAATCCTTTTCCATTTCTGTTAGGAAATATCTTCCATGTTTTACATTTCTTCCCAGAATTATACAATGTTTGGTAAGTTGTTCACAGTTTGTTTTTTGTTTTGTTTGTTTAGAGTGAGTGCTGTGGGGGGAGGGGCAGAGAGGGAGAGAGAGAATCTTAAGCAGGCTCCATGCCCAGTGAGGAGTCCAATGTGGGGCTCATCTCACAACCTTGAGATCATGACCTGAACTGAAATCAAGAGTCAGACGCTTAACCCAACTGTGCCATGAGTTGTTTCGTTTTTAAGGAATGGTACTTAGCATGGCACTGCTGAAAAAAACAGTAGTATCTTTCTTTTATAGCTTTTTTGAGATCTAATTTACATAAATTCACCCATAAAATCCACCCATTTAAAGTATGCAATTTGGTGGTTTTAAGTATGTGCATAGTGTTGTACAACCATGACCACAATCTAATTTTAGATTATTTCTATCGGCCCAAAAAGGAACCCTCTTTCCATCAGCAGCCATTTCCCATTCCACCCTTAACTCTAGCCTTGTACAGCCAGTAATATACTTTCTGTACCTAAGTATTTACCGAGCTGGACACTTCACATAAATGGAAAGTATAGTTTGCTTTGCCATAGCAAAATACCACAGACTGGGTGGCTTAAGTAACAGAAATGTATTTTCTTATAGTTCTGGAGGCTAGAAATCCAAAAGCAAGGTGCTTCATCACAGTTTCTGGTGAGGCCTCTCTTTCTGGGTTATAGGCAACCTCGCTGTGGCCTCATATGGCCTCTTCTTTGTGTGGGTGTGTAGAGAGTTCTGTGTTTCTTTTCCTCTTCTTATAAGAACACTAGTCCTATCAAATTAGAACCCCACCCTCACCACCTCAATTTAACATTAATTTAACCTTCCTAAAGTTTCCGTCTCCAAATGCATTCATATTGGGGTTGGGCTACAACATAAGACCATAACAGGGAATCATAGAAAATGTAGTCAGGGCTCCTGGGTGGCTCAGTCAGTGGAGCGTCTGACTCTTGATCTGGGCTCAGGTCTTGATCTCAGTGTTCTGGGTTTGATCCCCATGTTGGGCTCCATGCTGGACGTGGAGCCTACTTAAAAAAATGTAGTTTTTTGTGACTGGCTACTTTCACTCAGCATAATGTTTTTGAGGTTCATCTGTGTTGTATCATGCATCAATACCTCATTCTTTTTTATTTCCATACTATATTCCATTTTAATGGATATACCACATTTTGTTTATCTGTTCATCAGTTAATGGGCATTACATTGATCCCACTTTTTGGCTGTTGTGAATAATGCTACTGTGAAGATTTATTTATCTACTTATTAGCACATTGTTTTCATTTCCCTTGAATATATCCTTAGAAGTGGTAATTCTATGTTTAACATTTTGAGAAACTGTGCAACTATTCGCCAAAGTGCTACATGATTCTACGTTCCTACCAGCAATATATGAGTGTTCCAATTTCTCTACATTCTTGACGGTACTTGTTACTGTCTTTTTTATGATAGCCATCCCTAATGGGAGTGAAATGGTATCTCATTGAAGTTTTGATTTGTATTTTCCTAGTTACCAATGATGTTGGGCATCTTTGTATGTGCTCATTGGCCATGTGTAGATCTTCTTGTAGAAATGCCTATTCATTTCTTATAGAAATGCCTATTCATATCCTTTGCTCATTTTTAATGGGGTTGTCTTTTTATTTTTGAGTTGTGAGAGTTTTTTTATATATTCTTGATACAGGTCCCTTACTAGATACATGACTTGGAAATGTTTGTTCTATTATGTAGAGTTCCTTCACTTTCTTAATGGTATTGTTTGCAGCATAAATTTTTTTTTTTTATGAAGTCCAATATATCTATTTCTTTCTTTTGTTGTTTGTGCCTTTTTTTTTTTTAAGTAAGCTCATTCCCCAATATGGGGTTTGAATTCATGACCCTAAGTTCAAGAGTTTCATGTTCTACTGACTGATCTAGCCAGGTACCCTTGTACTTTTGGTCATATCTAAGAAACCATTGTGTAAAGGTCATGAAGATTTACCTTTATATTTTCTTTTAAGTGTTTTATCTTTAGGTCACTGATTTATTTTGAGTTAATTTTTGTGTATGGTGTGAGGTAGGAGTCCAGCTTTATTCAGTTTTTCTAGCACCAATGAACTGTGTTGCTACCTTGTTGAAAATCAACTGATCTTAAATGTAAGGGTTTATTTCTGGATTTTCAATTTTATTCCACTGATCTATATGTCTATCATTATAACAGTACTACACTGTCTTGATTACTGTGGCTTTGTAGTTTTGAAATTGAGAATACGAGTCCTCCAACTTTGTTCTTTCTCATGATTATTTTAGCTATTCTATGTTCCTTGCATTTATGTATTATTTTTAGGATAACCTTGTCAATTTCTCCAAAACCCCAGCTAAGATTTTGATAAGGATTGCTTTGAATCTGTGTATCAATTTGTGGAATATTGCCATCTTAACAAGATTTAGTCTTCCAAGTCCATGAACACAGATGTATTTCCATTTATTTAGATATTCTTTGGTTTCCTTCAACAGTGTTCTATAGTGTTCAGTGTACAGGTCTTGCACTTATGTTAAATTTATTTCTAAGTATTTTATTCTTTATGATGTTTTTGTAAATGGAATTTTCTTAATTTCATTTTTATAATGTTCATTGCCACTATATAAAAATACACTTGATCTTTTCTATATTGAACTTGTATTCCGCATTTTAAATTTTTAGTGGAATCCTGATTTTCTACATACAAGATCATGTCATCTGCAAATCATGATAGTTTTACTTCCTCCTTTCTTGTCTTAATGTTTTTTTTTCTTTTCCTTGCTTGATTACCTTGGCTAGAATCTCCAGTACAATGCCAAATACAAGTGGCAAGAGTGAGCATCTTCTCTTCTTCCTGATTTTAGGGGAAAGCACCTAGTCTTTCATCGTTAACTGTGATGTTAGCTGTGGGTTTTTTATAAATGGCATTTATTTGGTTGAGGAAGTTCTTCTCTATCCCTAGTTTATTGAGTGTTTTTATTATGAAAAATGTTTTTCCTTTGTCTAATATAATGATTTTTTCCTTTATTTTATTAATATAGTATGTTATTGATTGATTTTTGTATGTTGAACTAACGTTGCTTACATCCTTAGGGTAAGTCCCACTTGATCATGGTAGGTAAACCTTTTTATATGTCCCTGATTCAGGTTGCTGGTATTTTTTTCTAACTGAAGTATAGTTGACACACAAGATTATACTAGTTTCAGGTGTACAACATAGTGATTTGACAATTATATGTATATTATGAAATGCTCATCATAGTATAGTTACCATCTTTCATGATAAAAATTTACTGCAATTTTATTGACTACATTCCCTATGCTGTACTTTTAATGCTTGTGACTTAGCTATTTTATAACTGGAACTTTGTACCTCTTAACCCCCTTCACCCCTCCTCCCATGGTCTCCCCTCTGTGTTTGCCAGTATTTTATAGAAGACTTTTGCATCTATATTCATAAGGGATATTGGTCTGTAGGGTCTTTTTCCTTGTGAAGTCTTTGTTTAGTTTTGATATCAGGGTTAATACTTGCTTAATGGAATGAGTGGAGGTGTTTCTTTTCTACTTTTTGGAAGTGTTTATGAAGGATAGATATTAATTCTTCTATAAACATTAGGTGTAATTCACCAGTGAATCCATCTGTGCCTAGGCTTGTCTTTGTGGAATTTTAAAAATGATTCAGTTTCTTTGTTACAGGTCAATTTGGACTTTCTGTACTTTTTTTTTTTTTTAAGATTTTATTTATTTTAGAGAGAGAGAGAGAAAGAGGGTGGGGGGAGGGAACAGCCAGGAATCTGCTTAAGATTCTCTCTCTCCTTCTCCCGACCCCCTCCCCACCCTGCACAAGTGTTCACTTTCTCAAGTAAATACATAAATATATATTTGGGGATATATTTGGGGATTTCCCAGATTTCTCTTTTGTATTTTCATTTAAGTCCAATGTGTTTAGAGAACATACTTTGTATTATTTCAGTGTTTTCAAATGTATTGACTTTGTTTTTGTTAATTCTTCCTTCATTTTTGAAGGGTATTTTTTTTTTTTAAGTTTTTATTTATTTAAGAGAGAGAGCATGAGTGGGGGTGGAGGAGGATCAGAGGGAGAAGCAGGATCCCCCTGAACAGGGAGCCCGATGCAGGACTCAGTCCCAAAACTCTGGGATCATGACCTGAGTTGCTAAGCCAACTGAGCCACCCAGGTACCGTGAAGGGTATTTTTGCTAGAAAAGGAATTCTTGTCTTTTTCTTTCAGCAATTTGATTGTCATCCATCCCATTGCCTTGTGGCCTCAGTGTTTTCTGATGAAAAGTCAGCTGTTAATCTTATTAAGGATAGCTTGTACTTGTAGTTTTAGATGCTTATTACATACCATTTGAATGAGTCTCCCTGGGGAGAGAGGTCCAGGCTGGAGACAGTAATTTGAATCTTTGGCATAGAGATAATAATTAGTCATGTCACTGGATGAGCTCACCAAAGGTGTGAGTATTTTAGATGACTAAGTACTGATACTTAGGATATTACAATGCACAGAGGTAGGGGATATGAGAAGTAACCAGCAAAGTTGTCTGGAAAGGATTAACTATTGAGGTGGGAAGAATCCAGAAGAGTATGATGTTATGGAAGTCAAGTGAAGGAAGTGTTTCAAGGAGATGGGAGGGATATGCTACTTCAGAAGCTGTTGAGAAATCAAATAAGGCAGTAAGAAATAACCATTGGATTTAGTACAGTGGAGGTCATTATGGATCTTTGGCCAGGGCAGTTTCATTGGAACTACTGAGGTAAAAATCTAATTGGTGTGGATTCAGTAATGAATGGGAAGGGAATTGGATACAATAAGTTAAAAGCAACTCCTCTGGGAAACTTTGCTGTAAACAGAAGCAGACAAATGGGGTAATAGCTGGAGTTTGTTCAAAGCAGGAGGAATTTTAGAGCGCCTGGGTGACTCAGTTGGTTAAGCATCTACCTTTGGCTCAGGTCATGATCCTGGGTCCTGGGATCAAGCCCCACATCGGGCTCCCTGCTCAGCGGGGAGTCTGTTTCTTTCTCTGCCCCTCACCCCGCTCGTGCTCTTTCTCAAATGAATAAATAAAATATTTAAAATAAAATAAGAAATAATAAAGCAGGAGGAATTTCAACATGCCCCTTAACACTGAGTCAGGATCATAGTGTCATGACATTTCAACCAGTCCCATATTTCTTGTTTGAAACTTTCTTTTTTTTTTTTTTTTTTAAGATTTTCTTTATTTAAGGCAGGGGAGGAGCAAAGGGGGAGGGGGAGGGAGAAGGAGGAGGAAAGAATCTCAAGCAAACTCTGCGCTGAGTGTAGAGCTTGATGTGAGGCTCTATCTCACAACCCTGAGATCATGACTTGGGCCAAAACCAAGAGTTGGATGCTTAACTGACTGAGCCACGAAGGTGTCCCTTAAGTTTGAAACTTTAAATTTGATGATTTCACTTCAGAAGTTTTCACTTTTCACTAAGGTTGACAGGGCTTTTCCCTTTGGAGGATATTTGTACCCTGTTTATACTTGTTTGTGAGCCTTTTTGGTTACTATCCTTCCCAGGCTTCCATCTGGAATGAGTACTACATTACTCTATCCGGATCTTTAAATCTTGTTACAATATAGCCATTAAAACATCTTTTAAGGTTCCATTTATGTCCCACCTCCTTCATGAAAGTCACTATGATTTTTCACTGCTTGCTTTCTACATTTACTTAAGCAGCTTCTGTGTACTTATGTGCTGTGCCAGGATGAAATGAATAAGATCTGTCTGGTCCTTGTCTTAAAGGAGCTCACAGTCTAGAGCTAAACTGTCCAATACAATAGGGGTGCCTGGGTGGCTCTGTTGATTAGGCATCCGATTCTTGATTTCAGCTCAGGTAATGATCTCAGGGTCCTAGGATCAAGCCCTGCATGGGGCTCTGTGCTCAGCAGGGAGTCTGCTTGAGGTTCTCTTTCCTCTCCCCCTCCCTTTCCCCTCTGTGCGCATGCTTTCTCTCACTCAAATAATAAATAATCTTTAAAAAAAAAACTGTCCAATACAGTAGCCACTAGACACATTAAAAACTTAAACTTAGTAAAATTAAATAAAATAAAAAAATTCAGCTCGGTCACCATAAGCATGTTTCGAATGCTCAATGGCCACCACATGTGGTTAGCAGTTACTCTTTTGATGTAACAGGTATAGAACATTTCCATCATTGCAGAAAGTTCTATTGTACAGTGCACTAGTCTAAAGAAAACTGACTGCTACACAATTACAATAAATGAAGTATCTTTACTCATTTTGGCATTTAATAAAATATGACCTTGTGATTTTATTTAATTAGTTCATGCATTCCCCTAATTAAACTGAAAACTTTTTGAGGCAAGATTACATTTTCTTTCATATGCTCCACCTTGACTTACTGAAGCATTGGCTCATTGAAAGTGTTCCGTGAATATGAAATATAATTTTCTATTTGCCACGGAAGGCTTTTTTATAGACAGGTTCTTAGATTAGCTTAGAACTTTATATCCTATAGGGACTCAAGGTCCTGGAGCATACCCTTAATTTAACCCTGACTAGCAATATTGTCTGTTCCAGATAACTTTCATTAGTTCTTGGGTGGTATTAAGTATGATAGGTGTTCTGAGGCTTTGACTACACATGGGAATGACTTGGAAAGCTTTTAAATCCCGAGACCTACCCCAGAAACTCTGATTTAATTGGTCTGAAGTGTGGCCTGGCATTGAGATTTTTATACCTACCCCCTCAGATGGTTCTAACATGTGGCCTAGATTGAGATCTACCAGTAGAAGAGATTGGACCCCACCCCTCACCTTCAGTTCTGCTCACTTAACAGCTATAAGTAAATGTTACCAGTACATTTAAAGTCTATCTTTTATATTACTCAATAATGTTTTTTTCCCTCCTTATAGTTTCTTATCTCAGTCATCACTATGGTACTTCTGACACTGATAACTGTCACACTGGAACCTCCTCAGAAATTACCGGACTTATTTTCTGTATTGGTTTGTTTTGTATCCTGCTTGAACTTCCTGTTCTTCTTCGTATACTTTAATATTATAATCATGTGGGATTCCAAAAATGGAAGAAATCAGAAGAAAACCACCTAGCTCTATTTCCACAAATAAATGTGAAAATATTAACAGTGTTTAAAGTTTTTTTTGAACTTTTTTGCTACATATATGTGAAATTATCATTTTGAGAATCATGGAGATTATAGGGAAAAAATGGTATAACGTCATTGTTGTCTATATACAAAGTAAGTGTATATGGGGACCCAAGCCCAGTGGAGGCTTTTATTTTCTAACTATGGAGTGGTCAAGACATATTGTAGTTTTATTAATATTCAGTTGTCCAAGTAGGAAGATAAGAGAAAATGCCCTTAATCCCAGTGTTTACTCAGGAAATGTACTCTACAGTTTGTTGTCTTAAAAAGAAATCTGCAAATCCAGTGAGCTTACTGGGAGAATCAAGCCCTTCTTTTTAAAGGAAATCACTAATTTTGGTATTTAAATTTAGTTTTCCTTACATTTTAGAATGCAAGTAATGTGTATTTCATTCTTTAGAAATTATATCTCAGGGATTAAATTTGTGATGATCTTTTTAATTACTGTGAGAAGGCAATTTAAAGTGCTCGAAGTTTGAAAATGCCTTATTACATGTGCAAATTTGATTTCTTTATAACAAGGCAGAGAGATTAGACTGTATTCTTATTTCCAAAAATGCTGATCTACTTGAATGCAATTAAACAGTGAATTTTACTGAATTTAAGTGGTTTGAGTGATTTGTTTTTTTTAATTACTTATGATCACTAGTTCTAAACTTCTAGGATCATTCTGTTTAAGTTAAATGGTTTTATACAGGATTTCATCCTTTTGATCTTTTTTGAGTGGTTCAGGATTACCACTTCCATAAGCATTGATTCATATCATGTTTCATGTTAACTTGGCTCTGTTAATAACATACCATTCTATATTAGGAGAAGCTCATCTTTGCTATCATATTCAGTTGGTAAAAATAATGTATCATATCTATGTTACAGTTTCTTATGTAAAGATTGTTCTTTTGGGAGGGCAAAGGAAAAAAGAGATATGTTCTCTTTAGTCTTTGTGGTAAGAATAAAACAATTATTTTCACATCAACCTATGTTTTTAATGACTATATTTCTTTTTTTTTTTTAAAGATTTTATTTATTTATTTGACAGAGAGAGAGTAGGCACAAGTAGGCAGAGAGGCAGGCAGAGAGAGAGGGGGAAGCAGGCTCCCTGCTGAGCAGAAAGCCCGATGCGGGCTCAATCCAGGACCCTGAGATCATGACCTGAGCTGAAGGCAGAGGCTTTAACCCACTGAGCCACCCAGGCGCCTCTATGAATATATTTCTTTCACAAGCCATCCACTAAAGTATATTGACGAAGTGGTGATATATTTTAAAACACTGAACAACACACAGACACAAAGAAAATCTGGTTGTGGACATGGACAGGCTATAAGAAGGTATATGCTTCTAAGTCTGAAAAGGAAGTAGGTTTAGACAAAGCAAAAATCAGGAAGTATTTCTTTCTCAAAGCAAATGTGCATAAGGACTCAAAGGGCAGGTCAGCACAGAAAAGCAGCCTTGAATCACTGCCGAATCAGCAGGAACATCGCTGTCCATGGTCACCATCTGTAATCACTGTGCCCAAATGTCAGCATCTTGGCTGGCTGGTATAGTCCTATTGTTTTATTTTTTATTTTTGTAATAGCATACATGGGTTTAACAGAGGATGTTGATTTAAATCAGTGATGAGGAAGTTCTAAGTAACTGGAGCAGAGAAACATTATTTGAAAATAAAAGTATATTAGACAAATATTAATAAAGTAGAATGCACCCATATTCAAGGTATCTTATAGGTAAATCCTCTAAATACACATTTTAGATAATTTAGGTAATTATCTAATAATTTACATAATTTAATCATATTGAGTAACTGTAGCGTTTATGGAGACTTGCAGCAATTATAAGTCAAGTATCTCTTGTATCCATTAGAAACCAGTTTAAGAAGAGTCCACATTGAACTTCAAAGGATTAGGTTCCAAAATACCAAATTGATGAATCCATTGATGATTGATGAATCCATTCATCCATTGATGAATTAAGATCACAGAAATAAGCAATTCCAAAGTACTTCTCTCAGCTATACTCAGGGTTATTGGGATGTTTTAATATATTTAGGTAAATGCAAAAATATTGAAGATTTCTCAGTTACTTCACTAATATACCTGCCAAGAAATAAACCCTTCTAAGTTATGTTCAAGTTCATTTTAAAGGGAAGGGCTGTTTCTGAGAAATACAGTTTTCTCTGTTACCAATAAACTTAGGCTTGCTTCTTAAAATGAAGAGAACAGGGTGTATGTTCATGTATCAAATATGAAGCATACAGAAGCCATTTTCCCTTGAGGCATTAAGGAGGGGAGAAAAATTCCAGATGTAGCATTCTGTCCAAATGATAAACCACAACTAAGTGAGTGAAACATTTACAAAAGTCAAGCAGCCAAAGGAGCCTCTCTGTTCAACAGAAAGAGTAGAAGATGGATAGGATATAACTAAATAATGGTTGGAGTAACACAGGGGTTTCAAGTCTCAATTGGTCTCTCTTCTGTTACACTCATTGGAAGATCAGGGCCAAGTGTATCCCCCGCCTTCCTCCATGCCGCACCCCCCTTCCCCCCATATAAACATTAGTTTTGTCTGTGGATCTTTTTGCTTTGTCCTTCATGTGGCCTCCAAGGGTGATAAAGCGAGAGTCATCTGATCTACAATGAAGAGAACTGGGAAATGATTCTTAGCAGACCCAGCTGTTCTGAAAGGCAAAAGCTTAGTGTATCGAGGTCAAACATACAGTAACTGACTTAATAGCATTAAGCACATACCTACATAACTTGCAGTACATATTTAACCAATCTACTTCTTAGCTCTTTATTTCCTGACTAATATAAGTTTCTTTATATGCTTTGGCTTACATCCTAAGGTTAGTTTGCAATGCTAGAACACAAAGGAATTATCCTTTTTGGTATATTTAGTTAATGTCCTATTAGGAGGACTGTTTCACAAAGTTGTTCTTAATATTTAGCAGACTGATTATCTTTAAAATCTTATTCAAATAGTACCAATAAAATCATTACTGAAGGGAATTAGGTTTAATACTATTTAGTATCAATGTCATTTAATAGTTTTTAAAAATTCATTTTCATTTTAAGAGGTAAATCTGAAATTTCTCTAAATGGAAGATCAGTTAATTTCAAACTTAAGTTAAATTTTGTTCCAGATTTTCATATAGTATTTTTATTTACATGATACAGTAATATACAAATTTTGTCAAGACTTAGGGCAAGTACCAAGGGAATAGCATTTTTTTTGAGATGGTCAAAGAAAAATACAGAGGTTTTAAAAAAAATGTTATCAATTTATAACACATCCTGTGAGTCCCACTTCCCCTTTATTTTGTGATAGTATGAGGATGATACAAAATAACACCACAGGAAAACAGAAATTTAAATTAATGCTTCAAAATAATTTGGAGGTGATCACATACCCCATAAAAAAGATCTTTTCTTTAAATTCAGTAGAGTCTGTAGTTCAGTTTAAGAACAACTTCATATTTAAAAATATATTTGTACTGAAAAATGCATTTCACGATTTTATAAAAGGAGGTGTGAAAACTTTAAAACTTTGAAAATAGTTTTTCTGTATAAGCATAGAAATAACTAGAGTATAAAAACTCATCCCTCAGATAGTGGCTACACAATAAACTTCTAGAAAAATTTTAAAAGTTTAAAAAGAATCTAATACGCATTTGGGGCTTTACATGGGAAAGTGATACCTAATTCCACTCGCCATTAAATTTAATCTGAGTTTTAAAACATAGTTTTACCAAAGTGCCATTTTCATAAATGCTTTAAATCTATCCACAAATGCTAAAAGTATACAGAAGTTTATGTGATACAGAATAGAAGTTAATATCCTCTTCTACATGTTGGCTTACATTAAAGGGTCAAGAAGAAATGTATTATTTACATTGAGATTATCTACTGGTGTGTGTAGAAAGTTTAAATTAGCTGCAAGAAATTTTATCTAGACACACACCTGCCTAGTGCTATGATCTGGTATTTACTGGGCAGATTAATTACAAACATTTCTTCTGTTCCTTTAAATACGATCAGGCAGATGCAGAAGAAGTTGATGTTCATAGTAAGTGCATTTCTTTTAAATGCCTGCAGGATATAAAAGATGATTATTAAATCAAGAATTAGTTTCCAAATTAACATGCATCTCATACACTACTTAAATGATTTAAACACCCATTTACTACATAATCTGGTACCTAGTTTAGATACTGGTACTCTCTCATTTGCTTCTTTTTGGGTCTTCTAACAAGATTCACCTTCACAAATAATTGTCAATAGGACTTACGCTGACACCACACTCTTCACTTTATGTGAAGATGGATCTTGAGATACTTCTGAGATATTTCTAAAACTCCTACATGATCTACTTGCTGAAAACACCAAAATCTACATGCCTTTTGTCTATCAGCCTTAAGGGCCTTTCAGCAGGTGTTTCCTCCAACAGCTGCCCCCCAAAAAAAGAGACCGTATTTACTGGCATTCCTATTCAGAGTATGTCCCTCTGGGGCCTCCTAGCGGTGGCAGAAGTTCTTGTCATTTGGTTTATGACCTCTGTGTGAGAGGAAGCCTTTGACAAGAGCAGCCATTGGCAAATGATGGCATATTTCCGATAGGGTACATGCACCTTTCACTCCTGAAATACCCCTTCCATGCTTACATTGGCAGCTATTAAGAAGTAATGCATGATAGGCTCCTATATTTCCCTATTCATGAGAGTCAACATATATTCTTGTCCTGTAGGTTGCCAACTTGACAACCACCAACGCTTGCCAATTTGAGCCTGGTCTGAATTCCTATAGAAGATTTTAAGCACTCTAGTATTTATCAGAACTAATGACAATACTATACAGGAAAGTAAGACTATCATTCGTTACTATGGGGGAGATGCTAGTTAAGCTTATTTTGTACAATCCCACAAGGTAAGTATCAGTCCCATTTTATAATTAAGGTTTAGGGGAACCAAGTGCCTTGTTAAGGCCACAGAGCTAAGTAGATAACAGAGCTGGTGCTGGACATGGAATCCAAATCCTGTCCTCTGTTATAATGCCAGACCATGCAAAGGAGTTTCATCAATTGATCAGGGCTGCTAGAGGTGTGTTGAGAAAGATTCTAATGCCAAATTCAGGATCCAGCAAAAACAAATACTGTCATCAATGTGATATATTTCACAACACAAAAATACAGTGGTATGTATATCGTCCCTACACTGCCATACTGGTTCTGGAGATGAATGTCTCAGAACACAAAAAGCAATTTAGATATAGTGATGCAGTTCATGAGCTGTATTTTGACAGGAATTATCGTTCATATTGCAATTACATTCTTTCTAAAACATTCTGAATTGTTTCTTCCCTAATATCTTCATTGGTCTACTTCTACCTAATGAATAAAGTCTGAACCTATTAAGCCTGGTGATCATAACTGTCAATGATGCGGTCAAACCTACTTGTTCAGTCATTCTGATTTTCTGCCTTTTTTGTTCATGTTGTTCTCTCTGCCTAGTATGTTTATACAGCCCATCAAAATGACCCATTTCTCAAATTCAAGCTTCCTAGTAAAGTCCAAAGTTTCCATTACTAGGGTCTGGATGGTCCTCTGTCAGAGATAATGTAGAGTGGAATAGCTAGAATTGATTTTAAAATCATGAGCTCTGAAATAATGACCTAATCACTTTATCCTGAGGTGATCTAGGTCTGTTGTGTATTCCTATACTATTGCTTATTCTTCATTTGTTTCTTGGGGAGAGGAATGTTTATACTCCTTAGTCTGAAGAGGAAGGAATGGTCAACTCTTCTGCTCTCTCTACTTCATGGAGGAGTGACAAAGTTGATTGGTCAAAGTCCAGAACATCGATCCACATTTTACTGATAATATTACATGTCACTCTTCTTATGCAAAACTCTTTCCCTGTCTACTCTGAAGTCCAATGAGTCTTTGTGCTTCCTAATTTCATGTTGTAAGGAGACCAGCCCATTCTGTTGATCTCATCCGCAATCAAGCATAGGCAGGTCTGTGGTCTTTACTACTGTAGAGGCACATGGACATGGGGTTTATTTCAAAGATCCAGCTTTCTCCTCAGGTTCAAGATTGAGATTCACAGGTTTCAAGATTTAGACTCAGTGTGGAAGAAAGGAGGTTCCACTTCTGCCTGAGGCCCGCTCCACATTAGTTACTCTAAGCTTCTGCCAGAGGGCCTGCCATGTTGGAGGTTATCAATTCCTCCACTAATCAAGTTGACATTTTGATCCTAAATGGACTCATCCTTTTTTGTGCTTGCTATTGGCCAGAATCCTGGAAAGAAGAGGGGTCTGAACTTGTATTGCTTATCACAGCTTGCCTTATATTATTATCGTTTCATGTATAGAATATAAATCTTGGATCTTTAGCTTGATCACTAGGTTTTAAAAGGTTGGCATAATGCAAGTGCTATGTTTTTACTAAGCCTCATATTTTTGTTAACCAAGTGATTTATCCATTTTTTTCTAGATATATTATCCCAGTATCTCCTGCAGTATCCCCTGTTAATATTAGCCCAAACCATGCTCCTCCAAGCCCTTTGCTGGTCTCTGTCCTGTCTGTGGCCTACAGGTTGCTGCCTCTCTTACTCACACTATCTCTTATTCTAACATTATTTTATAAAGGCTTTGCTTGTTAAAGGTTCTGGGAGTGAATCTGTATGGGTTATTTCCCACCCTCGAACAATAAAGGTCAGGAGGAATAATCACTTAAGTGTGAGAGAGGGCAGGAACTGACGTGCAGACGGGGAAGCTGGCCACAATGGTATTAGGAGTACTGTGCCTGTTAGAGGTTTCTAGGGCACAGGACAAAATCAGAGTTTAATACCCTCCCTTAGTCATACCAGTTGGACAGCTATGACA
>CM052900.1:120432383-120494947 GCA_028534135.1 Potos flavus | reverse complement strand
ACAAGAACAAAGATGAGAAAGGTTCTCTCTGAGGAATGCGTCTGAAGAATGGTATATAACTGGAGGGACTAAGGCACAAGGACAAGGTAAGCTGTGGTCACATTAGGGAGAGTTCTGAATGTTAGTATAAATTTGGATTTTACTGTGGATATGGTAAAGTGATATCTTCTTAAGCATAATTTGTCCAGTAGCAGGACAGGCTGTAGGGGAAAAGGGACCAAGGGGCAGAGAGGCAGGTTACAATGGGGAGAATAATCTGGATGAGAGGTCATGAAGGAATATACTAGTGCAGGGGGCATGTAAGGGAGAGGTAAACATTTTTAGAAGTGATCTGACCTGGCAGCAGTTATATATTGGGGCACAAAAAAGGGACAGAATTTTGAGGTTTTGAGCCTTATCACTGGATGAATGTAATCCCTAGAAAAGTAGAATGAGGAAGAATTTGGGGGGGGGAAATGATGAAATCAATGTACTTGGGAGACAATATATGGCAGCTGAGATTGTGGGTTTACAGCTCAGGAAGAGGGTCAAAATCGATTTGGAAACTATAAATTCCACTAAGGTAAGAACTAAAGTCAAGGAATGGGTGAGATCATGAAGAAAGTGCCCAAAATAAGAAGAAGACACAGTCAAAAGAACCCAGAGAAATGCCTCAAAGGTTTAGTCCAGTTTCATTTCATTGTTATTTCTCTCTACTGCTTTCCACGAAAAGGGAAGTTGAGTGGTAGGTCAACCTTCATTTCTGCAAGTTTTTTGTAAGCATTACTCATATTAAAGACTCAGAATAACACCCTAACATTCTAATTTTTATTAGAATCCAGAAACACAAAGTTATTCTCAGTACTATAAGTTCCCCAAGTTCACAAATGAGGCCATAATATACTAAATGTGTATGTTATTAGCCAGACGTATAACGGTAACTATGTATTTATGATCGCCATCTAATAGTTGTCTGTGGACTGCCATGGACCAGAAATTGTATGCAAAATGTTTAACTCTATGATGAGTACATGTATATATGTATATATATTAGATCCTTACTATTTCATAGGATCTAAAAACCTATGTTTTACTATTGTGAGTGGACAAAGCAAAAGCTCTGGTACCAGCCTACTCAGGTTAGTGTCCTGGCTCTGTCTCTGAGGTAATTCTAGGAAAGGTTATTAACCTCTTTGTGCCTCAGTTTCCTCACCTGTAAGATAAAGACAATAACTGTATATCACAAAAGGTGTTGACGAGGCTGAATGGGATCTGTATAAAGTGCCTGTAGTAGTACCTGGCACACTGACAGTGCTTCATAAGTGTCAGTTATTATTATAAACTATTATTTGTTGCATACAACAGAATGAACATTATAATGAATGAAAAGTGACACAATTTTGTCTATAAGATGCTTTGCAGATATTTTTAAAACTGTTAGTTAGGAAGCTAATACTAATCATTTGAAATACCATTTTCAAAGAAATGTATTTTCAGTATGGAATTTATTTTGCCTTAATTTTTTTCTAAGAGATAGAAGACAACATCTGGTCAGCTTCTAAGAATCTTAATTGGAATACTGATGCCACTAAGTCTGGGGTAGGCTAGTTCTTAATGCGAACCTTCAGTTACAGGCACATTAGACACTAATATTAGTCTAACTAGACACTAATATCACATTATGACTCATACTGCTTCTAGCTAGTATGTTATAATAAGCTGGTTATAAATTTATCATTTTTACTTAAATTGCTGACTCTATAGGGAACTGTTTTGAAGGAAAGATACAACTAATTAATATATAATTATTTACTTAGTTCAGCACATTTCCAAATTCATAGACTTGTTATATCTTGTTAAGTTACATGTGTCCTACAGAAACTATAACCTACCTGTTGGTACCTAGTTAGTTATTTATAAAAGGTGCTAAATTAAGAGCCCTCTATACACTCACCTAAAAATATGTGCTTTTTGACTTTTAAAGCTAGGCTGATGAGCTCAACAGTTCTTTTCAATCAGCCTCTCACTCACACACCTTGTCAGATTGTCCTATTATTTATAAAAATATATTAAATATAATTTCAAAAACACCTCCAAAGATCATGTCCCTATTTTCTTCATAGACAGTACCAAATTTGATAATATAAATAAAATGTTTCTATCTGAACAAAACAGTGAAATTTAGCAAGGCTAACATTAATTGCAATGGTGAAACCCTACCTCAATTTAAAATGCCTTTAAGGAATTCATAGCTGTCAAGATGATATAATCCTATAAGAAAGAAAAAAAGATTTTTTTCAGAAAACGGTTCAAAGTAAGTTGTCACAGTATATGATGTAGAATAAATGCTGAATCAAATGAAATTAAAGAACCTAAAGTTTTATTTTACATTATAAATAGCTGGTTTATAAATTCTCATTTCAACATCTTACTGATTTGCCCAATTCTCTTTCAGAATGTACATTTAAGAACTTAGGATAAAAAGTGCCAAAAAACTTATAATGTATGCTTATGCTTTGTTATAATTACTTGTCTTTTGTGACAGATTCTACAATCCTGAGGGCATGACTATCTATGTCTGCCTTGTTCATTAACTGTATCCCCAGTGCTAGAACAGGGCCTGGCTCATAGTAGGCATTTAGTAAATATTAAATGGATGAGGCATGTAAGGAGATCATGGTTTATAAGTATTTAAAAATATTTAAATTCCTTTAAAAAATTCTTAGAGTGGCATTTATTTTTACTCATTCATTGAACATGCACTGTGGGCCTTCTATCAGGTTCTATACTAGGCTCTGGGCTGTAATATAGAGATACGACCTCTGTTTGTTTGCCGAGGAGGAGCCCAGGAGCCCTGTAACTGGACAATTACAATACGCTACACTACTACAACATAATACATTTATAAACATTCAGACGTGTTGTAGAAGGCCAGAAGAAGCAATTTAGCTTTACCTAGGCAAGCTGGGGAAAGTTACACAGAGATGTGACATCTGAGACTGACCTTAAAGAATGAGGAGGAATTGACTAGACAGAGATGGAAGAGAGAGCAATCCAGGTAGAGAGAGAAGCAGTAGAGAGGCCTGGAGTTCACAAAGAGAGATATTCCAGAGGGCTGAAGTCACATGGTGTGAACAGTATGCATTCAAATGCCTCCTTTCCTCCTGTATGAGTTCTGAGCTGGAGGAAAAATCACCTAACACTTTTTACAGAAGTCCTGCTTTTAACTATATAATTAGCTATATAACACTATAAATATCTGCTTTATTATTCTATATATGTGTTTAATACATAAACCACTTAGAAAATTTATCTAACTCTTTTCTGAGGAGCTTTCCTGACTAAGAGTTAAAATGGGGAAAAAAATGTTCACCTGTCAGGTGACATAAAACCAATTTCTACTAAATGTGCCAGAATAATTTTTCTCCACCTCAAGAACGGTTAGTCTTCAGTCTGTTCATTACTGTCCTTTTATAGTATTTTTATTTAATAAAACCTATTAAGACTACCATACAAATCTCTTTACTTATACTTTTATCTTTTAACTGATCAATTTTTATATTGCTGACATCCCTTCTTCACCATTTGCTCATTTAAAAATTCATAGTATGTGAGATATGTCTCTGGAGAAAATGTCTATAAAATTTGTTACAGCTGGCAAATGTGTATGAGTCAGTGATAGCACATGACTAAATGCTTCACAGAAAATAAAATTTGTTTCTGTAGTAAGCAGAACTGTTTAAATGTTATTTATTTTTATGTTTCAAAGAAAATATATTGTGAAGTGCTGCATTGATTTAATACGCAACAATGTCTGTGTACATGCTGTAGAAGGAAAATTTATGAAACCTTTGCACAACTCCTTTAATTGAATTTTCCAAATCTCTCACCACACACAAATAATCAATATCTTCTGCAGAGAAAACCAGTCAGAATTATTACAGTCTTTCGTTTCAATTTTGTTGTCATCAGCACATACAGAGCACCTGGATATTTGTAATGTCTGATAGCAAGTTATTTACACCTCTTAAACACATAATTGCTATTAAGTGAGTTCAAATCTATGGTTAATTTTTTTTTACTGATTATTTAAAAGATAAAAAAGATCATACTTCTAGAGAGGTAAACAAAAATTCAAATCACAGAAGAAATTATTTAAAAGGCTTTGAAAAGTAATAGATCAGTTTGTTTTTCCTTAAATCCTAGACAAATCTCAAGTAAGCAGTCAAAATGTATCCCCAAAACAGTGATGAACAGTTTTTATAATATTATTAATAGGAAAGGTATGAACCACGTGCAACATACATGATAGGTGAATTCTGAGAAAGAGCTAAGGACTACAGTTGTACATTAATGCAGATCTGTGTCACCCAAACTAATATCTCCATTTTTTTTTTTTATCTCCAGATAAACCAAGAACATTAAGGCACAGGAAGAAATTTGTGTTGTTTCTTCTAAAACTCATCCTGTCTAGACTTCAAACTCCAGTGCTTTTAAAACTGAAGTATTTGAAAAAAGATACCGTTTAATGTTAAGATATAAAAAACTAAAAGGGTAGTAGTCTTCTAGGGAGTAAAATTATTTGGCCAATATGATAAATACTTTTTCAAGATTGAGTGGGGGAAAGAAAAACATATTTTTAAGTTAAAAAATACTTCCGTGGGTGGTTAGAATGAAAAAGTAGTATCAAACTATTTTGTAGTCTTAGAATAGAAAGAGCTTAAAATTTGTCCTGTAGTCTAAGAATCTGAAAACTTTAAAATCCTATAACCCAGATGTATTTTACAATGTAAGATAGTAAGGTAGCTAAAGAAAACAGAAATGTTAGTTTGTGCTTTTCTTTTGAAGGCCACAGCTAGAAATTCTGAAATATTTTGTATTACAAACAGCTGAGACAATCAACTTTTTTGAACAATGTAAAGTTCAGATGGTTACATTTCATTTCAAATATGCATACTGCAACCTACACAATTATTCTCAAAACAGATAAAATATGTTTTGGACTAAAGCTAAGTGTCTAGATTTCATATCTTGGCAACTGTTCTACAATTTGCTTACATTCTTTTCAAAAACATTTTGCTTACTGGAAGTACTGGTCACAGGCAAACAATGATGGTATTTTTTAATATTTCCAGAAAAAAACGAAAATACTAAGTACTATATAATGCCATGTATTGACTTAGGAATATTTGTATCAAGTTGTTTTAAGTAGAGGTTGATTATGTAAAGTAAATACATTTCATGCCTCACCATGTGATGATAATGTGACATTCCATCTGTATCAACCCATTGAATGGTCATGTTTTAAATCTTCAGCATAACAAATTAAGAATAATTATGAAAATTCACATCCAAATCTAACAGAAAAAGGACCTTTCATCTCATTATTTTTCTAAGAGTCATAGAGCCAATATTATTAAGGAAAGTGAAGTTAGGCTTACTTCCTAAGTAACTGAAAAAAGAAAGAAAGCCTTCCTTTGTTTAAAAATTTGTATTTAGCAGGGGAGAGACTCTTTTATTCATATACTCTATCAAAGCATTCCCTGATTTGCAATGTCCAGTTCTTTTGAAAACTATGAAAATCTCAGTGTACCTCTTCATGTTATTGTGTATGTTTTAATTTCCCCTGAATGATACATAAAGCCTTAAGAATATGTGTCAGATGTCTATTTATTTAAAACATTAGCATGTTATTTTTACAATTATACTGCTCTGCCTGTAATAAAGACTGCAACTGATGCTAAACAAGCCAGCAGTGACATGGAAAAATAAATAGAACTAAGGGACCGACATGAAGAGGCAACAGCATAAATGTTGGAATTTTCCCAATACTATTTTAACTATTCTAGGAAAATTTTATGAGAATCTGAAGGACATTCTTTTGATTATGAAACCAGTAATTTGTTCTTATTTTCATTAAGTACTTAATAAAACAAATCTCATACATATTATGGGAGTTATTTTTATATAATATATTATTTCTAATATTACAGAGATTCGCCAAACATTTTAAAATTTAAACAACTCTGGATAATAGCATAGTAAAAGAAAGAAATAAAGTAGAAATTTCTATAAAAGCTGAAGGCTGGATCCTCAAATAAGGAACATATAAAGCAAATTAGTTATGTCAAAAAACACTAGCAAAGTCCTTATAAAATGAATGTATAAATAAAATGGGTTGAAAGTTATTAACTCAGCAAAAAAATTATATATATATATAAAAATGTGTTGCCGTGCATCATCTTTAATCAAAAACAAAACAAAACCACCAAAATAAAAAAAATAGAGATATTATGAACCAGAGAGAGAAGAGGGAAAAACACCCAGTAAAAACACTCAAATTATAAAGGAAGTAAGCTTCAAAAGATTTTTCAGGCAACAATACTTTAAAAAAAATTAGTTGAAAAGCTAATGAAGATCTGAATACCTCAGGAAATATAAAAGCTAATGCAGCTCTTGCCAAGAAACAGAAATGGAAGAATGACATATATTCTAGTATATATTTTTATAGCTATTACATATTTTATTTATCTAAATTCAGTTTTCATTTAAACCGCAACAAATAATCAATGCTTATTAGAAATTTTAAAACATGATTTAGTCATAGGAATCTCCTTTATGCATGAACAAACAGTTCTTAGGGAAAACCTGGTAATGGGCAAGTCAGTTTTAATGCCTAAAATACTAGAAAATAGTTTTAAGGCTGGTCATGCATAAACACACAAAGAATTGGTATATACTAGATAACTGAAAGGAGATAACTTTTAACACACAGAATATAACTTCAATGTCTTAATAAATATTTAAGGAAGGAAACAATACTTTTGGAAAAATTTTCCTCGTTATTAAAGTGACAGTTCACTTATTTATTCTACAATTTTCCTTTCCTCATTTCTCAAAACGTGGTGAAAGCCAACTCTGTAAAGCCTAATTCTAGTCAATTCTAGAAAATTACAGATTGAAAAAAAATTCACACCACTGGCACATAATATATAGATTTCCTCTGCTTTGGAAATAATAAACATTCTAATTTCCCCTTATGATCCTCTAAAACTTGTCAAATTAAAAGAGACTGAAAGCACTGAAACCCAGCTACACATTATAAGCAAGTTTCACAGTATAGGAGAGAAGAGATCTTAAGGCTTTTCTAAGAGCTAACTTCATATTCTTAAATTCTTGGGATCACAGTGAAAGTTAGCTGCTCTACTGAATGGCTCAGGAAACCTGCTCTCTTCCCACATGAGCCCTGGAGGAGTCCTGCCAGGGCTGGTGCCCTGCATCACCCAGGTGGCCTTTGGAAGTAATGGAATCCCAGCACTTTCACTACAAACTCATCACTGGTTTGTTAAAGATCCTAAATATAGTCTAATATACTACATTGGCTGAAGTGGTTTCAGTTATGCCTCCTATGTTTGAATCTAAATACTGAGATGACTAGATGATTTAATTTGTTGTAGGAAGAGGCAACATGGAGCAATGAAAAAAACCATACTATTTGAGGTTAGACTGGTCTTTTGTTGCAATCTGTTCTGACACTTAAGTAGCAGTGTCTTTGGGCAAGTTATTTAACATTTTTTGTCTTTGTTCCTTATCTATAATGACAATGATAATATCTTGCAGAGTTGCTATATAGATCTGCTGATCCTAGTGTTGGGAACATAGTAATTACTGGTCTTCAATAAATGGTAGTCACTGGTACTCAAAAATGGTAAGACTAAAACATGGGTACCTGCTTAAGGGCCTACCTCCACTTGCAGAGATTGCAAAATGGCATTCATGTCAGTAATATTAAAACGATCTCTCTTAAGTTGGTCTAAAGGTTTTAATATTTTATAGTCCATGATCCATTTTGCTTACTGAGGTATAGATGTGCATGTGTTATGGGAAAACCTGCTAATTTAGTTTCCCATACTGTGAAATGCTCAGAGGCATCTGAGTTCACAGTAGATCAAACATCATTAATGATCTGAAAGTTTTCAGAACACTGGTTACAAAGTAACTTTTTATGCTTTGTATAATCCTAATTCACCATTAAAAGTTGCTATATATTAATGCATTGTTCTCCCTATTTGTCTATATTCTCAAGAAGAACTTTTAATAAAAAGATAAAATTTAAATCTTACACTGAAAATTGTGTTTCAAAAGGTATTTTAAAAGTTTAATCATCAGGGAAGTTATCTTATCAGATATGGTCTGTAAAATTCAGTATAAGGTTTGCAAATGAGATTTATGATTTTTTAAAAGGATCACACTAAAAAAGGACTCATGATGATTGGTTTTCAATGGTGAAACGAGATGAAAGATCTTTTTATATAAATGAAAACACAATTCTTTACCTTTGTTGGTAAGTCCTGAACTCTTCTTTTCCAACAGTTTTTGTTCTGTTACTTTTATCACTAAAAAACAAACAAAAACCCCAAAACCAAACCAAAACAAAAAAACTCATGTTAAGAATTCATGGAATATGAATAATTTCTCATCCTGGGATAACTTCATGAGAAAAAAATAATTTGAAGCAATATATACAGGTATCAAGTACAAAATGCAATACCTTATTATATCCTATATTTAAAGAATGAGCACCAGATTTTTAAAAAGTCTGGTTATCAGTTTGCAAGGCATATTCTTTTCCTTCATATTCAACAAGAATCCCTGAAGTAACATATCCTGGCAGAAGATATATGGCTTCTTATTCTCTAAATAATATTTCCATTACATGTTCAGTAGTGCCATATATAAAAAAGTCTATTACATTTAAATTTAGGAAAAATTATTAGGTCTATCTCTAAAACTGAAAACATTAGCATATATATTTACATTTACAAATAAGGAAGGGAGAGATGCCATTGAAAACTCATGAATTTTTCTTACTTAGTTCTTTCGTTTTCTGCATTTCTCTTTGTAAGAAACATGACGCACGTGGGATACCAAGGAGATTTTCAAGCTCTCTACTGCCCTCCAAAGCCTAAAAGAAAGACATCTTAAATGAGTTAAGTTCTCTACAAATGTAGTATTACTGACAAGTCTAGTGAAAACCGTTTACGGTTTCTTTCATCTGAAAAACTTAAACTCTGTGGTAGGAAATTGAATTTTTTCTGGCGGGTCAAGTACTGCAAGCTTTAAAATGTGAAAAAGTCAGATATTACTAAATATTATGGTTAATTCATGTTCCTATAAGAAAAGAAATTCCCATGAAAAGGAAATTAGACATATTCCCTGCAAATTCTTTTCTGGATTGGATTCTCCAAGCTGGGGCTTCTTTCCTATTTGTCTTTTTGAAATGGGGTAACAGACATATGAAAAATTATATGCTCCAAAGGAAAAAAAAAAAAAGCTAACCTGTATACTGCTTAAGTTCTGCATTATTTCCATGATTTCTTCTGATGATTTCTCAACTTTAGATAGCAACACCATGAATCTATAAATGAAAAAAAAATTAGCAAGATCAAGCATTTAAACACAGTAAGTCATTTTCCCACCTTTAATTCTTTTTAAAGAATTGTAAGAAATGTAAAAATCTTACACTCAGTTTTCTAATCCTTTTCTTTACAAAGTGGTAAAAGATGTAAATGCTCCTCCTTCATTCTTTCATCCCTTTACAAACACAATATTATCAGTCATCCTGCCCTTGGGGTTTTTGCTTTCTTTCATTCCCACTGAACAGGGGGAGAGGATCTGAAATGGAGTTAATTGGCTGCTCTTTTCTCCACAGTACCACTCTGAGAACCCGAATTTACCATTCTCCTGATTTACTTTGATCTAAGTATGAGTCAGTGTTACCTAGTGATTTTTTTAATAAAAAATAAGATTTATGGCTTAATAAATTTCAATGTGAAAAAGATTATAAAGGCATTCTTTTAAATTTGAAAACAAAGAAAACTTCATTTGTAATCTTATCTCCTGAACATATTGCTAGTTAGCATGTTAGCATACAGGAAAAATTCTCTTAGGTTTTTTTGGAAACAATTTCTATAATTTTATATCATACTTTCCTAAATATAATATTACATATATACTTTTTGGCCATATCACCCATAGGTTTATAATTTTCAAGGCTGCATAATACTGTACCTAGTAAACATACTAAAGATGATTTAACATTTCCCTTACTGTTCTAGTTTTAGTGTCTTTTCCAATTTTATGATCTCATAGCTGTACATAATCTGTATCAGTGCAGTCTGATATAAAATGTAAGCCACACGGAATTTAAAATTTTCTAGTAGCCACATTGAAAGACGTAAAAAAAAAAACAAAAACAAGTGAACTGAATTTTAATAATGTATTTAACTAACATATCCAAAGTATTATCATTTCGATGTGTCATCAATAAAAATTATTCATGAGATATTTTATGTTTTTCAAAATCCAGTGTGTACTTTACACTCATAGCACATCTCATTTCGTACTAGTCACATTTCAAATGTTCATTAGCCATGTGTGGCTGGCTAGTGACTACTGTTTCAGAGACCACAAATCTATACTATTGATTTTATGAAAGAAACTAGAAATTTTATTTAAATGCTTTTCAAAATCATATCGGTGTTATCCATTAACATTTCTGTGCTATTAAAAATAAGACTAATATGATATTAAATTTTCATACACAATGAATATGTACAGTATGTGTCATCCAAGTAAAATATATGAAGTATGCAAGCAAGGAATGGAGAAACAGCATTTATGCAAAAACTAAAACTTATGTGAGGAAAATGGAATTGAAGGTGATCTTTTTTCTTTAAAAATTATCATGTATTTTCAATGAAGAGTCACCTGTCAGAGGCCTTACTTGCTTACCACCTGAACCTCAGTTTGAAAGATAGGGTCATACAGGAATTCCAGTTCCTTCCATTGAGCTCCAAAAGTCTCAAGGAGCAAGTGGGTTTAAGTGATTCCCACCCAGGGCTGGGAACCTCCAGCTTCCCCTACATTATACCAACGTTACTCACTGCCTCACGGGGGCAGAGCTGAGGCAAATGAGCTATTTCACCATGAGAAGCAATGCTAAGGGCTCTTTACCTTGCACTCTTTTCCTGGGAGGACTGAAGTGGCAGAGTCTCTCTACACTATCTTACCTACCACACTTTAAGGAGCTGATGATATTCCTTGTTGACCCTTATGGAATTATGTGGGAAGGGTGGGTCCTGCAGGGCTGCCATCTTGAATGACTCCAAGGGGCTCTGTTCAGATAGAGTAAGATGGGAATAGTGCTCCCAGGAGTCGTGTATGTAACATCCCCAAAGGACCTGTTAATAATTCTGTTTCTCAAGTCAAAATAGTTATTGAGGGCCTCAGCCAGGCAAACTGTTTTTGACAACCTTGGAGAGCTGTATGGCCTGAGTATCAAATAACGGGAAACTTTTCAGAATATCCTTCATATGCTTGAGCTGCTTTCTCAAGGAAACTTGTCTTCACTGCATGACCAGCAGACTAGTAGACAATCCATCATTCTTCTCATTTTTATTTCATTTTTAAAAATTTTATTTTAATTTAATTTTTAAGTAAACTCTATGCCTAACATGGGCTCAAACTCAGGATCTTGAGATTAAGAGTCAAATGCTCCACAGACTGAGCCAGCCAGCCAATTTTCATTTTAATCTCCTTTCCTCTCCTTCTTCTTCTACTTCTTCCTAGAGGAAATCAACTCCTCCCATCTTGAGAGCAAGCGGTTTCGTGGAATGGGTACATACACACACACACACATTTCAAATCATCACAGTATACACTTTAAATATATACAAGTTTGTCAATTACATTTCAATAAAGCTAATTACAAAAAGAAGAAAAGCCCCTTAACCTTCTGCCACACACATGTTCTTCTAATCTGCAAACCTGGATTTCCCACCTATTTATATTCTTCACTCTCTGGCCTAAACTGTGAGGGCTACAGACATCTTACAGCAGTACTGATATTACAAGTATATGATTTGCTGGGCCCCTGATGCTGCTTAACTCTCCTTTTACTTAATGAATATTCTTTTTTCCCCACAAATCATTGCTCAAAATAATGTTTAAACCCAATCTCTGTTCCTCCATACTGAAATTAAACTCTTATATTCAGATTTTTACCTTACTACCCTACTGGTACCATACTCTCTCAAAGGCACAAATGAACTCTTAGTTAATTCCATTACTAAGAACTTACATCAAAGTCACTACCTATAAGAGATATATTTGTATTTAATCTCAAGAAACCTGAAAGTTATATGTACATTATAGGGACAAAATCCTCAGGGTTTTCTTTATCCTCTTAATATTATGCCTTATAGAGAAAAAGGTAAATTGGTCAGAGAATCGCTACTTATTTGTTTATCTAAACCGATTATTTTGGATGATGACAGCTGGATTGTAACGATGAAATTATATTGCTAAGGTTTTTTTGGAACTCTTTCTGAAGTCAAAGCATGGTACTTGTTACTTAACAAGCTATATCTTTTTTTTTTTTTAAGATTTTATTTATTTATTTGACAGAGAGAGAGATCGCAAGTAGTCAGAGAGGCAGGCAGAGAGAGAGGGGGAAGCAGGCTCCCTGCTGAGCAGAGAGCCCGATGCGGGTCTCAATCCCAGGACTCGATCCCAGGACCCTGAGATCATGACCTGAGCCGAAGGCAGAGGCTTTAACACACTGAGCCACCCAGGCGCCCCTGGGATTTTCTATATATAGCATAGTGTTGTCTGCAAATAAAGATAGTTTTATCTTTTGTTTTCTTTCTTCTTCCCTTCCTTCACTCCTTCTAATTGCTCTGATTAGAATTTCCTGTAAAACGTTGAATACTAGTAGTGAAATGGGCATGCCCATCTTGTTACTGATCTTTGGGGGAAGGTTTTCATTCTTCCATGTCAAAAATTTTGCACAGTTGAATAATAAGTCTCTTGTAAATATTGGTTTCTCTTTTAGTCTTTACTCACCTACAGAATACAGGCATGACTTTATTTTCATTTTAAGTTTTTGATAAGCATGTTCAACTAACTCACCCGTAGAGACTGGGTGATTTAAGCAGAAAATGATTCATAAATCAGATTCTTGTTGCATTACTGAATGCTTAAAATATAATAAACACTAACTCAGACTTAGAATTCTTTTTTTTCCTCAGACTTAAAATTCTGGACAGTGGCTACCTGTCACAATTAATTGTATTCATAACAAACAAACAAATAAAAAACTCAGTTCTAGCATAATTCTTTACACAGAAAGATTTTATTTGGATTAGTATAGAAATTTTTTAAAAATCTAAAAGAAATTACTTTTTATCTACAAGAGAATAAGCTAATGGTTAAAAATAAGCTTTATACAACAGGAGGGACTTTTGTGGTGATGGGTATCTCCTGTATCTTGATGGTAGTGAACCTACACATGTTATAAAGTTACACAGAACTAAGAACATACATATACACACACCAATGAGTACATGTAAAACTTAAGAAATCTGAATAAAAACCAGTGGACTGTGGCAATGTCAATTTTCTGGTTGTGATACTGTCCTACAGTTTTGCAAGATGTTATCATGTCAGTAAAGTGGGAAACGAGTACACATGATCTCTCTGTTTTAGTTCTCATAATGGCATGTGAATCTACAATATGAAAATAAAAAGTTTAATGGAAGTAAAACCTGCAGAAGGGTAGTCACCATTACTGCATCTTGCTAGCAGTGACAGTAGCCAGCAGCAAACTGCCAAGAGGAAGAAAAGCCAATGGCAGTGAATTATATATTTTCCTTTCAGAATATAAAGGATATGGAACTTCACATAAAATATTAACGTGTAGGTGTTTGTTTACAAATGAGTTTTATTGACATGTCACTAACTGCTTGTTTTCTGGGGAAAAAAATTTAAGCCTAGACTAAGGAACTATATTTTCCTGTTGGAAGAATTCTTATATTTAAAACTTGCCAAATTGATTAACAGGGTGTCATTTTAGGACATATACATAATTAAAAAACAAAAAGCATAAAAGAGTATACATTGTATGCCATATTTGTATAAAAAGAGAAATCAGAAAAAAGAAATGAAACAACTTGATTTTATAAAAATAAACATATTTTTATATGTTTAAAATTTCTGGTTTATTATGTTTCAACAGAAACATACCAGAAATAAACCAGAAATTTATGAATTTGGTTACCTACAGGGAGTTGATAGAAAGAATGGGGCAGGGGCGCCTGGGTGGCTCAGTGGGTTAAAGCCTCTGCCTTCGGCTCAGGTCATGATCTCAGGGTCCTGGGACCGAGCCCCGCATCGGGCTCTCTGCTCAGCGAGGAGCCTGCTTCCTCCTCTCTCTGTGCCTGCCTCTGCCTACTTGCGATCTCTCTCTCTGTCAAATAAATAAATAAAATCTTAAAAAAAAAAAAAAAGAAAGAATGGGGCAGGGAGTGACACTTCTCTGAATATACTTTTTTGTAAAGTTTTGGCTTTTGGAACCATGTTAATGTTTCACATCACTAAAAAATTAAATCAGGGGCTCCTGGATGGCTCAGTTGTTAGCGTCTGCCTTTGGCTCAGGTCATGATCCCAGAGTCCTGGGATCGAGTCCTGCATCGGGCTCCCAGCTCAGCAGAAGGACTGCTTCTCCCTCTCCTACTTTCCCTGTTTATATTCCCTCTCTTTCTGTGTCTCTGTCAAATAAATAAAATCTTTAAAAAAATTAAATCAAAAAGGATGAGAGAAAAAAAGATTAAAATTGAATACAGACAGAAACAAGAGAACCTAACTACAAGTGAATAATTCTTCAAACAAAGAACTAATCCAAGTAATGTGGAGAAAAAGGAACCCTCTTACACTGTTGGTGGGAATACAAACTGGGGCAGCCACTGCAGAAAACAGCACGGAGGTTCCTCAGAAAGTTAAAAATAGAACTACCCTACTATCTGGTAATCGTACCACTGGGTATTTACCCCCAAATACAAAAACACTAATTCAAAAGGATCATGTACCTCTATGATTATTGCAGCACTATTTACAATAGCCAAATTATGGAAGCAGCCCAAGTGTCCATCAGTTGACGAATTGGGTGAAGAAGATGTGAGATACACACACACGCATATACACGCAATGGAATATTATTCAGCCATAAAAAAGAATGAAATCTTGCCATTTGCAACAACAAGGATGGAGCTAGGTATGGAGTATAATGCTAAGCAACAAGTCAGAGAAAGACAAATACTATGTGATTTCACTCATACATGGAATTTAAGAAATAAATGAGCAAAGAAGACAAACCAAGAAGCAGATTTTTTTTTAAATGCTTTAAAGATTTTTAAAAATTTTGTTCATCAGAGAGAGAATGCGAGTGAGCACAAGCAGGGGGAGTGGCAGGCAGATGGAGAAGCAGGTTCCCCGCTGAGCAAGGAGCCCGATGTGGGACTCGATCCCAGGACCCTGGGATCATGACCTGAGCCGAAGGCAGATGCTTAACTGACGGAGCCACCCAAGCAACCCCAAGAAACAGATTCTTAATGATAGAGAACAAACTGATGGTTACCAGAGGGGAGCTTTTGTGGGGGGAATGGGTGAAATGGGTGATGGAGATTAAAGTGTACAATTATCATGATGAGCACTGAGTAATGTTTAGAATTCATTAATTTCTGGTTTATTATGTTGAAACATAATAAACCAGAAATTATAAACATATAAAAATGTTTATTTTTATGAAATCAAGTTGTTTCATTTCTTTTTTCTGATTTCTCTTTTTATACAAATATGGCATACAATGTATACTCTTTTATACTTTTTGTTTTTTAATTATGTATATGTCCTAAAATGACACCCTGTTAACCAATTTGGCAAGTTTTAAATATAAGAATTCTTCCAACAGGAAAATATAGTTACTTAGTCTAGGTTTAAATGTTCAATCACTATATTGTACACCTGAAACTAATATAGCACTGTTAACTATACTGGAATTAAAATAGAAAACAATATCAAAAGAGAACTAATCCAAGTAGTTTTGAACATAGTAATTTGCCTATATACTGTCAAATTAAAGACAAAAAAGACTGCAAACAAATCTTGAATGCTTTGCTAGCTTTTTTTTTTTTTTAAGATTTTATTTATTTATTTGTCAGAGAGAGAGAGCAGGCAGAGGCAGAGAAGCAGGCTCCCTACTGAGCACAGAACCCAATGGGTTTGATCCCACAACCCTGAGATCATGACCTGAGCTGAAATCAAGAGTTGGATGCTTAACCAAGTGAGTCATCAAGGCGCCCCAATACATTTTAATTATTAATAACAATTACATTAATGCCATTTTATTATCATTAACTGTTATATTTTATTAATACTATATTATTATATTGTCATATATATATGTCTCTGCACTTGGTTCTGTTTCTCTGGACAACCCTAACTTATACAATTGTGAAAACAAAATATAAAATGCTGTATCATTTAAAACTGATGTATAGATGTGAAATGTTCTATTTAATTTCAGATTTTCAAAAACCAAGTCTTTAGAATGGCTTTATGAGATAATAAAAGAAATCTAAACAAATGGAACAAATGAAGAACCCATCACTAAAGCTAGTACAATGGCTTTATTGACTGGGATTGACTAATTTCATGAGTGGAAAAAAAAAATCAGCAAGCCATAATTTTTATCTTTTGTAAAATATCTTGGCTTGTCCCTAAGTTCACTAATTCTAGTATCAAGTCACAGAATGATATACATAAGTAATAGGGATCTTTAGAAATAAACATTGAGAGAAATTAAATAAATATAGGCAAATTCCTAAGTGAACCATAACAAAGGTTCTTGTTCCCTTGCTACTTGAAAGCTCACTGCTATGAGAGATGTTGTTAAAAGTCTGGAGCTATAAGGAAATCGATGGGTTCAGAAGAATAAGGAAGGGATGAAACTACAAAAAGTTAGAATAGCTTAAAGGGAGCTTATTGGAGGGAAAGCAAGGGTAAGTTTTGCTTGTTTATGTGGTATTCTGTTGTCCAAAAACATTTCCTCCTTCACTGCCTACTTTTATTCCTAAATTTGTTATACTTCATATAATTACATCAGAAATTCATTTGGTTTAGCAGGTATCTGCTTTCATTTTTTTGATTTTTAAAATTTAAATTCAATTTATTAACATATAGTTTATTATTAGTTTCAGAGACAGAATTCAGTGATTCATCAGTCTTATATAACACCCAGGTATCTGCTTTCAAATATAAGATTATACATTATAAGTTTCAAAAATTGTTACTGGCCACTTGCTCTCACTGTATGTCTTTTTGTAAAATTTATTTTTGTGTGTATATATTGCCAATTTAAAAATACACTAAATAAGTTAAACATAAAGAGAATGCTTTCCCTTTTTGGGGAAAGATTTTATTTATTTATTTTAGGGAGAGAGAGCATGAGTGGGAGGAGAAGCAAAGGAGGCGGGCAAGAGAATCTGAAGCAGCCTCCATTCTGAACGGAGCCCGACACAGGGCTCAGTCTCATGACCTGAGATCATGACCTAAGCTGAAACCAGGAGTTGGATGCTTAACCAACTGAGCCACCCAGGAACCCCAAGAATGCTTTCCTCTTAATATCTGGTTGAGATTGGTTTCACTGAGGAAATGGGAACTTTGCTTAGGGGAAGGAAGGAGTAGTAATTTATAACAAAAATACTTATGGGACGGGGAATATGAAAATATTTGGAGCTGGGGGAGCGTGGCTAGGAAAAGCATCTAGTAAAAGCAGATAAAAGCATCTAGTAAAAGCAGATAAAAGGGGGATGATGACAGATGTAGGAGATGCCAAACAAAGAAATTTCTTTGTGAAACTCTTCTCTTTGACCCTGTTGTACTCTAAATGGCATTCAATTTTTGTATATTTTACTCTAGACTAGTACTGATTAATACTCTAGTTCAGCTACATTATGAAAAAAATAGACTTCTGGGGTCATAACCACAAGTTACAACACTATTTGTATGGAAAATGCATTCTGAATTCCACTCAAATGATTAAAAGAACATTTTGAAACATAACTTATAACCTATTTCTAAGTTTGGAAAGGTATATTAACTTACAACATAAAACCATAAGCTCCCAATTTCTTCATCTTTACCCACCCATCATATTGTGTGGCACAAAAACAATATAGCTGAAAGGGTAAATGAGCTGAATATATGAACTACTTTGAAAATTTAACCCCCTGTTCAGTTAATTCAATTTTCCAGCCTCAGTGGATAGATCTAACTATTCTTTCCAGAATATACATGAGAAGTAGATTTTTGTAAATACTATCTTCATTCAAGGCAGCATTGGCTGGCCAATATGAAAATAGTTGGGTGCTGGCATATAAGCCTCCTGGGTTCCCCTGGATCTCTTACTCTGCTGGCTTCACTGTGTTCCTAGCTCTTGAACCAGTTATTTGTTAGGCACTATGTTCCCAGATGACAGATTACTTTTCCATCCATATAAAATCTGAAAAGGTCGTTTTCCCCAGGTTTAACTTAAGCTGGTCTCTTATTCATGGACTGGGAAACTGCGCTCAATGAGTATTAAAATTAAGACATCACAGGGGCACCTGTGTCAGTTGAGTGTCTGATTCTTGGTTTTCTCTCAGGTCATGATTTCAGGGTCCTGAGATCGAGCCCTGCATGGGGCTCTGCACTCAGTGGGGAGTTGGCTTGAGATTCTCTTTTTCCTTCTCCCACTCCCCTCACCCCACTTGCACTCTCTCTTTCTCTCAAATAAAGAAATATTTTTAAAAAGTTAAGATATCACATATCATGATCACATGAACACTGTAAAATGCATCACAAAATATTTTACTTCTTTAAAAAAAGAATACTTCAACTCAGGTATAAACTATTTTAAATTTTTGCAGATAAATTATTTCTCTTAAATTATTACTTTAAGAAATATGACTCTTTTCTTTCAAGACATATGTATTTATTATTTCAAAAACAACAAACTTACTCATCATTGTCCTTTGTTGTAGATTCCTTCCTTTTGGTTAAACCAAGGTGACTCAATTTTTTCCTTTTTCCTATATACATGCAGTAAAAAGAAGAACTTAAAGTTAAGAGGGAAATTGTCAAATTTTAAATAGAATTTAGATCACCAAAGTTTAAATAGAAAACAAAAAGGTAAACTAACGAAAGGGAAGTAGGAAAAGAAAAAGTATTCTAGAATTTGTTATGGAAAAAAAATCACTATAATGAATAATTTTTCGATAGCTATTTTTTTTAATTTTCCCAATATCCTAATTTTTATTCATGATGACTTTATGTAGAAAAAAACAATCTTTACTTGATAAAGGATACTTTCATTACATATTTTAATAAACAATATCATCTTAAAGTTTCCAGTTTTTATTATTTCACCCCTATTTTTTGCCTCAAAGTTAACAAAGGGATGGTGATACTTATATCTACAAAATAGTGAGTTTCTAGTGATGTCACAATGAAATAAATTTGATAAATGTGCCTGACTTTAAAAATATATTGAAAAAAATGCATAATGATTTAGTAAATTCTTGGAAAGATCCTGTGTGTGGGGTTGAATTAGGTAAATTTGATTTTATATCAAATAGATAATTGTTTTATGAGTTCTCCATTTAGTTGTTGGTTCTACTGTACTTCATAGTATAGTACACCATATACTTCAAACATATTTGATGTATAAAAAGTATTTGAGGACATATTAGCAAAAAAATTCTTAATATCTTACATACACTGGCCTTTAATAAATGTTTATTGAATGAATAAGCAAATAAATGAATAATCCAAACATTTTACTACTAATGAAAAAAAGTGCAAAGAAATCATTTTTTTAAATATATAATTGGTGACAACCTCCTTACACTATGTATTTTTATGTTGTTCCATTTGTTCAACAACTGGCACAGGAACTATTACTTAACTCAATGTCCTTATTCCTAACAAAGCAAAAACAGGTGGAATAAATTTTATTATTTCATTTAACCCAACATACTCAAAATACTATAATTTTAACACATAATATAAAATTATTAGTGAGATCATTCATATTCTCTTTTTCACACTGTCTTTGATACATGGTGTATATTTTATACTTATAGGACATCTCAGTTCACATGAGCCGCAATCCAAATGCTTTGTATCTACATGAATTGAAAGGTATAGCTCTATGTAATACTGCAGGAGGATCCAATACTTCTAGATGAAACCAAGTACACAAATAACACAAAGGCAATTTCTTTAAATTTTCAAATGTAATTTATTAACATATTAATGTACTGTCTGGAACAGACTTTCCAATGCTGGTTTACACTTTTTTCTTCACTTAATTTTTATTCCCTTACTCTTACTTGCTCCTATTACTAGGGGAAAAGCTTATTTAATGTATATTTTCTATTCTCTGATATTTATAATTTCAGAAACTGATTAACAATAACTTCCCTCATTGTCACTTTGGATCTTATGGCTTCTCTCAAAAAAAAACACAACAACACAAAAAAAACACTGTATCATAACTAAATTATCTCAAAATAGTCTTTAATTCTTTTTTTTTTTGTTAAAGATTTTATTTATTTATTTGAGAGAGAGAGAAAGTGAGAGAGAACATGAGAGGAGAGAAGGTCAGAGGGAGAAGCAGACTCCCCGCGGAGCTGGGAGCCCAATGCGGGACTCAATCCCGGGACTCTGGAATCATGACCTGAACTGAAGGCAGTCGCTTAACCAACTGAGCCACCCAGGTGCCCAAAATAGTCTTTAATTCTAAAAAGAGAAAAACTTATGATTTAGAGATCTTGCTAAAGTACTAGTTATCTCTCTTGTTTTAACTTTTCATTATTTGATTTGTCTCTATCCTTAAATTCCAAATAGTAAGAATTTATTTAACAAAGGATTAAAGGGAAAAACAGTAACAATATTTTATTTATGATTTTAGAGAACTCTGAGGAAAAAGTTTGTTAAAATCCATCTCTCTTAAAAAAAAATCAAGCTGGATATGAAATCCCATGATAAACATTAAACCTTATTTTCAGAAAATCTTTGCCTAAAGGTTAACACTAATTTCCTGAATTTTGTGCTATGCTACTATCTGCATTCAATAAAGCTCCACAATTAAATATTAAAATTACTTTGTTCCTTTAACTTCTAATTATTTTTCACATTTTAGCACCATCAGTCAATAAAGTTAGGTGAGAAATAGTAAAAGAATGCTTTATTTGAATTTTCACCAGGTATTCAATGTCTGCTGAAACATTTTTATTATTGTAAGGGGATTAGATATCTTATTCTATAAAATATAATCAATAGCATTAATCTGAATCTTCTTATACAAGGACTTACATTTCTAATATACTTTCTAATTGTTAAATAGGAGGAGTTTTAATATCTCTAAGAATAACACTGGGATCAGTTAATAGAGACTGTTCAGACTCCAATATATCATTAAGAGTATTCCAGTTACTGGAGTTCCTTGGTGGCTCAGTCGCTTAAAGCATCCGACTCTTGATTTTAGTTCAGGTCATGAATTCAGGGTTGTGAGATCAAGTCCTGCATTGGGCTCTGTGGCTTGGGATTCTCTCACTCCCTCTCCCTCTGCCCCTCCAACCCCCCTAAAAAAAGAAGAAAAAAGAAAGAGTATTCCAGTTACTAATAATTGCTTCCTTTATTTCATTTCATTCTATTAGCAATTAACATACAGTAAACAGCTGCAGATTCTATACAGACTTTTTCTTGCTAGGTTATATATATCAAACACTTGTGAATGTGATTTCCTTTAAAGGCAGTTTCACAAAACACTGGTGAAAAATGTACCATCGCTGAATCTGGGCTACAGTCAAAATCGTATTTGGACTTTCCGGTAAGGCTCAGGGAGCCCCTTCTCTAATTAATGAAGATAACTTTCAACAGATCATGATGTTTAGAAGTACAATCAATGATGTTAATGATAACAGCTAACACTTAAATAGTATTTTTAGGGCCAGACACTGTTTTAAATGTTATATATATAAACTAATCTGCAAAACTCTGCATTGGTCACTCTTATTCTCATTTTACAGGTGAGGAAACGGAGGCACAGAATGGCCACATATCTTATCCAAGGCCCTTAAGCTAGTAAGTGGCAGAGTCAGGATCCGAGTCTGACACCCAACCTACCGCGCCACTCAGGCACCCCGAAATCATGTTACTCTTTTAATTAAACAAATTAGTACTATTAAACAAGAGTGGAGAGCGAAGTACCGCTTTAGAGGATCAATTTATGAAAAATAACAATGTTAATGGCTCCTTTTTTTAAATTCAAAATACCTTTATTGAGTCTCATGGAAGAAATGTAATATTCTTAAAATATTACCTATATTATCGAATAGAAAGGTATCAATGAGAAAATTGGAATTGCTTTTTAGCTACTAAAACATTAATATTTGAGAAGCAGAACAGTAAGTTTTAAAATCTTTCATCCAAATTAGATTGTGGACCACATTAAGAAGCATTTGGCTCATATATCTCAAACTGCTCATCATACATTTAAGCTGATAGTAATTTATCAGTTCCTTTGAAATATATATTGTTCCTTCTCCCACTTAAAAAGAAATCAGTCTTGCCAGAGGTCTACCATTAGATTAGTCTTTTCAAAGAAACTGCTTTTGATTTTGTTGCTTTTCTTTATTATTGCCTTGTTTTCTATTTAACACTTTATTTATATTTAATACTTTTTATCTTTTACAATTTCCTTTCTTGTATTTCTTGGGGTTCATTCTATTCTTTTTCCATCCTTTTGAGTTGAATGCTTGGCTTATTAGTTTTCAATCATTCTTCCTTCCTAAATATATGCATTTTTTTAAAAAGATTTTATTTATTTATTTGACAGAGAGAGAGAGAGAGATCACAAGTAGGCAGAGAGGCAGGCAGAAAGAGAGGGGGAAGGAAGCAGGCTCCCTGCTGAGCAGAGAGCCCGATGTGGGGCTCGATCCCAGGACCCTGAGATCATGACCTGAGCCGAAGGCAGAGGCTTAACCCATTGAGCCACCCAGGCGCCCCAATATATGCATTTCTAAGTATAAAATTTCCACAAAGAACTGTTTTAGTATAATGCAGTATTTAGGTGTAAAGTTTTCCTATAAGTTTTTTGTTGTCATTATCATTCAATTCTAAATATTTTATACTTTCCATTATGGTTTTTCTGAACAATGAATATTTAGAAGGCTCTAGGTTTCCAAACACATGGGCTAAAATTTTTAGAGGGCTGCCTTTTTATTATTGATTCCTAACTGCACAAAATTTTGGTCAGAGAATGTGACAGCAATTTTAGTATGTTGAGACTTCTTTGTGACTCCAAACTGGTTATATTTTTGTAAAAGTTCTAGGTCATGCTTTATCATGTGTTGGGTATTATACTTGTTTGACCACAGCTCATTAGATCATGCTTGCTAGCTATGTTCAAACTGTTTATATCCTTCCTAAGTTTTTATTTATTTCATCAGTTTCTGAAGGAGGTACTTTAAAATTTACTATAATTAGGGATTTGTGAGTCTCTCCTTGTAATCCTGTCCTATTTCATTATGTTTTGTTTTTGTTTTAGATGCACATAGTTTCAGGAAATTTTTTCTCTTTCCTTCTCTTGCTATGAATAGATTCATGTATCTTCAATAAAGCTTTTTTTTCTTAAAGTCTATTTTTGTGTATACTAATATTCTTACACCAGCTATTAATTTTTTAAAAGTTAATATTTGCTTTGTTTTTTCCATCCCTTTACATTTTATCATCCTATGTCTTTAAGCCTAAGAAATAATGATATTAATAAAAACAGCTAAAGTATGTATTGAAAACTTACTATATGCCAAGCAATGTTCTGAGTGCTTTTTGTATATTACTTTATTTAATTCTCACAACAATCTGAGGTAGAAACTATTATTTTCCCCATTTTTACAGGCAAGTAAATAAAAACACACACACACACACAATTATAAAGTCAGTCAACAGATGTTCTTCTGCTCTCTAAAAATTATAAGAATCTTAAAACACTTTAGCTTCTGCTCCCTCATCAGTATTCCATGCTATTGCAGTCTATTATTTGTTTTTAACCCCATCTCAAATTGTCTTTTGCTCTATAATCAGCAGAATTTGTAGTCACATTTTTGTAATTGGATTTATAATTAAATTTGCCCACATGTTTGCTAATTTATTTTCTCACCATTGCTCTTTGCATTCCATTCCTTTACCTGAGGCACAGTTTACTTCTACAAGTACATTTTTTAGTAGTCCCTTCAGGGAGTCTCTGTGAATGGTAAATTCTCTCAGACTTTGAAAAAAATCTTTATTTCATCTTCATTCCTAAATAAAAATATTCAGCTGTGATTTTTAGTTGGTATTATTCCACTCCCTGCTGGAGTCTGCTGATATAAATGAAAAGTCTACAATCAGTCTGTCATTTCCTTGGGCGTTATATGTCTTTCCTCTGGTGGCCTTTAAAATTTTCTCTTTGTCTTTGACAGTTTACAGTTTTACCATGATATGACTACATGTGCATTTGTTTTCATTCATCCTGCTCAGATTAAGTATGCTATTCCGACCTGGAAATTCTCATCTTTCCTTAACTGTGAAATTGAAATTATGAAAAATTGATAGTCCTTTTATCTTAGAATACTGCGTCAGCCCATTCTCCTTATTTTCCCCTTGTGGAACTCCTATTTGACATATGTTGGGGCTTCTTATTCTATTCATCATTTCTCTTTACCATTTTATCATATTCTCCATTTCTTTATCTCTGTGTTATCACGTTGCTACAGTCTGGCTGATTTCTACAGATCTATTGTCTAATTCACAAATACTCTCTTTGACTACACAAATTTGTTGTTTATCCTTCTATTCTAATTATTAAATAATAAGTCTGATGCATCCTTTCTCTTTACTGAAAAGCATAATAGTTTGGAGAAATTTGCGAAGGGGCAGGGGAAGGCAGCAATATAATGATAACACACACACAGACGTATATAACAATGAGAAATACATGTGATGATAAGTAAATAAATATATATCTCTCAAAAGTATAAACTGGACTCACTCACACCATTTTTGGCCCACATGTAGAGTCTAAGTAAAGGTAAAAAAAGATTTTTCTTTTTTTATAAGTATACATGTATTTAAATGTAATAATAAATCATCTGTTCACATAATACGCAGTTCAAATGTATACAGAAAGTACATATAAATACCTAGAGGAAGAGTATTCCAGAAGGAATACAGGCTGAGAGACCTGCAAGTGCAATGACCTTGTGGCAGGAAGGGTTTTAACGTGATTGATGAATAGCAAGAAAGTAAGAGTGGTTAAAGTAGTGTAAACATGGGAAGGGTAACAGAAAAGGAGATAGACAAGGTGGTCAGGTATTTGATGATGTATGGCCTTAGAAGTCATGACAAGGTTTTGAATTATATCCTAAGTGTGATGGCAAGTGAATTGCACTTAAAATGCCCTTGAAAATGCTATTTAAATAAAAGTGCTTATTTAAGTGGCATCTTATGTTTTGTACAATATTTAAAAACTCGGAATTGTTAATAGAGTTATGAGATCATTTGGAACTTAAATTACTTCATAAGAGTCAGGATTTCTTATTTCCAAAACATGTATAAGATAACATATTAGGACAAGCAATTAATGATTACAAATGACAATGTGATATAAGATCCTAGAGAATTCTATGTTGAGACTTTTGTGAAATATATATATATCAAGGAGTATATGAAACATATATGTACAGTTTAATGAATCAGTATAACCACTATTTAAGTTAAAAAATAGAATATTGCCAGCACCCCATGAACCCTTGCTATACGACTTTTTAAAAAAGAGCTTACTTAGTACTATAATCTGTGATAATTATCCACTTAAATGTCAACCGGGATCATGTGACCAATCTTTTTATGGGCAAAAGGAATGTTCCCTTAAGTCCATATTTAATTTCAATATGGAAATTGAGTACGTACACTTAAAATCTATTCATATTTCAGTATAGAAATGTGCCATCTCTAAGGCACTAATTTTTAATTTTAAACAAAAGATATATTAAGTGTATTAAAAACAGATAGAGCTTGAAGAAAATGTATACATCTTCATACATTTTTGTGAAAGCAAACCTAATAGTAATAGCTTTAAGATAAAAAGCATTTGATTAAAGTAAAATAAAAGTCAATCAAAAGTTTAAGATCTCATTATAGGCTTCATTACAACAAATTAGGTAAAATGAGATTTCTTTGTTTCTGTGTAGCTTCTAGTATATTCTTAGCACTCAATAAATATTAGACAATAAAATATGAATTAGCCTAATCACAGCACATCTAAAGTATATTTTATTAAATTTGAGCCTACTTAGAATTTTATATTATAGAAACCTGACATGTCACTGATTCATGATCTTTTATAATATTAAAAATTAAATCTATGAAATCTAGATTCATATATCTTTTAAATAAAAATTTTAGCAATAAACTACGAGAGAACAAGAAACATGCAGGTCAAAATTAAACTAAATATCTTAAAACAAACAATTTCATATTAAAACTAGGTTACTCTTTAGTGGAAAACCCTACAAATTTTTTTGCAAATGCATTTAAGATAGTAAAGGAAAAGAAGGGAATGAAATATAATAAATAAAAGCAAGCTACATAAAGATAAACGAAATGTGGATAAAACTAAATGGACAACATGAATAAAAATAACATTTAGAAGTATCTCTCTTAAACTGTAGTGCAGCAGTACCTGAATTATATGCCCTTTAATTTATGCACATGATGGATAGCTTGTTAAGGGGTATATCTGTAACCATTATAATTGATAGTAGCTGAAGGCAGTCAGACCATAATTTCTATTTAATGGATGGGTAGTAGGGAACAAAGTCTGCAATAGCATTTTAAAATAAGTGCCTAGAAAGTTTACATTTATGTCCAAAGTAGTACCAATATTCTAGACTTCTTTATGTTGAATTCCTTAAGAAAAAAGTCAGCTGCAGCAAGATCCATATATTATTAAATAAAAATTTTGATTTAACCAATAACTAGAAAAATATTACAATAAATGGAAAAGAATGTTCAACTAACCATTTGATGGTTCATTTTTGTGCTCTTGTTCTTTAGAGCTTGCAGGGGAAGCAAATGGGCTCATTTGACAAGTTCCAGTTGTTGGAGAATAAGTTGTAATACTTTTCTTCCTTATGATTTTTGAAGAATCAAATGACTGAAAATAAATATTAATTTGAGACAAAAATACTTATGTTTAGTTCTTTGAGAATGCCTTTTAAAACTTGTAAAATTCAAACCAGCATTATTTTCCTTGCTCTTTCTTTTCAGAATTTAAATACACTCAATTATCACTTACAAAATGAACACTATTCTTAAAGTTTTGTAGATATTTCAGGTCTCCACACTGATTAGGGCATCTCAATTTGATATTTGTGAAAATTTAATATTAAAGGTTTACTACCTTCTGAGATGGTATTTCCAAACACTTTAGAGATTTAGACTAACTCTTCCAGTTATATCCTGACTTTTGCTGTCTACTGAACCTGAAGTATAATTATGGGGCTAGGCCAGGAAAACTCAGAAGTTTCTCGTAGTAAAACCAGCAAGGAATTCCTAGAAGGGGTAAGTGCTTTCTTATACCTTCACAAAGTTGCTCTGACACAGTGACTTGTCTTAAGAATAAGCAAAATAATGTTCAAACAATTGAGTATATAACACTTAAGGTCCTTGAGAATTCGGCCTATCCTACAGGATATCCTCTCTCCTCTCCTCTGTGTTCCTTACACACCTTGTGCATACTTCTTATTGGAGACTATTGTCCAATCTCCAGTCTTATTGGAGACTATTTATCCAATCCTACCCTACCTTTCCAAGAATTTATTGCCCAGAACTATTTCACTGTGTATGTACAAGAAATGGAAGTCACTAAACTAATGTACATTTACGTCGATCTGTTTTCCTATTTTACCAAAAAATTATTTTTTCCAATTGGAGACTACTGTCTCCAATAAGATTAAAAATTATTTTAATAAATTTTTACATTTCTGTCTGCCCCATTAAAATCTGAATTCCTAAAAATAAATATTTCTTCATCGTTGTGCCCTAGAACTCAAAAATATGTAATGAATGAATGATGTAAAAGGAACAGTCCAGTAACTTTGGCCAAGCCACTCTGAATTCATTCATTTGTTCATTAGTTCATTCTTCCAATATGAAATGACATCTGTATCCCAGTCACTTAGATTAAACACATTTGGGCCACAGCTCATTCTGTGATCCTAGGCTGGAATGCCCTTTCTTTTCTTCCCCAGGATGAAATCTTTCTTTGGTTTAGGTCCCCATTTATGATCCACTTCCTCCAAACATCCATTATCACACTATTAATTGCTTGCTCTTCTTAATTCCTTTTAAACTGTTTTCTGTGATGCTTACTAATCACCCAGCGCTTGCTAACTAATGTGTACCAAAAAAGAGAAAAAATTATTCTAGCCTCATAAACAGCAGAGAAGAGGTCTAAACAGTAGTAGAGGTCTTAACTACCCAACAGTAGTATAGGTGCTACAAGAATTGAGAGGAAAGGGAAAATCAAAGTGGGCTGCAGTAATTTTACAGAAGGATTCTTGTGAGAAGGAAGGATGAGGCTTAGATAAGCAAAAATGAAAGGTATGAAAAACCTGAAATCTAGAGGTGCTATAGATGGCATAGGCTGGATTTGGGGGATAAAAAAAGGTCTGAAGGCTTATGATGTTACTAACATTGTAGAATTAAACTTATTTTGGTAGCTGACTTGAAATAGTTATATAATTCTCCATTGTCAACGATTCTTTATTTCTAAGACACCCTGGCAGAAATAGTGGCTGTGTCACCTTTTTCAATAATCTTGGTATTAGTTCCAGAATCTATAGCATCAATTTTTTTTTTTTTACAGTTAAGGTTTTAAATGATAAATACTTTTTCATATTGGGGAAACAGAAGGCCTTCCATTCTTTATTTTATGTATCCACAGTAGCCACAAATGTAACTAATATATTTTTTAAAAATCAAACTATAATATCAAGTTATAACTCTAAAGCAATCTTTTTTGTAGGGTGAAAAGGTTGTTAAGTCTCTTTATCAGATGGTTATTATTACCTTTCCATCTTGAGTTTTCACCTGTTTATATGTATTCAGTCATAAACTATGACATTTATCCAATCCTACCCTACCTTTCCAAGAATTTATTGCCCAGAACTATTTCACTGTGTATGTACAAGAAATGAAGTCACTACACTAATGTACATTTATGTCAATCTGTTTTCCTATTTTACCAAAAAATTATTTTTTCCAATTGCCAAATATCTAAACATTACAACTATAGATCATACATTTCTCCTTGAAAACCATTTTCTAGCTTTCATGAAATAAGTCTGTGTGTGTGTGTGTGTGTGTGTGTGTATGTATTTTTTTTCCCGTTATCTTAAAATACTGAAACTCCTTGGGCGGGGGAGGCGGGGAGAGGAGGGGAAAAATACTGAGGCTTCTCTGTTGCTTTCTTTTTTAGGCCATCTGTGTTAGTTAAGAGGAAAAATGTCTGTCTACAGTTACTATACAAAGAGGGAAAAATGAAATTCTACCTTCCCTTACTATCCCACTAAATGTTCTTCAGTAAATAATACATTTTTATATACCTGACTACTGATATATGCAAAGGCATAATCTTACTTCTCTAAGATTTTTTTTCCCCTCAAAGTTTTATCAAGGTCCTCTAACTTTAAAACCCTGATGATGTTTAAAAGTGATCCTAGAACCCATCTAACCTACACCAGGAACAGTTAAGATTGGGATTTCAGGGAAGACAGCTAATTGTGAAGTCCAGCATTCTTTCCACTCAGCAATGAGGAGCGCTAGCTACCAAATCCTTTAGAAAACGTAAGAAGAAAAAGTGAGAAGACTAGATTTGGCTAGAGAAGGGAAGGAATTCAGGATGTGAATAAAATTAGGGAAAGAGGAATCAATAAGTCATAATTCTATAATAATTTATAACTGCTTATAATATTCAGTGACTCCTTAGAGATATTTTAATGCCACTATTAAAAAAGATGCTATGATCAGCCCAAATACTATACTTTTTGTAAAGTGGTCAAACCTTGTATATTAGCAAAACTAAAATTTGGGCATTGATTTTTCTGTCTAAGAAAAGGAAATGAATGTTCACTTCATAATTTCAACTATAAATGACATTCTCCTTCAGTATCTTTCACATATTGTAACTTGCTTTGTCACTTCATTTAAAGCATATTCTACCAAAAAGGTGCCTGTATTGCATTGATTTTTACCTATTATAAACAGTCTAGAAAGTACTAACTAAGGGTTCTTTTGGGATGAAATATGATGGAAAGGATCTGCTATTATTATTATTATGAAGTACTGCCCTATGCTATCAGTGAAATATTTAACACACAGGTACTGTAGATATTTGGATAACCAGAAACAAAAGAAAAATTAGGGCATCTAAAGGGAGATCATTCTTTATAATCTTACACTGGTTAATTAGGTCATTGGAATGTCTTAAATAAGACATTATTATAAATTATTAATACTATTATGGAATTTATATTAAAACACTCTAAATACTAGCTGTCTCAGGTACCTTTCACAATTTGGGCCTAGGGTTCGCAGAACAGTCCTACAGATCAACTAACTTCTTTCAGTTACCATGATTATCATCCTTAATGGTAATAATAATGTTCTAATGTTATTTGTAATAATAGTTATGGAAGCAAAAGCATTTTGCACTAATCTCAGTGATCTTACAGGGACAGCAGAGAAAGAATATAACCAATATATTAGATCTATGGTGATAGAAATGTTCTATTTCTTGACTGGGTGTTTGATACACAGGGATATACACTTGTTAAAACTCACTGGATTGTACACTCAAGATCTGTGGATTTTACAATATATAAATTTTACTTTGATAAAAAATTTTAATAGAAAAATAAAAGAAACATTGGCTAAAAAAGTTGATACATTGGTGTTCCTATTTATATTCATTATTGTTCCATGATTTAAAAATATTAAAATATTATTTTTTATTTATTTAATTTTTAAAAAGATTTTATTTATTTATTTGACAGAGAGAGATCACAAGTAGGCAGAGTGGCAGTCAAAGGGAGAGGGAGAAGCACACTCCCTGCTGAGCAGGGAGCCCAAAGCAGGGCTGGATCCCAGGACCCTGAGATCATGACTTGAGCCAAAGGCAGAGGCTTAACCCACTGAGCCACTCAGGTGCCCCTAAAATATTATTTTTTAAAAAGATGTATTTACTTATTTTTTGGCAGGGGAGGAAAGAGAGAGAGAGAATCTTTAAGTAGACACCAGCCACACTGAGTGCAGAGCCTGATGCAAGGCTCGATCCCACAACCCTGAGATCATGATCTGAGCTAAAACCAAGAGTCAGACACTTAACTGACTGTGCCACACAGGCGCCCCTAAAATATGAATATTAAAGATAACACTATTCTGCAACTCTCCTGCATGTAACTCTTGAGAAGATTTTAAATATTTTAAATATTTAAATATTTTCTTGGCTGTTTCCCATCATTCCTTCATATGTCCTCATATTTTTCAGAATATAAAGTAAATTCCACCTCAAATATATTTTTGTCTGTTTATTAAAGTATAATTTACATACATTAAAATGTACGGATCTCAAGTGTTCAGCTTGAGATCTAACAATTGTATACTCTGATACAACTACCATGCAAAATATAGAACATTTCAACCATCTCAGATTTCCTTGTACACCCTTCCACTCAATTTCCACTTTCTTGCCCATAAGCAACCACTTTCTAATTCCTATAATCATTGACACCTCTACCTATTCTTGAACTCTATATAAATTAAGTATGTAACTTTTGGTTTGGATTTCTTTTGTTCAACATGTTTTTGAGATCATCTACATTATTGCATGTGGTAGTAGTGTGTTCTTTTTTATTGCTGAATAGTGCTCCTTTGTATAAATATACCACGATTTGTTTTTCCACTGAGAGAGATTTGGATTATTTCCAGTTTGGGACTATTATGAATTAAGTTGCTAAAAACATTCTTGTATATGTTGGGGTCCCTGGGTGGCTCAGTCAGTTAAGCGTTGACTGGTGATTTCACCTCAGGTCATGATCTCATGGGTCATGAGATCCAGCCCAGGTCGGGCTCCATGCACTCAGCTGGAAGTCTGCTTGAGATTCTCTCCCTCTCCCCTCCCCCCACTCACATGCATGCTTTCTCTCTCTAGAATAAATAAATAAGTCTTTAAAAAAAATTCTTGTACAGGTCTTTTGTGGATACGTCATTTTATTTCTTTGGGAAAGCGAGGAATGGAATTGCTAGGTTATAGGATAGAGACTTACACTCTTTGTAAAATAAAAGCTGGAGTTCTCCAAAGTATTTGTGTCATTTTAAATTCCCATCAGAAAAGGAGAGTTCCAGCTGCTCCACATCCTTATCAATCTTTAGCACTGTTTTAGTCATTCTCATGTTTGTTTGTTTTTTTTTAAGATTTTATTTATTTATTTGAGAGGAAGAGCATGAGTTGGGGGGAGGGGCAAAAGGAGAAAGAGAAGCAGCAGCAGAATCCCCACTGAATGGGGAGCCCAGAGGGGGCTCGATCCCAAGACCCCAAGACCATGACCTGAATCAAAGGCAGATGCTTAACCGACTGAACCACCCAGGTGCCCCTTCATTTTTTTTTTTTTTTTTTTTTTTTTAAGTGATCTCTACTCCCAACATAGGCCTCGATCTCAGGACCTTGAGATCAAGAGTTGCAAGTTCTACAACTTGAGGCAGTCAGGCTCCCCTAGTGCTGTTGTTTTTAAAAGGCATTCTGTTCTGTTATTTAGCTCTTCTAGTAGGTAGGAATGGTATCCATTTGTGGGTTCATTTGTATTTCCAATGATAAATGATGTTGAACACTTTTTCATATGCTGCCCATTTAAATATTTTTTTGTGACATGTTGGTTCAAGTTTTTGTACATTTTTATTGTACTGTCTTTTTATTTATTTATATATTATAGATACAAGTCTTTTGCCAGATAGATGCATGACAAATATTTTCTTCTCAATCCCTGGCTTGCCTATTCATTTTCTTAATGGTGTCTTTTAAGGAGCAAAAATTTTTAATTTTGATAAAGTCTACCTTATTAACTTTATCATCTATAGTTAGTACTTTTTCTGTTGTATGACATTTTGTCAAATTTAGGTCTCAAAGATAATTTCTTATATTTCCTTCTAGAAGCCTGATGCTTTTAACTTTTACTTTATGCCTATAACACTTCTTGAATTAACTTTTGTGTATCAAGTGAGATAAAGATGGAGATAATTTTTTTCCATATGGATATTTAAAAGACTTTCTTTGTTCCTATTGAATCAACCCAGTATTTCAAAACATTTCAGGGGCACCTGGGTGGCTTAGTTGGTTAAGTGTCTCACTCTTGATTTCAGCTCAGTTATAATCCTGGAGTCATGGGATCGAGCCCCACGTTGGGCTCCTTGCTCAGTGGGGAGTCTTCTTGGGATTCTCTCTCTCCCTCTCTATTTGCCCCTCCTCCCCTCTCAAATAAATAAATAAATCCTAAAAAAAAAATTTCATAAATTTAGTCAACCGTAAAGATAATATGAACCAAAAAGAGTTTTAGAAATTAGATTTTTGCCAAATAGAATGAAGATTCATAAAGGACTAAAGGAAAAACACTTTAGATGCACCATTATATGGAAGGCAGCCTGGGCTCATATAATAGTTTTGCTGTGTCCTAGCTGTGCTATTGTGGGTATACCACTTACTCTGAATTTTAGTTTCCTCACCCAATCTAGCATATCACTAGATTATTAATGCCTACATGGCTTCCGGAACTTGAAGGGGGGAGGAGGGCAGTGAAGTTCACCTTTAAGAAGTCTTCCAAGGGCCTAGAATCTCTCTGTGTCCCCAGACCTGGTGGAGTATTCAGTATTGGGAAGTGAGAGGTGGCTGAAGGAGAAGAACACGCAGAAGCACAGATGCAAATGAGACTAGTGCTACAACTGAACATCGAGACTATCAGCCAAGGAATGCATACTGCTCCAGTCCAAGAAGTGCCATTTCTATCAGAGCATCAGCCAGATGATGGCCTCATATCCAATGAAAGCCCAGCAGGCCCCGATCTCACAGAGACAGCCAGCTTACTTTCAGGAGAAGGATGAGATTCACAGACCTGCCCTCCTCCCAGAGGCACAGAATTTAGCCATGGTGGGTAAGTGACTATCCTTTTGCAATCAGAAAAGTCCAAGGAACACGAAGAAAATAGTAGAAAAAGCAGGATAGATAGGGTCAGTATAGGTAGCTGGTACTGCCATATTTCTTGGGCCAGGATCCACAGCATCACCTCCTTTTCTGTCTTGGTGAGGGGAAGGAGTGAGGCAAAGGAACTCCAACACTGCTATTCGAACAAGGGCTTTCATGGAAAATCTTCCTAGAACTTGAACACTTTATCTGCAACTCTACTCCTACAATCTTAACCTTTTTAAAGTGGCCTGGATAGGGATGCTGTTTTGAGAGAATACATGTGAAGAGTATATGTTCTGTTATTGTTGGGTGAATCATTAATGTTAAGATGGCAAATTCCCAAAATTGATCTGTAATCCCTGTCAAAATTCCAAATGGCCGTTTTTCAGAAATGGACAAGGTGATCTTAAAATTCCTATGAAATTGCAAGAGGTACAAAGTGGCAGAAGCAATTTTGGAAAGGAACAACAAAAGGAGGGTTCACATTTCCTGATTTCAAATTTACAGTAATTATAACTTTATTTTGAAAACTTACAGTAATTAAGAAAGTGTGGTAGTGACATAAGGACAGACAGAGATGAATGGAGTCATTTTGAGAGTCCAGAAATAAATCCTTACATTTATAGCTCATTGATTTTCAACAAGATTATCAACACCATTCAATGGGGGAAAGAATATCTTTTCAACAAACACTGCTAGGACAACTGAATATACATGCCTCTACTCTCACATACAAAATTAACTCGATTAGGTAATAGTTTCTTAGATATGACACCAGTAGTACACGCAATCAGAGAAGTAAATTGTACTTCATCAAAATTTAAAACTTTTGTGCATCAAGAAAGTGAAAAGACAACCCAGAGAATCTGTGATTACGTGACAGTATTCAGAATACACAAAAGTGAAAGCACAAAATCCTACTTAAAAAAGGGTAACTAATTTGAGTAGATATTTCTCCAAAGAAAATATACAGATGGACAAATAAGCATGTGAAAAATACTCAAGATCATTTAAAAAATGAAAATTAAAACCACAATGAGATACTACTTCATACCTACTAGGATGGCTAGCATCAAAGAGTCAGATAATAGCAAGAAGGATCTGGAGAAACTGGAACCCTCCTCATTCACCGGTAGTGGGAATGTAAAATGGTGCAGCTGCTGTAGAAAAGTTTGACAGGTTTTCAAGAAGTTAAAGATGGAATTATTATGTAAACCAGCAATTCCACCCCTAAATATCTAATCAAGAAAACTGAAATATGATTCAGCTATAAAAAGGAGTGAAGTACTGTTACATACAACAACATAGATGAATGTTATGAAAGAAGCCAGTCACGGAAGGCCACAATATTGTATGATTCCATTTACATGAAATGTCCAGGATGAGCAAATCCATAGAGACAGCGAGTAAATTAGTTGCCAGGGGAGGAGAAGAGGAGGAAATTAGCACCACTTAACTGCTAAGAGAGGGGCTCCTGGGTGGCTCAGTCATTCTGCCTTTGGCTCAGGTCGTGATCCCAGCGTCCTGGGATTGAGCCCTGCATCGGGCTCCCTGCTTGGTGGGAAGCCTGCTTCTCCCTCTCCCACTCCCCGTGCTTGTGTTCCCTCTCTTGCCCTGTCTCTCTCTGTCAAATAAATAAATAAAATCTTAAAAAGAAAAAGAAACTGCTAAGAGATATAAATTTTTTTGGGGGGGTGATAAAAATGTTCTAGAATTAGATAGTGGTGATGGTTGTTCAATATAGTGAGTATACTATAAACTACTGGTGTATACTTTAAAATGATCAATGTTATATGAATTATATCTCAATAAAAATTCCTGAAATTTAAAAAAAGAGAACTATTAGAAAGTACATGAGATAATTGAAAGATATGAACAAAGACTGTCCATTTGATGGTTAAGGAATTATCAATTCTGAGAAATATGGTAATACTATTATAGTTTTTTAAAGTCTTTATCTTTTAAAAATAATTACTGAAGTATTTATGGATGATATTTCAGATCTGTTTCAAAATAATCTAGTATGGGGTACTAAAGTATATATGGGAGTGTAAGTGAAATAAGTAGCCTTGTGTTAATAATTATCAAAGCTTGGTAATGAATAGGTAGTGCATTACCTTTGTCTCTGTTTGAAATTCTTCATAAAAAAAGGTAAAAAAAACCAACAAAACTGTTTTGCAACTATAGTGAAATAAAGGATCTAGGAAATAATTATCAATGAAAAAAAAACCACTGAAGAAAGATTAATGGGGAATTTTATTATTATGGGTGGATCAGGGTGATTAACACCCGAACCAAATATCAGATCATTTTGTGCTCTTGAGGAGATGCAATAGGAACTATACACACTATCTATGAGGTATTCTTATAAAAAATTTGAACCAGATTCTAATCAAGTCTCTAACTTTACCAGTTTTATAGGAAATTTGAAGAATAGAGAAATCATTTGAAGGACACCACAAGAAACAAATCAATTAACTCCAGAATCTGAAACATGCTTACAAAACAAATACTTCAGTTTTCTCAAAAAATAAATTACAAAAAAAGGGTGATGTGGTTAACAAGATTTAAAAAGACTTAGGGTATATAAGAAATATTACAATGTAAAGCCTTGTTTCGATCCTGATTTTAATAAGCCAACTATAAAAGGACATTTTGAAACAACCATAGAAATGTGACTATGTACTGTGTAGAAGAGATTATTAAGGAAATAGTATTAATTTTGTAAGGATGATAATGGCACTGTGGTTATGAAAAAAGCCATTATCTGTTAGAAATACATACTGAAGAATTTTCTGATGAAATGACATGTTTGGGACCTGTAAAACATGCTAGGAAAAAAAATACACAGATACACACACATATGTACATATACATATATACATATGAAGCAAAATTAGCAAAATGTCAAGAATTGTTGAACATGGAAGTTCACTGTATTATTCTATTTTGTTTATGTTTGAAAATTTCTGTAATAAAAGGAGAAGGAAGGGGGCACCTGAGTGGCTCAGTGGGTTAAAGCCTCTGCCTTTGGCTCAGGTCATGATCTCAGGGTCCTGGGATTGAGCCCTGCATCTCCCTGCTTGGCAGGGAGCCTGCTTCCTCCTCTCTCTCTGCCTGCCTCTCTGCCTACCTGTGATCTCTCTGTCAAATAAATAAATAAATCTTAAAAAAAAAAAAAAAAGCGAGGGGGGGGAGGAAGAAGGGAAGGAGAGGGAGGGAAGGAGAGAGGAAAGTAGATTTGAACCAAATCAGTAAGTAGACTGCAGAATGAGAGCTATAAAATTTCCTAATGCCCTGAAATTCAAAGTTCTTTCTAACTTCAGGAGTTGGCAGAAGCCTTGTCTCAGAGAGATAAGTTTAGGCCCTAGGAATAATCAGAAGTGTCCTACCAATAGTAAGGGAGTAATCTAGCCTGGGCATCCAAACCCAAATTCGCAAAACCTTCCCACCCTCCCCAATCTGAACTGCTATTCCTTCTAGCAGCAAGCCTACTGAGTTGGCCTTGGTAGGAAGTATGCTCCTTCCCTTCCTACCTGTAGCATCTGCTTCTTACATTCCTTCTCTGAGATGGCCTGAACAAGACTAAGTATATGATTAGGTAGGTAGATGTCCCTATAAATTCATCTGAACTGCCATTGGCAGCACTTTGTAATAAATAATTCATCTTCATTTCTAAAAATTCTTCTAGAAACAGTACTTGGATGACAATGACTTGAGCAGCTCAAATATTGTAGGTGATGAGAAACTGGAACATTCTTTACTCCTCACCACCTTCCAACAATGTGGGAAGTTCAGCAAATGATGGTACTTGTAGTATATATTCCAGATATTAAAAGAAGGTCACAGGGGATGATTCATATCATACCTCTGTTTTCTCCATTAGGAGACTCATAAGGAAAATGACTTCTGCAGACTTCCCCTAACATCATGGAGCATTAATCTCTATGAAGGTCTGTAGCTGCTTTGGGAACACTGGGATTTGGGAGTTTTGAACATCTCTGAGAGAGGAAAGAGCAGCAGATTAGAATGAACAGGTTCCACTTTAACCAACTGGTATATAAGGGCCATCTCCTTTCTGTGGAAATCAGTCTTCTTCCTTCAGTATCATACTGGTAAGGCAAAATGACCATAGAGTTACTACTAGTTCCTCTGCAGTTTTACAGCAATTAGGTACTCTTGGAATTATAGGTGTATCTTGAATATCTGATTTTCCTTTGCATAGGCTAAGTTGTTACTGGAGTAGATGGAAGCATAAATGTAGCGAAGGAGAGAATCCTAGACTTAGCACCAGAACGAAAGTTGCCAGCTCTAAGATGTGACTATAGAGCTGCCAACAAACAATGAGGCAGGAGTACAAAGGCAGAAATTACCAGAAATAGGTCAGAATATAGAAGAGAAATGTTGAAGAAAGGCCCAGGCTAGATGCTAGGAACCTGCAGTTAGCAGGGAGCGGCCATGTGATACCAAGCTAAGTCAAGCTAAGTCCCCTTGGTTTAAAGGTACAGAATTGGGCCAAACATAACAATGTATTTTTCTAATACAGGATATTAGCTGTGGCACTGGCTACCTTGACATATCCTAATCTGAAGTAAAAATGTATTGAAAGCCTGCCATGATGACAATTGTACTTCATGAAGAGGATGAATTCCTAAATGGCCAGTCTCTGCTATTCAAATAACGTTACCATCTCCCAAAGAACAGTTTGGGAGCAGGAAAGAACAGTATTTCATTTTAAGCTGGACTACTCATCTACCAAAATACCATTTTGACCAAAGAAACAGATGCAGAATTACAGTCACAGCTGCATTCTGTACAGAACAAGTTGGATAATGGTACTCTAAATTGCTAATTACACTGCTAATGATTTTTTTAGTGGCATTGCATTATTTTCCCACTTTTGTTTAAATTTTTTAAAAAAAGCATCTAGAAAGTTTTAAAAATGGTAAATGGTTAAATATCAGTGAGTCGTCCAAAGAGAAATTCCATACAACATCCATTTCTTGAAATGGCATTCTCATATGGGATTTTGTAGGAGCGCCATTTACTGACTAGCTATTTGTTTTAATTTACTTTCTCACCAATTTACTTGCATTTAAGATTAAGTATCTCAATATTAGTATTTGTATCTAGCTCCACAGTTGGTATGAAAAGACAATAAACCAACATATGTCATGATATGCTGGCACTGGGAATGTACTATGACTAGATTTACAAAAAGTAATAGCAACAGTACATTTGATTGTGACAACCATGGTGAAATTTATTACACTGTTAGTATTTTATTGTTTAATTATGCCAGAATAGCCGAGGGAGGTGATTACGTTTTTGATATAAAAATGCTGTTAATGTTTTTATTTCAATTTAGCAGATTATAGAATACAGATTAAAGCACTGCCGTTGCTCTATATTGTTTCTTGTGCATTTAAGTGGCAGAATATTTTTTCCACAAACAGTAAATTCATTTCTACTGAATTATTTTATTAAGGTTTCTAAATAATTTGCCTCTTAAATGAAAACCTCAATCTGGCCAGGAACTTCCATACATTAAATTTATAAAGAACATTTTATATATAAAATGGTGTACCAATCACCATGTCACATGTTTTTTGAAAATTTTTCTATTTATTAAGGTAAATTTCCTGTTAAAAAATTAAAAATACATTCTTCTTATGCAATTACAAATTCACAGGTTAAATACTTACATTTGCTTCTAACAGATGATCCAATTTCAGTGATCTCTTAACACTGCAAACAAAATATTTAAAGAAATCTTAGATTTATATGCTTTAATAGCCAAATATTTGAGAGTAATAAATATAAGCAAAGATTCTGAGTTACTTTTGCCAATGAAAGCAGAATACCATATGAAGAAAGTAATTTTCATGATGATGAAACTGGATTTTTTAATAGCATATTTCAATATGTAATAATTAAATATTCAAATGGATTTTTATATATGGTTTCATGTACATCCACTTTTGTACAATTCAAGCATTAAAGTCATATTATGAAATAATCTTAGTAAAAATGAATGTATTTGTGTTTTAAAATATCACTATTGAAAAATTAAGCATAAGGACAAAATAATTTACACACCCTTGATGGAGATGTTGAAAGTATATTATTTGCAGAAATAATGCACTAGATATTAAAATAAAGGTATGAACAAGGTGAAAAGTTTTGCACATTATTCTAGCTTTAAACATGATTCAGTGCTACCAGACTATGACTTAACTGAAGAACAGATGCTCTATGTCTTTATAAGTCCCCAATCCATAAGAAACTATTTTTTGTCTCTCTCACTAAACTGATTCAGGAACATGCCAAGCTCTCTCTGTGCAAAATCTGTTCTGCTAAACTGGATGCCCAGCTGTTGGTGACAATGCTTAGAAAGGAAAGCTGAATATTTATAATACTTTATTTCGTACAGCTGTCTTCTAAAGAGCAGTCATCAACATTTTATTGAATGCAGGCTAAATGCTCAAAGGAGAAAAAGGTCAATATAAATTAAAACTAGTTTTCCCAGTAATAAATGCAGCATTAAAAGTACTTCCTTGATCCCTGAGAAACAGAAATTATGTTATTTAAAATATTAGAGAATTTGAGCATAAAGCAAAAAAAAAAAAAAAGGATTGTATTGTAAAGGTTGTATTAGAGAAAACAAAAAAATTTTTATACATATTAGAAAATGACTATTCATAAATAACTACTTTTTTTCTGAATATTGACTTTCAAACAAGTGACAAGAACAAGAAAAAATAGAAGAGATGGACAATTTACAAATATTGTGGAGTAGTAAATATTAAATACAAAAATTTAATCTGTCAAAAAAGGGTTCACTTAATCTTGCTATTATATCTACATTAGCTTATCGCATAACGTTATTTCTTGAGATTAATTAAATCACTTTGAAAAATAACTTGTATCTTTTAGAAGTCCACTTGAAATTAATTTAATGTGAATTTTCAATGAAGCAAGAAGAAATAGAGGTATGAGCAAATAAAAATGCAGATGATCCAAAAAAAGTATATATATTTAGTTTTGTAATACAGAGTACTCTATTCAGGTGTATGAGATATTTTGGTATTTTACAAAATTTCGAAAGTAGAAATCAAAAACTAAAAGAACACAGCACAGAGTTTTTTATTCTGTCTTTAAATGCTAAGATGTAATACTACCTATTAGAAGGAAACAAATCCCACCCTGATATTAATTGTTCAAAATATTACTTATTGACGACTAATTCTTAGAGAAAGTAACTCAATGACTGGACTTAAAAGATGTCTGGTTTACATCCTAGGTTTGATCTAGGAAGCCCAAGGAAATACATAAAAGTAAACAAGAAATTGAGCAGGGTTAGACTGTTATTTTCCACTTTGACAGTTTAGTGAGAATCTAAAAAACATGATTTATTGTGGGTGATACGGTTTTCAGATAATTCAGGCATGTAAACTAAAACCTGGTAATATTTACAAGAATCATGGAAAGATTTAATAGATGAGACTAGGAGAAATCTAAGAAATCACTTAGTTCATCCAATATGGAAGAATTGGTGTGATATGCCCACTGCAGATCTCAGGTCGTGTGCACAACAAATCTTTGTTGAATCGAGGGGGAGGAGTTGAACAGCGAACCTACTAGAGGATTTTATGACGATCTATTAGAACTAGGCCCACTGCCGAAATATGTTATTAAATTAAGCACATACTGTATGCTTTTACTCTTTTTTTAATCCATTCTTTTATCCATAAACAACTATAAGCATGAAATTATGTTACATGGAAGAGGATGATGTTAATAGGAACAGAGAGGAAGAGATGGTTCAAACATACATTATAAAGGAAGAACGGACAAAACTTGATTAGATATATGGGATAAATATTTTTCTAAAGTATTTACTCACTTGTTACCAGTACTAGTTGTCAATTAAAAGTGATGTATCTCTAAAAAAAAAAAAAAAGTGATGTATCTCTGGTAGTTCTGTAAAGTTATAAGTAGTTTTAGGGGTTACTACTTTGGTTTAAAAAAATAGGATATGCCAAAAAGGACTCAAATAGATATTTCTCCAAAGAAGATATACTACTGGCCAATAAAAATATAAAAAAATGTTTAACATCCCTAATATTAGGAAAATGCAAATCTGAACCACAAAGAGATACCATTTCGCAACCATTAGGATGTCTATTATCAAAAAAACCAGAAAAAAAACAGAAAATGTTGGCTAGGATATGGAGAACTGGAATGTTCATGCACTGCTGGTAGGACTGTAAAATGGTATAGCTGCCGTGAAAAACAGTTTGGCACTTCCTCAAAAAATTACGTGTAGAACTGACATATAATTCAGCAATTCCACTTCTAGGTATATATCCAAAAGAACTGAAAGCAGACCCAAACAGGTATTTGTACACCCATGTTCACAGCAGTGTTATTTCCAGTAGCCAAAATGTGAAAACAATGCAAATGCCCATTGACAGGTAAATGAGTAAACAAAATGTAGTATAGATATACAATGGTATATTATTCAGCCTTAAAAAGGAAAGAAATTGATACATGCTACAACACAGATGAACCTTGAAGATACCATGCTAAGTGAAATAAGCCAATATCAAAAGGGTAAATACTGTATGATCCATTCAAATGAGGTACTCAAAGTAGTCAAATTCATAAACACAGAAAATAGTGGTTGCCAAGGGCTGACAGGAAGGGCGAATAGAGAGTTACTGTTTGATGGGTATAATATTTCAGTTTTGCAAAATGGAAAAAGTTTTGGAGATAGATGATGGTGATAGTTGCACAAGGTGAATGTACTTAATGTCATAGAACTGTACACTTAATGATTAAACTATAAACTTTAGGGGTGCCTGAGTGGCTCAGTTGGTTAAGCGGACGTCCACCTTCGGCTCAGGTCATAATCCCAGGGTCCTGGGATTAAGTCCTGTGTTGGGCTCCCGGCTTCTGCTTCTCCTTCTGCCCCTCCCCCCACTCATTCTCTCAATGTCTTATTCTCTCTAATAATAAAATCTTTAAAAAAATAAATAATTTTTTAAATGGGCACTTATCTACTGTATCCTAATTTCCTCCTCCTGCTGGTAATTTTATTACCTCTGCAGGTTACTTCCACTTCCAACTTAACCCAAATTTACTCCTATGTCCATAATTTATCTACCATGTTTCATTGTTAGTTGTACTAAGTTTAGATTCATTGGGATGAAAATTCTGGTTGCTACCAGCATTTTGCTTTTGAGAATTTAGGAAAGATAAATACATTTGACATGCAATTTCATATCAAGAGGAATAGAAAGTAACTATGTTTGTAGGATTAGTCATATTACTAAGACTATCCTCCTTTATTTTATTAAACTTATCACATGGTAGTATCCTGAATAGGATTCTCTGATTCTACCAGAACAGAACAAGTACATGAGTTTCATTATACAACATTACTAACACTGGTGACAATATAAAAGAAATTACTCTAGAAAAAAAGAACTTTCACTTGATTTCTAATTAAGAATGAGGAATGACACCTCAAAAAGCACAGAATTAATGCTTTGAGCTTCTCTTAAAAAAAAAATTTTTTTTTTTTTTGAGAGAGAGTGGACGTGGGCAGAGAAGGGAGAGAATCTCAAGCAGGGTCTATGCTCAAGGCAGAGCCCAATGTGGGGCTTGATTTCATGACCCCAAGATCATGACCTGAGCAGAAATCAAGAGTTGGACACCCACGTGACTGAGCCACCCAAGTGCACCCTTTGAGCTTTTCTTTAAAACACTAGATTAAATGTAATTTTGAATAGCAGAGCTGAGGGTAAGAGTGTGTGTGTGTGAGGAGACAGATAAACTTGGTAAAGCAGATAAGAGTCAGAGAGCCTTGATGCTATGCCAAATTCCCCCCCAAGTTTGGGCAAATCACATAATTTCACTAAGCTTCATAAAGTTGATAATAATACTGGCCTGTAAACTAGTAGGGAATTTCTGAATGGAAGATAAAAATATCACTTACAATGTCAGTGCTTCCATTTACTTCTCGCTATAATGTCGATGCCAATTTTTCAAGAGTATTTAAAGGAGTGAGTATACTTGTGAGATGCTTAGAAATCCTTTGATGAAGGCAATGACCAAATTCACATCCCATATGACTCCTCTGGTGTAAATTGAGATATCTGAAATGATTTATTTTCCATTCTATGCATGAGAATGAGATAAGAAGGGAGAAGAATCTTTTATATCCCTTTTATATTCTTCCTTTCATTCAAGCCTTTTGTGTTCTCTCAAGTGCTCTTTTGTGTTTAACATTCAGGTGGTCATATAATAATTCACTATCATGTATGGGTGAGTAGAGAGAAATATTACTCTGTTACATGTAGAAATATGGTCATCATGTGAAAGCATCTAAATAAATAATGAATCCTGTGTTATTCTTCATGATAAAACTGGCCAAAACCTTAAGCAGTTATTGGGTAACAGATGTTTTTTGTGTCAAAAGCTTCCTTATTAAAAGGTTAACAGAGAATTAGCCAAACAATTCTTATATAAGTAAAGGGATGTTTGGGAATACTGACCCCAGAAGATAAATAGAGGTGACATGGTCACTGGGCAAAATAAAATGAGAAATGTCATAAGATAATTTCTTTCTTAAATGAGTATTCTCAAAAACGAACATTAATATTCATTGCTATTTCCTCCTGTGAGAAACGTATATATACATATATGTGTGTATCATCACACATACATATATATAAAGGACATAAGTTAAATCCTTTTAAAATTTATCAAAAAGGGCCGAATAGTTTTATCAGAATTAAATATGGGAAATGGGTGATATTTTACATATTTCTGGTATGTATTATATTTTATAGCATACAAATTAATAATAAATTTACACTGATGTCTACCCTCCCCTTGAGAATCTAGCACAATCTCTAAGTTTTCTCTGACACAGTCCACATTGCACTAAGGATCTTTCTACTCTATAGCACTATAGCACCTGTGTATGCCCCTCTCACAAAACTTACCACGTTGAAATAGTCTATTTATATGTTTGTCTTTCCTCCCTGGACTAAGATATTTATATCATTAGCACCTCCTCTGTTAAGTATTGAGGTTAAACATCCTTGTTAAACTATCTTTCCCACAAAAATTAAAACTCCCAGCAAATACAATATCTGTTCATGTTTGAATCCCCAAAGCCTGACACAGTGATGGAAGAAAAGTGTTATATAAATTAATGATTTACTTAATTAATTGTATTTATTTTTAACTTAAAACTTCAGTCTCAAATTGAGGAATATATTTAATTCCTTTAATTTTTTATGATCCTCCAATTCTGTTTAAGGTAGTTTCAATGCAGGTTCCCAAAAGATGTCATATTAACGGTCTTATCTCTAACATAGTCTCTTATACGGATTTATGTCTTAACAGTTCTGGAAAAATCTAAACCATAATCTTTTCAAATACTGACTTTCCTTTATTCTTCCTTTCTAGACTTCATCTAGAAGTAATTTTACTTTCTAGTTCCATTTTCCATATCTCTAAACTTATTTCTTAGCATTTTTTGTCTCTGTACTGCGTGTGGGCAATTCCTTCAGATCTATCTTCCAGTTGTCTAATTCTTTCTTCAATTATATCTGATTTACTGTTTAATCCACCCATTGTTTTTTTTAAACAATTTGATGAGTTTTGGGGGGTAACTTTTAACTTTTACTTAAATTTAAACCTAAAAAAAACTTCTAGGAGTAAGAGTTCTTATCTTTTACCCAGATTTATCACTTGTTTACATTTTGTCCTATTTATCATTCTCTTTCTCTCTTGCTCTAGTTCTTTCTTGACTTACAGTGGGTTATGCCCTGATAAACTCATCTAAGTTGAAAATATCTCAAGTTGAAAATGCAATACACCAAACCTACAAAATATCATAGCCTAGACTAGCCTATCTCACAATATGCTCACAACACATATATTAACGTATAGTTGGGCACAATCATCTAACACAAAGCCTATTTTACAATAAATTATGAACATCTCATCTAATTTACTGAATTCTATACTAAAAGTGAAAAATGGTATGGTTATATGGGTATAGAATGGTTTTAAGCGTATCAGTTTTTCACCCTAGCAACTGGGTGGGGCTGACTGGGAGCTGTGGCTCAGTGTCACTGCGTAGCACCACAAAAGACTACTGTATTACCTATCGCTAGCCAGGAAAAAAATCACAGATTTTTTAATGTACATATAAAGATACACAGAGCTAGGACAGAAAATACACACCTGTCTGTATAATAGCTGTATTTAAAAAATCTGTGATTTCATATTGATACCTCCAATGCCAAGCCAACATATTTTAAATTTCTCTATCCAACAACGAAAACCTAGCTCCTATTATGTGCAAAACACTTATCGTTTGCTCAAGCCTAGAATACAAAGAAACCAGTTTCAGAAGTGTTAATCCAGACCCCTGTGCAAAGCAAATCTATTTACTAAAGATTCAGTATTTGCATAATATTGTTAACTGTAAAATGTACATAAAGTCATTCTACCAGGTGTTAAGTAGTATTTCAAAATAGTTTTAATCTGCATTTCCCTCATGACTAACAAAATGCTTCCTTGCCATTTATGTAACTTTTTTAAAATTAAGTATTAGTTCAAGTTTTTGAGCTATTATTTCAATGAGTATTACTGTTTACTTAAGTTACTGTTTTACTGTGGAGTTATAAGAATTCTTTATATTTATTCTAAATGTAAATTGTTTAAAATATATCTTATATTTTCTCCTACTCAGTGGCTTGACAATTCATTTAAAAAAAATTTTAAAGTAATTGCTATATTCAACGTGGGGCTCGAACTCACAACCCAGAGATCAAGTGAGTTGCATGCTCTACAGACAGAGCCAGCCAGGTGCCCTGACAATTCATTTTTAAAAAGTTTTATTTTTACTTTAATTCCAGTAACCACATAGTGTTATATTAGTTTCAGGTGTACAATATAGTGATTCAACAATTCTATACATTATTCAGGACTCTTGAAGATGAGCGTACTTTTAATCCCTTTCACATATTTCCACCCATCTCTCCATTCACCTCCACTCTGGTAACTATCTGTTTGGTCTCTACAGTTAAGAGTCTGTTTTTTGGTTTGGCTCTCTCCCTTTTTCACCCTTTAAAGTTGTTTCTTAATTCCACATATGAGTGAAATCATATGGTATTTGTCTTTCTCTGACTGACTTATTTCTCTTAGCATTATACTCTCTGGCTCCATCTATGTTGTTGCAAATGGCAAGATTTCATTCTTTTTTTTGGCTGAATAATATTCCACATATATATATATGTGTGTGTGTGTGTGTGTATATATATATATATATATATACACACATATGGCTATTTAGCTATTGTAAACAATGCTGCAATAAACAAACACAGGGGAGCATATATCCTTTTGAATTAGTGCTTTTGTATTCTTTTGGTAAATGCCTAGTAGTGCAATTACTATGATCATAGGGTATTCTATTTTTAATTTTTTGAGGAATCCACATACTGTTTTCCAGAGTGACTGCACCAGTTTGCATTCCCACCAACAATGCACAAGGGTTCCTTTTTCTCCTCGTCCTTGTCAAAACTTGTTTGCGTTTTTTATTTTAGCCATACTGATAGGTGTGAGATGGTATTTCATTGTAGTTTTTATTTTATTTCCTTGATAATGAGTGATATTGAGCACCTTTTCATGTGTCTGTTGGTCATCTGCATGTTTTCTTTGAAGAAATGTCTGTTAATGTCTTCTGCCCATTTTTTAATTGGATTATCTGGGGGGTTTGGTGTTGCATTGCATAAAATTTTATGTCAGATATGCCATTTGCAAATATCTTCTCCCATTCAGTAGGGTGTCTTTTAGTTTTGTTGACTGTTTCTTTTGTTGTGCAGAAGCTTTTAATTTTGATGTAGTCACAATAGTTTATTTTTGCTTTTGTTCCTCTTGTCTTAGGAAATAGGTCTAAAAAAATGTTGCCACAGCCAGTTGCAAAGAAATGATTGCCTGGGCTCTCTTCTAGGATTTTTATGGTTTCAGGTTTCACATTTAGGTCCTTAGTCCATTTTGAGTTTATTTTCATGTATGGTGTAAGTGGTCTAGTTTCATTCTTTTGCATGTAGCTGTCCAGCTTTCCCAACACCATTTGTTGAAGAGACTATTTCCCATTGCATATTCTTGCCTCCTTTGTTGAAGGTTAATTGACCATATAATCATGGTTTGTTTCCTGGCTTTCTATCTTGTTCCATCGATCTATGTGTCTATTTTTGTGTCAGTACCATACTGTTTTGATTATGACAGCCTTGTAGTATAACTTGAAATCTGAAATTGTAATACCTCCAGCTTTTGACAATTCATTTTCTTTTCTTTCTTTTTTTTTTTTTTTTTAAGATTTTATCCATTTATTTGACAGAGAGAGAGACACAGCGAGAGAGGGGAGCGGGAGAGGGAGAAGCAGGCTTCCTGTTGAGCAGGGAGCCCGATGTGGGGCTCCATCCCAGGACCCCGGGATTATGACCCGAACCGAAGGCAGATGCCTAACGACTGAGCCACCCAGGCACCCCACAATTCATTTTCTTAATTGTGTCCTTTGATGAGCATAAGTTCAAAATTTAGATGAAGTCTAATCTATCATTTTTTCTTTTATGGTTACTGTTTTTTGTATCTTGCCTGAAATTTTACCTACCCCATGTTGTAACAATATTCTCATATATTTCCTTCAGAAACTTTACCTTTACATATAGGACTATGCTATATTTCAAATCAGTTTTTGTATATGGTATAATGTAGAAGTTGAAGGTATTTCGTTTATTTCTGTATGGTGTCCCACAACCATTTGGACTTTTCTTTCCCCACTGAATTGCTTTGGCACCTTTGTGGGTCTATTTCTGGACTTTGGATTCTCTTCCATTTTATTTATTTGTCCTTATGCCCAAACCACATTGAATTCAGAACCACTACAGTAAGTCTAGTTAGCATATGTACTCCAACTTCATTCTTTTCAAGATTATTTTCTCATAAGTCCTTTGCCTTTTCATAAAAATTTTGAAATCAGTTTTTCTATTTCTATAAAATATTTGCTGGGATTGACAGGAAATGCATTGAATCTAAAGATCAACTGGGGAGAACTAGCAATTTAACATTATCGAGACTTCAAGTCCATAAACATGCCCCTATTTAGATCTTTTCTCTAAGCAACATGTTCTGATCTTCAATGTAGAAATCTTAAGTGTCTTCTAGTTAAACTTCTTTTAAGTAGTTTTAGAATGTGATCGTATATGGAAACATTTAAGCTTCATTTCCAGGTGTCTTCTTGCTAAAATGTAGAAATAGAATTGATTTTTGTATATTGACTATATGATCTGCATCTTTGTTAAATAGCTCTAATAACTGTTTTACAAATTCCTTAGGATTTTCCACGTTCGTGGAATTCATCAATTTTACTTTTTCCTTTCCAATATTTACACATTTCCTTTCTTTTTAGTGCTTTGTTAAATAGAAGTGGTGAGAGGGCACATCTTGCCTTATTCCTAATCTTAGAATAAGTGTTTAATGCTGGGTATGATATGTGTAGGCTTTTCATAGGAATAAGTTCCCTTTCTACTTCTAGTGTGCTGAGTTTTTATTCTAGCATGAATGAATGTGCTCTTTGTACAACTATTAATATGATCTCCTTTATTCTCTTTTTGAAAATGTTAATTGATTTTAAAATAACAGAGCAATTTGCATCCTTGGGATAAGTCCCACTTGGACATAATATATTGTCCCCTTTATATGTTGAATTAGATTTGCTCATCTTTTTTTTTTTTTAAGATTTTTATTTATTTATTTGAGAGGGAAAGAGAGAGTGCATACGTTAGATGCAAGAGCAGAGGGAGGGAGAAGCAGAGTCTAGGCTCAGCAGGGAGCCGGACAGGGGGCTCAATACCAGGATGCTGGGATCATGATCTGAGCAGAAGGCAGATGCTTAACGGACTGAGCTACCCAGGCGCCCCTAGATTTGCTAATCTTTTGCTAAGGATTTTGATTTCATGCTCATGAAATATATTGGTCAGCAATATTTTAATAATTCTTTTACCATATTTTGGTATCAGGTTAGGTAGTATCAGTGTTATGAGGATTAAGTGAGTTGGAATATAAATACATTACATATATAAATTGTATATAATTATAAAATTATATATAAACATATAACTTAAAAAGTATATATATGTAAAATCTATGTATAGATTTTAAATCTAGTCTGATATTCTCTATCTTTTCATTGGAGTCTTTACTTCACTTAAAGTTACCATTTTGGAACCAGGCTGTTCCTGCTGAAACTGCTGTCTAGGAATTTTTCTTTTTTCCTCTAAAAAAAAAAAAATCTTTTAAGAAATGGGATCCCTCTCATCAAAATGATTTAAGAGTACCCCACCTCTCCCCACCCCTTCTGGGACCCCAGCTGGTTTTAGGTTTAAAAATTGTGGTCCTTCCTTAGATGGAATGACTTACCAAAAGTAATTTAGAACTTCAATGACCATTATGGGAAACTTCCTCTCTCTCCAAACTTAACTTTTCTCAAAACTGAATTGGATAGCTACAGCTCTAAAACTGTCAAAGCTGAATGGGATGCCTATTTTGATTAGTATTTTGAAGCTTCCAAAAGTTATTGGGAATCTAAAATTGCTTCTCTGCAAAATACAATTTCTAGACTAACTGAAGTAAACAAAGACAGACAGAAATAGGGCTTCTGAAGCTTCTTTTCTGCCTTCCCCGTCTTCTTTGTCTCAGGACATGTGGCAGATGTCCTGTGCTCAGGCTCTACCTCTGGTGCCATTTTTCTCGGCACCATCACCACCTTCCCAATTGTCCCCCATGCTAATCCTTTCACCAAACTTCCCCTTTCCTCCAAATCTTTCCCTAATCCCTACTCTCCTGAACCTATTAGAATCTACCCTTTTAAAGTTAAGTCTCCTGAGGATCCTAATAAACCTCATATTTCTTATACTCTCTGGACTAAGGCCAAATTACAAGCCATAAAGTTTCCTGAAGTGACTGAGGACACCAATGGGTTTGCTGAATAATTCAACATCTAGAAGAAGACCAGAATTTTCTTAAAAGACAGTTTGGTGTTGAGTGTAATAGTTATGTACATGTTCGTCAGGCTTTTGTGTGCAAGCCTGAATTTTGTTCCAATTAAAAAGCTTAGGAAAAGCTACTATAATTGCTTGGTGGAGATTTCCAGAGATTGTTCTAGCATCTTGCCAAAGATTGGTGTCTGTTTCTCCAAATCCCTTCTAGTATGTCCCCACTGGGCTAGTTTCATCCAGTGTTTGGCCTGGTCCTCACACAAGCATGAGGACTAACTAACAGAAACCTGAGAAACCAGGTTGGTAAGTTTAAGTAACTTGGTCACCCTTTAGATGTTGAATCTACCCAGGTAGCATTTAACTCTATGTTTATTAATGGGCTAAACTAGAATCTTTCTCTTTTAAAGCGATGAGGATAGAATGGGAAACCATGTCCCCTCCATATTTAGTTAACCTGACAAATCAGCTCACCCACACCCTAGATGAGTACTTTAAAACAAAGACATTTAAAATTCTCGATTTTCAACTCCAGTAAATGAAAGCCCCTAAACAAAACAAACAATCTCCCTCCCCACTAGTCTGTACTATTATTGCAAAGGGCCAGGACACTGGAAAAAAGATTGTTACAAACTTAAGTGCTGCAGGTGCCTTCAGCCCTTTAAGCCAGACTTTCCAATGTCCTTCTAATTCCCAATGGGGCTTCATGGAACTATAGGGGCTCTTCCCAATCCTCCCTCTTAATCAGCTTGGAGAAACCACTCTCCAAATTGGGAATGAATCTCTCCATCCTTATTGACACTGGAGCTATGCTCTCAATGTTTAACCCCACTGCTATCAAGCAGCCCCTGCCTCAAGATACTGAAACAGTTCAAATGGGGGGTATTTAATAAACCTTAACAAGTTCTTGTCTCTGAACTTATTCCCTTTTGTTTAGGTGCTTTAGAGCTACAGACCCTTTCTCCTTAGTTCCTCTGCCCCTATTCATTTATTGGGCTGAGACTTCTTAGAAAAATATTATGCTGGAATTTCTTCCAAAGGGGGAAATGAGTCTAAAATTTGATAGTAGTAACCAAGATAGCCAGCCAGGCAAATCAAATGACTCTTTGACATCTTTTATTTCCTCCCTCTGATGGCACTATAGCTGAGTCTGGGGACAATGATCAGTTGTCCCTATTGGACCAGCTACCATCCTCTTTATGGGTAAAATCTTCAACTGGTATTGATACAGTCTACAGTGCACTTCCCATCATGATTCAAACAGATCTCTCAAAACCTCTCCCCAGAACTAATCAATATCTTATAAAGAGTTTTTTCAAGGCATCAAGCCCATAATATAAGATTACAAGACTCAGGGCCTTATTATCCCTTACACTGGTCCCTGCAATAGCCCTATTTTCCTGTGAGAAAACCCAATGTCCAAGGATAGAGGTCTGTCCAAGACCTCTGAGCAGTAATTAACACTGTTATCCCTCGGCATCCTACTGTTCCTAACCTCCACATACTATTGATATCTATTCTAACTAAAAGCAAACTTTTTACTATAATTGATCTTTGCAGTGCATTTTTAGTATTCTAGTTGATAAAGATACTTTTGCTTTCACTTGGGAAGAATGACAATACACCTGGATAGTAATGTTCCAGGGTTACACATCGAGTCCTTACTTTTCACGAACCTTAAAACTGGATGACATAAAGTTTTCTGTAGGTTCTGCTTTGTTACAATACACAGATGATTGCTTCTCTGCTGCCTTTCTCAAACCTCTTCACAGGACAACAGCGTCTACCTGTTAAAACTTCTGGTCTTAAAGGGACATAAAGTCTCCACAGAAAAACTACAGTTTGCTCAAACCCAGGTTTGATACTTAATGACACATGACCTTGAAATAAGGACTACATTTGGATCCAGGATTTATGGAATCCTGAATTTCCCCAAAACCAAAACCAAAGCACTAATTACAATATTTTCTTGGATCAGTTGGATGCTGTTGAAATTGATTTCAAACTTCTCTTATGACTCAAACTCTATATGCTTTACTAAAAAATAACAAACTTGACCCTATTACTTGGAAAGATTGGGAAGACGAGCTTTTGAGACTTTAAAGAAAAGCCTTAAATAAAGCCCCCTGCCTTCAGATGTCCTAATTATCAACTTCCCTTTTTCCTCTTTGTATACGAGAGGGAAGGGAATACCCTTAGAGTACTCACCCCAAAACAGGGATGAGTACACCCTCATCAACTCATAGGGTATTATAGATAACAACTAGACCCTTTAGCACAAGGATATCCACCTTGCCTCTGCCTTTTTGGATAAAGCCACTGAAGAAATAGTCAGGGGATCCCACCTTTGTGCCCCATGCACAAGAAGCTCTCTTTAATTCTCATTACACAACACTTTTTAGTCACTTCATCTGTGAAATCCTATAACTGCTCCTCATATAATTCTTTCTCACTGTAGTAACTTTAATCTGGCTATTCTTCTCTCCTTTACTGACAAGACCCCTCATGACTGCTGAATGCTGACAGATCACCTTCCGACTCCCTGTAAAAATTTATAGGAAACTCCTCTAACCAATACAGATTTTACATGGTTTGCTGATGGTTCTCATTTAAAGGATGAAAATGGTATTATACTGGCTATTTACTGCAACTCCTTTGAAGTCATTGAGGTAGCACCTTTACCTCTGGCTATTTCGGCCCAACAGTCTGAGTTATACATCCTTACTCAAGCTTCTACCTTAGCCAATGGTTGAACCACAAACATTTATACCAATAGCCAGTATGCCTTTAGGGTAGCTCAAGACTTTGATATGTTATGGAAACAATGAGGTTTCCTTACCCCCAATGGGGATAAAATTAAAAATGGTTCCTATGTCTAGAATTTATTAGAATTTATTAGATGCCATACTTTTGCTGCCTGCTCTGGTTGTTAAGGTCCTGAGCATTCTAAACTTGACTCCCTGGAGGCCAAAGGAAACCATCTTGCTGATATTTCTGCCAAAAATGCTGCTCTCAAGGAAACCAATGGCCAAATCTCTGTCATGTTCCAAAGAGATATTCCCCCAAATGATAACTTTGAAAAATTGACCAGAGACATCCAACAATTGGCCCCAGAATAGGAGAAAATATTAGAAATCTAATAACTGTTCATTTGATTAAAAAGAAAAAACTGACTCGGACCAACTAACAATCTGGCCTTATCAGAAATTCTAAAATTCCCACTACTTACCCCTGTACATGCATTAAACCACTGGTCTACTAACAAAATGATAGTGTTCATGAACCAATATTGGTGAGGAAATAAATATTAATGAGGTCACAAAAAGTGCCCACCTCACTTGTCCCACCTGTCCAAACCACAATGCAGGGAAACCTGTCTGCATAGCTCTCCAACACTTTAAATTACCTCAAAGACCATTCAGTTTTCACAAATGGATTTCATAAAGCTTCCCCATCTAACAGATTAAATATGCTTTAGTTATGGTTTGTATGTTTCCTCGTTGGACTAAAGTTTTCCTTTGTAGACCCACCACTGCCTTTTCTGTGGCCAAAATTTTGTTAGAAAAAAATTATCCCTACGTGGGGAACCCCTCTTGAACTTCAGTGATTGGGGAACCCATTTTATCAGTTAGGTGTTTAACAAGTCTGTGCTGTTTGGCTTGTTATTGTGCATACCATCACCAATCCTCAGGGTTAGTCGAACACATTAATGGCACTATTAAGACTCAACTCTCAAAATTTGTAGAGACCTTCCACAAATATCTTAGTCTAAAGCATTGCCTTTGTTCTTTCTAAATATCAGACCCACTCCCTTGGGAACCCAGACTTTCACCCTTTGACAGAGTCACAGGACATCCAATGCACTTGGCTCCTGATTCCTTTGACGCACAGCTGATAAAAGGAGATTATACTTCACTATTATAAAGGCCTAATTGCTTCTATCAAAACTAACTATGCTTTGATAGAGCAATCTTTCCCAGTGCACTCTCAGGAGACAAAAACCTTAAGTACCACATCTTGCAACTTAGAGATTTCAGCTATTGGAAAAAAAAACCAAAACTGAAACCAAACAAATAAACAAAAAACGCCTCCAGAAAGACTCTCTTCAACCTTGTTGGAAAGCCCCCTATCAGGGACTGTTAGCCAACCCTCGTGTGCCAAACCTCAAGGAATGGACTCTTGGATTCATGTGACACATCTAAAGACAGCATCAAACTCTGACTGGATCTGCACACCATCTAATCAGAAAGATTTCCTGGAATTGAGGCAGACAACATCTCATGACACAGATTTCCCAAGATGTCTGGACCAGGCCTGTAAGAAGGTTCAGGACTCACGGAAGTCTCTCTTTTTCATCTGGAGTATTAACTAACTCTGGATTCTTATCCAAAATTCATAGTTTCTGAATTTTCAACTTTGCCGTATTATTAACAACACATTTGGTTCCAACAGTTCTTTTGAGATAACAATACTTTTTAAAAGGTCTTTGAAGTTTTACTGTTTTGCAAAAAGTTCACCAGCTACTGCTTCATGTTTATATCTACACTGTATCTTCTCAAATGCACAGGATAATTCTTTCAGTGTGCTCTTGCAGTAATCATCATTCTGCTTTCACGACCGCTTTAAGTAGAGACTTGGAGGAGGCATACATGACCCTGAGTTTGCCTCAGCAGGGGCAACTCTTCTCCCCTAAGTTGGAATAAGTGCTAATATTTTTAGTTGGCTACTTTCAGATCTAGGATTCTGGTTTAGAACTACTACACAATTTGGAACTGTGATGTTAGTTTCAGTTGTGTACTTGTTGCCTGTCAAATCTTTGTAATAACGATGTACTCAGTAAGACGATCTCCAATGCTTATAATCTTGATAAATATGGACCTTAGAGGGGGAAATTCCTGAGAGTTCTCCCTGCTACCCTTCATTGTACTCAAATTTGACCTCAATAGTTTCCAATTTGTACAATTTCCCTCCAAAGCAGGACATAACACCTAGGAGAGATCCTTCTTGGCACTAAGGGACAAAAGGTCACTGAATTAAGAAGAACCTGACTCTTAATCAGCAATGCTTTTGGAGAAAGATCTTGACCAAAAGGAGGAAATGTGAAAAATAATAAAGGGGAAGCCTCATTAAAGTGGAGTAGGGAGGATAGAAGGGGAGGTTAAAAGGGGATCTTATACCAATGAACGTCAATTATAGGAAGAACTGTCAATTACAGACCCCAACAGAAGAGTTTCAACAGGAAAGAACCATTAATTACAGGTCCCAATAGGGAAAGACGTACACTGTACCTCCTACAAAATACAGACCACCCCTGCAACTCAGGCAAGGAGGAACCGTCACCTTGAACCTGAACTGACTGTTCTCCCACGGACTTTGGGTCAAAATAACCCCTCCCAACTTATTCCTTCTTCTCCATAAAACAACTCCTCTCCTTTGTTGGACTTTACCTATGGTTTAGCCATAGCTTGCACGCGGCGAATTGAAATGCTTTGTTATTCCAGAATAAGCCCATTTTTGCTAGTAAAGTAACAGGCTTTCATTTTTAAGGACAACAAACTATCTACTCTTCTTGTTCACAAAGGGACCCAAGAAACAGCAATGGGGTGGGGGTGGGGGGTGGATACCTACGGCATTTCGACTTTCAGGAAAGCACCACCGCGGGATAAAAAGAACTGAACCACCTCTTCCTAAAGCAGAGAACCTTCAGAGGGAAACGCCGGAGTCTGAAAAGCGCGGGCCAACGGCCGCCAGACGCGGTGTCGCACGCAAGGTGGCCCGCTGGAAACACCCTCCCCCCCCCAAGGGATCCGAGTGTATGGGGAGAGGGGAGGACAGTCTAATTAAGGAACTAGGACCTCATCGCGTCCCTGCCAGTGCACCACAGGACACTCTCTCCGCTCTGGCCCTTCCAGACCCCGACAGACGAGCGGCACGGCCGTCCCTGTCCTCTCCTGATTTACCGCCCTAGATTTCTACCCGGACTGTTTGGGGAGGTGCTCTGAATCTTATTTCCGGTGGCGAAAAGGCTCAGTTGCCATGGTAATTAAAGGAAAGGCCGAGGTCGGTGGGGCTGCGGTGAGAGGATCAAGAATCCGGGGAGAGAATTGGCTGTGCTTCCTCGCGTGCGAGCTGCAATTAGGTAGCAAAGAGCTCGCTGTCTCTGTCTCTGCGCCGCGCCCTGCCTCGCTGTCCGGCTTCCTTTTCTCTCACCTGCTTCTTTTACTTGTCTGTCATTCCAGCGCTGGGTCCGTGTGTACCTCCAGTGTATGTAAAACCGCAGCTGTGTCTTAGAGAAATCCAAAAACCGAGAGAGGTTGCCCGAGATCAGCCGTGAACGTATTTCACCGTGTAGGGCCGGGCACTGGGCGGCTCTGTTTTCACTTGGCCCTTTAGAGAAGTCTTAGGCGCTTGTTAAGTTTATTTTTCTTGCTGTTGTGTGGCGGGTTATTTACAGAGCCGTTTGCTGCAATGTGCTCTCTAGGCCCCTGTCTTGGTCTCGGGCTGGAGTTTTAAATGAAGGCGGTTTCCAAGCCTGAGGGGTGCAGCGATATATTTATTTAAGCTTCCGTTTAGTCTCTCGTCACAACGAGGGAAAGAATAGAATTCTGGAACATTTCTGCTGTGGGATTTCCATGTGAGGGAGTCACCTTATTTGAAAAGCTATTCGAGGACGATCCTTAAAAAAAAAAAAAATACTTACATTTAAAAATTGCTTGCTGCGAAATGAACATTCATTCTTCCTTTCTTATAGGAACAGTCCCCCCTACCCCCCATTTGTGAGGAGATGCGTGCACGCATATGTGTTTAAAACTGATGCTTAATTATAGTGGTATCCATTTGCAGTAACCAGACTGTGACACCACATCCCTATGGGGTCCTTCTAAATCTGGTGTAATATGAAAGTGTCAGGCAGGCAGTCTGTGTATTATAAATAGGGTACTTCATCCATGATAAGCGATTATTATCTTTCTTTCCCAAGTGTAAAAGACCTATATAATTCAAGAAGGTGCAAGTGATTTAGGCCTCCTGAGTAAGAATCCAATGAGTCCTGAAGGGGACCCTACCTGTGTCGTCTTATTGTTGAACTTGAAATATTCAATTTCTTAGGTTGGAATGTATTTTTAGAAGTCAAAGCTGGGTAAAATAATGTTGGAAGTTGTTAGACCACCAGCACAATCTAGTGCCTCAGAGTAACTGTTGTACAAGAAGCCTTCATTCACATTAATAAAGAAGGAACTGTTATCAAAATTTACTGCCTCTTGTTACTGCTAGCTGGGTGACATCTCTGTCCCTCAATTTCCTTATCTGTAAAAGGGACAAAAAATACCTGACCACTGTAATAAGGATAAATTAAGATGTATGATAGTTGTTTAAAGCTTATGAGCCGAGGTGCTATATTACCTCACAACATTATTAGTAATGAATGTAATAAAATCTCACAATAATGGTGTAAATGGGATCCAAAAAATTCAGACATTCGAAATGTTGGCCTGCATTACTGAGTTGTTGGTGAAGTGACCTTGTTGCTCCTGCTGAGGTGATGGATGCCAACTGCCAGTCACATTACATCCAAATTCTCATTATTGTAGTTTCACTCTTTCAGAGTTTATTTAGCACTTATTATGTGCAAGGTACTGTTCTGTATACTTCACACGTATTAACATATTTAATCCAATAGGCAACCTTCGAAGACTTAACTTACTGTCCTCCTTTTTTTAAGATTTTATTTATTTGAGAGAGAGAGCATGAGAGAAAGTGAGCACAAGTGGGGGGAAGGGCAGAGGGAGAAGCAGACTCCCCCACTGAGCAGGGAGGCTGATGTAGGACTCTGTCCCAGGGCCCTGGGATCGTGACCTGAGCGGCAGGTAGACCCCTAACCGACTGAGCTACCCAGGTGACCCAACTTACTGTTCTCATAAGAGTATTGTTGTGTGCTTTTCCTTTGCTCTATGATACCTGTTTTGTTTTTATATTACATCTTTGCTTTGGCTTTATTCTTTTGGCTTCTCCTATATATATATATATATATATATATATATATATATATATACACACACACACACACACACATATATGTGTATATATACATATATATTGCATCTCATGTGTAGTTGATTTCTAAATATACACGTATATTTATATATATATGTATGTACAGCCAAAGGCTTATTCTAATTTAGCATATAATAATATAACCACATGCATATTATAGTTGTCTTTTTCCTCCACATATGAAAACTTTAATGCATTGATTCCTCTTCCCCGCATTTGAAAGGCAAGGTGATATTTGCATTTTAGGGGGTTAGCATTGACTAAAATATAAAATTATTTTCTAATAGAATGGCCATCAGTCCAGGAAGAGATGAAGCTTTCTCCAGTCAGAAGTCAGCGCTTTCAGAGAGTCCTCGAACAAAGAAATTTCCATTAACTGAAGAAGAGCTATTTTATATGAATTGTAGAGCTGCCTACTTAACTGTTTTTAAAAGCAGCTTAGAAAACATTATTTCGAAAGAACAACTTTACTTGGGTAAATTTTTCTTTAAAATTTACATATTTTGCCTTATTTGTTGAAAGTTAATAGATCAGAAAGACAGGAGTAAGAATTACTTTGTTGAATCATCCCAGTTTCTTAGGGAAGCTTGAGCAATGGAACTACATTATGCTGTTATACCATTTTATATATTTATATATATTCTAGTATCTTCAAAATAAAACATTCAATGTTTATACAGACTAGATTAGTATTTTTAAAGCGTCCATCAATTACTTGCTTAAAATATTTTTTAAAAAATTTTTATTTGGTACTTTAAGATTTATATAAGATTCTCTATATATAAGATTTATATAAGATTTATAAGATTCTATAATAATAGAATTTAAAACACTTGGTATCTGAATCACTATCCTGATTTTGACCTATACTGGGGAAAATGTAGAGAATATATAAAAACAGGTTGAATGATTGTAAAAGAGAAATATTAGGAGGTAAGTAAAATTTTAGAAGAGTACCATTTTTGTTTTTTTGTTTGTTTTTAGTGGGGGTAGGCGTTGGTCTTTTTTTTGCTTCTCTCTGTCATATCTAAAATTTCTCTGGTTGTAAATATTCCTCAAACCAGTAAATTTTGTCCTTGCCAGGTATATCAAATGACTTGGAGAGCTTTACTCTTGAGAAAGTGGTAAACAATACCAGATAACACTGAATACTCATGTCAATTTCATCAAGGCTAATAACTTTATGAATAGAGAAACTGAGTTATTTTGCCAACTTTAGAACCGGTTTCCTTAAAGAAAAATTCTGACATGTTTTTGTAATAATGTCTTAGGTTTGTATGTAATAAGATCTCTATTTGAGGAAATCCATATTTGAAATATGAAAATTGAAAAGATTATATTTTATTATAAACTAAAGATTAAATTTACATTTTTTATAAACTATAATTTTAGTTTTTTCTTTATTCTTATGAAAGTAGTCTGAGATCATGAATCTCCTGTTTAAAAGTTTAACCTGTCTTTCATTATTATGGCATTTAGTTTATGAATCTATATTACTATATGAGTAATATAGAATATATATTACTAAGTGAATATATGAGTATTACTAAGGTGCTATCCGTTTTAGAGAATTATCTAGATAATGCAGTGTTTGTCTCTTCAATTTATATACACTTTTGGTTTTATGGTGGAATATTCTTTGTAACATAATAATGATTGAGTAGATAATCTAGATCTATAAAAAGTAGGGTAAATCAGTGATATCTTTCTTACTACTATATCTATCATCTATATCTTTCTGCCATTTATGCATATAACATGTGCTTTGACATTCCATATTAAGGTTGGACAGGACAGTACCATTATCAAAGTTTTAGATTTCCTTTTTTTTTCCAACTTATAAATAATACAGGTATTATAGACTCATTCAAAGCTTAAAGTAAACCCTGGCAAAAGATCAGTATTTTCATATAAACCTTTAAACATTTACAGTTACATGTTTTTACTGTTATTAGACATAATAATGGACTCCAACTAATTCCAAAGTTAGAAATTTAGTTAAATTAGTAATTACTAAGTTATACCTATTTCTTAGATATGAGAATATCTGCTTACTGAGTACATGTTTAGGCATAATTAATTTTATTCAGAGAAAGTTGTTTTGTAATTAATAGTACATTAAAAAAACGTTTTGGGTTTTTTTTTTTCCAGGGGGAGGGGCAGAGGGAGAGAGAATCTTAAGCAGGCTCCATGCCTACTGCAGAGCTCAATGTGGGGCTTGATCTCACAACCCTGAGATCGTGACCTGAGCCAAAATCAAGAGTTGGAGCTTAACTGACTGAGCCATCCAGGTGCCCCCAAAAACCATTTTGTTATTAAAGACAGCATCAAGTGTATGCTGACCTGCCACTTGTGGGAAAGTTACATACCCATTGTCTCAAAGCTGTACAGAAAATAGCATTTTCTTTTTTTTAAAGATTATTTATTTTAGGGGCGCCTGGGTGGCTCAGTGGGTTAAAGCCTCTGCCTTTGGCTCAGGTCATGATCTCAGGGTCCTGGGATCGAGCCCCGCATCAGGGCTCTCTGCTCAGCAGGGAGCCTGCTTCCCCTTCTCCCTCGGCCTGCCTCTCTGCCTACTTGTGATCTCTCTCTCTGTCAAATAAATAAATAAAATCTTTAAAAAAAAAAGATTATTTATTTTAGAGAAAGATACAGAGTGCACAAATAGGGGGAGGGGCAGAAGGAAAGAATCTTAAAGCATACTCCCCGCTGAGTGCAGAGCTGACATGGGGCTCCATCCCACAACCCATGAGATCATGACCTGAGCTGAAACCAAAAGCCAGACGCTTAACTGACTGAGCCACCCAGGAGCCCCTCTTTCTCTTTTTTCTTTCTTTCTTTCTTTTTTTTTTAGTAATCTCCACCCCTCACTTGGGGCTTGAACTCATGACCCCAGATCAAGAGTTGCATGCTCCACCCACTGAGCCAGCCAGGAACCCCAGCGTTTTCTTTCACATGGACTTTTGACTTCAAATCACAACTTCAATTAGGTCCTACTTGTATTCTTACCTTTTAAAGGGTGGAGGTTGGCTGGGGATAGAATCCTAAAACACATGTACCTTTTCCCTGATTCTCTTAATAGATGAATTATGGAATTGTTCATTTTTATGATAGGCAAATACTTATCTTTTGTTCATTCCTAGGGCAGCATGGTAATCAGAGCTTTTGTCTACATCCAAAATAAGCCTTTGGAAGTAAAAAAAAAAAAAAATTATATTGTCTCCACC
>CM052900.1:120388220-120432283 GCA_028534135.1 Potos flavus | reverse complement strand
GGGTTGAGGGTAAGGGAATGAGGAAAAAAGAGTCAAGAGACAAAGTGTGGGAGCAGGAGGGACACAGTGGATGATGTCCAAACAGTGTCTAATTTTATTCCAAAGTGCACTTGATTATATAGCATGAGGGAAACAACTACAGGGAGGTGTTTACATATAGAAATCACGTAATGCTCCTTTGAGCTTGCTCCTTATCTCCACATTAAAGACAGACCCTTCAAACCCAAGAAATCTGGTTAATGGCTCAACAATTCGTAGTCGTAAATTGCTTAAGGATCAGTAGAGTCAACAGGAGCAATTTGCACCCTGGGCAAGGACAGCACAGACCCACAATGATGTTATGCTCATACCGGCTTTTCCACTACGAAAATATGATCAGTCACAAACCAGCATGCCTCAAGGTCCCCCGCAGGAGCCCTTTCTCAAGCGACCTCGTTCCGACCGCCCTTAGTCAAAGCAGCCGAGGGTCGCGAGTCCGGGCTCTGCCTGGGTTCCATTAGCAGCCAGCCTGCGGCTTCCCACACCACCACTACAAATTTCCACAAAGGCTTTCTAGGTGCAACTTCTGTTAGCTCTACAAGTTACCTCTAGATGATTGTCTTGTTTCCTTTTCTCTGCCAAAGTTTAAGTTATCTAGGTATGCTACACTGTCATAAGCTGGAAGATGGGAACATTTCTCTTAGTCTGTTTACTTCTAATATGTTTACTAACCTTAAATCATGACCACAGGTAGAAATTTTATACTTCAGGTATGGATTTCCTATTTAGATTATAAACTTTAGCAACCAAGAAGTTTTAATCTCTGAAAAAAATCAAACAAACCACCCTGTTATTATGCTTATACACAGTGAATGTTCAATATGATGGACTCACAAATGTCTGTATTTATTACCCTGCTCTAGTTTCTATTTCCTTGAGGAGATTTTAAAAATTTATTTTATATATATTAGTCCTTGTTCATTATATTGTGGACTATCCATATTATCATTTTTTAGTGCTGATTGACAATGCCCAGATCTTGTGAAATCTCACTTAAGATAGTTAGAAATACCCAATATAAGGTTTTCTAGTAGAAGTTGATAGCACAATTCAGGACAGTTGTACCTTTAAAATTTTATTAATTCCATCTATAGTGCTTAGGAATCTTATCACTGGATCATTTTAGATAGTATTAAGTCTTAATATGTAGAGATTTGTTTACGTGCAAATTACCAGTTTACTTCTTTTAAACTGTACAAAATGTAATTGTTTAAAACCGTTATATTTCAGTGTGTATGACATACACAAATACAAAGCCTTTCTCACATTTAATTTGTTGCCTTACATTGCTATAAGGGCATGCCTTTTAAAACAATAATGTCTCAAAAAATAAAAAAATAAAACAATAATGTCTCATGAATAACTGGTTATAGGAGTATTTTTAAAGATTCTGGTTAAGAATCAAGAGTAATTCAGTCATTGCATCTCCATAATAGTCTTCTCTCAAACTATGTTGAGATTCTTGATTTTTAGCAAGGCTATAACTCCAAATAGATAAATTTTGTGCACGTATTTGACCTTTGTAACATGATTAATATTCTTGAAACCCTAATATCTAGCAATGATGAACATTTTAGATATCATGCCTTATTGACAATTTTCTCAGATTAATGATTTCCTCATTTCATTAAAGTATTTGTTGGGCCAGAAAAGTAATAATTTAGTCTTTTTGTAGTTATTCTTAGGTCCTCAAAACAATTAAGTGGATGATTGTTTTTAATCTTTTTTTTTCCAGGCACTTTCACAAAGTAAATCATATGTTATCAGTTAAACCATGTAGGTTGAGAACCAACTGTCAGAATAGGAAAATATTTAATTCTGGCATTAATAGATCAACATTCTGTAGCTGGTAACATATATATTTTTTCATTTTTGAAAGTCAGGCATACATTGATATCACTAGATTATGAACCCCAAAGGTATGTATGAACTTTTGTATAATACTGTAATATATAATGATTGAAAGAAAAAATACATTTAGATACCAATCCCAAATGTTACTATAACAAATAACACTTGCTTTATTGGACAGCTCTACAGCATGCAGGAAGAAATCCATCCCAAAAGACCATTAATAAGTATTGGACTCCTCAAACTGCCAGACTCAATTTTGATGATTTTTGCATAATTTTAAGGAAGGAGAAACCTACTTCAAAAGCAGAACTACTAAAATCATTTAAGCAATTAGATGTAAATGATGATGGCTCTATTCTACACACTGACCTTTATAAACTTCTAACAAAGGTAAGATTTGTGAAACAGTTTTGTAATATGCATTGCTGGCAAAACTATTTGGAATGTAGCTTTGGCTACCAAGGCCACATTAAAAATAATTATTTCATTGGCAGGTGAAATGAATCACATATATGTTGTTTATAAAGTACTTAAGGATCCTTCTGGATGAAAGATGATCTGTAAATAAAACATAAAGTATAAAATTGAACCCATGTTGCAATCCCTTGTATTCCTTTGCAATTATTTGCCACCCAGAACATTTTGTAATTCAGGAATAGATTCATATGTGATAAGTAAAAGAGAAGCAAAGTATAAATGGGATTGGAAATCCATTCTGATTCTTGGTATACTATGAGAACTCATCATTACTCTAAATTCAGTGATAATATTATTACTGGATTGATGATATAGTTGAAATTTAGTAAACTGAAGTTCATACTTTTACAAAATTTAATAAAATTGTGAAATTTTATTTTATGTGTTTCATTCTTGCTCAACATAATACTCATTCTGAGATTTATAATGAAGCCATATAGTCAAATTGACTTACAGAAAAAATTAAAATGAATTTCTACTCTCCCCCTCATAATAAAGTGATAGTCAGGTTTCTTTAAAATCAATCTTATTTTTTCAGAGAGGTGAGAAGATGACTCGTGAAGAAGTAGATGCCATAATAAGTTTGGCAGATGTAAATGCTGATGGCAAGTTTGATTATATCAAGGTACATAAGATCATGCTAATGTAAATTTGTATATTGTGTAGGAGAAGAATTTTTAAAGGGGCATATCTTTTTAATATTGACAATGACATACTTAAAATGTTGTGTACAAATTATACTTGAAATTTAATCTGAAGAGTAGTAATCTGATGACTATATTAGAAATAATCAAGATAAAATACATGCATGTGCTCACAAAACATAGAGACTCTCCTCAGGAATATACCTTTTCTGGGGTGGAAGAATCATAAAAATTATTTAGAACAAACTCAAGTCTACACATGTCTTATAAAAAAATAATAAATCACCTCTCTTTGTGTAACATTTTATTTTCACTCAGAGTATGACCTCCTCATTGAATCATGGCTGCATTTCACTAGGTCACTTGAGGGTGGTCAATCTGATTTCAAGAAAATAAAATGAGTAACCTAGTTCAATAGGAAATATATTCCATCTGTCAGTCTATCCCTTGCCTACTAATGTGCATTTGCCTCCTCCCAAATGTATGATTGAATGTCTTTCCCACTAGACTACTTTTTTATTTCCTATAGTTTTGTAAATTATATATGACAACCATTGAGCAATGTCTCAAAACTACTGTAGAAAAACTGGAGGTTGACAGTAAACTGAGGTGTCAACAGTTTGGAAGCCACACTGAAGGATCCCCTGAAAGGGACCCATCACCAGTACCAAAACCATCGCCTAGAATCATAAGAAAAACTGATCAGGAAACATTCTCAAATAAAGGTATTTACTTTTGACACTAAGGATTTCTTGATCAAGAATGAAGGGTCATATTCAGATAAATTTTTCTTCTAAGCTTATCAGTGATAAAACAAATGAGAATCCAATTTTTGTTAGCTACTGTTTCTAGACTCTCAGCTGTAAAAGTCTATTGAAGTAAAAATTTTATTATGGAACTTGACTTGGCTATGCTTACTATATTTTTTTAAAACTAAAATTTCAGGGTAAAGAGTGACATACTGATATATAGAATCTTATTAGTAGCCCATATATTAGGGACCATTAAAGACCGATAAATATGAAACTTCTGACTTTATTTCAATAGGAAGAGCAAAGAGAAAGAAATTAATAGACATGCCTTTTATACTACACTGTATTTAGAAACAGACTTAGTATTGACAACTTTTCATGATGTGAGACCAAGTAACTATTACTTGTTACAGGTGATACCAGGAGTTCTTTACTGGCAACAACTAGAAAGTTCAAAACATCTGTTTCCTTCACAATTACCATGGGTGCTAATAGTAACCGAAACTCAAAGTTAACTGAGCCAAACTCAATAAAGGTATTGTATTTTATATTATTTATTTATTTTTTAAGATTTTATTTGTTTATTTGAGAGAGAGCATGAGTGGGGGAGAGGGGCAGAGGGACAACAGACTCCCTGCTGAACAGGGAGCCCTGCTATGTGGGGTTGGATCCCTGAAATCATGACCCGAGCCAAAGTCAGACACTTTGCCAACTAAGCCACCCAGGTGCCCCAAAGGTATAGTATCTTAAATTAATAGGTAAGACTTTTTCTGGAAAAAAAAAAAAAATTGACATTAAGTGTATATATAACTATTCGGTGTCTACAGAGAACCAATAAAGGTTGCGAAGTAATTTTCTGAGATTTTTCTGTGGATTACGGCGTTTCTACCTATGAGTCAGTTTTAATAATTTTAAAGTAAAAATGATGAATAAGAATATTATTAAAAGATCTTTAGTTTGAAAGTGATGATTTTTCAAGTTTTTGAACTTGAAGAATTGATTATCTGAATATATACTTTGCCAAGCAATTTTTTTATTTTATTTAATAAGTATTTTCCATAGGTATTTCTTAAAAATAAATCATTCATTCAATATCAATTCCTATGAGAGAAAGACAACAAAGTCACTTTGCTAAGTCAATATTTGTGGAGTGTTAATATTGATCTTCTTCCTTTGTTTTCCCTTTTTAGACTCAACCTTTACTAGTTTTCTTTCAACAGAAAATAATAGCTACAGAAATATAAAACATTAACTGGAAACTGCTAGGATACATTAAAAATGTGTACCTAGAGACCTCTGTAACAGGGGGGAAAATGGTTATGACCACATACTGTAAGTGCTGTTAGAAAACTGAACTGATTGTTCTCAAGGGCTACATTTTTGTTTCAAATAACAACTCTGTATTTGTTATTGAACTCTGAAGTCCCTTATATCTTTAAATTGCCAGAGAGTGACATTTGTTCTATATTAAAATTTTAAAACATTATCTCCAAGGAATTTTGTTCAGACTGTTTAGGAATCTCTACACCCTGAGCAATTTGGTGTGCATGTCCAACATGTTCACACACAATATTTAGTGCTCCAACAATATTATTTTCCACCAATGGAAGCTTCCTGTATTTTTCAACTAAATTAAATGCTCGTAAAATTAACTTAGTTAAATAATTGTGGTTTAATCCAAAACTATATTCAATATAGTTGAATATAATATCAATATAATTCAATATAACTATATTCAACTAATTCAAAACTATAAATAAATAATTTTAGCCAATATAGAGAAATACTAATATGGATTATACTAAAACCATAATAAGACTTTTTCTCAGTGTCATTCTCCTGTTAATGGGGCCCTTACCAATATAATTTCTTTCTTTTTTTAACCAATACGATTTCTTAATGTAGTTCAACTCAAAAAATATTCATTAAAAAGGTAATATATGCCAGCTATTTTGCTTAGTGTAAAATATGGGTATTATATTAAAAAATAAAAAATTTACTTGACTATTAATATTATACCAAGGTAGTACAGCATAGTATTTCATTTATTCACTCATTTATTCAACAAATATTTATTGAGTGGTAACTCTGTGCCAAGCATGGGTTTAGATACTGATTAAGGGCTTTGAATAGAGATAGGCCTATGCTTGAATTTTAGCTTTGTCACTGGTAAATTAGTCAGCAGCTCTTCTGAGTCTCAGTTTCCTTATCTATAAATTGAGAATAATTATATTTAGTGTATTTTTGAAAGATTTAAATCATCTCACATGTATTAAGCATTTAGCACGGTGCCAGGAACATAGTAATCCCCTAAATAATACTGTTATTAATACTATAGAACTAAGATATGACTGTAGGTATTTATATGGGAATGACATGATGAAAGTATAGTTTAAGAACTCAAGCTATTGGGGCACCTGGGTGGCTCAGTTGGTTAAGCGTCTGCCTTTGGCTCAGGTCATGATCCTGGGGTCCTGGGATTGAGCCCTGGGTCAGGGTCTCTACTTACCAGTAGAGTCTGCTTCTCCCTTTCCCTCTGTCCCTGCTCATGTGTGCTCTTTCTTGCTCACTCTCTCTCTCAAATAAGTAAATTAAATCTTAAAAAATAAATAAATAAAAGAGAAGAAAGAGAACTTATGTTACTGTCGTATGTTGTGTATGGAGACCTCAATTTAGGGAGACTATCTGAAAGGCTGATAGAGATATCCAGTTATAAAGTGATGACCGATAGGCCTAGGTTAGTACCTGAACATAATAAGGAAGGGACAGATCTAACAGACAATGCCATTGTTAGTCTATAGGCGATAGTGATTGTGTTAACAAAAGACAACTTACATTTTGCATCTAAGACATCAAGAGCAGGGAATGGTGCTGATGACAAGGAGGAATTAAGTAAAAGATGCTAGGAAAATTTAATGATTAAAAGCAGATGGCAGGGGCATCTAGGTGAATCAGTAGGTTAAGTGTCTGCCTTTGGCTCAAGTCATGATCTCAGGGTGCTGGGATTAAGCTCTGAGTCAGGCTCCCTGCTCATCAGGGATTCTGCTTCTTCCTCTCCCTCTGTCTCTGCCCCTGACTCGTGCTCTCTCTCTCAAATAAATAAATAAAATCTTTTAAAAAAAAAACAGAGAATGACATATTGTCAACTTTTAAATTCTGTGACTTTCATATAGAATTTAATGTGTTTTGGAAATACCTCATAGTCTTCATATTATTTACCTGACTTTTAATTTTTTTAAAAAAAATTTTATGTATTTATTTGACAGAGAGCACAGGCAGGGGTAACAGGAGAGGGAGAAGCAGGCTCCCCGCTGAGCAGGGAACCTGATGCGGGGCTCGATCCCAGGACCCAGGGATCACGTTGTGAGCCCGAGGCAGACACTTAACCAACTGAGCCACCCACATGCCCCTTACCTGACTTTTTATATCCTATTTCTGATGTTGATACTTCCCACTATTGTTTACTATCTGATATTTCTTAGATGAACTGAAATGATTTTCTTTTAATCTGTGAATTTTAAAGATTCTGTTATTTAGCAGGATTCAGTTGTTTGCATTTTACTTTGAATTTTTAAATTTCATGAATTTTATAAGTACTCAGAGACATACTTGTTATAGTTATTATGTGATTTATTCTTTTAGTTAAAATTTTTAAAATTTATTTTTTAATTTAAATTCAGCTAACATATAGTATATTATTAGTTTCAGAGGTAGAGTTCAGTGATTCGTCAGTCTTACATAACAGCCAGTTCTCATTACATCCCATGCCCTCCTTAATGTCTGTCACCCAGTTACCCGATTCCCCTACCCCAGCAATCCTGTTTGTTTCCTATGATTAAGAGTCTGTTATGCTTTGTCTCCTTCTCTGATTTTATCTTGTTTTATTTTTCCCTCCCTTCCCCTATGCTTCTCTGTTTTGTTTCTTAAATTCCACGCGAGTGAAATCCTATAATTGTCTTTCTCTGATTGACTTATTTTGCTTAGCATAAGTGTGATTTGTTTTAACTAAGATTGATAGAATAAGTTACTAGAAGAGCTGTTAAATTAATTTTCTTCAAATACTTTAAATCTATTTTAAACAAGTTTGGGTACCTCAATTAATTTCTTTCTTTCTTTCCTTCCTTCCTTCCTCCCTTCCTTCCTTCCTTCCTTTTTTAAGATTTTATTTATTTATTTGACAGAGAGAGACACAGCTAGAGAGGGAACACAAGCAGGGGGAGTGGGAGAGAGAAAAGCAGGCTTCCTGCTGAGCAGGAAGCCTGATGCGGGGCTTGATCCCAAGGCCCTGGGGTCATGACCTGAGCCAAAGGCAGACACTTAATGACTGAGCCACCCAGGCACCCCGGGTACCTCAGTTTCATGTGGAGTGGAGGAATATGGAATTGGGACAGAAGAAGGTCTTTTCAGAAGTTAGAAAATTGTTGAAATGGGGTACGCATGAATCATACTTTAAACTACAAATTCATACAGTTGGTTAAGGACATGAATTACAGGAGGAAAATAAGACCCTTTCGATAGATCACATGTAGGTACTTTATCACTATTTTGTATTTAATCCTGAATCCTGTTCGCTTAGGTTTTGTAATGTGCAAGGAATGTTAGGAATTTTTCTTTGAGAGAGGAATAGCTTCGATTGCCAGTCATGACTAGAATTAGAGAAAGCCCAAACCATGAGTTGTAAACTCTAGAGATACAATACTTCCTATATCCAGACTCCTAGAATGTGTTTTAAATATATGTATGTGTATTGTATAAAACACGAATGTTATATAACATATACATATGTTGGGCATAATGTGTTGTATAACATATTTGTTGTATATATGTCTATATATATAACAATACAAATATAAACATTTTTTTATTAACATATAATGTATTATTTGCCCCAGGGGTACAGGTCTGTGAATCATCAGGCTTACACATTTCACAGCACTCACCATAGCACATACCCTCCCGAATGTCCGTAACCCAGCCACCCTATCCCTACCCCACCTCTCCCCAGCAACCCTCAATTTGTTTTATGAGATTAAGAGTCTTTTATGGTTTGTCTCCCTCCTGATCCCATCTTGTTTTATTTTTTCCTTCCCTACGCCCCACAACCCCCCGCCCTGCCTCTCAAAATTCCTCATATCAGAGAGATCATATGATAATTGTCTTTCTCTGATTGACTTAATACCCTCTAGTTCCATCCATGTCGTTGCAAATGGCAAGATTTTGTTTCTTTTGATGGCTGCATAGTATTCCATTAAATTTATAAACATTTTAAAGTAGAAGTGGTTGTCTAAATTTTTATGAAGGCTCCAAATAATTTTGTCACAAAAATTCCTGATATTTTCAAAATGATGATCAATTCAACTTGTCAATTAGATGGCAATCTGTCTATGGTAGATCTACTGCTTAATAATTCTACCTTACCTAAAACTTTAATAATAATATAGAATTGTATGTCAAAACAAATTACATCCTCTATGGTGTTCCAAGAAAAATATAACTTTACTGATACATTTAAGTCCTTTGATAAGTAGAATTTTCAAGTCAACTATTTTTATTTTTTTATTTTTTTTATTTTTTTAAAATTTTTTAAAAGATTTTATTTATTTATTTGACAGAGAGAGATTACAAGTAGGCAGAGAGGCAGGCAGAGAAAGAGGGGGAAGCAGGCTCCCTGCTGAGCAGAGAGCCCAATGCGGGGCTCAATCCCAGGACCCTGAGACCATGACCTGAGCTGAAGGCAGAGGCTTTAACCCACTGAGCCACCCAGGTGCCCCTCAAGTCAACTATTTTTAATTTGTGCTTCATTTCAGTATTTCCTTATACATTGTGAATGAAAATAAGTAAAATTTGTATATGACAAATGAATTAACAATTCTTTTTCCTTTTATTTGACTTTACCTGAATTGGTAGAATATAGCACCACCTTATGCCCTGTGTAAGAATTACAACTACTATTTTATTTCTGCTTTGTATTGTTAAAAACTATCACACGTAGAATTTCTTAGACTGTCATTCTAAAATTTTTTTAAAAACTCAACCTCCTTCCATTTTTCTCATACTCAAACTGTCAACTTAACCTATAATCCTCTCAAATTGATTTATTTGAATGAGCCAGCCACTTTATCCATACTTTTTTCTTTTAATTCATAACATTTTAGTCTAGGTTCAAGAGGAAAAGCTTTGTGTGATTGAAAGCCTTTTTGTTTTAAAAGAAATTTGGGTTAAATAAGCATTGTTTTTTTAATAACTCTGGCAGATTTTAAGAATTTGAATGCTTCCTTTTAAGCAAGAGAGCTACAAATTCTCCTTACTAATGTCATTATTTAGTATTAAAAATAATCTGATTATTACAGTGAAGTTTGATATAAATAACGTGGCATTTGTCTCTTCTGTTTTATAATAGCTGTTGTTCCACCATTTTCCAGCCTTATTAACCATGTATTGTAGTATCTAGGTTGGCTGTCTTTCCAAAGAAACTTATAAATTCCCTTCCTGTACTATTTCTAAAACTGGAATTTAGGAAAGACCTCCAATGATAATGCTTAACTCACTCCCCAGCTAAAGTCATCTCCTGTCAGCCCGTGGCACTACCCCCAAGAACTACAATAAACACATGGAAAAATTCTTCCATCTTTCAGTTTCTCAAATGTCACATACTGTGTTCACTGCCAGCATACCAGGCAAAATGCAATGGAGGCATACCTCGTTTTATTGTGACTCACTTTATTGCGCCTCACAGACATTGCATTCTTTTTAAGTTTTTATTCATTCATTTAAGTAATCTCTACATCCAACATGGGGCTCAAATTCACGACCCAAAGATTTAGAGTTACACACTCCTCTGAGCCAGTCAGGTACCCCTGCGTTTTTTTTTAATTGAAGGTTTGCAGCAACCCTGTGTCAAGCAAGTCTATTGGTGCCATTTTTTCAACAGCTTTTGCTCACTGTGTCTCTGTGTCACATTTTGGTAATTCTCTCAGTATTTTAAACTTTTCATTATTATTATATTTGTTATGGTTATCTGTGATCAGTGATTATGACTTGCTGAAAGTTTAAATGATGGTTAGTATTTTTTAGCAATAAAATATCTTTTAATTAAGGTATGTACATTGTTTTTTAGACATAATGCTATTGCACACTTAATAAACAATAGTATAGTGTAAACATAACTTTTCTATGCACTGGGAAACCAAAACATTTGTTTGACTTGCTTTATTGTGATATTCATTTTATTGCAGTGGCCTGGAACCAAACCTGCAATATCTCTGAGGTACACCTGTATTTTTAGTTTGTTTAAACACTTTGTTAACTATGGAGGAGGAGGCTGCAACACCCATGGATTAAATACAAATTTTCCAGCTACTAAAATCTGCATTTTTCTTTTTTTTTTTTTAAGATTTTATTTATTTATTTGAGAGAGAGAGAGAAAGAAAGACAGTGAGAGATCGTGAGCAGGGGGGAAGGGTAGAGGGAGAAGCAGGCTCCCCACTGAGCAGGGAGCCCAACGGGACTCCATCCCAGGACCCTGGGATCGTGACCTGAGCCGAAGGCAGACACTTAATGACTAAGCCACCCAGGTGCCCAAAATCTGCATTTTTCAATAAGGAAGCCAAATAATTGTTTATCTTTTTTTATAATATTTATCTTTTTTATAATGTTTTTTATAATGTTTATCTTTTTTTAAATATTTATTTATTTGAGAGAGAGAGGGAAAGAGAGAGGGAGAGCATGAGCAGGGGGAGAGGGAAGAGTAGAGGGAAATGCAGACTCTCCAATGTTTAGGGAGCCCCATGCAGGGCTTGATCCCAGGACCCGGGGATCATGACCTGAGCCAAAGGCAGATGCTTAACCAACTGAGCCACCCAGGTGCCCATAATTATGTTTATCTTAACACTCTAATATATGGGTAATTCCAAATGATAATGCTTTCTCATACTTTATTATAGTAATTTCATAAACATGAGCTTTCTTTAAATACCAGATTTTGAAAAAAATCATGGCAGATATTTAAATGAGAAAAAGAACAGAATTTTGAAGATAGCTGGTAGTTCGGAGAGAGAGCAATGAGACTTAGGTTCATCTCTGGTTCTGCAATCAAGAATTGTGACAAGCACATTCCTTTATTTTTCAGACTTTCATCAAAAAGAAGTCTGGACTGGATTGCTTTTTATACTTCTTCTACCTTAAATATTTTATAATTCTAAACTAGTATCCCTTACCATTCCATATGGGTCACTATAAACATATTCATAAAATATTTTAGATGAAATTCTATTTGATAATGCTATAGTCAAAATTGATTTGAAAGGAAAACATGTTTTCCATTTGATGTCAGAATCTTAATTCAAACTGTCTCAAATGGTAATTTGGCTAAATACTGTGTGAGTATATCTTTCCTTTCTTCTCTATAACAATTGTCGTCTTCCAGGGTCATGTTGATTATACCACAGCCAATTGGCTTTGAAGTAATGTCAGCATCTGTTGTTAGTCCTTGACGTATTTCCATCCAAGGGATTTACAGGAAGGCTAAATGAAAATCTGTATATACTCTTACTCACCATTAATAGTTGAACTTGAACTTTTGGCTCAAGCCCCCGTTTGAGCCTCATTGAGTTATAAAAAAATTTTGAATTTAGTACCCAGAGTATATTTTGTTTTGGAAATATGATCTAATGATAGAAGCACTGATCCAAAAGTCTTAGGCTGTAGACCTAATATTTCTACAAACTCCTTGTAAAATTCAGGTTCTATATAACCTCTGGGTACCTTAATTTCTCTGTTTATTAAAATGACTGATTTATATCTACCCCTTATTGCCTCATAGGGATGTTGTTGAAATATATATAATGACTCGTTTCTGTCATGGGCAATATACTTACAAAGATGAATTCCAATAATTTAAGGTCACATTTTAATTTTTTAGAATTAAAAGTACACATATATTTTATACCCCAAAGGTGTAGCAGTGCTTGTGATTAATGACTGACTGAAAGCTTGAGTAATAGTTCAGCAATAATGGTAATTTCTTAAAATTCAGTTTAAGAAGAAGTCTCCGAAGAAAAGATGAGTGTAAAAATGGAAAACTTACATAAGTTGAAAAGTAACCAAAGCTAAAATAAAATGAAACAGAGAAAATACATACATCAAAGCTTACAAAGGGTAGTCAGCATCTAATCAGTCAAAACAATTTATTAAAATATGTAACAAAAATATCAAGTCTGTGATAGACCAATGTAAATAGAGGGTGAATAGGCAGTTCACATAAAAGGAGACAAAAATAATGAGCACATGGGGAAAAGTCCAATCTTGCTAGTAATCAGAGAAATTCAAATTAATGTAAAAGTTGTTACAATACCGCTTTAATTATTATGTCATTTTATTGCATAAATATAAATTGACACAAAAGTTGATATACCATATACAAAAATATGTGGAATACTATAATGAATATTTTATGTACCCAAACCTTGCTTAAGAAATCATTCCCCGCTATCACCCATTTTTTTAGATTTATTTATTTATTTATTTATTTGAGAGACAGCATGAGCTGGGGGAGGGGTAGAAGGAGATGGAGAGAGAATCCCAGCAGACTCACCACTGAGCGTGCAGCCGGATGCAATGCTCCATCCCAGGACCCCCGAGATCATGACCTGAGCCCAAACCAAGAGTCAAATGCTTAACCGACTGAGATACCTAGGCGCCCCCCACCACCCAGTTTTCTTAATGATAACACTACTGACCAAGTTAAGGTAGTGGCAGAATTATTACATTATACATTGTTGGTGGTATTGTAAAATTGGATTGCTGTTTTACAAAGCAATATGGTAACACATGTCATTAGCCTTAAAAGTGTACATACTTTTGGCCTAGGAGTTCTTTTGAAGGATATTACTCATGAAAGGAAAAGCATTTAGACAAAGTAGTCTTCATTTTATTATTATTTATACTGGTGAGAAATTAGAAATGACCTCAATAGCCAACATGTTAGAAATACGTGAGTAATAGTATACCAATTCAATGGATTAATTATAGAACCAGTTAAACTGAAAAAAACTATTGCTTAGCAAAATTTTTTTTTCATTGTGGCGAAATATACGTAAAATTTACCATTTTAACCATTTTTAAGTGTATGGTTCTGTGCATTAAGTACATTCACATTGTTGTGCAACCATCACCACTATCCACCTCTAGAACTTTTTCATTGTCCCCCAACTGAATCTCTTTACCCATTAAACAGTAACTCCCTATTTCCTCCTCTTTCCGCTCTTGGCAAATACTGTTCTAGTTTCTGTCTCTGAATTTAATTAATCTGGATACCTCATGTAAGTGGAATCATAAAATATTTGTCCTTTTGTGTCTGGCTTACTTCACATAGCATAATGTCTTCATGGTTTATCCATGTGAAGCATATGTTAGAATTTTATTCCCTTTTAAGGCTGAATCATATTCCATTGTATGTGTATTCTACATTTTGTTTATCCATTCATTCATCAGTAGACATTTGGATTCTTTCCACGATTCAGCTATTGTGAATAATATGCTATGAAGATGGATGTATAAATACCTGTTTGGTACATATCCAGAAATGGAATTGCTGGATCATGTAGTAATTTTATGTTTAATTTTTGGGGGAACTGACAGTCTTTTCCACAGTGGCTTCACATTTCACGTTCCTACCAGCAATGCACAAGATTTCCAATTTCTCCACATCCTTGTCAGCACTTGTTATTTTGTGGTTTTGGGTTTTGTTTTTGTTTTTTTAATAGCTATCCTATTTGGTATGAAGTGGTAGCTCATTGTGGTTCTGATTTGCATTTCCCTAATGATGCGATGTTGAGCATCTTTTCATGTGCTTATTAGCCATCTAGTATCTTCTTCAGAGAGATGTGTATTCAAGTCTTGTAACCATTTTTTAATTGAATTTTTTTGGGTTTTTGTTGTTGAGTTGTAAGAGTTTTTAATATATTCTGGGTATTAATCCATTTTCAGATATATGATTGCAGATATTTTCTCCCATTCTGTGGGCTGCTTTTCCATTGTGTTGATACATTTTCTTCAAGCTCTGTTTTTAATACATTTAATATATCTTTTGTTTAAAATTAAAAATTAGTGCCTTAGAGATGGCACATCTCTATACTGAAATATGAATAGATTTTGAGTGTATGTACTCAATTGCCATATTGAAATTAAATATGGACTTAAGGGAATCAGTGTAACCACTATATAAGTTAAAAAACAGAATATTACCAGCACCTCAGGAACCCTTGTTCTACCCGATTTTGTCCTGGTTCCTCCCTGTCTTCATCTCCTACTTCATTTCCTTCATTCTCTTACCTCATTCTAGCCATTCTAGTCACCTTGCTGTTCTTCTAGCACCAGGCACACTCTCACCTCAGAGCCTCTGATACAGTATTCCCTCTATGTGGAATGCTCTGCCGCCTACCATTCCTTTTGTCCATAAAAAGATTGGTCACATGATCCCGGTTGACATAAGGGGATAATTATCACAGATTATAGTACTAAGTAAGCTCTTTTTAAAGTCATATAGCACTCTTCACCCATCCATTCCATCAGCCCTACATCCACAAAGCTTACTCCCTTACCTTCTGTGGAAGACAGCAGAAATGGCTGCCCTCTCTATAGTCACAGCACATTGTTTTGGTGTCATATCTAGGAAGTTGCCAAATCCAATGCCATGAAGCTTTTCTACTGTGTTTTCTTCTTGGAATTTTATAGTTTTAGTACTTATATTTGGGTCTCTGATCCATTTTGTGTTAATTTTTGTTTATGGTGTAAGGAATTCAAATTAATTATTTTGCACTTGGATATCCAGGTTTCCTAGCTTCATTTGTTGACCAGATTGTCCTTTCTCCCATTGAATGGTCTTAGCATCTTTTTTTTTTTTTAAGATTTAATTTATTTATTTTCGAGACAGATCATGCATGTGGGCAAGTGAGGGGGAGGTAGAGGGGAAGGGAGAGGGACAAACAGACTGTGAGCAAAGCGTGAAGCCTGACACCAGGTTAGATCTCAGGATCCCAAGACCATGACCTGAGCCAAAACCAAGAGTCAGGGGCTTAACCAACTGAGCTACCCAGGTGCCCCTGGTCTTAGGATCCTTGTTGAAAATTACTTGGTCATGTATGTAAGAGTTTATTTCTGGGCTATCTATCTATTGCATCGGTCTATATTTGTCTTTATGCCACTATCACACTGTTTTGATTACGTAGCTTTGAAGTGAGGTTTTAAATCAGGACATGTAAGTCCTCCAACTTTGTTCTTATTTTTCAATAGCAAAATATTTTGGATATAACATTAAATAATAATAAACAATAAATAATAACAAAATAATGTTAATTAGAATATAAAAAATAAGTTTTTATGTAAGGCCAATCTTAGGAAGGATTACATAGAAATCAAACTAGAATGATAGAATTATGGAGATTTTCCCTCATTTCTAAATTTCTAATTTTATATGTGTTTTGGTGCTATGAATATATATATTAATAATATAAAATATGAAAATATAAATTATGAAAATAATTACCATTTATATAATAGAAAAATGATGTATAAATACATGTTAGGATTATTTAGCCTTTAAAAAAAGTGTGTATGGGGTGCCCGGGTGGCTCAGTCTTTAAGCGTCTGTCTTTGGCTCAGGTCGTGATCCCAGAGTCCTGGGATTGAGCCCCACACCAGGTTCCCTTCCGGGTGGGAAGCCTGCTTCTCCCTCTACTACTCCCCCTGCTTGTGTTCCCTCTCTCGCTGTGTCTCTGTCAAATGAATAAATAAAATCTTTTAAAAAAATAAATTAATAAAGTGGGTGAGAAAGCATTCTCAATATAAATTATGTTTGTTTTCACCTTTTTAGTGCCTTAGATAATTCTATAATGGATTACTAGTATTTTGTATATTATTGTATACACTAATGCATATGTTTTCAGTAGCTTTCTTAATATGATTAAAGTCTTGAGCTTATTATTTAAATATCCTTCCAGACAATTTTTCAAAATTCTCTTTTATAAAGTCATTTCAAAACCTTGTAATATGTTTGGAAGTCATGAGGAATAGAACAGAAATATGTTTTACATTATAGGTAGACAAGCCTACTAATGATAAATTGAAGAGCATTTTTGTACACACTTATGGCAATGGCACAATTTCTCATATCTTCAATGGAGAATTTTTTACTTTCTGCATATGGCATCGTCTTCAAGTTTTATTTAATTCTAGTTAAGAGCTCCTGGAGCTCTTGGTTTCAACCAGAAGGGATTTGGCTAACCAGAAATAGCAGAACTAATCGTATAGAACACTTTCTCAAAACTGATGTTTATGAGCATTTTGTTATAGCTATAAAACTTTCTCAGTATTCTTTTAGTTACTGGGCTTGAAACAAGTATTTTAGTTGTCATATACTTTAACTTTTAAGTATAAAGTCATCACTTTTCCTTTCAACATCAGTTTTAGTGGTCCTTAATCATTTTTACCATGTTCCAAGCACTAATCCTGCCCTAATTATCGTGGCAGCATTTTTTAAAAAGATTTACTTATTTATTTGAGAGAGAGAGCGAGTGAGAGAGAACATGAGTAGTGGGAGGGGCAAAGGAAAGGAATCCTCAAGCAGATATCCCGCTGAGCACAGAGCCTGACTCAGGATGGGAAGTGGGGAGGGTCCTTGATCCCATGACTCATGAGATCATGACCTGAGCCAAAACCAAGAGCTGGACACTCAACCAACTGAGCCACCCAGGTGCCCCTGTAGCAGCATTTTTATTTATTATGCTGTTTCAGTACTTCCCTCAGTCTCATGAACTTCATCTTTCTTATTTCTTTTTTCCATTATGTCTTTTCCTAGCTTTTCATTATCTAAATTCTGCTAATCCTTCAAGATATGGTTCATGGATTGCCCTCTCAGTTTACATCAATGCCCAGCGCCTCGCCCCCATCAGTCAGACACTATTGAATACCTACAATGTGCCAAGCATTATTTTAGGAACTAGAGTTATTATTTTGCACATGTGATTATTTTCTTGTTCTAACCATGTACTGATGTCAATTATAATTGAATTGTGTTAGGTCGGTTTTTTGTCTGTTTGTTTATTTTACCTCTTAATGATGTCACAAATTCCTGGAGGTCAGTGCTGTATTTGACATTTCTTTTATATCCTCCTCAGGTTTTCCTTTATTATTCTGCATGCTGGAAACATTTAATAAGTATTTGAAAAAAATTTTTTTCCTTCATTTCAGGAGTGGCAATGTGTACAATCAAAAGGTTGCTTTTTCTTAGAAGAAGATGGTGAAATCATTAGTCATCAATATAGGATGCAAATAGCTCAGAGATCTATGGTTTATCTAACAATTAAACCATTAAACCTGAGTCAAGTTGAAGGCAAGTTTTAAGTTTTTCATGTATTTTTAAAATTTCAATTTATGCCCTCTTTGAAAATATTTATGTAGATATTTGATAGGCTTAATAAAGAAAATAATCTACCTAAGAAACATGGTTACATATACTTCAAGAAAGAATTAGTTTATATTTGGACTGTGTTATCATATTTTGCAAAGTATTTAAGTTGTTTTTTGTTATGTTTAAAGCATATTTTAATTTAATTCATTTAAAAACAGAACAAAGTATGCCCTGGTTTCCTCATGACATAGAATTAACTTTTCATTTACTAATTAATTTTTAGCTTTTCCATTTGTGAATTTTTAAAATTAATATGTTTAAGAGAAGTTTTATAGGAACATAATTTGGGGCAATATGAACTGCAAACAACCTTTATTAATAATCTTTGCATTCATGGTAATATTATTTTTTTATATATAAATGCTAGATACAAATTAATCTCCTAGTGTCTAAAATGATTATTATATTTTTAATTAGTGAAAATGTCTATAAGGGTGCTTTCCCTAGATATCCTTTTAACGTTGATTGTTCTAAGTATCAATTTTTATTTTTCTTTTATTATGTTTACATAATAAGAAAATGTTTACTTATTATTAGAGGATTCTTCCCCACTCCATTCTTTTTTCTTCCGAAAGTAGAGATTCTAGAAGTTTTTACCGTATATCTTATGAGATACTTAAAACATTTGGTGGTTGATACTTTTAAGTGACAATTACAATAATCATTTTTCCAGATAAAAGTATCAAGATAGGCCTGTATATTCAATGCAGCTGTTAATTCTCCATATTCTTATGAAGAAGATCCTTTATTCAATAATTTATCAATTATTTATTGAGGGCCTTATATATCAGGTATCATTTTAGGTGCTTAGGATACATCAGAGTACAAAAAAGACAAAAATCCTTGTCCTTCTGAACTTACATTCTAGTGGGAGAAACAATAAATAATAAACATAATAAATAGTAAATGATAGGGTATGTTAGAAAGTGATAAGTCCTATGGGAAAAATAGAGAGGGATGGGGCGTTGTGAAAGCTGAGGGAATATGAGTTGCCATTGAAATAGAGTGGTTACTGTATGCTTCATTAAGAAGTTGACATTTGAGCAAAGACTTTGAAAGAGGTGTATCAGTTATCAACTGCTATATAACAAATTACCCCAAAACTCAGTGGCTTAAAACAATTAAACAGTTGTTCACTAGTAAGCAGGTTTGCTGGATAGTTATTTTGTTTTGAGCTGTGCTTTGCTTTTGTCTGTAGAACTCACTCGTGCATCTGTGATCAGCTGCAGGTTAGGTCATTACTGGCTTTACTGATCTTGGCTGGGCTCTCTGTGAGGTCTCAGCTGGGACAACTTGACTCTGCCCCATCTAATCTCTTACCTTCTAGTGAGTTAATCTGAACTTGTTCTCTTCATGTAACAGAGATCTCAAAGAAAAAGCAGAAGCACTTAGGGCTTCCTGAGGCTTGGGCTCAGAACTGGCACATTACTTTTGCTACATTCTGTTGTTCACAGCAAGTAACAAGGCAAGTCCAGATTTACAAGATAGAGAACTAGACTTGATCTCTTGTTGGAGGAGCTGCAAAGTCACATTGCAATGTGCTGTGAATATAGAGAGGGCAGCCATTTCTGCTGTCTTCCACAGAAGGCAAGGGAGTAAGCTTTGGGGATGTAGGGCTGGTGGAAGGGATGGGTGAAGAGTGGTAGGTGGCAGAGCATTCCACAAAGAGGGAATACTCTATCAGAGGCTCTGAGGTGAGAGCATGCCTGGTGTTAGAAGAATAGCAAGGTGACTAGAATGGCTAGAATGAGGTAGGAGAATGAAGGAATGAAGTAGGAGATGAAGACGGGGAGGAACCAGGATAAGATCGGGTAGAGCTGATTTTGTTTGTTCGTTTGTTTTTGCCATGATGAAGACTTGGGCTTCTGAGAGAAATAAAGAACCTTAGGAGGATTTTTCCCATGGCTGCCCTCACGATTTTTTCTTTATCTTTAATTTACAACTGTTTGAATATGTGTCTAGGGGCTTTTGTTTTTCTTGTTGATGCTGTTATTGTGGAGTGTGTTTGTATTTATTCTGCTTGGATTTTTGACTTATTATCCGTCATTATTTTTAGAAAAATTTTCCATCTTTATTTCTTCAAATATCTCTTCTGCTCTTTCTTTTCTTTTTCCATTTATATGGTACCTAACATCTTGTCTTCTGTGCTGCACCACAGATAAGCCAGTGCTTGCATCTCATCTCTTCCTGGAAGAGTGTGACTTTTCTTGGATTTCAGACTACTTGGTTACCCTGAGACCTCAGCTCTGATGAGTTCAAGGAAAAATTATGATTTTCTAGTTCATGAACTGTTTCTTATTATTAGGGTGGGAGCAACATTATTCCAACTCTCAACTCCATGAGAGGATTTTGAGTAGAGACAGGACATAATCTGACATATTTTAACAAGAGCAGTCAGGTTGCTATATTGGAAATAGATTGAAGGGTACCCAAGAGAATGTAAGGATGTAAGGGGTCCAGCTATGATGCTATTGCAGACTTTTAGGAGGGCACTGATGATGTTTTGAACCAGAAATGTAGAAGTGATAAGAAGTAGATATCCTGGGTATATTTTGAGGTAAAGCCATAGGCTTTCCTGAAGATTGGCTATCATATGCAAGAGAAGAAAAAAGTTAAAGATGATTTCAAGATTTTTGGCTTGCTTGGAAGTATGGCAACTGGAAAGATGAGTTACTATTTACTGAGACTGAGATAGAGAGAATATAGATGGACGGTTGTTTGTTTGTTTTTTTTCCAAGGGGTTGGGGAAGGTCAGTTTTAGACATAGAAATTCAAGTGGAAATGTCAAATAGGCAGTTGATTATATGGGTCTAAAGTTCAAAGAAAAGGTTCTAACTGGAGATGTAAATTATAGAATTGCCTGCACGAAGATGGTGTCTAACATCTTTTCCTCCAGTGCCTTTTCACAGGTAAGCTAGTGCTTGAATCTCATCTCTCTCTGAAAGGGTTTGTTTTTCCTTGGATTTCAGGCCTTGCAACCTCAGCTTTCTGATAAATTTAAGAAAAGTTATGATTTTTAGAAAATAGGCATAGACAATATTTCTAGCAAGGTCACCGTATATAGTTATAAATGCTGTGATATTTCTATATAAAAACGGGTTATGTATTTCTGTATAAAAACAGGTTATGTATTTCTAAAAAAAAAAATGCAAAGGGGAAAGAAACCACCAACTTTTTTTTTAGATAGGAAAGAATAAGTAGTAATTGCTTATTTTAAGATATTTGGATTTTTTGTTTATAGGAAAACCATCCCCTTGGTTATCAGTTGATACTGCCTTGTACATTCTTAAGGAAAATGAGAGTCAAGCAAATCTACAACTCATGTGTTTTACTGAACTACGAAATAGAGAAGTATACATATTTATTTCCTAATGTTTAATTTAGAAATATAATATCAACTCAAGTTTGGGGAAAATAGTAGTTTTTCTATATTTGTTTTCAACTTTTGTATCTTCCTCTCCAATTAGGGCATATACAGTACTTAAGCACTATGCATATTATATGTGTCGTCTTAAATTGTGATAAATTTTTTCTTGTTTGCTGAGATTAAGAGCTGAGGATTGATTAGTAGTCTTGGCTTCATGACTTATATAAGTTGTGTGACATTTTACTTCACTTTCTTCTTCTCTAAATGCCCAGATGACTAACATGTGAACATTTTTTTATATGCAATAAAAATGATTGATGCCAGTGGATTTTTTCCCTAAGTCAAGACGTTGAAAAAGTTGCTTTAGATGTTTGTCTTTCTTATACTCCTACTGAAAAAAAGAAAAACTTCAAGATTACTATCCTCAGGCTTTACTCATATTATGGGTTCAAAAATAGATTGATCTGAAGGAATGCTTTTAAATGATTTTATATGTTGCCCGTGGGGTTGTTATGATCTTTCCTAATTATATATTTACTCAGAGGCCAAATATGTGAGGCAGATACATAAATGTGGCTATTTATTTTATGAGGACTACAAAATACATCTGCTACACAACAGGAATAATACTATTCAAGGGCTTACTGCAATATCATATTTAATCTTTATATAGGTCCAACGACAGACAAACATTTCCCTGATGGAATGTTATATAAAAGTCTTTATTGTAGGCTTCCTAACAGACAAGAATAGTTATAGGCAAGAAACAAATAAAATGACAGAAGTTAATGTTTTGACGAAACTCTTCTTCAGAACTGTCTACAAAGTTAAGTTCAAGATAAACCATTGTCTAAAATAATAGCTTTTCCCATTTTGTTTTGGATAAAATTACTTTCTTATGATATTGCATATATAAAAATGTTAGTACATAGCAAGCCTGTAATAAACTTTGAATGAGTTTCTTTTTACCTTTTTACTATATCGGCTTCTGTTTTTCTGTAATATGTCATATTTACAAAAGATTTTTAGTTTCAGTTTTAGTTTCACAATTATTTTCTTTAAGAAAAGTTTTGTGCCCATGAAAGACTTTCCATTTGCCATCCACAGTGGCAGTTCAAGGTTATGTGTGGAGATAAGGGAAGTTCTTAGGATAACATGTATTAGGAAGCAGCAAGAACTGCTTCTCACTCCTGAATATCAGCCTACATCTGACCAATTTACAAGATTATGGTTTCCCAAGGAGGGATTTGGTCAATCTTTAGTCTTCAAAATGATCCTGTCCCTAGTTTTATTGGATTTTTTCTTGTATCAAGATAGGTATCTTGTATCTTGTATCTTGTATTTTCTTGTATCAAGATACTTTAGGATGATTATGGTTCCTCTGACTTGTGAGGGCAGAAATAGGGCTGAACCCAGAATTCAGATAAGCAACTTTATTTTGTATATGAGTCCCCAGGATGATCTAAAATACATCTGCGTTTTGGAAATTTTTGGACACAATACTGGATAGAATTCCCTAGGGCGTGTCTGTGCTGAAGGGCAAATAGCTGTTTGCTTAGTTGTTATACACCATGAGAAAATGCTTAGGTTTAATGTGTTCGATAGAAATAACCCCTAGGTTTTATAGGTAGCTGTTTGGTTCCAGAACACAGCTAGAAGGTCCATAGAGAGATGCCATTATACTTTCTTTTATGAAACAGGAGAATAAAATGTTTCCTATACAAATGTCCTGGCACTCATAAATATACTGTGATGGAAAAGAATTTTGTGTAAGGTAGGTTTATCTGGGATTCTACCATCTTGTTTTATAGTCCATATTATATAAATAATAGTAAAATTCCAGTGCTTCTGTCTACATAATTGCACTCTTACAAATATGGCTAGTTCATACAAACAGTGAACTCTTGAAATATGTTTAATTTTTACTTTTGGTTATTGAAATCTAATTTACAAATCACATATTTAAGTTTGAATCAAACTAGGGAATTGTAACTGAAAAATTCAAATGTCTTTGAAGATTACTGGGGAAGATTGAGAAGTTATGTAACTTCTAACCTATTATAGTATTAGGCATTTGTTTTTAAAATATATTATGAACTACATCTAATGGTCTTATGCCAGGGCTACCATTAATAAAAAGATTTTTTTTAAGATTTTATTCATTTATTTGTCAGAGAGAGACACAGCGAGAGAGGGAACATAAGCAGGGGGAGTCGGAGAGGGAGAAGCAGGATTCCCACCGAGCAGGTAGCCCGATGCGGGCTGGATCCCAGGACTCTGGGATCATGACCCAAGCTGAAGGCAGATACTTAACAACTAAGCCACCCAGGCACCCCAATAAAAAGATTTTGAAGCCTGTAAAAGATTGATAGAAGCATAATAGAGTTGGTGAATATTGATAAATTATTTCTAACACTTCTCTTTCAGAAGAAAGATCACAAGTCATTAAGATTTATGGTGGTTGTTGTTTTTTATTCTTTTGAGAAAAGGTGTTTGGGTGGACTGGTGAACTAGGACCTGGAATTTATTGGTTAATTCCTTCCACAACTGGCTGTAGGCTGAAGAAAGAAATAAAACCAGTAACTGAAGAGGCCCAACTTGTGTATAGAGATGAAACAGGGGAATTATCTCTTACAAAGGAATTTAGGTAAGTTTTGTTTATTAAGCTTAGAACTATAACATCTAAACAGATTATAGATCGATAGCCTGTCTTCCATCCTTACCTTTGGCCAGCCACCACCCTTACCCCCAGATTCTAATTCAATAACTCAACTCATTCACTAGGCATTTGAAAGTGATTTTCCATTTACAGATCTGGGATTGCCATTCATTTCTGGGTTCCACACATTTGGCAAGTCAACTTTAGTCACACATCTACAGATTTCTACCTGACTAGGCACTGCCTTAGAAATAGATCCTGCTAGTTGCACTGTTAATTTAGATAACCGTCAAATATGAAATCCAAATACTTAGGTGGTTTCTCATACCCTAGATATATACAATAATGTCGGGTAGAAGAGGAAGAAGAAAGTAGATTGGAAAAAGGAGAAAAGAAGGAGGGAATTACTATTCATTAAGGTCCTGCAATCTGTTACTATTCATTAAGGTCCTGTTAATCTGTTAAGATACTGTGGTTGTTTTGGAAGCTTGTTTATCTCATAGTAGACTTTAGTAAGAAATATATCTGGGTACATTAAGTTCAAAAAATTATTTAGGGGCGCCTGGGTGGCTCAGTGGGTTAAAGCCTCTGCCTTCGGCTCAGGTCATGGTCTCAGGGTCCTGGGATCGAGCCCCGCATTGGGCTCTCTGCTCAGCAGGGAGCCTGCTTCACCCTCTCTCTCTGCCTGCCTCTGCCTACTTGTGATCTCTCTCTCTGTCAAATAAATAAATAAAATCTTTAAAAAAAATTATTTAGTGCCTTGATATTACTTCATTTTAGTCTAGTTGCCTTGAAGACAAATAATTCCTATTTTTATAATTTTAGGTCAACTTTATCAGATATCTTTGAAGTAATTGATTTAGATGGAAATGGTCTTTTAAGCCTTGAAGAATATAATTTTTTTGAATTGAGAACAAGTGGTGAGAAATGTGATGAAGATGCTTGGGCTGTCTGCCGTGGTAAGCACTTGTCTTTTTCCTTTTTTTTTAAGATTGTATTTATTTATGTGAGAGAGAGAGAGCACGCAACTGCGAGGAGGGAGAGGGACAAGTAGACTTTGTGTTGAGTGCCAAACTGTATGTGGGGCTTGATCCTATGACCCTAAGATCATGACCTGAGCCAAAATTGAGTCAGCCGCTTAACTGACTAAGCCACCTTGGTGTCCTGCACTTTTCTTTTTCTTAGTGGATATATAAAAATATGTAGTGTTCTTTCATCCTGAAGAAGTAAAATGTCAAACTTCTCCATAGAATATTATTATGGCAATTAGGACAGTTAAAAAGTAATAGCATTGAGGGGTGCCTGAGTGGCTCAGTCAGTTAAGCTTCTACCTTTGGCTCAGGTCATGATCCCAGGGTCCTGGGATAGAGCCTCACATCAGGCTCCCTGTTTATCTGTAAGATAATTTAAAGTACTTTAAACTTAAAAGTATTTTTATTTTTATTATTTTTTAATAGACTATTTTTAGAGCAGTTTTAGATTTATAGTAAAGATTGACTAGATCTCCCATATATTCCTTTTCCACCCTCTACAAATTTCCCCTATTTTTAACATCTTGCATTACTTTGATACATTTGTTAGAATTGATGAACCAATTCTAATGCATTTTTATTAACTAAAATCCATAGCTTATATTAAGGTTATATTGTGCTGTACAGTGCTCTGGATTTTGACAAATATGTAATGTCATGTACCTGCCATTTACGGAATAATTTCATTGCCTTAAAAATCCCTTGTGTTCTACCTACTCATGTATCTATTCATCCCTCCAAACCCCTGGCAACCACTGATCTTTTTACTGTCTCTACAGTTTTGCCTCTTCCAGAGTACTTTGTTGTTGGAATATCATGCAGTATGTAGCCTTTTCAGACTGGGTTCTTTCACTTAGCAGTATGTATTTAGATTTCTTTTTTTTACTTGATAGCTCATTTCTTTTTAGCACTAAGTAATAATTCCATTGTATGAAGGTACTATAGTTTATTTATTCATTCATCTATTAAGAGACATGTTGGTTATTTTGAATTTTTGGTCATTATGAACGTAGCTGCTATAAATATTCATGTGCAGGGGTGCCTGGGTGGTTCAGTCAACTGGTTAAGCATCTGCCTTCGGCCCAGGTCATGATTGCAGGGTCCTAGGACTGAGCCCTTCATTGGACTCCCTGCTCAACAGGGAGCCTGCTTCTCCCTCTGCCGCTCCCCCTGCTTGTGCTCTCTCTCTGTCAAATAAATAAATAAAATCTTTAATAACAAAAATACTCATGTGCATATTCTTGTGCATATATACTTTTCAACTTGTTTCAATTCATTTCAATTCAGTGATTGCTGGTACAATAAACCTATGTTTAATTTTGAAAGGACTGCCAAATTGTCTTCCAAAGTGGCTGTACCATTTTGTATTCCCACCAGGAATGAATGAGCATCTGCAGTTGGTGGTGTTAGTTTTTTGGATTTTAGCCTAGAATATAAGTGTGTATCTTGTTGTTTTAATTTACAATTCCTTAATGACATATGATCCTCTCATATGCTTATTTGCCATCTGTATATCTTGTTTGGTGAGGTGTCTTTCAGATCTTTTGCCCATTTTTTGACTGAGAGGTTTATTTTCTTACTATTGAGTTTTAAAAATTCTTTGTATATATTGGATACAAATCTTATCAGCTGTGTTTTGCAAGTATTTTCTCTCAGTATGTGGTTTGTCTTTTCATTCTCTTAATAGTGTTTTTCACAGAGCAATAATTTTTAATTTTAACGAAGTCCTGCTTAATCATTTTTTCCTTTCATATGTCATGCTTTTGGTTTGTGTGCTTTTGGTATTGTATCTAAAAACACATAGCCAAACACAAAGTCACCCACATTTTCTCCTGTTGTCTTCTAGAAGTTATATAGATTTGTGTTTTGGGTCTGTGACCCATTTTAGTTGATTTTTGTGACAGATGTAAGGTCCTTGTCTACATTTATTTTTTTGCCTGTGGATGTCCAGTTGTTGTAGCACCATTTATTGATAAAACTACCCTTTCTCCTTTAAATTGACTTTGCTCCTTTTTCAAATATCAGTTCATTATATTTGTATGGGTCTATTTCTGGTTTCTCTGTTTTGTTCCACTGATCTATGTGTCTAATCTTTTGCCACTACCACACTGTCTTGAGTACTATAGCTTTAAAGAAAGTCTTATAACTGGGTATTAATGAATTTATAAAAAAGTAATGGAGGGTTAAGAATTTTAAGTTTTAAAAGTAGATTACTTATTGATAGTCTCTATAGTACAGTATCTAGATACATTTTTCTTGAAAGAATAATTTTGTTGTATTGATATCAATTATTATTTTTTCCTCTTTCTTTATTACATTGTAGCTCTAGCCCCCAGTTTGGTGGCTACTATTTCTATGATCTAATTTAATCTACATTTACTTTTTTTCCTTGCGAAAGTTCTTTGTTACTTTCCAAACTCTATAAACATTTTACTATTAACCTATTAATACTATTAATCTATTATACTACTATTAAACTACTAATCAGTCAGTCAGTTTTAAATTGTTATGTTTCTGCTGCTTTTTCCACAATAATGCATACAAAAGAGATATCTCAAATAAAGAGTACCTATTTTCCTTGGGTATATTACAGTTGGAAGCTGGAAAATAAAATCTTTCTTGTTGTAGGGCAGTTAACAGAATATAATCCACGATGAGTAGTTGTTTGTTATCTATATCATAGAAAAATTCAGGAATTATACATGTGTAAATACTTGAACGTGAATTTAGTTTTACTTACAAATAATGTTAAAATGGATATACTTAGATTTATTTGTCTGGGACATTCGTAGAATCAAAAGTGTTCCCCATTATCTAACAGTTTTTTAAGGACCAAGGGGCAATTTGGTTAAAAGTAGAGTAATTAGGCATATAGCAGTCTCCTTAAACCTCGCACCATCCACATCTCCCTTTTTGAAACACCAGTAGTTTTGAGGGTATTACATCAAATTCATCCAGGTTCTCCTGTGGTTAGGTGGCAAATATATATGAAGCATTTTAATTTTTAAAAAAATGTATCAGTGTATACTCTAGATAAGCAAGCAGGTTGGGACTTACCCAGAAAAATGATAATTTCCTCTAATTTTGGAATACATTTGCATTATTTATAACTTCTGATTTTTTTGCAAACCAAATCATGTACTGTGATGGTGCTTTGTGCTGAGTTGTGGGAAATTGAAATAGTATCTCAGTAGCATGTTTTGAGCCATTTTCATTCCATTTTTATATTGTTCATGGACTCATAAGGAAGGCATCCTTTAAAATAAATATTTATGAGTAATATATAATAGGCCTTTTATTAGCTGTATGACTTTTAAAATTATGTAAGAGGGACACTTGGGTGGCTCAATTGGTTGAGCATCCGACTCTTGATTTTGGCTCAGGGCATGATCTCAGGGTTGTGGGATAGAGCCCTGTGTTGGAGTCTGTGCTTGGCGGGGTGTCTGCTTCTCTTTCTTCCTCTCCCTCTGCCCCTTCCCCCGCTTGCTCTCTCTTTCTCTGAAATAAGTAAATCAGTCTTTAAAAAAAATTATGTAACAAACTTTTGGTTGTTTTAACAGACAATTTTGATACAAAGAAGAATGAACTAACAAGACAGGGCTTTATGGATCTGAATCTCATGGAAGCCAATGATCGAGAAGGAGATCCTCGTGACCTTTGGGTAACTCTGCATTCAATGGGCTACAATAAAGCTCTGGAATTGACAGAGGTAAAGCAATCTGAAAGTTTTGCAATGGGTTTACTGTCCATAATATTTTACACTATGAATATTTTCCTGACACATGACTTTTGAACTGGGCACTCAAATCCTTGAACTTCAATATATGAATGAATTGTGAGTGCAGCAGTGTGTTTTTGCTAGTTTATGCAAGTTCCTGTTCTTACCTGAAATTTAGTTACTCCTAGCATTGAAATAATTCAGGAACAAAGGAGTTTGAGCTACATATGCAGAAAAAAATTTGGTAATTAAAAAATTATATTTCTTAGTTGGTGATGGCTGTTTTAGTTGCTGAAGTCTCGTGTCTATAGGGAATTCTTTGTCCTAACAGAATAAAGCCTAAGAATAAGGAGAATGTGTCTGTTTAAGAATTAGAATTCTGATTCTTGGGTTAATATTTGTAAAACACTTGGGATGGTACTTGGCTTATATATAGCATTGCGTATGTATTAACTATCGTGATTAAGACTTGCAGTAAACCAGAGAAATAATAAAAATGAGGACTTCTTAAATTCTATATTTTTGTGTCAGGTGTGAAATAAAGAACTTATGAGTTTTGGGGGCCATGCATCAGATAACAGTACATTTGTCATTCATATTCTTAAAAATAGTATCTGTCCTTTCTCTAAATAAATCAACTTAGGAGGGTAACACTAGCATCAACAAACTTTAAATTGTGCGTGTGTGGAGACTTTGGTTTAAGTCCTAGCTTTGACATCATTCAAAATCCCTCATAAACCTCTTTTCTGAAAAGTTCTCTATAACTTTTTTGCCATTTTTAAAAACAGGAGGTGAGTAGTTACAATAACTTTTTATATCCTACTTTATCCTAACATTCAGTGAATCCCACATTCTGCCTATGGTGCAAAATCAGCATCTAATCTATGAATAATATTGTATCTACCACACATGCCTTCACTTAATCGGAGAAATTAGTTAAGAGCAATTTAAGATATTTTATAGCATTTACTGATGTCATTGACTTTTGAAACCATAGCAAGAAGGATTTCTGAGATAAAAATTTTTTTTTAAGATTTATTTATTTATTTGAGAGAGAGAGAGAAAATGTGCACAGGGAGGGACAGAAGGAGAGGGAGAGAGAACTTCAGCAGACTCCTTGATGAGCCCAGAGCCCGACACGGGGATCCATCCCACAACTCATGAGATCACCACCTGAGCTAAAACCAAGAGTTGGACGCTTAACTGACTCAGCCAACCAGACACCCCTGTTTTGTTTTTTAAAGGTTTTATTTTGGGGGCAGCTAGATAACTCAGTCGGATAAGCATCTGACTTCAGCTCAGGTCATGATCTCAGGGTGCTGGGATTAAGTCCTGCATCTGGCTCCCTGCTCAGTGGGGAGTCTGTTTCTTCCTCTCCCTCTGCCCCTTGCCCCACTTGTGCAGCTCTCTCTCTCAAATAAATAAATAAAATCTTTAAAAAAATTTAAAAAATTAAAATAAAGGGTTTTTTTTAAGATTTTATTTATTTATTTGAGAGAAAGATGAGCAGGGGGAGGGGCTGAGGGAAAGGGAGAATCAGGCTCCCTGGTGAGCAGGAAGCCCAATGTGGGACTGGATCTCAGGACCCCAGGATCATGACCTGAGCTGAAGGCAGTCCCGCTTAACGGACTGAGCCACCCAGACATCCCAATAAAGGTTTTAAGTAATCTCTACACCCAAATGCTGCTCAAACTTATAACCCCGAGATCAAGCTTCGCATGCTCTACCAAACCAGCCAGGTCCCCTGCTTGTGACTTTTCAACAGAGAAATATTTTGACCCATCCTGAAAATAAATGTACTGTTATTAATAGTACATATTCATAAATCATAGAGAAAGAATCAACTGTATAAAATAGATTTGGAAATGCTTAGAGAATCTTCTGGAGCAGTCTCAGTTCATGTACCACAATTTTTCCAGGTTAATTTACTTACAGATAAAGCATGGACTAACGACATCCTTCATTATCTTAGGAAAATTTTTCCCCAGTGATTAATAGTATAGCCAATTTATCCCTATTGGAATGAGTTGTTTCGTGGAGGATTTTATCTAGTATCTAGGTGGCCATTCTGGTTTTGCCAGATCTTATCCTCATGGTTTTTAGGACATGATCATACACAATGCGTCAGAATTTGGCAGGCCAGGTTTTGCATATCTATGATGGAATCCTTAAACTTCTCCATGGATTTGTTCTATTTTGTTGTTGTTTTATGTAAGGACTTTAGTCAGAACAGTCTGTTTAGTATAATGATCTGGTAAAAGTATTTCTATAATATTTCTAAAGTGTTTCTCTAGTACTTTAAAAGTACTTGTATAGTATCTATAATATAGTATATTAGCTTTAATGGAACTTCTTTTACTTTGAGTCTCTTCCTTTATTGCCGTTATTTTAGGAATCAAATAATGTATTTGGTATTTTTTTTAAGTAAGCTCTATACCCAATGTGGGATTTGAACTCATGACTCTGAGATCAAGAGTTGTGTGCTCTGCTGTCGGGGCCAGTCAGGTACCCCTTGTTCACATTTTTATTTATTTATTTATTTTTCCCCTTCTTCATTTTTTTTTTTAAGATTTTATTTATTTATTTATTTTTATTTATTTGACAGAGAGAGAGATCACAAGTAGGCAGAGAGGCAGACAGAGAGAGAAGGGGAAGCAGGCTCCCTGCTGAGCAGAGAACCCGATGCGGGGCTCGATCCCAGGACCCTGAGATCAGGACGTGAGCCAAAGGCAGAGGCTTTAACCCACTGAGCCACCCAGGCGCCCCCTCTTCTTCATTTTTAAAGGGTACTTGATCAGAGGGGAAAAAAATCCCCCTTTTTTCTATAACATTTTTAAAAAGTCAGTTATTCTAAAAGTGTACTAGCTATTAGCTTATATATTTTACTGTCTTATGTCTGAAAGAAAGCCACAGTTTAGTCATTTGAATATATTTCATCGTAAGGAAACAGATTTTATAAGAGACTACTGTATGTCAAGCCTGGTATTGTTTTTCATTTGTTTCTTTCTTTAACATAAGACTCATCCACAAACAAGTCAGCATTTGGTACTGGGGCATCCAGAAATTCTGTTCTTGGCATGGCTCCTTTTGATTAACGGAATAACAGTGAAAACATTGTCCTCATTCAGTAAGGGTTATAGAAATGTTGGACTGAGAATGTTACACCAGCAAACAGTAATACAAGAAGGAGAAAATAACAACTCAATCAACTAATTGGTATAAATATGTTGGATAGTTTCTGTTAGTGATAGAGATGTATATATGTGGTAACATTTGATTTAAAGGATTCATGTAGGGGTAGGTAGGTGAGAGGGATGTGTGAAAATAGGTGATGGGGATTAAGGAGGGCACTTGTGATGAACACTGGGTGATGTGTGGAAGTGTTAAATCACTGTATTGTATGCCTGAAACATAACACTTTATGTTAACTATACTGGAATTAAAATAAAATAAAATAAATATAAAGACAAAGGATTTATATATTTATATATTCTTGTAACTATCATAAATAATCTTTTCTTTTTTTTAGAATTCTACATTGTAAAATATTTTCACACATATTACCTATTAGATATTTCCAACAACCCTTGGCAGAATATATACTATTTATCCTGTTTTTCTTTGAAGAAACTAAACTTCATAAAAGTTAAGTGACTACATAGCTACCAAATGGCAAAATCCAAATACAAACCTAGATCTTCTGTTTTCTAGTCCAATGATGTTTCACTCTACTGTCTCGCTTATAAAAATGACTTTATTATTGCCAAAGGTTGGAATCATTAAAAACTTCTTTAAAAATAAAAATTTCTGATCCTGTTCTACTAACTTCAGACTTTTACCTTTTGTCCCCCAAATAAAAAGATGACCATCAATATGAATAAATTCACTATTTATTCAACAAATATATATTGGATGCCTACTGTGTGGTGAGTATGTAATAAAGAGGCACTGAGGATCAATGGTGAATAGAATAGTCAGAATTCTTGCCTTTATGGAATTTACATTCCACAAAGGAGAATGATTAATTAAATGGAAAATAAATAAAATCACTTAAAAAACATTTTGAAAGAAACAAGCCATAGACCAAACTAGAGAAGAATAGTACAGGCGGGAAGGAGACTGGGAGACCCAAGCAACTCTCTCTGTAGAGGTGACCCTTAAGCCTTAACCTGAAGGAGGAGAACGAGGTACCCATGTAAAAAGATGTGAAAGAATCTTCCAAGCAGATAGAATACTGTACATAAAGACTCTGACATGGGAAAGAGCTTTATTTGTTCTAGGAGCTGGATGATCAGAGTAGCAGGAATATAGCAAAGCAGGAAGACTTGGTTGGATAGAGAGACAAAGGCTCCTGTGTGCATCATCATGTTGGCTATGGTAAAGACTAAAAGGTAGACATTAGGAAGATCCATTTCCAAATGCAGAATATCATTTAGATCTCAGATTTTAAAGGTGTCTTTACACTAACTTTTAACTGTGAATTTATTTTTCTACATTCTTTTTTGGTGCTCTATATCCATGATTTAAGTTTCAATTGTAAATAGAATAATTCTCTTATGGTCCTTCGAAGGTTTCTTTCTGTAGCCTTAAAGTTAGAATAGGAAATTAAATAATTAATATGCCATATATTAGTTTTAAGCCAAATGGAGGGATGGTGCTGTGACTGATAGGAAGATTACTGATTTGCTTGAGATTATAGTTTTCTTTCCTTTTCTGTGAACATTGTCAGTTAATATGCTAACAAAAAATTATAATTTTATGCTTTTTTATTATTGAATTCATACTACTAAAATCTTCTGAAGGTCTATGAGAAGGACAAGCTAGAAGGTACAGTATGTCTTCTTAAATCACATGATAAACATATGAATAACAAATTATTTTTAATTCTATCAGAAAGCTAAAACAAGGTTCGCGTTTTCTTTCCTATCAGGCATGCCCATTTATCATCGATATCTATGCAGACAAATGCAAGCCAAGAATTAAAGCTGTCCATATGGAGGCATGCAGTGGGCAACTTGAGAAGGCCATTTGTAAATCTGTCCTTAACAAAGGCGATGCCAGGGTAGTGGATGGCTATGAAAATATAATTGTACATACTTATAAGCGTGACACCTGGATAACATCAGTTATTGAAAACAAGGTATTATTTATGAGGTGGTTCTCCTTGTAACTGCATTGTTTACTAATATGTTCCATCTTCTTTCTTTCATCTTCTTTCTTACTCTATTCTTGCACAGTAATTAATGCCACGTTATATTAATAATATTTGTAATGGGCAATTCTTTCTTTTCAGGTTTCTAATTCAAACTGAGCATGATTTTTAAGCATTTTTAAAAGTTTGAGATAATTGTATTATGAAAATTAAATATCTGGAGATCTTTGAAGATAGAGCATAATCTGGGTACAAAGTATTTTATTTAGTTTGTTATTAAAAATCTTCACACATACATAACTATTTCAAATAACAGACATTGGGTTTTAAAGAAATATAAACAAAGTAAAGAAAAAATTTAGCCCTACTTCTTCCACCCTTTGAAATATTAGAAATTCTATAGACTGTCATCATTTTATCTAATATATTCTGCTGCCCAAGACCTATTTTTATCAAGCCAATTATTGCTAACTTTAGCTACCGTCCCTGCTACTATTGATATTGCAGGCCAAGAGAATACATACATAAATGCTTAGAGATACTCAGCTTTCTAGAAACATAGATTTTCATAAAATCTTACTCAAGATGGCTGGGTTTTTAGGACCGTTGGCTTATTTCTTTTAGTTCCTGGGTGAGACTTAACATTTATTTTTATGTTTACCATGAATTTCTTAAAGTGCTTTTAAGGTTTGGCTGAGCATTGAGTCAATGTGAATATATGCTATGTAACTAACTCTTCTAGTCACGATAGAGACCACTATCAGTGTAATATGGTCTCTGCTTTCAAGGAATTTTGGCCTAGTTGGGAAGACAAAATTAATACTCTCGAAATAGATCAGAGAATAATTAAATGTTAAATTTTATAGTACTGCTTATTTGTGCAGTAGTTTTATTGTATTTGCATCTCCTATGCAATTGATGTTAATTTGGACTATGGAAGTTGGGGAAGGACTTGTGGTGAGGGGAAGGGGACTGTGGTGTAGGATTGGAGACAAACTAGAATTAGATATGCAGAGACAGCCTTTAGAAGCAGAGAAACAGTGTAAGGAGTAATATGTAAGAGGGTTAATGTGGAGACTAGAGGAAATAGTGGGGATATTCTCTATGTAGAAACAGAGAATTTTATTTGGAAGAGTACTACAAAGATAAATAACATAGGTGGTATGGGTCCAGATTATATGTATTATCTTGAAAATGAGGTAGAAGACTTGGACTTCATAAAAAACAGTTAGGGTCCCCAGCTAGGAGATTCGTTTTCAGGTGGATCATAAAGCTTTGGAGGGTGATTCGTAAGATCCAGCATGCCTTTCCTTCTGGTCTCTATGTTTTATTAGAACTAAAAGGGTGGATGGGAGTCGCTATCTTAACCACAGTTTCTCTGTTCTGTAGTTAGCTATCATTTCTCAACCCTCCATCTCCTTCCTTTCCCTCAAGGAAAATTAAACTTCCCTGCACCAAAATGATGTAATAATAATAATATTTTAGAGTTTCCCATTTGTCAGGCACTTTACATTTATTAACGCATTTACTTCTCACAACAACCCAATGAGGTAAGTACTAACCACATTTTACACACAAAGAAATTGAAGCATGGGGACGTTAAATAACTTGCAGAAGGTCACATGCTGAGTAGTAGAGCTGAGAAATGAATCCAGGTAGTATAATGTTATAGTGCCCCTTCGTAGTCATTAGGGAGTGCTTGTAGCTTTCTTAGCAGGGGAATACTTGGCGCCTACATTTCTTTCATTCACCAGCTTCAGAGGCTATCTATTATCTATGATCTATTATCTCAAGTATTGCTTCTTCCGTAAGATCTTCCTTGCTAACCCAGTCTGAGCTAATGTTTCTGTGTTTCTGTAGTATCTTCTATGTTTCTGTAGACCCTGTGAATACCTCTATCACAAGACTTACAAAATGTTTTGTAATCATCATTTTATTTGTTTGTATTTATTAAAGAAAGGATTAGCAACTTATGAAATTTTTTTTATAGTCAGATAATAAAGTGATTATTCATATCAACAACGAGCTAAGTAAAAACTGCGTAAATAACAGAGGACTCAACATATTTGCAGTAGAAGTGGCACCAAGATCTACAATGGTAATGTATTATTTTCTAATTAAAGCTTTTTGTTTTATCGTTTGAAAAAATATTTTTACTAATGCTATGAATAAGTAGAAATATGAAATAAAGTAGAAAATTATTCTAAGTATGATATTCATATTATTATCATCCTGTATTAGGAGATTTTTTCTAGTCCAGTTCTTATTATTTGGTTGAGTGATTATGAGAGACATTCACTTAGCCACTCTGTTCCTGTCTCTTTAAATGTAAAATTAGTGTAATATTACTAGTGTTAGGTAGTTCACAAGGTTAACATAAAGATAAAAATAAAATGATGTACATGAAAACACTTTGCAACATCATATAGAAAGACAAAGTAGTGTTTATAATAAATGGGAATTTTGCTAATCCAAAATATTTTTATCTACATTATTAAGATTTTCCAGAGCAACCAGAGAAAGAAAAAGGCTTCTAAGTTTTGGATAACAACCATCTAAGTCAAGAGCCAGGAACAGCTGTTGTTTCTGGTGTTAGCAGAGCTGTGGGTTTCTAATTTAGCCAGGGTTTCAAAGGCAGGGACTCTGAAACTGGTCTAGTGAAGGGAAAAAAGAAAAAGCCTTCTATTCTTATTCTTTCTTCATTCTGTCCATGAAATCCTAAAACATTCTAGAACTGCATGAAGAGGAGAGATTCTACAGAATCCCAATGAGGATTTTAAGAAAATGCTCTAGGTTTAGCAAAAAAAAAGGATATTTATTCCCCTTTTCACTACTTCCTTTTCTACTACTCCTACCCCACATTTATATACACCAAATATCGACTACTATATTTGAGTAGAATTTATGCTGGATTATTCTGTTAGATATCAGATCATAGATTGTAGGTACCCACTAAGGACAAATGGTATAGAATTTTATCTTCACAGGGATATTTTTTGCATAGGGCCTAGAAATGTTATCCTGTTTAAAAATTAGCCAAAAAAAACAATACGTAAAAGGAAAGTAAAAGTTTTCTATTTTTATATGCAGGTTTGTCAACACGTAATGCCTCTGAATGAACGACAAGAATGGATATATTATTGTGTGTATTCCCTTATATCTTAAATATTGTTTTCTACTTGAGGCTGTCAAGCTAAGAATTCTTTCAGGTTTAGTCTGTTATTTGTTGATAAACTAAATGCTAATCAATTTAACTGATGTACATAAACAATGATCTATTTAATTTGTATGTGTTTATATTTTATACCCATGTTATATACTTTATGATTAAAATATAAATATAAAATAGAAATAATAATGTTTTTAATGTGTGGCTTTCTTATTAATTTAATGGGAAATCTGGGCATATTTCATCTACCAGTAGTAAATCAATATAAAATTACAGGTAAGCTTTTAAAAAGTAGTATTCGATAAATTCTACAAAATCCTGTATACTTTTCGTTTAGTCTTACTCTTCAAAAATAAACTCAAAGAAAATGAAAATAGGCCAGCTTCAGCTAGTACCTTGGGCTCTCACCTGTCTTCTCACTGTTCTGTCCCAGGAGCCTGACAGGTCACAGACTCCCTTCCATGCCACTGTGGTCACAGGCAAGTGGCTGTGGGAAGACCAGGGAGCCTCCTGGGCCCCTTCTCTTTACTGCTGCTGCTGCTGCTGATGTATAGCCCCTTCAAAACCTGCCTTTCCACCAGCAGCCTCTACCTCCTGCTGCACCTCTTCCGCTTGGAGCTGATTCTTCTTCCTCCAACCCCTTCTAGGCCTGTAAGTATTCAAGCCCTGGAAGCTGTTCCACCATCATCCATACTGGCAGCCATTTGGCAGGCAGGTATGATTGGAGCAACAGGTCTGGAGTTGGATGTTGAATTTACTTCTAAGGGGATTCTTGTCTTAATGTACCATAGCACAGTAGACATGACAACTGATGGTAGTGGTTTGACATTTGAACAAGTGAGAAAACTTAATCTGCAGCAAATCACAGATTCAGGGATGATTTCCCTGATGAGAGTATCTCTAACCTGAACCATAATCTCACAATCCTCTTAGATGTCAGAGGCCATGCAAATATAATACTGGTGCTCTAAGGAAAATGTATATGCAGTTTCTTCAACTATACAGTCTGCTCTGGTATCATCTGCCCTTTCTTGCCAAAAGTGATCTATAAGATGAGACAGATCCGAATGTAATATAATGGCATTAACTCACAGAACTTGGAACCTTAGCCATCCAGGAGATGGGAAAGCACACTATGATACATGTGTTTCAGTTCATGTTTGTGGCAATAGACATTTTGCTGGATTATAGCATGCATAGTATCATGTGGTTCTTGTATGGAATTTCAGCTTTCCTCATGCAAAATGATGTTGTATCCCTGAACTACTCAAAGAAGTGGTTAGCTAAAGGCATTCAAGTTGTTGCTGGGGAAAAATTTTCCCTTCTTTCTTTTGTTACTGAACTCAAGCTTGTCCGAGCACCTGATACACGTATGTCTGAGAGCCCGGTTTTTAAGCAAAGGGAGCTTTATTATCAGAAGAGCAGCCCAAGAAGAAGGCAGGAGATCATTCCCAAAACTGCCTTGCCCTTTTGAGCCTAGGGACAGTTTATATATGTTTGGGGAAGGAGGTGAATACATGAGAGGAGGATGAAGAGTTTCTTGAACGATGAAGAGAGAGGCCTTGAAAGAATCTGGAAGTATGCATTCTTCCAGACAATGAGGTGCCGTTTGGGACCTGGTATGGTCAAGTACATCAGATACTTTCAAGACAAATGTTACCATCCAGTCCCCATTAGGTTTCTACAGTCAGTGGGTAAATAGAGAGTAGGGGCAAAAAAGGCAAAGTTAATGATTGATCATGTATGAAATTAAGAGATGCATAAAACATAAGGAGGGAACAAAATAGAATGTGGAGCTAAGTTAATAATGCAACTAATACAACAATAGTTCTGCCTCTGCTTTCAAAACAGGTCCAGGAACCAAGTATCTGGCCTCGCTTTCTAGATTCATTGGCTGGTCTAAGAATCAAATAAACATAAGACATTAACAGGAGAAAAAGAAATTTCATTATGTACATATGGGATCCCGAGAAAGATGTGAGACTCACAGGCAGTCAGCCAATTGAGGCTTATATACCATCCTGAGCAGAGGAGAAAAGATAGGAGTCTGGGGCTTCAAAGGGGAAGAAGACAATTCACAGGAAGATGAGAAGAGTGAATGTTTGGTAAACAAATGTTTGCCATGCCATGCAGATAAATCCTTCTGATATAAAAAATTATCTCTAGTAATAGCTCTCTTCCTGGTACAGGCCATCTATCTAAATTCTTTTAGGCAGTTAAGGGAGAGGTAATAAGCTTTTCCCAAGTCAGTTGGGTCTTAATTGCCTTCAGCTGAAAACAATCCACATGTTAAAGTGGCACATTTTAAGGTGGCATATTCTGCTACCTCTCAATACCTTTGATAAAAACGTGGCTATGAGTCCCATCTTGGTTCCAGCTGTATCACTGACAGCAACCTGAGATCATGCCCTGTTCCGATATCAAGAGTCAGATGCTTAACCTACTGAGGAACCCAGGTGCCCTTTAGTGTATATTTTAAAGTCTTCTGATACTCTTCAGATTTTCTTCTCACCTCTGACATTTCTTTTCACCTACACTTCTGTAGCTTCTCCCAGTTTCCACAGTGTCTCTTACTTCAGGCCATTTGGATGCAATGTTTCTTTCTGCCTATAGAATAGTAATTGTCTCTCTACTCCCTCTTCTTCCTTAAGGTCTCAGTGAATATGTCACTTTTTCTAAGAATCCTTCCCTGATTAAGGCCCTGCCAAGACTACTTTGGTGGTCCCAAAAGTTCATGCTTATTCTTCGTTGCAGCACTCATCATACTTCACGGGAATAACTGTTTGGTTTTACCTGAAAAGGTAAAAGGCTGAAAGCAGGGACAGTTAAAATTCCAGTATATACCATAGAAATAATAGATATGCAATAAATATTTGCTGGACAGTAGAATAAAGTGGGCAGAAAATTAAACTAAACTTATCTGCAGTATGAATTTTTCCTAATTATTAGGACATATTAAAATAGACACATAAGAAAAAATGGCTCATTGCTATTAAATTCTATTTACTCAGATTTTGTTTTTCATGTCATTAACAGATTAAGACAACTACATTTAATAGTTTTGTTGATTTTTCATTAGATACTCTAGTAGATCTGTTTTTTTTTTAAAGCCAGAAGTCTTCTTTTAGATCTATTTTTGGTGTAGGTTGAATATGATACAGAAATTTAATACACCACACTAATCATATTTTGGATATAATCCAGGAAAATGAAAATATATTTCTGATTTTGGCCACCAGAGGGTGAGCATATTACTTATTATTCATAATATACATTAGAGGGAGAGAGAGAAGGAGAGAGAGAGAGAGACCAATTGATAAAATTTCTCAGCACTGGGTTAAGTCCTTTATGACTTCTAAGACTGCTTTGGTGAAATATATTGTATATTAAGGATCTATCTATACACAGGCATATGCACCCATCCTATTAGAGAATATATAAAAATTATTTCTAACTTATAAGGTAGATACTAAGTCTTCTGCTCTTAAAAAGATACTGACTTGCTTCTTCGTGAAGTTACAAGTATAAGGAGGACATATTAAGATGGCCTGCTAGCTTTACCTAGAAGTATAAAGCCTATGTTTGCTACTCAGCTTAGATTTCTGGGCCAAAAAAAAAGGGAACTATGTAATGATTGGAGGAGAAAGATAGCAAATAGTGGAAATAAATTAGGGAAAGCAGATGAAATTAATGTGAGAGACAGTTTGAGGGGGCAGGACTACGAATGTAAGGGGTAAGGGGTAAAGGATTTTGTGTAAAGTGTAAAGGGTAAAGGATTTTGGCTGCTTAAAAGTACCTGTACTTGTTAACTATGGCTAGTTTTGTCAATGGAAGATGAAGAATAGGATTCTCAGTTCTTATGCTACTTACTCACAAGTGGCTTATATTTGTGATATTTGACCAAAGTCAATTTGTACTTTAAAAATGGCTTCTTGGGGCACCTGGCTGGCTCAGTCCATAGAGCATGTGACTCTTGACCTCAGGGCAGTGAGTTCAAGCCCCACCTAGGGCATGGAGACTACTTTAAAAAAAAAAGTAAAAATAGGTTCTTTTATTTTTTTAAAATATTAACAGTTCTAAAGTTATATATTAAGGGGCACCTGGGTGGCTCAGCCAGTTAAGTGTCCGACTCTTGATTTCGGCTCAGGTCATGATCTTGGGGTGGTAAGATCGAGCCCTACATCGGGCTCTGTGCCTAGTGGAGAGTCTACTTAAGATTCTCTCTTATCTCTCTCCTTCTGCCCCTCCCCATCTCCACCCTCGCGTTCACGCATACTCTCTCTCTAAAAATAAATAAATCTCAAAAAAAAAAGATAAATATTAATGTTAAAAAGAAGACCTACATATTATAAAGGGGTTAGCGGTATGGTTCCATTCTCCCAAATTAAGAAAAATATTTTTCAATTTCTTTTAGACATAATTGATAAACATCCAACATTTTATACATATTCTTTTTTTTTTTTAAGATTTTATTTATTTATTTGACACAGAGAGAGACATCACAAGCAGGCAGAGAGGCAGGCAGAGAGAGGGGGAAGCAGGCTCCCCGCTGAGCAGAGAGCCCGACGCAGGGCTTGATCCGAGGACCCTGAGACCATGACCTGAGCCAAAGGCAGAGGCTTTAACCCACTGATCCACCCAGGTGCCCCTACACATTCTTAATTTTATTCTTTCCTTTACAATTTAACACAAGATCAACCAACTTAGATTCGTTGCCAGCTTAAGTTCAGTCGTCCGAATGAGGCTAAGGTAAATACAGTACTGCCGGTTATAGAATACCAGTGCTATAAGCTTTTTAGCAATTTTAGATATGAGTATGCAGCATTGCTAAAAAGTAAATTTCTCTGTGCCTTTTTCTAAATATCTGTTGCGAAAAATTGGATTTAGCTTTTGAAAGAATTGTTTTCTTACAAGGGAGTAAAAATTTAGATGACCAGGCTGGTAAATGGTACACCGGGATATCCAATTAGCAAGTTTCTATTACATATTGCATTAGTTATAATAGAGAAGTAGTAGACATGATCTCTGACCTCCGAAAAAGAAAAAGCTGAGAAAATGTGTTACATGTTAGCCTATTAAGGAATAATATTAAGTCTTAAATTAGTAAGCACTGATCTAAATTAAGCATAAACTACAGGTGAAGGCATGGGAACAAAAAAGGAGGGGAAGGCTTGCCCAACTTTTTTGAGGGGAATAACACTCCCAGAAGATTGAAGGAATGAAAGAAGGGTAGTTTGAAGCTAAGTAGTGCTTTGTTTTTAGTCATAGAGTACAACGTATTTTAAAATTTAAATATAAAGCACATTTTAATAACTATTAAAGGAAATGAAGCGCGAGTTTTAAAATCTGGAGAAGTACTACACTAAGGTATTAGACTAAGTTTGATAGAACAAGTTTGGGCAAGTTGGAAAGACTAGTGTGGGCTAAAGAATCAGGAATGAGCTAGAACTTTAAATAAACTAGAAGGGATAAGTGGGATTTCGAAAAGGATAGAAATTTCAGGCATTTTCTCATGTCCTTCACTTTTCCTAGAATTTCCTGTATTGTGTCTCTGCCTATTAATATCGTACACAATAGGTCAATCACGTACTTGAGTGCCAAATATGTATAGAGCCCTGCTTTGTCAGAGAAGATGGATTGTGACAAGTATTAACACTCTGTACCTTTAACATATATTTTTACTTTTTCTTTGTTTAACATATTTTTAAATGCCTCATCCTTCATGAAGCCTTTAATCCTTTCTCCAGTCCAGAAGAAATTATTCTACTTCTTGAGCTTCTATTTTAAAACGAATACATTTTTTTCCTGTGAGCCTTTTTGTTTTATTTTGTCTTGTTTTGTTTTATTCAAGTAAAAATGGTATAAATGATATGGTAGTTCATTCAACTTTCAATTCAAATAAAGACTTTCCCTTGAAATACCCACTGTACTTAGGAATGTGGTAGAAGTGCTTTGTGTGTTCTTTCTCTTCATCACACAATATATTAATACAATATGTTGCCAAGGGTTGAGAGTTAAAGTGAAACTGGCATTTGTTTTTAAGTTAAGTAATGTGTGCCAATGAAGAATACAATCTTTACAGTGCAGTCTGTTGCCTCTATCTTGATTCGTGATAAGGTGACTTACCCACCATTGCTTTTGCACTATCAGTAAAAAGGAAGAAATATCTTACATTAAAAAAATAGTTTTGCTGGGGCATCTGGGTGGCTCACTCAGTTAAGCATCTGCCTTCAGTTCAGGTCATGATCCCAGGGTCCTGGGATTGAGCTCCACTTTGGGCTCCCTGCTCTGTGGGGAGTTTGGTTCTTCTTCACCCTCCCCTTCCGCCCCCCGCCCCCCCGCCCCCCCCCCCCGCTTGTGTTCTCTCTCTCTTTAATAAATTCTTTTTTTTTAAGATTTATTTGTTTGATGGGACGCCTGGGTGGCTCAGTTGGTTAAGCAGCTGCCTTCGGCTCAGGTCACAATCCCAGGGTCCTGGGATCGAGTCCCACATCGGGCTCCTTGCTCAGCAGGGAGCCTGCTTCTCCCTCTGCCTCTGCCTGCCGCTCTGCCTGCTTATGCTCTCTCTCTCACTCTCTCTGACAAATAAATAAATAAAATTTTTAAAAAAAAAAAAGATTTAAAAAAAAAAAAAATAAGATTTATTTGTTTGTTTGTTTGTTTATTTATTTGTTTATTTATTTATTTGACAGAGAGAGACACAGAGAGAGAGGGAACACAAGCAGGGGGAGTGC
>CM052900.1:120325494-120387720 GCA_028534135.1 Potos flavus | reverse complement strand
TTTTAACCATTCTAATAAATGTGCAGTGGTATCTTATAGTGGTTTTAGTTTGCATTTCCCTAATGGCTAGTGATGCTGAGCAACTTTCCATATGCTTATTTACCATCTGTATATATCCTCCTCAGTGAGACATCTCTTCAAGTCTTTTCCCCATTTAAATTGGGTTGTTTTCTTACTTTTGAGATTTGAAGCTTTTTTATAAATTCTGGATATGCCTTTTGTTGGAGATGTGAATTGTAAATATTTTCTCTGAGTCTGTAGCTTATCTTTTCATTCTCTTAACTATCATATGGAGAACAAAGTTTTTAATTTTGATGAAGTCCAGTTTATCAATTTTTTCTTTATTGGGTCATGTGTTTGGTGTCAAATCTAACACCATGTCACAAAAATTTTCTATTTTCTTTTATAAGTTTTATAATTTCACTTTCTATAGTCATATCTGTGATCTATTCTGAGTTAATTTTTGTATGAGTTTTGAGGTTTGGGGTGAGATTCTTTTTTTTTTTTTTTTTTCATATGGCTGTCAGTGGTCCCAGCACCAGTTGCTGAAAAGATTATTCTTTCTCCTTTAAATTGCTCTTGTGCATTTGCTGGAAATCAACTGATTGTATAGACTTGTATATTTGTTTGGCTATATTTCTGGACTCTATTTTAGCTTATTGATCTATGTGTCTTTCTCTTCACCAATACTAGACTGTCTTCATTGTGTAGTTTATATATAGCAAGTCTGTAATTAGGTAATGTGATTCCTTCAATTTTATTGTTCTTTTTCAAAATTAGCTGTTCTAGTTTCTTCCCCTTTCCAAATGAATTGTAGAATTAGCTGTCTATATCTATGAAAAATTCTTGCTGGGATTTGGTTGTTATTGTGTTAAATGTATTGATCATTTTGGGGAATTGACATGTTTCTTGTGTTGCTATGGATTGTGAATTCAATTGGCTAGTACATTGTTGGGCATTTTTGTGATTATGTATATGAGAAATATTGGTCTCCAGTTTTCTTTTTCTTTCCTGAGGGGGAGAGAGCGCGTGCATGTGAGAACGGGAAAAGGGACAGAGGGAGAGAGAGAAAATCCTCAAGCAGACTCCCCACTGAGCAAGAGGCTCAGTCCCAGGACCCTGAGATCACGACCTGAGCCAAAACCAAGAGCCAGCTGCTTAATTGACTGAGCCACCCAGACACCCCTCTCTAATTTTCTTGATTTGTAATGTCTTTGTCTGGTTTGGGTATCAGGGCAATACTGACCTCATAAATGAGTCAAGAATGTTTCTTCCTTTTATTTTCTAAAAGAGACTGTATGGAATTGGTGTTATTTCTTCTTTAAATAGTCATTTCAATTGGTCTTTGAGACCATTTGGGTGTGGAGAATTTTAGGGGGTTTTGAAGTACTAATTCAATTTCTTTAACAGTTATGAGGCTATTCACTTTATTTCATCTGGTGGGGGAGGGATTGGTAGTGTGTGGGTTTTGAGGAATTGGTCTATTTAATCTAAGTTGTCAAATTTATGTGTAGAGAGTTTTATAAAGTATTGTTTATGGGGTCTGTAGTGATATTTCCTCTGTCATTCCTGATAGTAATAAGATGTATCTTTTTTTCTTTTTCAGTCTTGCTAGAAGTTTATCAATTTTATTGATCTTTTCCAAGAACCAGCTTTTAAGTTTCATTGATTTTTATTCATTTTTGTTCTCAATTTCATTGATTTCTGCTCTTATCTTTATTATTTTCTTCTTTTTGTTTGCCTTGGGCTTATTTGTTCTTTTCCTAGTTTGTTAAGGTAGAAGTTTCAATTATTGATTAGAGATTTTTTTATTCTAATAATAGCTTTAAAAATCAATACCTTTTTGTGTCTCATACTTTGTTTCTTACATGTGTCTGGACTGTTCTATTTTTAACTCCTTCAGTAGAGGATCTTATCTTAGATGACTAATTGGAACCTAAGTACCTTGTACCATGTGTTTAGTATTTTATAGATTATTCGAATGGAGGGATGGATGGATAAAAGGAGAGTGAGGGTAATGAATATAAATTATTTCAAGATATCTTCAGAATTAAGAAAAATATGTAACAGGAGCTACAAGAGTCAGTAATGTCAAATGAAGAAAACAAAAATTCACCCATTAGGAAAAATTGCTAACACCCGTCAAAGCTAGTTTTGATAGGGAGTATTCAAAACCTCAAGGTGGTACACAGAACACTCACAGTCTGTGTTCTGGTTTCCTAGCCAATTCAAGAAAAAAACTTATTCGTATAATTTGAGCAAAATAATTTGGAAATAATTACCTCCATGATTTCTTGATTCCCTATTTTACTTATGCTGTATCTGATATACTTTCCTCTATTTTTTATTCACTGGTAGACACTTAGAATATAGCCTTCTTTTTCTTATTCTCTTACTGACCACCTGACGTCACATTTTAGGGAATCAGGAGATGAATTTGAGCTTCCTGACTCATACTCCTCCATAAAATTAAAGCATTTGTATTAGTCTCCTATGGCTGCTGTAACAAATTGCCAAAAATTTACCATGCTTAAAAACAACATGAATTTTCCCACGGTTCTGGAAGCCAGAAGTCCAAAATCAGTATCACTGGGCTACCATCAAGGTGTCATCAGGGCTGTGCTCTCTTTAGAGGTTCTAGAGGAGAGTGTATTTTCTGCTTCTTCCTGCTTTTGATGGCTGCTGGCAATTCATGGTTTGTGGCTGCATCACCCCAGGATCTACTTCATTGGTCATATTGTCTTCTCTTCTGTAATAAAATCTCCCTCGGCTTCCTTTTTTTTTTTTTTTTTTTTAAGATTTTTATTTATCCATTTGACACAGAGAGAGATCACAAGTAGGCAGAGAGGCAGGCAGAGAGAGGGGGAAAGCAGGCTCCCTGCTGAGCAGAGAGCCTGATGCGGGGCTCCATCCCAGGACGCTGGGACCATGACCTGAGCTGAAGGCAGAGGCTTTAACCCACTGAGCCACCCAGGCGCCCTCGGCTTCCCTTTTAGAAGAACACTTATGATTGCATTTGGAGCTCACTTGAATAATCCAGGATAATCTCCCCATCTCAAGATCCTTAATTATATCTGCAAGGTCCTTTTCTTGCCATACGATTCACAGGTTGCAGGGGTTATGATGTGGATCGCTCTTAGGCAACCATTTTTGAGCCTACCACACCATCTTGGTGAAATGGGGTAACAGAAGACATTCATTATCTCTTAAAAAATGTCCTTCATAATCTGTATTTTTAAAAATCTTATCTTTTTGCCATTTGAAATATTAATATTTGCATATAAAATATTCATATAAATTAATTCAGACTGATATCCTTTATAGTAGATTCCAAAAATGAATTCTAAGGGAAAAGCCCAATTTATTATATATCAATCTTTTTCACATATAGCTTCATGAATAACCATTTGACACTGAAACATGAGATCAGAAACTATTATTATTTTGGCACAGGAACAAACTTAATTTCAGTATCAGACTCCAGATATCCATGAACTTTTATTCATATAAAAGTTTTAAGCACCTGAATGAGTTATGGATACAAACAGAAGACATTAAATGGTTTCATATTGCTTTTGTTTCAGCAAGTTACAAATAAATCAAAATTTAACATAATGAACAAAATCTGCAGCCAGGAAGAACCTGTGATTTGGGTTTAACAAATGAACTAACATGATATTTGCAGTATTGCTCAGCATTAATTTGTATGGACTCATATGGAATCATCAATTAGTTATTTGCCAGCTACAAATAATTGAAAATTCTTGCAAGAGATTATCTCAAATTTACCTATTCTCTCAGAGCTCTCTTAATTGAGAGACCACCTTTCAGGCCTAATAGAACTCTTGGGTAGGAGAGAGATTTGGGGGATGCCTGAGTGGCTCTGGCGGTTAAGTGTCTGCCTTCAGCTCAGGTCATGAATGTGGGGTCCTGGGATCGAGTCCCACATTGGGCTCCTTGCTCTGGAAGGAGCCCAGTTCTCCCTCTGCCTGATACTCCCCCTGCATGTGCTCTCTTTCTCTCTCTCTGACAAATAAATAAATCTATATGCTGATGGCTTATAAATTCATATCACTCGCCACGTGTCTTTTCTAAGCTCTAGACCTCCATATCTAACACTTATTTCTGTACGTCCTTTTGGATGCATGACAGAAACCTCAAACTTTATGTGTATGAAACAACTCATGATCATACTGTACCATCCTCCAACTTCCCATTTCTTATAATAGACCCAGTCTCAAATTGCCAGGAGACACTGCTTCTTTTCACTCACCCTATACATATAGTCTATCAGCAAGTGCTGCTGACTCCATTTTCTGAAAATATCTAGAGTCTATTCACTTCTGTCCATCTCCATTGACTTCGACCTAGTACAGTCTACCATTTCCCCCTATCTGGTTTCACTTCATATTTTCCTTTCGTTCATTCACAAGGCAGCCAGAGTGATCGCTTAAAAATGTTATTGTGACTGCAATATTCCTCTGTTTAAAACCCTTTTGACATGCTACAACAGGGATGAACCTTGAAGACACTATGCTAAGTGAAATAAGCCAGACCAAAAGGACAAATATTACATGATTCCACTTATATGGGAATAGAATAGTCAAATTCACAGAGACAGAAAGTAGAATAGTGGTTTCCAAGAGCCAAGTGAAAGAGAAATGGGTGTTATTGTTTAACGAGTATAGAGTTTTAGTTTGGGATGATAGTTCCAGACATAGATCGTGGTTATAGTTGCACAACAATGTGTATGTACTTAATGCTACTGAATTTACATTTAGAAATGGTTAAAGTAATTTTTATGTTGTGTATATTTTACAATTAAAACAAAAACCTTTGGTTGCTCATTGGAGTCATGGTAAAGACTGCAATGCTTGACACCATCTAGAAGCCTGATATGACCAGGCCTTCCACTCTACTCCTCAGTTTCTATGCTCCTGTTACACTGGCTGCCTTTTAAATCTTCGATGACAATACATTTCCTTTTTACTTTAAAATCTTCTCCCTTAATGTTCCCTCCCCTAGAAAGAAGTGGTTTTTCTCCCTTCTTACCTGGCCAACTACTACTCACCCTTACAGTCCTCAGCTTATACATCACTCTCTCCTGGGCATCTTCCCTGTCTCCCTCCAATGATAGTTCCTCCTATCTACATTCTGACAGCACCTATACTTCTTTGTAGCACTTCTCACAATCATGACTGGCTTTCAGTATCTATCTCCTCCAACATATTGCAAGCTCTATGAGACCAAGGACCATTCTGACTTGTTCACCTAACAACTTTCAAAGAGCTGGTGCTTAGCAGATGTACAACACATATTTGTGAATTGAATGAGTCAATGAATGAATGAATGAATGTATACCATCTAAAGGATAACGTATCAGTGAAAAAACATGAGAATTACCACTTAAAAGAGGTACTAAAAAGAAAGCAAATAGTGGAGTTTTTTCCCCACATAGTGTAGTTTCTCCCCCCCGCCCCAAGTTTTTATTTAGATTCCAGCTAGTTAACACAGTGCAATATTAATTTAGGTGTAGAAATTGTTTATAGAAATAATATAGATTCTCCATAGAAAGCATGAAAAATCTAAATAAAGTATAAGGGAGAATATAAAAATACCCTCTCATAATCCAGAGGTAATCACTGTTATATATCTTGATTTCCTTCTACTTCTTTGCCTGTGTGTTTCTTTTTTTTCTTCAAAGATTTTATTTTTAAGTAATCTCTCTATCCATTGTGGGGCTTGAACATACAACCCTGAGATCAAGAGTTGCATGCTCTCCTGACTGAGCCAGCCAGGCAACCCTGAGTAGTATTCTTTATATATGGATGTACCACAATTTGTTTATTGATTCATTTGCTAGGCCATTTCCAGTTTTTGGCAATATTAATTGAGCTGCTATAAACATTCATGCACAAATTACAGATTCTTTTGTATGAACATAGGTTTTTATTTTTCTAGGATAGATAGGCAGAGGTGAGATTGCTGGGTCATATGGTAAGTGTACGTTTGACTTTTTAAGAAACTACCAAAGTGCCAAAGTGTTTTCCAGAATGGCTGTACCAGATTGCATTTCCATCAGCAATGTATGAGAGTTTCAGTTTCTCTGCATCCTCCTTAACACTTGATATTCTCAGTATTTTTTATTTTAGCCAAATTTGAACCTACCATTGTATAAAAATGAATTCTCAGTTACTGAGTACTTATTAGTACTATGCTAGGAACTCTATATTCAGTATCTAAATGAATCTACACAACTGCGAGGCAGGTATTTCTAAGACTCTGATTCTATGCTCTATTTTCATTTTGTGGAGTTAGGGAACTTTGATCACATTCATCATTCTACCCTCAGTTCTCTAGTTTATAAAATGGGGTTGATTATAGTACTTAATTCACAAGATGATCCTACTCTGTGAAGCTTTGTGCACTTCCGTGTAAATATCAGAAATCATTAACAGCAGTCCAGGATTCAGTTTTCACATGTTATATGCCTCTAAAAGTGATACTGGGGTGCCTGGCTGGCTCTCAGTTGGCAGAGCGTGTGACTCTTGATCTTGAGGTCGTGAGTTCAAGCCCCACGTTGGGTATGTAGCCTACTTTAAAAAACAAAACAAAACCCATACCTGTATCTACTTAACGCCTATATCAGCACTTGAAATCTGAGAATCGACAGCTATATGCATCTGTCGGCCTCTCTGCTTGATCAAGATATACCAATTAACCACTAAAGGGCCATGAACAGAATCAAATTCACAGGCTAATGGTCAGTTCTAGTTTTGGAATTAGGGAAGGGGAACTGATCTTTTTTGAGGGCCATTATGTTTCAGGCACCATGCTAGGTGATTTATTTACATCAGCTGATTATAATTTAATCTGTTTGGACTGGAGCCTGGGTAGTTTCAAAAGTGTCTCAGGTGATTCTACTGTGTATCCATGATTGAGAAATAGACATACAAATCCCCATTAATTCTTGGCAGAAACTCTTTAAGGTAGGTTTTACGTTCATTTTATAGTAGAGAGATGGATGCCCATAGTTACTTGCTTTCTCCAGGTCACACATCTCATAATTAGGTGGAAAAAGCCGTGTCTTTTCTACAAATGACACATTTCTTGAGCAAAGCAATCACTCGCCAAATCCAGGGGGATGCGAAACCAAAAGGAAAGAATCAATATTCCTACTTAATAATCAAGTCTCTTTTGTTGACTCCATCCTCTATGAACTCTTTCAGTCCTTTTTCATCTCTTTACCAAATTTCTATTACGTGAATAACTGGCTTATTTTGATGATGAATTATATTATACTCAGCCTTACATTATATTTGTGCCTATATTTATCAAGGCCTCCCTGTACACGTCCTAGTTATCAAACCTGGTGAGTGGCAGGCAAATCATGGTAAGAGCCCTGGCTTTGGAGCCACACCCACCTGAGTTGGCCTCCTGTGTATGCTTATCTCTGTGGCCATGATAAGCCATTTAGTTTTTTGAATCTCAGTTTTGTAAGCATGAAATAGGGAAAAATAAATCTTGTACTTTAGCAAGGATTAGAAACATTATATTCAATAAACCTTAGTTATCAGTATACCCATCCCAACCATGGAAGTAAAGGGTTTAGTCCATAAGTAAACACACGGAAAGTAGTAGGTCGAATTAGACCTTCAGAGTTGACTCCTTTTTTTGATACAAATACCCTAATATTTGGAGAATATAAAGAATAAGGAGTCATGAATCTACCTAAGGTTGGCACTTCTATCCCTCAGAACAGGTTTCCAGAAAGTTATTTACACATGATACTCTAGCCAAACCACAGGAAATTATTATACTCCGCAATTTTCCCACTCTTCCAACTCCTTCCCTATGACAGAGTCCTTACCCTAGGTTCTGCCCTTCCAGTTAGGGGAGGAGCTGCGGATTTCATTTTATAGTGGATTGGCTTACGGGGGTGGGGTGGGATGGGGAAATGAGAGAGGCTCCACCCACTGCACTAGAGGCCTGAAGGTGGGCGCTCCCTCTCCCCTACCCCCGGGACCTGAAAAGTGGGGCCAGCAGCGGAGGGCGGGCCCTGTCCCCTGTCCCTTTAAGAAGGAGGGCCGAGCGCAGGCGAGAGAGCTGGCGTTGTCCCTACCCCGTCTGAACCCTCACCCCAGAGCAGCTGCAGCCAAAGCTCCGGCCGCCCCTCGGTTAGCAGAGTCCGCTCCAGCCCCAGGAAGCGAGTCGCCACTATGGTGAAGATTGTGACGGTTAAAACCCAGGCGTACCCGGACCAGAAGCCGGGCACGAGCGGGCTGCGGAAGCGGGTGAAGGTGTTTCAGAGCAGCACCAACTACGCGGAAAATTTCATCCAGAGTATCATCTCCACGGTGGAGCCGGCGCAGCGGCAGGAGGCCACCCTGGTGGTGGGCGGGGACGGCAGGTTCTACATGAAGGAGGCCATCCAGCTCATCGTCCGTATCGCCGCCGCCAACGGGGTAAGGGAGGCGCCGACTTTCCCTTGGCGTGCGCCCGGCGCGAGGCCGTGCGCGACGTGCGGCGGGTGTCGCCCGCCCGCCCCCTGCCGCGCTCGGCCCGGCCACTTCCGCGCGCGGCCGCCCCAGTCTCCACTCCCCGCCCCTCTGCGTTCCCTTTTCCCGGCCCGCGGGCCCTGCGAAGGTAGCTGCGTGCTGGAAGGGGGCTACCGGGCTCCGCCGAACTGCTCGGTCGACTCCCCGGGGGGCGGGCGAGCGAGGCTTGACCTTGGGAGGACCGACCCTCCGCCTCCTGCTCCGCCCTTCGTTCTCCTCCTCCCTTCTCCTTCCCCACCTTCCCCTTCCTTCCTCACCTTCCCCTTCCTTCCTCTCCCCTCCTCTCTCCTCCCCCAGCCCTCCTCTGCCAAGGCCTTTGACATTTACATTAACCTTTCCTGTGACTGAGATACGGTTTCAGTGCCCGGTGCAGTCATCTTAACCTGGAAAGGTTAGACGGCCCTGCTCAGAACCCCTCGCATCCCGCCGTTTAGCCTGCTATTCTGGTCTGGGACTGGCCCTTCCCACTGGCAGGGAGCCGGACGCCTTGGGTCGGGGTGGCGGTAGCGGCCGCCCAGTTGGTGCATGAGGCCCTCGGAGCAGAGAAGGAGGTTGCATTCTCGCTCCCCACACCCTAGTTTGCTTCGGGACAGAGCTCCTGCCCTTGCACGGCCTGGTTGCTGGGGCAAAGGTTTTTGAAACAGCTTGTGTTTGCACCGGTGGTGCTTCTAGATCTGTTCCATCGAGGAGTTGGAGCTGAATTTTCAATAGAACAGAAACTGCATACCCAAGGGCACTCTTATGCAAGCCCTCGAGGCTGGCCAGGAAATTAATGCAACACCTTGGCTCGTCCCTCCTACCCACTTTCCCCACCACCTAAGGACCGTTAACTGACTTTATGGGCAGGTCCACTCGGATAGGTGAAACTCCGAAACAGATTTTTAAGTAAACTTGATCGATGAAAAGGTGAATTTATAAAATAGTTTAAGTTGGGGCTGATTATTCATTCGCTTTTAAAAAACGTTTTCTAACGAGTTTTTCTTTCTGTATTTAAAATAAGCTTTGACTTTTACCCAACTCTTCTGGAACTTATTTGCTTTCGTAATATTTTTATTCATTTTAGTAGTACTTTATCTTTAACATAAAAGTGTCATTCTGCCAAGCACTATGAAAAGTCTCATTTATGCTGCGGCCTGAGGACGTCGATGCTATTATGGGCATCTTCAAGTTGCCAGTGAGAAAACAGAAGCCCAGGCAGCTTAAAGAGGAACTTCTGTGCCAGTACCCAGAGTCTAACATTGACCTGCCAGTTCCAACTTCTGGGAATAAAGGGACCCTTGAATCTATAAAGATGTATTGTCCGTCATCTGTAAATTCTAATCTGGGCCCAATCTACATCTGCCTCCCTGGGTCAAACATTTATAAGCATCAAGGAGACAAGGTCCTCTGGATAGAAGGTGCTCTTGAGTTTTCAGACAACCACAAATTCCTTTGAAAGAAGAGTAAACAGTAGCTGTATCCCAGTAGAGCCCTTCAATTCCTTATCACCCGTGTGGAATATGTAATTCATTCATTCAACAGAGATTGAACCTATACCATGTGCAGAGAAATGTGTGGAATAAAGAGACAATTCAGATGCAAGACTCGTCCTTAAGGAGCTTGCTGACAGCACAGTGGGAATTTTAGTGGGTCCAAATGGAAAGTTGTCCATTTGGGAGTAATGTGGGGTGAAAAGGAAAAAATTAGGCTAGGACTAAAAAAATATGTTCTTAAAACCCCATCCCCTTTCAGCTACTGCCCTATTGCTTTTCCCCTTTTTGGCCAGTGGCCACACTGATTTTTTACTCACTCACTTACCACTTCAGTGCAGTTTGGCTTCTGCTTCCTCCACCACTCCATTAAAATTGCTCTTGCCAAGGCTACGAATAACTTTCTGGTTGCTAAATCCATTGAATGCTTTTTTAGGCTTCATTTGGCCTTTTGTTGCCTTTGGCACTACTGGTTTTGCGTTTTAAAGTCCTCCTTCCCTTGTCTTGATTACTCTCCTGATTCTACTCACACTTTTTGAGAGTTCCTTCATGGACTGCTTGCCCTATGCATACCCTAGCTATTTCCTAGGTTTCTGTCCTCAGCTTTCTGCTCGCTGATTTTGTTCCCTCTGTCTCTCTCTCTCTCCTCACCAGGGATTTAAGTATGCTATGCCTCTCTTCTGGTATGAATCAATTCAGATAGCATCTTCCGAAAACTTTCCCCCAAAACCTTTCTCTGCCTTTTTCATTCCCCTATGAATTCCTCCTTTCTCAAAGATCCTCTAGAATAGTTTAATCAAATCCCAGTGAAATTATTTTTACACATGACACAACCCCCTAGAAAGTAAACTTCTTTAAGACGTCTGGTTTTATCTGTATTTATAGTACCTAGAACAGTGTAGCTTTCAGTGAGTCTTTGTTTAATTGCCCTGAATTGTGAAGGAATACACTTTAAGTTAAACAAATTCCGAGACACCTGGGTGGCTCAGTCAGTTAAGCATCTGCCTTCACTGCTTGGGTCATGATCCCAGGGTCCTGGAATTGAGTCCAGCATCAGGCTCCCTGTTCAGTGGGGAGCTTGCTTCCTCTCTGCCAGCCTCTGCCTTCTTCCTCTCTGCCACTCTGCTTGTGCTCTCTCTGACAAATAAATAAATAAAATCTTCAAAAAAGAAATAAGCAAATTCCAGCACTTAAAGCCAGTGTATGGTTGATGACCAATGTTTTTATTCTCTTCAAACATTTATTATGTTGTGCTAAGTACTTGGGATACAAAATATTCCTGCCCTCAGCAAAAACAGTGTAGAAGGGGAGGTAGACAAGAATAAACAGAGAAGCACAGTGCATTAGGTGTTTGTTGGAGGTATGTGCCAGGTAGCGAAAGGGGGAAGAGCATGGAAGGCTGTAGGGTATCCCCTGCTTTTTGAAAACTTGTCTTATGCCACTTCACTTTTATCAACGACCTACGTTAAGCACCTGTTTTTGCAAATGGCAAACCGAAAGAAATCTGAAAAGGACTTTTGCTCTTACGAAAAGAGGGGAAAGTGAAAGCAGAGGTCAGCCTTTGGTGTGCAGGGAGCCATTAGAGAGGCAGCAAGGACTCTCCTCCAGCCGCAAGAGTGGCCCCACCAAGCGCCTTCCCAGAGCTACTCAGCATCTCAGCATTAAGCCGCCAGAGCTTTGAACTGTGCCTGTGAGCTTCTGTGCTCTGTCTTGACTTATTCTGTGTGTCCACTAGCAAGATGTTTCCTAGGTATCAGAAAACCTTAAGAAGTTTATTTTTGGGGTCTGAGAACACTAAAAGTGGTAGCCGAATTGAGGCTTAAAGGGCGAGTTGGAATTGCTAAGGTGGACTTGTCAAGGGGAAGAATTCTAGGCAGGAAAGAATAAAAATAGAGGAGTTGGAGACTGGGCAAGTTAGTTGATTTCTGATCCCTTCCCTGCCCCCCGCCTTGGTCTGTAAAGGTTGGAAATGATGAGACATACCCAGAGAGGTTCTTGTGAGGATTAAATGAAACATGTTTAAAAGTACCTGCAGTCTCTTCTCACCTGGAAACTGACTGAATGACATTTGTGGGGGAACCTCATGATGGACCTGAGGCAGGACTTTTGTGTTATCAGTGTTCTGCCGATAGGGGGACACTAAGTTCATCAGGCCCAACCTGATGCAGATATTAACACTTCTTCCCCGCCCTTCATAGATGTCAGCACTGTCCCCCACCTTCCTCTATCCTCAGTGGCCCCAGCCAGTATAGAGGGATTCTATGTTACTCAGAAGCCAGTTGGGTTCAAGGCCAAAAACCTAGCTCAGATTAGCAGTGAGAAAGGAATTTATGGGCCTCGGTTACTGAGAAGTCTAACAGATACCAGTGCAGACAACTTAGTTCAAACCCCTCCTGATCTCTAAAAATTGCTCTTGGGCTCAGTGATCTGCCAATGACCAGTTTTAGGAATTGGGAAGAGTTTGAACTCACAAGTAAAGGAATGTTCGGATATTTTGAAGGATAGTTCATCATTATTTTCAGCAAAATAAAATAAACGCTTTCATGAGAACTTGTAAGTAAACAGGTTTTCTTTCATCAATCCACAGGGGTTCTTGTACCCTGGATTTCTTTGTTTAATATACAGACCCCATCTCAGAATAATTTTGTTTTAAAATAAATAAAATATAAAGGATTACAAAGGAAATAAAAATTGTATTGGAAATAAAATTATCAAAATACTAACCAAATTTGTGATATGGCAAGCTATAAATGCTTCCTTATTGACACATTAACAAAATTTAGTGGAAAGTCTAATACTATCTTACTTTAGAATAGTGATAAGTATAAATGATATTTTGATATATCTGCAATCTTAGTATTTTGAGATAACTATAATATGTGAAAATATCTGTGATTTTTTTTTAAAGATTAGAGAGAGAGAGAGAGCACGAATTGGGGGGAGGGGCAGAGGGAGAAGGAGAGAGAATCTCAAGCAGACTCCCTGCTGAGCCTGACATGAGGCTGGATCCCACGACCTTGAGATCATGGCCTAAGCTGAAATCAAGCGTCAGACGCTTAACGGACTAAGCCACCCAAAGTGCCCCTTAAAAATATCTGTGATGTCTATTGATGATAAAGTCCCAGGTGGTATTAGTAATGGGAATAATAATAATTCTGTGGTTTATTGCCTAGATTCAAAATTCAAGGGAATGCTAAATTTCATTTAGAGGTTAGTTTAAATAAAGGTTTTTTTTGTTTTGCCATTCAGACTCACAGACCCCATTGAATTCTACCCAGGGACCTCTTGCGGGGTGGGGTCTAAGGATCCTGAGTTAAGAACCCCCGCATTAAACAAATGATCCCCTTTTAGTGTCAGGTACTGCTTGCACCAAAATGGGCATCAAATACATGACACAGAGATTAATGGTCTCAGGTCTCAGACCAAACCAGTGGGGCTTGGAGAACTTAGTCTTACATGGAGGAACTCCACTATCTCCCATTTGGAATGGATCAGTCTTTCCTGAACTTTCATGAGGACAGCTGCAAACACAGGTGAAGGGACATGTTTCTAGATAGAGTTCTGAGAAGGGAATGAAAGAATACTGGGCAAGATCGAGAATGTTTTGGGACTCTGAGGTCATTGGTGTTAGGTAGAGGCACCTTGCTACCCTTACTTGAAACCTGATATCCTTAGGGCAAGGATGACTTGGCAGAGAATCATCTTTGGGTCACTTTTTAATATGGTATAACTCCTATTTTAAAAAAAAAGTCCTTTAATTATGATGGGCTTATGAATGATTGTTCTCCCCCTGTTTACACTGTCTGAGTTGGAGTTGGTATTAAATACCAGGATAAATAAGATACGGTCCTTTTCCATCCTGGAGTGTGCAATCTTTAGGGGAGACAAGACATAAGAAGTACATGCACGTGCAAAGAACAGAATTAGAAAAAGGGCTGAGTGCAGATAAGGGAGAGAACATTTTGGATTGGGGAAAGAAGTGATGGAACTTGAATTGTGTCTTGAAGCATGGAGAGCATGTGAACAGAGGAGAGGCCACTTTACTGGAGTGGGTACATAGCAGAAAGAGGTCAGATGAAGGAATGGACAGGACTGTTCTTTAGAGCGGAGCACTTAGCCACTGAACAGCCTTTGTTATGTAAAATATTTTAGCAGAAGTGGGGGGTCTCTCTCTCTTTCTCTTAGCTTCACTGATCTGAATCTGACTCTTTCCCCTCTCACTCCGCATAGCAATGCACATTCCCGCTGCTCCTTAGAGTTGCACATATAAGAAGGAAAGCAATCATAATTCAGCCAGTGCAATAGGCAGCCTTGGGCCCTGTGGCTTTCTCCTCGGCTCATATCTGAAATCTCTGTTAGAGTTCCCTGTCAAGGCCCGGCATCCCATTGTAGCTCAGATTTGGAGGCTCTAGAAGATGACATTTTAAACTGCCTCCCAAAGCAAATTTGATGTACACCATGTAGCCTGTATATAAGTCAAAAATTTGAACAATTACATAGGTTCAAGGTGTTATCACAGAAACTCAAAACAGCAGTGGATTAAACAGAAGTCTTTCTCTGTCTCATGCCATAGCCTAGGTGTCACAGGCCAGGACTAGTACGGTAGGTCCATGGGACCCCCCCCTTCAATTTTGCGGCTCTGCTGTCTTGAAGGTGTTGCCCTTGCCCCTCTGGCTGCGGGGGGGTCCCCATAACTGCAACCGCTGCAAGCCACTGCTGCCAGTGGGCACAGGAAAAAGATGGAGCAAAGCGTTTTCTTCCCCTTTTAAATAGTCTGGAAATTGCACGCCTCACTCCTCCTTACAATCCACTGATTAGATTTTCCATTCTTACCTGCAAGAAGGGCAAAAAGATGTAGACTTTATATTGGGAGCCATGTGGCCAGCTAAAAATGGGTGGTTGTGTTACCTTAAGAAAAGGAGTTGCAAGTAGAAATCTCTGCCACGGGCCATCTCTTTGGGTGTGCAGATAACCATGTGCACTCTTCTTCCCACCCATGAAACACATCACCCTTCCCCCCCGGCGCAGCAGCTCAGACTCCTTCTGATAAATATATACAAATAGAGCAGTCACCAGCCATAGTATTCACACTCTGCTGCTGATGGGGAGTGCAGACTCCTTGCCTTGACCGCGGACTAGGTCCACGGGAGCCCTGCCCTCTGGGACGGACTCTCTTACTCTCTGTCCTCGGTGCTCACTTAGTCCTGGACACGACAGAGTAGGTTCTGAGACTTTTTAGGGTCTGCACAGCTGTTGCATCTTGCTTTCTGCTCATGAAAGTTGGGGGATGTATGAAGGCAGGAGTTGCTTTTGCAGACCAAGTTTTTGGTTTGTTTCACTGTATAATTACTTCGAAAGCTTATTAGGCTCCTTCTGGCCTATTCTGATCAGTTCTGCATACTGATAACCACAGGGAAAATTCTCACATAGATGGGGTTTTAAGCCTGAAAACTTTATTTTTTTTTAAAGATTTTATTTATTTATCTTGAGAGAGAGCAAGCGAGTGAGAAAGCACAGGAGGATCGGGGGAGGAGCAGAGGCTGAGAGAGAAAAAGAATCCCAAGCAGACTCCATGCTGAGTGCGGAACCCGATGCGGAGCTTGAGATCATGACCTGAGCCGAAATCAAGAGTCAGATGCTTAACCAACTGGGCCACCCAGGCGCCCCAAGCCTGAGAACTTTAGCTTTTATTTTCCGGCCTCTGTGCTCTGTCCCTCCTCTGACGTTTCCATCACCAATGCTTGCCTTGAGATAGGCTGAGTAAGAAAGCAGTATCCTTAATCAGATCTTTGCTGGTCGGTCAGTTTTCATTGTCTAGCAAAGAATCCTGGGAAAGAGTTGAGGCCACAGCCCTTTCTTCTACACCTGCTGCTTCATGGAGAGCTGCCTTAGCTTGGGTACATAAAGAGTGGTCATCTTGACTCTACAAGGCCACAAATTACTGGACTTGGGCAACACAGTTTGCAGGCCGCAGTCAAAGATATTTCCCTTAGCGGAGCTTTACCTTCATTTTTGCCTGTGGACTGGCAAGTCCTTGCCTGAGCTCCTCTCTATTATGGCAAGAAGCAGCCAACAACCGCTCCTATTGAATTTCTCCCATTTGCCTAGGTTTGGTTGACCAGTGGTCTGCCTTCCAGGGTAGCAGTGGTAACAGTTTTGGCATGGTATAAAAGGTATGCTGATGCTGCATATTTTAGGTTCTGTTCTGGTGCAGAAGATCAGATCGTATCATTAGTTAACATAGAGGTTTGGGTGTGAAAACAAAGTCCCAAAATAAGTTACTTAAACAAAATAAAAGTTTATAGTAATAGAACTGTCTCTGTAATAGACTGGGTGTGGGCAGTCCTGGGCTGGTGTGGTGGCTCTATTGTATCAGGGGTTCTGTGTTTCTTTTCTTTTTTGCTCAGCCTTCCCTAGTGAGTTGCCCTTATCTGCATGATCTAAGATGGCTGCCTACCACATATGGTCATTGCAGGCAACAGGAATTGAAGTTTCTCAGAAACTGTACATCATTAATTTTACTCACGTCTTCTGTGCCAAAACGTAGTCTAAGGCCTCCTCTAGCAGCAAGGGAGGGTAGGATATATCCATGTTAATCTGGGTGCTGTGTGTCAGGCTAAGCATTGGGGGTGTCAAGCTAAAGGAAAGGGATACGTGATATTGGGGGACACTCAGCAGTCCTCACTATCCTAAACATGCTTCCCAAATCTGGTGAAAACCATGAAGTCATTTTCAAGTGATAGAGTTACAGAAGAAGACAGAAACAATTTTACATAGGGAACTAGACTTTTGGAAGAGAACCTGACTATCATTTATTCCAGCCGCCATCTTAGAAAGGAACCAAGGTACGAACATTCTATTGTGGAGGGCTTTTAAAATAAACTACTTTGTTGAGATATGATTCACATATCACACAATTCACCCATTTAAAGTGTACAATTTAATATCTTTTAATGTGTTCACAGAGCTGTGCAACCATCACCACAATCTAATTTTAGAATATTTCCATGACCCGAAGTGAAGCCCGGTGTATTAGCAGTCAATTCCTCTTGTTTCCTTATGCTTTTGGCCCTAAGGACTTGGCCAGTAGTGTACCTTAGGTCTCTATAAATTTGTGTGGGTGGGTTTTAAATGGCCCAGTTTTCGATTGCTAGGCAGAAGAAGTTACATTTAGCAAGGGAAGTTACAGGAAAACGAGAAACAAAGTCAAAGGGTTTGTGTCCAGAACAGTGGAATTAGTGTCCCATGCTTCCGCGTGTGCTGTCTTTAGCACTGGAGACACAGAGATGAAGATGTCCCCTTTCTCAAGGAGCCTTTGGTTGGATGGAGGAGGACTGACACAAAAAATGAAAATCACCACTAAGTTTTTCTCAGCAGACTCCCTTGTCCAAAGTAGACCAGGCTGTCAAAAAAAAAAAGGAGGAGAAATTTCTCCAGGAGAATAGCTTCTTCATTTTCATGAGTGTAAGCAATCAGATTTCTTTTTTTACAAACATATTTGAACTTATATATCCAAATTAGCATTGTACCCTGCCAAATCACCACTCTGGGAACCGTACACTTATTCCAGTGATGCGTCTAGTGCTCAAAGCATTTTGAAACTCCTCTATGGGAATTATTTTTCAGCCAGTCGGTTTATGGGTCACCTAGGAAAACTAGTCACATTATTTTACAGTCATGCCTCATTTTTCACCTAAAACGATGTAACAAGATTTGATCACCCACTTTATTCATTAGACATGGCTCCAACCAATTTTTGTCTCTTTCCAAAGTTCAAATCTATTCTCAGAGGATGAAATTCGTTATGACTGAAGACTTTCAAAGGAAGTGCCACAGATTGTTAAGACAGTTGCTGAGAAAGAGTTCCAGAAATGTTAGTGCAGTGTGAGCGCTGTTTGAATAAATATGTTGCTTCCCAAGATGATTGTTTTGAAGGAGATAGCGTTAATTTAAATGAAAATACTCTGGCATAACTGTTTAAAATGAGTTACCATATTTTGTGCTGCTCTGTCAAGATGTCTTAGAAGGCACTCATGCTGAGGGAGGTTCTGGCATTCTGCTTTCTTTCTGCAGATGCCCATGGTGGCCTGGGGATACGGTTGTCTTCCACTCTGGTGGACACCTAAACATGCTTTGGTTAGGCATTTAGAAATCGTGCACCATAAGAAGGTTTGTTAAAACGCAAGAAGGCAAAATGGCCCTGACCTGGGATGAGAGTCTTGTCAGCTCTAAGCCACAGAAACCAGAAACCGAGATGTTAAACTGGTGCCCACCTGACTCCAAGAGCTGGTTCAGGGTTGCACAGAGGCCAGAAGATAGAGCTGGGATGGCATAACTGGGTGGGACTGGGGAAAGATCTTCTGCTGTAGTCATAAAGCTATTATGTTACACTGCCTCATGGGGACTCTGAGAAATGCATTCTGTGGAGCAGAATGAAATGAAGTATGTTTAAAAATGAAGGAAAAGGGAAATAAATGTAGGAAACTCAAATGGAATTGGGAGTAAGGTTGGCACCTGTTCCAAAAGCCAGACTGCCTCTCTGAGCTGGGCCACGCAGTAGGCAGCAAGCCCTCCATAGTCAAATCCACGAGACAGACATGATCACACAGTTCCCCATAGCCAGTTCCCCCGTGTGGAGATTTGGTATTAAAAGAGTAGTAATAATATCTGCCTCGAAACGTTCATGTGAGGATGAAGCAAAATTTGTGAAGCGCTTACATAATGCCTGACACTGTCTTTAGTAAATGGAAGATTTGGGTGATTCTAATGATTATTATGGTTCTTCCAAACGCCGAGGCCATTGGAGGGCAGAGGGGAGGTCTTCTGTGTTTGCCACCGTACCCACCACATAGAAATCTTATTCTGTCTCTAGCCGTACATTATTCCTTGAGCTCGAACTGTGAGGCAGAGGTTCACAGTTGCTGTGACTGTCCGTCACAGGCTCATTGAGTTGAGGCTTTTACCTTGTTGGAGTTCTGAGGCAGTCCTTCCTCTTTCAGCATTTGGTGGCTCCAGGTGTCCTACGTGTGTGTGGCTGCGTCACCCCAGTCTCGGCCCCTGCCTTCACGTGTGTCTGTCTTCTCTTCCGTCTGTTTTAAGGATACTTGTTATTGTATTTAGGGCCCATCCAGATAATCCATGATGGTTTCAGCTCGAGATCCTTCATTCATCTGCAAGGTCGCACTTACAGGTTCCGGGTGGACATATCTTTGCGGGGAAAGGATGGCAGTGGCTACCGTTCAATCCGCTTCAGCTGTCTGAGGAGAAGTTCAGGGAATCGTTAAACACACAGGAGAGCAACCAGCTCCGCCTTGAACAGGGAGGGGAGAACAAGGAGGCCTTCTCCCGCGAGGGAGACCTCAGCCGAGAGTGAAGTAAGGGTGGAGGCAGGGAGCAGTCACTGGTTTAATGCATGTGGCTAATACCTTCATCGTTCTATTTAAAAGTCTACTGCTGGGAATAGTTGCTGAGAAGATTCCAGAACTCCATAATCCAAAGTGCTTCTCTAGACTTCTGACCTAATGTCAGATGGAAGACAGGTCACATGGTGGCTCCCTGAATCTTACCAAACGACTTCAGTGCCCAGAGATGGGTTGGGATTGAAGATTTTGGTGCGAATGTCAGTTGTACAACTAACTTACTATACAATATCATGGAGCCCTGCTTAACTGATGTAAAGCTCAATTTTCTCATTTGTAAAATGGGATTAATTCAATATCTGTCCTAGCGGCGGGTTTTATGAGGATTAAATAATGGGCACACACAAAGGTTTCGGGAACTCTAAGGTGCAACCTAGACGTGCGTTATGATGGTTGTTTTGAAATTCCACTCTTGCTTCAGGGAGGTCACCCCACCGGACTGATGTACGCCTCCTGCCAAAACAAATCTCTACATGCGATTTTATCCAGCATCTCTCAAAGTCCAAACCCCAGATGTGCTAACGAATAACCAGAAAGTACAGATATCAGGCCATTTTGAGGATCTTCGTGGGATATCAAAATGACCTCTTTTGCATTAGAATTTTGTGGCAGCATAGCTTTTGATGTCAGACAGACTTGAATTTGATTCCTGGATATGCTGTTTATTAGAAGTTTAATCTGGGGCAAAACTAGACTCTTTTTTAAAACTCATTTATAAAATTAAAATAATATATCATAGAGGCGTGTTTAGGAAATAATAAGATATGTGTCGGAAGTCACCTAGCGTTAATGCCTCACATTTAGTCATAAGCATGTTGCTAGGGATTTTGATGGGAAATACACCTGAAACTTCTCTTTGCTAAGGGTCCCCCAGCCGGCTCCCACCTTCTCAGTTTTACTTCTCAGCTTTGTCAATGACCTATCAAGATGCTCCACACCCGTTGATCTATAAATTTCAGAACAGAAATGTCTTTCTTACAGAGAGTAAGTGTTTCGTGCGCAGGGCCTGAGGGGTGGGGGCTGGGGGACCAGTTCTACATAACTTGAGGCTTTCAGTAATATATTATCAGCCTGATACTTAGTTATCTCATCCCAAAAGAACATAGCCACCAGCCCAAGTAACCCAAAGAACCCAGAATAACCTAAATAACCCCAGATAAGCAAGACTGTCCCCGAGTAGCTTAAGTGCTATTCACAGTGCGTGGTGTTCACACAGCACATCTCCCCCTCAGGGTTTTAGCATAGCGGTTCTAGTAAATGGTTGGATTTGCTGGCTCCAGCAACTTCTCCTGAACAGTATTTGAGGGGGTGTTTTCCGTCCCTCAGACATTTGCCGAGCTTCCTGTCGTTGTTCAGTATTGCGCTGTGCATTTGGGGCATGCACGAGCGCATGGGGACAGTCTCAGCACTGTGCGGAGCTCATTGTCCAGCGGGCCTTCCGACAGAGTGACAGGCACCTCCTTTAGGGTGCTATTGGGAGTCCTCTGGAGGGGGCTTGGAGAGGTAGTCCAGGGGAGATGTGTTCGAGTCAGGTCTTGAAGGATGAAGAAAAGGAAGCCAGGAAACAGTGGGGACGTTCTACATGGAGGGAGTAGGGGCAAAACAAGGAGGCCACTGTGGAAGGTAAGCCCACAGGCTTAGACTTGAAACTTAGTTCTTGAAAATAGAAGTCTTCCTAACTCCAATTATGCAGGAAGGGAGGAAGCGGCAGGGTAGCCAGTGGTGAGTTATTACCACACGGTGAGTTGTCACCACACGGGTCCTTAACGCTCGATGCTTTCTTTTACACACAGGCCAGCCTAAGATGTGGCCTAAGAATTGTCTTGCGACTCTGGTAGGAAGGGAGAATCATGGATGGAGACTTAGGTCAGCGAAGCTAAAAAGCTATTTATAAGGAGGAGGGGGGCCACAGGATTTGTCCAGTAACACATCAAAGCTCTGTTTGCTGACTGTCTTGAATAGAGTATATGGCCTACAGCAATCTGTATGTGACCTGCTGTTTTCATCAGGGCAAGTCTTTTCCCTTGGCTTGGTTGGTCTAAATCCATGCTGTAGAATATGTGATGCACAATCCACTCAGTTAAAGCACACATTTACAGACACAAAAATTTACTCAAAAAAAGAAAAAAATTTAAAAAAAAAAGAAAGAAAAAAAAATTAGACTTTCAGTGGAGCTATGCTGCTTCCTATAGATCTCACCCTAATATTAGTGGAAGGGCTGGGATGCTGGGCGGGCCTCTTTTTCTCTTGTTAGCTTTAGTCTCTCTCTCTCCTTGACTGTCTCTCGCCTCTTTTCTCCCCCACATTGAAGTTCGCTTCTGGGAACAAGCACCTCTCTCTCTGCCTGCAATGATACAGGGCTCCTCTTGGAACCAGCCCAAGTGCTGGGCCTCAACCACACAGACTAACCAGCTCTGTTCCTTTCACCACTGCAGTTTCTAGCTCTGTTCCTGATTGTTTTTGCATGAGTCTGTGTGCTGTAGAAATTACCTAAAGTGGCAGTAGTGTACTCTAGTTTGGATGCCTTAGGGTTTGGGAAGTCGTCTGATGCGGGGAGTAATTTTATAGTTGAGGTCGGTCTCAGGACAGGAAACCTACTGGGCAGCTGCCTGGAAAAGCTCACCTCTGTCCTCAGAAACCCTAGTCGCAGAGGTCATAGACCGCTCTTACTTCAGCAGTGCAACCATCAAATATTTAGCGACTGTCCACTCTTCTTCATTCCAGGTACCAAGGTTACAAAATGTGCTTTCTCCTCTTCCCTGAGTGAGGGAGGAGGCTTGTTTGTATATACCAAGCCGTGGTGCATACTGTGTTGTTTAGTGATAAGAACCAAGTACCCTGAGGCATAGAAAAGGGGTACCTGTGGGGAGAGGTCTAGCCAAGGGCCTCTCGCTCAGACTAGCCACCACGCTGCGGAGGGGTCAGCTGTCCCTGGAGCTGGGCTTGCCATTTAAAAAAATTGTATTTATTTACATTAAAAATTTTTAACTATTAGTTTCATAGAGCTGCTATAACCAAATACAACAAACGGTATGGCTTAAAATGACAGAAATTTATTTTCTCACAGTTCTGGAGGCTTGCAGAGGGGGCCATGCTCCCTCTGAAGGCTCCAGGGAATCCTCCCCTGCCTCTTCCAGCTCTGGGGGTGCCCATAGTCACCAGTGAGCTGAGCTCCCGTCTCTGCCTCTGGTCTCACTTGCTCCCCCCCGCCCCCCGCCGTGTCTCTGTCCCTGAATCTCCCACTGCCTGTATGAAGACACCAGTCATGGGATTTAGGGCCTACTCTAATCTAGTATAACCTCATCTTAATTTGGTCACATCTGTAGAGACTCTTTTTTCAAATAAGATCATATTCACAGGCATCTGGGGTCAGGAATTCAACATAACTTTTTTTTTTGGAGGCGTTTTCAACCCACAACCTGTGCTCTGTCCACCAAGTGCAGGTGGGTCATACAGGCCACCAAAGCTCACATACTTTGCATTTGGGCACTATCCCTTTGAAAGTCACCTGGGATCCGTTTCCTCTTCATTTTCTATAAGTTCAAATATGCATGGTCACCCAAAGGAACCAAATAGCTTAAGTGGGAGCTTTGGCATTAAAACTGACGTTGAAACCTGACTTCCCAATTTATTAGCTGCAAGTAGTGGAGCAAGTCATTCACTTCTCTCAGCCTCAGTGAGAGTTCTCAGGGAACGGTGAGATCACCTGCATTACTTAGGCTGTTATTAAGCCTGCGTGAGGGGCGTCTGGGTGGCTCAGTCAAGCGTCTGCCTTCGGCTCAGGTCATGATCCCAGGGTCCTGGGATCGAGCCCCACATCAGGCTCCCTGTGCGGCATGGGAACCTTCTCTCCCTCTCCCACTCCCCCTGCTTGTGTGCTCTCTCTCTCTCTCCTCTCAAGTAAACAATAAAATCTTAAAAAAAAAAAAAAGAGCCTGCATGAGAACTTATATGTACTGATCTCATTTAATCTTTTCAACAACTCTGAAGACACTGGTATTTAGACCCCGGTTTCACAGTTGAGGAAAAAGAAGGTAAGTGATTTGCCCAAGATCCCTAAGATATTACAAATTATCCAGAGTTGGGATCAAACCCAGACCTCCGCTGTGCTTCATTCCTCGAGGTAGGCTTTTTTTTTTTTTAAGATTTTATTTATTTATTTTATAGAGAGAGAGTGAGAGTGAGAGAGAGCATGCACAAGTGGGGTGAAGGGGAAGAGGCAGAGGGAGAGGAAGAGGGAGAGAATCTAAAGGAGACTCCTCACTGAGCATGGAACCAGATCCCATGACCCTGAGATCATGACCTGAGCTGAAATCAAGTGTTGGATGCCCAACTGACTGAACCACCCAGGTGCCCAAGGTAGACAGTTTTTTTTTTTTTAAAGATTTTATTTATTTATTTGAGAGAGAGAGCAAGAGAGCACAAGCAGGGGTGGGGGAGAGGGAAAGGGAGAAGCAGGCTCCCCGCTGAGCAGGGAGCCTGATGTGCGGCTTGATCCCAGGACTCCAGGATCATGACCCAAGGCAAAGGCAGACTTTCAACCGACTGAGCCACCCAGGCTCCCCTTAGATTGCTGTTTTAAAAGCTATTGTTGATTATTTGCCGTTTACATGATCACATACTGCAGTAAGAAGCAGCACAGCACAATGACTGAGTGTGGGCTCTGGAACCAGATTGCCTGTGTTCAAGCCCAGCTCCCCAGTTTCCCAGCTAAATGGCCTTGGGCAGATGATAAATCAGTATCATCAGTATCCCTAGGTGTCCTTGTCCCTAAGATGGGGCTGAGAATGATAGCATTCATTTTACAGTGTTGTTGTGGAGATCTAATGAGTTAATGCTTATAAAGCCCTTGGAACAGTGCCCAACACACTGACCTACTGTGGTTATTTCCCGCATACAACAACCTTTAAAGCAGGTGTCATTGTCTCTATTTTACAAATAAGAAAACTGAGGCCAGGAAGGCTATACACAGCCAGAGGTGGCAAAGGCAGGATTCAGACCCAGGCCTATCTGACTCCAAAGCCCTCTGGTTAGAGCAGGGCTGTCAATTCCCTTTCCCCCACCTTTTCCCTGCCCTTTGTACATTCCCTGCCCATTCATGACTTAGTCCTACCTAGATAGCATCGATCGTTTCCTGCCTGGTCTAACCTGCTCTAGAGATCAGAGGCTGGGTTAGAAGAATGTGATCAGTCCTTATCAACATGTCTTTCTGATTTGGAAGTTTGGATAACATTTATTGACTGCCACTCTCTGGTTAGGCATTGTGATAAGCACTTTACATGCCTTTTCTCATATACTGTCAGAAGTTTTAAAGGAAGCTTTACTACCCCCATTTCACAGAAACTGAGGATCACAAAGATTCCACAGAAAAAGATACCCCCTGTTTGTGGCCACCTTCATTCACTTCCTTTACACCTGGACATCCTAGTTTGGTCAGGCTTTGCAGTTGGAAAAATCCTGAATAATGAGACAGAGAACGACCTCACCATACCTTTCCACTTCTTAGAAGCCCGGAAATCCCTTCATGTTTTAATTATGTGATAGAGGGCCAACCACTGCTGCCTCAGAACTCCAGGGGGCATGATTTCCATTGTATTGGGGGTGAATGGGGCCCCCTGGAGTTGTGTAATGCCGCTAGGGCCAGCTAGCGCGCCCCCTTGTGAGGTCGTGAGAAATCTTGACTGTTTTTCCATTTTCCACCACAAGAGGGAAACATACAACCACAAGTGATCTGAGCATCTAACAATTCTTTAGATCCACTTTTTAAATTAATTAATTACTTTTTCCCTTTTTTTTTTTTAACCCACGGATTTTCATACATAGTTTCTGGTAATAGCCAGAATTTGGGAAAATATTCTGTTAGCGCCAAATGAATATTATTAAGGGACTTAAATGAAAATTTTCTTGAAGATGTTCCAAAAAGGAAACAAAAGATACCTATAAAAATTCTTTATGAAGCACGTAAATTGCTGTTTTTATAGGTCAAAATGATTGAATATTGGTAATTTCCATAAGATAGGAGGCTTCCTCACAAGTGCGGTATGTAGGAAAAGGCCTCCTAAGCCCTGTGCATCTTCAAAGATTGTTTTTAGTTTTAGCCACATGAATTAAGAATAGCATTTGTGGAGGTGAGGAATGCCTTCCCTACCTTCTCTCTCAGCTCTGGGAGCTCATAACTCCCTCTTGAGTTCCCAGATTAGCACTTATTACTCCCTTTTTTTTTAAAAAAACAATTTGTTGACTTATCTATCTCTCTCTTTAGACCGAAAGTTCCTTGACAGCTTGAGTCTGCCCTCTTCCCTGGTGCATAGCGTTTGGTGAAATGAATGCAGCAATCAGTTTATGTAGTAACTGCTGATACATGGGTGGATAAACAGATGGACAGCAGACTGACAGATGCTAAAGGATGTGCACGCTCTGATGCAACTATTTTGTTTTTAATTTCAAAATATGCTCCGGGAGTCTTTTTGAGCCTGAGACTCTGCACAGCTCTGAGCCATCCAGCCCTCGGAACTCGACAGACCTTATACCTTCTTTATAGTTTAATACAATTTCTCTTTTTCTTTAAAGGACATTTCCTAACTCTGTTAAAACAACATATACCCGTAGATAGGTATGAAACATGGCTACATAGTTTCAGATTGATTTAGGGTAGTAATAAAAGCTAAGGCTTATGTAGGGCTCACAAGGCAACGAAACCTGCAATGCTAAGTTCTTTACATTTATTAACTCATCGTATCTTTATATGATAAACCATGCAGTATGTACTATTTTCTTTCTTTAACTCTCCTTAAAGGATGCATTACTTAAATTGAGGTATAGTTGACATGTAACATCATATTACTTTCAGGTGTACAGCATAATGATTTGATATTTGCGTTATATATTTGTGCAAAATGATCACTCTAAGTCTAAATAGGTATTATTTTAGGTACAGGTATTATAGGTATTATATATATATTATAGGTATTATTTTCAGTCCCCATTTTAAAGATGGGGGCCCCAAGAAGTTGGGTATTTTGTCCAGGGTCACCCAACTAGTAAGTGGTACTTACTATTGTACTAAGTGGCATCCTATACCAGCTCTGGTTTTAGAACTTTCTGCATATTACCTCATTCAACCATGACTGCAGACAGCGAGTGAGCTAGGGGGTCTATTACTCTCCCTAACTTTACAGATGAGGCCATGAACGCATAAAGAGGTTAAATGACTTTTCCGAGGTCACACAGCTAGTGACCAGCAGAGCTGGGTTTCCAGCCTGTCAGTAGGACCTTATAGCCCATTCCCTGAAACACTACAGCAAATTGTCTGCATTTGATGATTTAAACTTCAAACTGTAAATATGGTACAGTTTTCTTGAATGTTCCAATGTTTATAATTTTGATAAAATTCTCTTACCTCAAACTTAAAATCATAAGTCAAAATAAGTTACTCAACTACACATTAGAAATTGGAAATATAAGACTAATCTGTTAGATAAACAATACCCCAGATTCTCCTAACATACGTAAAATATCAAATATACTTATATTTTTCTCCCAAACTTACTGCAAAAATATTAATGCTACAAGTCTGATTTATTTTGTTATCTCTACACTATATGAGTTTGATTTACTTCATATCCACACTTAATTCTAAATCTCCCTATGTTTAAAAATACCCTCTTTAAGGGGCACCTGGGTGGTATATTCGGTTGAGCCTCCAACTCTTGGTTTCAGCTCAGGTAGTGATCTCATGGTCATGATCTCGCGGTTATGAGATCGAGCCCTGTGTTGGGCTCTGTGTTGCACTTGGAGTCTGCTCAAGACTCTCTTCCCCTCTCCTCCGCTCCCCCCCTGCACCCCCCCATGTGTGTGCATGTGCGCCCTTTCTCTCTCACTTGCGCTCTCCCTCAAATAAATAAATAAATCTTTTATAAATCCCCTCTTCAAAAACCAGTGTCTCACCCCACCAGTTAGGAGTGATCTTTCCCATTGAACTGGGGTGACACTGTCAGCTGGCAGAAGTGCATGTTGGCTGGAGATCTGAGTAGGAAACCACCCCAGTCCAGAACACAATGCCAATAGGGAGTCTCATGCAGCTTGCGTTCACAGACCACATTCCCTAATTCTCATGTCTACTGAATCTGCAGTCCCTGCCCTCTTGAGAAGATTCATCTAACCTATTTAATGCTTGCTTCTATTCTGAACTGTTTTCCAGTTCTTTCCGTACATTGGGCCTGCAAATCTTAGAGATGTCTCAATCAGCCAGGGTTGTCTCCTGCCTAGCGTTCAGGTGTTCCCACATATTGTGTGGCCATCGGTCACCATTTATGGATATTCTCATGACATGACTGTCCCTGCCCCATAGCTCCTGAATTTACCAATCTTCCCAGTTCAAAGACTAACTAAATTGAATCTGTACTTTTTTGAGTCCAAATTCTAGCTTCCTGGGAGGGAAAATATGAGTGATCTAACTTGGGTCAGGCATCCGCCTCTGGTGATCATGGCCTGGCACCAGGGTCCTGTAGTAGAGAATGGCTCTAGGAGTCTACTTTTGCGGGGTGGCCAGGAGAAAGTTCTCAGAGAAGTGAGGGAATGGGTGAAAGTCACTCTGTGGAGAAGGGGTCCGAGGAAAGAGGTTATTCGGGTGGCGTTTTCACGTTGCAGGAAAAAAATCCCAGCAGGGCTCAAAGTACCCCCAGAATTTAAAGTTGAAGTCTCGTGCAGGAGGCCAGCAGATGAGCAGCTCTGGTCAAGACCCCACTGACCAGGATCCTCAGAGCCACCCCGGCTGAGGAATCCTTTTTTGCAGCCTTATTCATCTTTTTCCAGTCTCTCCTTCTCAAAGGTATTCGATGCATCACTGGCAGCCAGTTAACGTTCCAAAAACATATCAGTTTAGATTCCTTTTGCTTAAAAACTTCCATAGCTTCCGGTGCCTACAAAATACACTGTAATGTGGTTCAGGAGACTTTGTAGCCTTGCCCCAACTGTTTCTCCCGTCTCACCCCATTCCTGTAACCTTTCAAGAGCCGTAGGTCTGTGCATGCACCTCTGAGACAGGCTGAGGCCACCACACGGTGGTGGCTCCTCTGACCTGAACTTCTGAAGAACAAAGGTCCATGTGCTTTTTTCTCTCCTCCATCACCTCCTGAACATGAAAAAAATTGATATCTTTACACTGTTTTCTAGTTCACAAAGGCTTTCAGAGATACTTGGTGAGGTCATCCTCACAAAAACCTTGTGAGGCAGGTATGATCCCATTGTAGAGATGAGACTGAGGATGGGGAGGGGAGGGGGCTACCGTTTACTGATCCTCTGGTAGGTGCCAGACACAGCACACGTGTTTTCACACATGTTACCTGATTCAATTCCCAGGACAACCTTGAGAGCTGTCCCCACTTTACAGGCTCGGTGCAGTGAAGTAACTTGCTCGAGATCAAATTTCTCATGCAGTTGAAAGTCAAAGCTTTGAGCCCTGGTTGTATCTGGCTCCTAAACATGTGGTCTCTACATTATCCTGCGATGCCTAGCCCGGGGCTGGCATTCACAACATGCTTACCTCCTGTTGGTGGGAGAAATGAATGAGTGTCTTCCTGTCACTTGGATCACACACCCCAACCACTCAGGCGGGCACCCTCAGTTGTCACAAGTGCTGGGCGTCAGGCTGGGGGTCTGATGATTCCTGCTGTTCTTAGCCCAATTACTAGCTTTCTTTCTAGTGCTTCCACCTAGAGACAGGGTTAGCCATCCCATCCGCCATATCCACTACTGTGGCATAAGCTAAAGAACATGGTAGTCGGCTGCCCAATAAGTATTTACCGATGGAAGGAAAGATAGAATGATTAAAGAATGGGCAAGTCTACAGTTTCTGTTGTGTTCTACTAGGAAGGTATCTGCAGATCAGAACGGGAGCTGGAGTCTTTGTGAGGCCGGGAGCGAAGGGGTTCATAACTCTGCCATCGTGAAATTGATTGGACCCAAGACCAGTATGAAAGTTCCTTGTCTGAAGGGAGTAATCCTTAAATCCCCCATATGGTTTAAATGTAATTTGTGTCATTGTGAAGGAGTACTGGCAATGCAGGCGAATTCATTAGGCCAAATTGGGTTCGCTATGCTCGACAGTAACGTTTCCGAAGATGAAGTTCAACCTTTGCTGGAGAGCTAAAACAAATGAGTTTCTTAATAGCTGCCCCACTTAGTCTACACGTCGTAGGAAGCTTCATGTTCTTAATGCCCCTTCTTTTTTACCACACTTCACAGTTCATCTAACATTGCTGCTTCTGGTAATATTTTTATATGGGGTTGAGTTCTACAGTGTCCATAAAATTACGACTCAGGCCAATTTTTAGAATAGAAGCTTTTCTAGGGCAAGGGTTATATCTTTTTGCTTTAGTTTTACATATTGACCAACACTGTCCCAGACATGTAGTTGCTGACAATGTTACTATCTGTTTTAGGGTATAGAACTCTTTCCTCTGGAGGCTCAGATTCAGCATGCAATTGCTGGGTATTCATTGACGTGTGCAAGAGCCATGAGAGGGAATTTTCCCCAATCCCTGCCTCGCTGGAGGGCTGGCTCACACATAGGGAGGGGAAAAGGTCCATGTGCCCACCTAGATATTTCCCTGCAAGAGGGATGCACTAAATTCACCCACTGGATTCACTTAGTGACCTGATTCCACAGGTTAGACATGTCTGATCTCTTGGTGCTCAGTCACGTAGAAGTAGGTATATTTAAAAATCTCGAAATTAAGAGGCAAATACTAATCAACCCCAAGATGGCATATCAGGTTACTGGAAGAGTACCAGCATTACTCTGGTTTGCAATTGGCATATCAGGTTACTGGAAGAGTACCAGCATTACTCTGGTTTGCAATATTTCTTTCTTCCTTTCTTCCTTTCTTCCTTTCTACCTTCCTTCCTTCCTTCCTTCCTTCCTTTCTTTCTTTCTCTTTCTTTCTTTCTTTTTCTTTCTTTCTTTCTTTCTTTCTTTCTTTCTTTCTTTCTTTCTTTCTTTCTTTCTTTCATTTTATTTATTTGACAGAGAGAGATCACAAGTAGGCAGAGAGGCAGGCAGAGAGAGAGGAGGAAGCAGGCTTGCCGCTGAGCAGAGAGCCCGATACGGGGCTCGATCCCAGAGACCCTGAGATCATGACCTGAGCTGAAGGCAGAGGCTTTAACCCACTGAGCCACCCAGGTGCCCCTGCAATATTTCTTTCTAAGCTACTTTGGAAAGTTATTTTTTTTTAAGTAGAATAATCTTTACTTTTTTTAAGGTTATTTATTTGATAGAGAGAGCGCATGAGCACAAGCACGTGGAGGGGCAGAGAGGGAGGGAGAAGCAGACTCACTGTTGAGCAGGGAGCCCCATGTGGAATGCGATCCTTGGACTCTGGGATCATGACCTAAGCTGAAGGCAAACGCTTAACCAACTGAACCACCCAGGTGCCCAGAAAGTTGGTTTTTTTTTTTTTTTTAACTTTTAAGAATCAGAATAGTTACATTTGAAATACTTTCTGTATCAGTTAGTTTTTAGATAGTTAGAAACTGGTGCTGTGTCCCAGAGCAGGTTTAATTCTGGAGAAGTACAGCTTTTACAACACTTATGGTGTAAAAGAAATATTTTTAGAAACAAGTTATGGTTCCTCTGAAAACACACTGATAAGCTGAGGTGTTCTAGTGTGTGATATGGCCACAGTCTTCAAGAAAAAAAAGTATTTCCTATCCTTTGAAGCAAAAGCTGTTGGATCTCATGCTGTGAACAAAACCACTTTTATGCTTGTATTTTTTTGTATTGAACACCTATTTTGAATTTGCATAATTATGCCTTGATTCTTCATAACTTCTCATTTTATGAAATTGATTTGCATTAACTGTAAACTGTAAATAAAATCAGTGTGTGGGGAAAAAAACAACAAAATGTTAACTCTTGTTCCAGCTTCAGGAACTGAGCTTCACCAAGAGAGTAGCAGACCACCAGCAGAGAACATGCTGGACTATGTGGGCAGAGAAGCTCCATCTGGGGATGCTGGAGCACCCTGATGGCCAAGTGCCCCAGGTCTACCCTGGGATTTCAAGAACTTGGTAAGAAAACTACCAATTATGTGGCCGGTTACTCTGTTATTCCCAATGAAAAGATTATTGGGTTGATATTTCATAAATCTTGATCTATTATTAAGTATGTCAAGACACATATGCCGGCCGAATTTGCAAATCTATTTAGAACCAGAGAAAACTTGGCACCAGACTTAAAAAAAAAATGAATTTAAAAAATGCCTCTATTGTCATTGCAAACAGTGGGTATGTAAACTACAATTAACACAGCAAGCTGACTTCATAAATTAATTTCTAAAGAATTTCATTTTTAAAAAGTAAATAAAAGCCCCAAATAAAATATAAAACATGTCCCTTGGCCAACTGCTTTTCGACTTAATAGACGTGGCCTTGCAAATTGTTTGAATGTTATGTCTTGAGGTCTTCCCTGCACTTGGACCAGCACCGTTTGTCATTTGAAGGAGACCAGGCTTCCCTGCCAGCGGCTGCTTTCGGCTCTGGGTCCCGTTCACTCAGCTGGTCCTGCACAGAGCAGCCCCCTGAGCAGAGAGGGCCGTCTGCTGCTCCCAGTCCTGTTTGCTTTCGGACCTTGCTTGACAAGCTAGTAGAAAAAGCTAAGATTTTGTTTATCAAGGGATTATTCATGTTTTGCTTGAAAACCCTGGACTCCAGTACATGTCGGACTCTCCAAACATGTGGTGTAACTAGCCCTGGTTTACTTTTTTTTTTTTTTTTTTGCCCTGGTTTACTTTTTAAGCATCCTTGACAAGTACACCAAAACCTTGACAATGGAATTTCTTAATCGTCAACTTCTGCTGAACTAGATAAGGAAGCATGCATTTAAATAGATCATTAATAAAGTCTTAGGGATCAAATGGGGTTGGATATTGAATTTATTCAGGTAGAATGTTTTAAAACATCTTTGGTTCTTCAGATGCAAAGGACTTAACCTGCTTCACGAAAAATGTTTTCTTAAAAGCCAAGTCAATGTAAAACTGAGAAAATGGGGGCGCCTGGGTGGCTCAGTCATTAAGCATCTGCCATTGGCTCAGGTCATGATCTCAGGGTCCTGGGATTGAGCTCTGCATCGGGCTCCCTGCTCAGTGGGGTGTCTGCTTCTCCCTCTCCCTCTGCCTGCTGCTCCCCCTGCTTGTGCTATTTCTCTGTCAAATAAATAAAATCTTAAAAACAAAAAACCCGAGAAAATGAAAACACAAAATGTAATCTTATGTTCATATTATTTTTCCAGATTATAACTTGTTCAAACCTCGTGCACTTAGAAAAACATACTTTTATCCTCTCCCCGTTTCTCTTGTATTTTCAAGGATTTGGCGCAATCTCCATTCCCACATTTTCCTAAGTTCAAGGGAATGACCAAGCTATTGATCATTCAGGGCATATTTGTAGGTATCTACTCTTCTAGAGCTGAATACTATTTTGTTAAATCCTTAGTGGGCAATGAATAAATCTGTTCTGTTTGGTGATTTTCTTCCTTCCAACTGGAATTGCATGTGGGAAGTAAAAAATTACTTGGGTATCAAAATGATGGTGATGTAAGGAAACCAGAGGTAACTGAGATCCCTCACTTCCATTTTAAGATTGACCTTTAACTTGCTGGATGGCATGGGACAACTGTAGCAGCAGATGGCCTTCTTGGCGACGAGTGCCCAGAGAGGCTCTGCGTTAAGGGGTGTCAGGAGCAGCAGGAGCCACACCAGGGTGTCCTGTTCACGACGAGCCTGCTTTTGGGGACTGCACTTGCTCCATCATTGCCTGGGCTCTGCGAGTGGAGTCTGGCAGCCATTTGGCGTTTGTGACTGAAGGCTGCCACAGGCATATCCTTGAACTGTCTAGCGGGGGAGATGCGGCAAAAATAATTGAAGGGTATTTGGCGTGGTTATGTGGGCAGAAGTGTCCTCACCAAAACAACTTGGAAGATGTGCTTTGCGTGTGGGTGTGGGTGGGTGTGTGGCCCTTAACTTTCCACCAGGGGTGACGACAGCAAGGACTTAGCCCAGCTTCCTCGTTGAGAGTGATCGACCTCTATTTCAGTTACTCAGATGACACTGCTGCAGCTTCAGGTCGGACAGACTATTTTGAGGACCCTTGCCTGCTCCCTGGACACCCTCGCTGAGCCAAGTGGTGAAAATGAAAGAGGAGTAATTTTGATGAATGGATTTCTGGGAAATACAGAAAAATGGAAGAAGGTCCTCTCCCTCTGTTGACCTTTGCTACTGCACCCTACCATGACCAGAAACCAGGAACTAGTGGATTACGGAAGAAAACCTATTGTTTTGAGGCGAAGCCATGTTATCTGGAGAATTTCATCCAGAGTCTGTTCTTTTCCATAGACCTTAAAGATCGCCAGGGATCCTCACTGGTGGTTGGTGGAGACGGGCGGTATTTTAATAAATCGGCGATAGAAACAATAGTGCAGATGGCGGCTGCCAACGGGGTTGGTATACAATAATTATTGTTATGTTTCTGGCTCTCCACATATGCTTCTTTCTTCATTTTGCAGAAATATACAAAAGTACAAAAATTTGTATGTTGTATACACTTCAGATCTACTAACATCCGGTTAGCGTTTCATTGTGACTTCAGAGAACGTATATTGTGATATTACTCCTGAAATTACATTAGTCACGTTGGGATATAGGAATGTAAGTTCGGCTCCTTTTGTGTTGTACTCTGTGCCTTTTGCTTAAAAAAATAACCTGCTGCTTTTTAAACATTAAAGCACACCCCCAGCCTTAAGCTGTCTTATCTACATTCTAACCTAGTTCCGAGGGGTACCCTCTCCTATGTAAGAAGGCTCTAATGAGTAGTGGAGAGAGGAGGATTTTGTTTTCTTTCAATGGCTTCCTTGTTGAAGTTCAGTCACTTGTCAAACAGGAAAACAAAAGCCAGGGCATGCTGTTGTTTGTGGATCCTGGTAGTCATGCAGAAATGCCAGGAGGGGATTGGAAATGTTAGGTGCAAGCCTACCAAGAGGACCTGTTACAGGGGAACCTGCTTATAATGACCTTGGACACAAAGAAGGCCTGTGTGCGGTGAATTTGTGCAGCAGGGTAGAGTTCATAATCCTGTAAGACTATAATATAAGGAGGCTCTGCTGAGAGTTCTGCATTGTGAAAAACTGCATTGGCTGAATTAACCAAATCAGGAGGACTCTTGCACCAGAAGGCATTGATCTTGATAATCCAACAATTTGCACAGTCCCACTGATTTGCAGGAAGGTGGGCATCAGGACATTGCTGTTTTTGCTCTGCAGATTCCTCTGTGGGACCAAAAATATATTTTCAGTGTTTTAGATTATACTTAGCAATAATTTAGAGCACACAGTTCCTCAGAACTCATAAATTTTAAAAATCTGTTGTATTTCCTTTCTGGGAGTGATTCTGGTTCTGAGAACATAAAAATTTAGCATGGCAACCAAATGTGTTGGGCATTCGTCGTCAGTCTATTTTAAATAATACGCCAAGCAGGTGTGATTGCAAACCCAAATTAAAAGCAAAAACAAAAACACACCACCAAATTAAATTTAAAAATGTTTGTAGATCCTATTGTTTATAATGCGAAGTTTCCTTCTGACCCAGTTTCAGAATCTGAATGCCTCTCATGTAAAAATTGCTGATAAAGCACTCAAATATGAAATTATTATGAAGCATACACGTTTTTAAGATAAAATGTGACATGCTATAAATTTCACCTTTGAGGAGAGCTGCAAAGGGAACGGTTATTAAGATGCTTTTAATCTTTAGAGAAAGAACGAAAGGAACATTATTTCTCCGCATATATCTAGATCATTGAGTGCATCTGGTACACTGTCCCCTTTGCTGTGATATATTTGGCTTCATTTCATTTTTGTGTGGAGCTGAAGGATGTTGGAAGAGGTGGTAGGAATGTAATTCAGGCAGACCCTATAGACTTACTCAGATTTACGATCTGAAGGTTTGCTAAATAATACATTTAAGTGATAATAATTGACTAAATATGGTAACTGCCTATTTGTTGGAGCTGTGGCAGCCCAAGCAATATTTTCAAATCTTCTCAAGGGCATTCTTTATTTAAAATAGTGCTGCATTTAAAGCAGTCATGCAACCAAACTGAATTACGTAAAACATTTAGTGGACCAATAAAGCACTTTAATCTGATAAAACCTATCACATCCTAGATGGTTTGATTCCTTCTTTTTCTAACATATCCTCAATTCTGACTCCTGTAACATCCCTTTGATTGTGGACAGAGCTGTAGGGAGGAAATGTAAAGGAAAGATAATTTATTGCCACAGATTTTGGTAGAAGTCATTGTTCCTTCCTCACCTCTGTCAATACCCACTCCACCCTTAAGCCGATTCTTGGAAGCCTCTTCAGCCTAGTGAGCTAAATGAAAATCATTTCATTTTTTTCCCTCTTTATTACACTTTTATCTGGTGCATTTATGGACTGTAGAATATAATTTGCCTTTGTTAGAAGTTTCCCTTTGGTTTTATTTGCATAGAGCTGTCTGCATTTACAAGTTTTTTTACACGATGTTTCTGTGAGCTAAGTAGTACAGGAAATTTTAATGTGCAAAATAAGACATCAGTGGGCCCCCATTTATAATACTGATATCTCATTTGGTCTCCAGAGCTTTTAATGTAGAGATATGTTTAGAAATAAGAATATGTGTGTATGACTAGCAGGGCAGAGAACATGGAACTTGTTTTTTTTGTAAAACATAAGAAAACACCAGGCCCTGTTTTTTAAAAGGAAAACTAAGTTTGCTCCCTGTCGTGTAGGACAATAAAATGGGGTGTAAGCAGTGAGGTATCCCTCCTGGTAGTGTGAACCGTGTCATGTGGGAAGGAGTAGCGGGAGGGAGAAGGAAGGGCAGGAAAGGCTGTTTGATGGGAGAACTTTCAGTACCAGGTAGAGGGAGTTATCTGTAAGTTGGTAGACACTTGGGAGCCAGGGAAGGATTTTTTCTTTTTTAAAAATACATGCATTTTTTGGTAGTAAAGTATACATAATGTAAAACTTAGTGTGTCAGCCATTTTTAAGTGCACACTTTGGTAGTATTAATACACTCACAATGTTCTGCAACCATCGCCATTATCCAGAACTTTTTTCTCATCCCATCTGAAACTGTACCCACTAAGCGATAACTTCCCATTGCTCGTCCCCCACCCCCCGGCAATCTCTGTTCTACTTTCTGCCTGTGAATTTGCCTTCTTCTATGTACATCATTTAAACGGAATCATATAATACTTGTCATTATGTGTCTGGCTTATTTTACCTAGTATAATGTTTTCAGGGTTCATCCACGTCATAGCATGTATCAGAATTTCATTCCATTTTAAGGCTGAATAATATTCCACTGTGTGTATATACCATATTTTGTTTATGCATTCATCTGTTGATGGACCTCTGGCTATTGCGAATAATTCTCCTATGAACATGGGTGTACAAGTTATCTCTGTTTGAGTACCTGCTTTCTTTTGTGTCTACAGCTAGAATTGGAATTTCTGGATCGTATAGTATAGGGAAGGTTTTTGTATGGAGAAGAGACACAGAACTATGGTTTAAAAAGATGAACTAGGTGACTCTGAGTTGGAAGGATGAATTCAGCCAGGGTAGAATAAGGAAGGTACAGGTGGGAGAGAGAAAGGGGAGATTGAGTCAGGAGCTGTTGCAGTTCTCCAGATATTGTCAAGGGAAGGAGGGTAATAGAGTAATATTTCCTCAGTATCAGGTTGAGGATTAATATTCCCAAGGGTGATTCACAGGATAGACTCTTCTCTGGAAGGAGAGACTTTGATCCGCTGTTACCTCTTCTTGGGCTAAAGAGGAAGAAGGAACCATAAACTTCCCTTGCTTCTGTCTCTTGACTTTCTTATTCTTACCCCTGATTTAATCCCCTCATTCTTGGACCATTGGTGACTGCAAATCTCACCCTAAAGAATGGTAGAATAAGGGATGACTTGGGCGGTGCAGCTTAATATTCATTCACCAGTCTCCCTCTCCATACCAAATGCATATAAGATCTGAGTACAGGTCAGTATAATTGATGTGCAAGTATGTGCAAGTATAATTTCCAGATAACTCCATCACCACTCTGGCTGGTTAAATTGCCATCTCTAATTAAGCCTCTCCTATTGAAATTATGGAACTGCTCAACCATAGACTTTCACTCTTATCAGAACCCAGAAACTGCTAGAAGGGTGAGATGTTACTGTTCGCACTATATTGAGTTAGCTATTAGTGGCCAGCCATGGTTACTAATTTGCCACGTGACCTTGCCCTGTCATCTATCCCAGTGCCTCCCATACCACCTTTCCATAAACACTTGTTATTATTGCTTTTGGATGAACGTAAGAGTGGATGAATGGGCAGCATCATAACTTTGGACCTCAGCTTCTTCATCTACACACAGTCCTAGGGAGCAACTATGAGAATGAATCGAACATGCCATGGGTTTAGAAAGCGCTCTGCGGCTCAGTGATAATCATTAATACTGATTTCACACTGCCTGCTGGTCCCTCTAGTTTACTGAGGAGCCTAGTTATAGCACCTACCCTGCTCATCACCACTTCCTGAGGGAGGCAAGGCAGAGCAAATGTATTAGTCTCATGAACACTGTTCTGAGATGGACAGATGAGAGCCAAGAGGTGACTGAAATGAACCAGCGGCTTCCTGGGAGATGGTTGGCAGCTGATGATGAGGCAGGCCAGCTTTCAGTGACTTGTAGGGGGGCAGAGGTAACAGTCCCAGAAAAGCTTTCCCAGGGAACCCAGGTATTATCAGACGCATCTTCTACAAGTCATTTCTTCAAGCATGTTTATCTTGGGTGGGGCAGAAAGAAATAATAAATGGAGGGACGCCTGGGTGGCTCAGTCGGTTAAGCGTCTCCCTTCGGCTCGGTTCATGATCCCAGGGTCGTGGGATCGAGTCCCATGTCGGGCTCCCTGCTCAGTGGGAAGCCTGCTTCTCCCCTCTGCCTGCTGCTCCCCTTGCTTGTGTGTGCTCTCCCTCTCTCTTGATCTGACAAATAAATAAATAAAATCTTAAAAAAAAAAAAAAAAGGAATAATAAATGGAAATGTTTAAAACATCCCTGTCCCTTTCTTCTCTCAGAAGGGAGAATGGAATGAAGGCACCAACTCCTCATTTTATAAATCTTTTGATGCAGTCGTCAGGTTTTCTCCAAGTATGTTCAAGGAACTGATGAGACTTTTTCCTCCTTTTCCAACTTGGGTCATGTTGAAACAAATATAAATTAGACTTTAGTGAAGGAACATTTAGTTGCTGTGCCGATAGCATCTGTGAGAGATACGGGAAGGTGTGTTGAGAACACAGCAAAGGACCAGCTGGACCCCTTTCCTGTAGGTAGTTCTGATTGGATTAATCAGTAATAACCCCCAGCATCTTCTGCCTTAGGCCCAGCGGGTAACCCAGGTACACCCCCACATGTGTAGGTCTGTCCTGCTCAGAGGAGACCACCCTCTCAAAATCCAGGCTTGACCGGAAAGATAAGTTTATGAGTTGCATATTCTAAACCCTTCATATAAAGTTTGCCCTTTTCACTTTAAAAAGATTTTTTAATTTACAAAAAGTGTTCTGTTTGGGTAGAATTCCTTTAACTAGCTAAACTTATATATTCTCCCCTCAGTGTGGTTTGAAAGTATGATTGAACTGGATAAAAATGTGGGTTTTCTAACAATTTTTCAGTGAAAATTATGAACCTGGTCTGGAAAGATTGTGTTTCAAACACTCTGTGTTTTCTTGCCAGAGCCTTAGCGCTCCTCCAGACCACACAGGCTATTTTAAAACTACAAAGTCCTGAAAAACTATCTGAAGGAATGGTTTTGTGAAGGAATGGGTTTGTTCTGCAATGCTGCTTCTACGTCAATAATGATATTATTCAACAGTAACATTCCACTTCATAAAATAACAGTAACAAATAACAAAAATAACAATAACCCAAGCTGTAGGTGTTCATTAAAGAACACCTTTTCTGGTTCAGTACTATTTCTTTGTCCATCTGCCTCTTGTTTTGGTATTTCTGTGCAGTAGCTCTGGAGTTATCGATGTTCAAGTGCGCGTTCTGGATTTCTTCTTTTAGATTGGTCGCTTGGTTATCGGGCAGAATGGAATCCTCTCCACCCCTGCTGTGTCCTGCATCATTCGAAAGATCAAAGCCATTGGTGGGATCATTCTGACAGCCAGCCACAACCCAGGAGGACCCAATGGAGATTTTGGAATCAAATTTAATATTTCCAATGGAGGTGAGTTTGCTGTCATTTCGAGGGTAGTCAATTTCCGTTCACAAGGGTAAACTAATAACCGGGGCCTTGGAAGGCCAGGGTTCTGGTTCGGATCCCTTGCAAGGGAATTGTTTCCTTTTGGTGACAGTGGAACGCTTCTCATTCTGCTGTACCTGAATATAAGAAGCCGTGCATGAATGACCATTAACATGATATTTTCTTTTAGGAAATTTTGATACTTTGCTGCCTAAATGATGGAATGGCACATGTGCTCGTGAAGAGGAATGGATGAGCTCTGTGTTCTTTGTGTTTTTGTGCCAGTCCCACGAAATGACCCACGGTTCGCTGTTTGATTTCCAGGTCCTGCTCCAGAAGCAATAACTGATAAAATCTTCCAAATCAGCAAGACAATTGAAGAATATGCAATTTGCCCTGACCTGAAAGTAGACCTTGGAGTTCTGGGAAAGCAGCAGTTTGACCTGGAAAACAAGTTCAAACCATTCACAGGCACGTTGACTCTCCTCCTCTCCTGCCCTCTCTAGTTCCCACTTGAACAGTTTGCCTTTCGAGGTTTTAATACAATGAGTCTTCAGTTTTGGAAAGATTGTGGTCACTAAGCTTTGCATGCCTTCATTAGCAGGTCTGGAGTTGGGTCTGGGAATCCAGAGGCCTGGGCTCTCGGGGCCCTGCCAGGAATCAGCCCTGTGACTTCGGGTAGATCATTTCCAGCTTTCTAGGCCTTCCATACCTATAAAATGAATAGCCTTGACTAGACGACCTGTAAGATTACATTCAAAGCTATCTTTTATTAAGCTTTTACCATACGCCAAGCTCATAACATGCATTATCCCACTTTATTCTTACAGACCTGTATTCAGTTTTTTGAGATGAGGAAACAAAGGTTGAGAGAGCTTACATGACAAGCTCAAGATCCCACAGTCAGTGAGTGGTAAACCAGATTCAGACTCAGGTGTGAATGATTCCAAAGCCTGGGCTTTGAATCTTTATTTTTCCTGCCCTGATAATCAGTGAAATCCAAGTCAGCCATTTTGGGGGCTAAATTGAAACTCCCCACACAGGCAGCTGTGGTAGATTCTGTGGTCGAATGCCAAGGTATTACCAGTAATTGATGGAGTCAGTGTTTATAACATTGTTCATATTAACACAACAAGGATGAGAGAGTTAGTAAAGCAACTTGAGTTTTGGCTGGTCTAATGTGTACGTTTTCTTCTGGATCGCAGTTTGATGGAATGCATTTTTTGTTTGAACCTATCCATCGAGAGCTTGCAGTTGCATCCTAACAAAGATAATCTGGCACATTGGTACATCTCGAAGGCATGCTTAGGGTTTAGAAAATACCAGTAGAGAGTTTCTTAAACTCTTAACATTTTGAAAATGTTCAGACCCCTACACATCCAACAAGAACATTACTAAGTTCTTATATTTGTTTTATTCCTTTAGCGGTACATGTGAAAAGTGGTTTATTAGAAAAATTTTTTTTTCCTGTTTTTTACCATTAAGTTCCGTGGCAGTGGGGCTAGAAAAAGGAAAGGAAAGTGGGCATTGCATTTCCTGTTACTTATGACACCAGAATACGCTTCTTAGGGTGATAGGCAAGGAGTGAGTGTGGCTGTGTAGCAGAATTCATAGTCAGGCAAACCTGTGTCAAAAATCCCATGTGTGCCCCATCCCAGCTGTGTGGGCAAGTTTACTTACCCTTTCAGGCTTGAAGTTTTTTTGTCTACAAAATAGGAATAATAACATTTGCTTCTCAAGAATATTGTTAGTATTGAATAGGAGGTCATGTAACAGCCTGGGGGTATTGGAGCAGCTTGATAATTATCCTTTTAAAGTAGCTATTGTGGGTTTACAACAATATAATCATTTCGGAAGATAATATTTCTTTAAAAATATTTTTTGAGAGGGTAGGAGGGGCAAAAGGAGAGAGAGAGAGAGAAGGAGAGAATCCTAAGCGGGCTCCACACTCAGCACAGAGCCCAACACGGGGCTCAATCTCACAACCCTTGAGATCATGACCTGAGCCCAACTCAGGAGTCGGATGCTTCACCGACTGAGCCACCCAGGTGCCCTGAGGGTAATATTTCTTAATGTGTTTAGTTCCCCCATTTTTTAACGTTGCTTGTTCTCACAGTGGAAATTGTGGATTCCGTGGAAGCTTATGCTACCATGCTGAGGAACATCTTTGATTTCAATGCACTAAAAGAACTGCTTTCTGGTCCAAACCGACTGAAGATCCGTATTGATGCCATGCATGGAGGTATGGAGCCATTTCTCTTCCCTTGCCTTCTCTCAGAGACGTGAAGCTGCTCTCTACCTCACGTACCAGGATGCTTTAACAAGCCTTTTCTCAAGACTCTCTGCTTCACGGTTTTTAAATAGTGATTTTGCAACCATATCAGAGTGTTATTCACATAGATAAAGATCTAATTGTATACAGCAAAAACGGTAGAGACATTCCTCGTGGCAAGGTAGTGTGAGGGTCAGAGTTTCCACATTAAGCATCAGGTTTTGAGTAACATGCAACGGTTTTTGTGGATGCTTCCTCCCCCTCAGAAGATACCTTACATTCTTCCTAAACACCCCCATCTATTCCAAGGTGGGGGAGTCATTTGCTAGATGAGGTCAACATGTTCCTGAGTCCCACTCAGCTGCCCCCACATGTGCCTTTTCTTAGAAGAGCAGAGCTTACAAGAGCAAGCTGAGGATTAAATTCAGGAACAACAGTTGAGTGTCTCTCCCTCTTCTTCCTCGGTGGGTGTGTGGCCAGGTCAACAGAGACAGCAGCCATCATCGTGGACTAGAACCATGAGGCTTTCTCACATGGGGGAATATGGGAATTCCTGAGCACTGAGGTTATTTATTTGTTTTGTAATAAAGTTAGAATTTTAGAATCTTTGGGCAAGAAAGATTGTCCCTGGTTTTAGAATCCAGCTGCGTGCCTAGTTGGGAAGACTTTCTGTCTGGGATTGAACCCTTTCTATGGTGCTTTTAGGACCTCCTGTTACACTGAGAAACCACAGTTAGAAAACCTTCTGGGGGGCTGAAATCTTCCATCCCTGAACCTCACCTTTGAGTCCTAAGTTGCCTCTGGAGTCCCACAGAATGCGTCTACTTCCTTAGATAATAGCTATTCTGTCATTTCAAACCATTTAACAGGCATGTATTGAGTACCTACTACGTGTGTGATTGGGGGTAAGCAGGGACTTGGGGAGATGGGATGGGTCGAAAACTACTACAAAATGAGGGGTAGATAGAATTTCAAGTGTTCTCTTTGGGATATGGAAGAAGGCATAGCTTGATGAGCAGTATCAAGAGAGGTTTTCTGGAAGAAGTTGGCAACCCACTCAGTTTTTATGAAAGAATGATCTAGGGTGGTCATTTCCAGCTGAGGCAATGGCCGGAGCAAAGCCATGAAGGCTTAAGACATGTTATGTTAGGGAAATGAGGAGAATGGCTTAAGCATGGGCTTTATATGCTAATTAACTAGATTTAAAATAAAAACTAGAAATAAAAAATAAAAAGAATGGATTTGCGATGGGGTGTGGGGGTAGAGGAAGCTGGTCATGAAGTATACCTTGTTCTCCAGGCCTTTCAGGGGTTCCTCTAATGCCGCAGTTTCTATATCCTTCACAGCCCTGGCTGCCTTGACCTTATTCTGTGGTGTGTCCATAGCCCCCTTAACATGTGACCCCTAACTGGAGAAGCATCTTCTACCCCATTCCGACCTCTGTGGCCTACTTTGGGGTCTGTACCTTCCTTGATGAAAACACATTGTCAGCATTTTAGAGATGAATGTTCTTGGTAGTTGTACAAAATGTCACTGTAAAAGTATGTGACTGGTTTTTCCTCTTGTTGGTAGTTCTTACTTTTTGTTTATTTGTATTTTTAACCAGTTTGTCCGATAGCTGGATACAGTAGGAAGATTAGGGCTCTGAATCCCAGCTCCCTCTCCTACTAGATATGTAAATTTGGGCAAATGGCTTCATCTCAGACTGGTTTTCTAATCTGTAAAGTAGAGGTGATAATCATAATGCAAATATTTATAACATATGTGCCAGGTACTGTCCTCAGGGCTTCTTATCTATTAACTTGTTGAATCTTCACACCAGCCCTGTTAGGTAGCTACTATTATTATCGTCATTTTGCAGACAGGGTAGCTGGAGGCACAGAGAGATTAAATAACTTTCCCAAAGTTGTACAGCCCATGATTAACCGAGCTGGGATTTGAACCCAGACACCCTGATTCCAGAGTCCAAGCTCTTAAGCACTAAGCTCTACCACATCGTGAGCTCTTTTTTTTTTTTGGAGTGAGAAATTGGTTGCAAAGCCCCTGGCAAGGTGTGTAGTAGGGCCTTCATAGACACTCACTCCCCTCCATTCCCCCATTTTCCTTCATCAACTAGCCCCACCTTTTCCAATCGAACCCCTCATTATTCCTTTTGGCAAAACCTTCCATCCCAGTCAGACTTACCTCTCTGCCGGCCCCTGAATATAGGCTTTATGTTCTCATTGTCCCTCATGCCCTTCTCCTTAGAGTGCCTCCACCTCCTCCCCCGATCCTGACATGCTTTATTAAATCATAGTTTCTGATTCTTCATTTCACATTTTACGTAGTCGTGGGACCGTATGTGAAGAAGATCCTCTGTGAAGAACTGGGTGCCCCCGCAAACTCGGCGGTTAACTGTGTCCCTCTGGAGGACTTCGGGGGTCACCACCCTGACCCCAACCTCACCTACGCCGCTGACCTGGTGGAGACCATGAAAACAGGAGAGCACGACTTCGGGGCTGCCTTTGATGGAGATGGGGTGGGTACGAGGGCGTTTCAGTGAACTCTGATGCGGGCCAGGCCTGGTCCTGCAAAGCGGGGAGAAGCAGTTGCTTCCGTCAGGCCCTGTGGGCTTCGTGAGTGAGTGACCCTCGAGGAGTCCTCACAGCATGTGGGGTCAGGGCTAAATTATTAGAAGACCCTCTTGAACAGGAATGAGTCCTTGAAATGGAATCCACGTGTTTAGTTTTAGACATTCCTGTTTTCTCAGATGGCAGGGTGATCAGGGCTCAGTTACGATGTAACTGGTGCTTTGTGAGCTGGTCAGGTTCTAGAAAATTATCCTAGGTTTATTCAACCCTTGGAAAAGGCTTTGGACTTATAATATATCCATTTGTTCATTCGCATTAGCTGAATGATAAAACCATAATGAGAGAATTAACCTTTTATTTTCCTTCTCTACACTTAGTATCTTTAATAAACAGGCTATTTTATTTACATCGGTGACTATACAATAGACAAGGAAGAAATCTATTTTCGTTAGGTTTGTATCCTTGGTACTACACATGTTTTACTTAGCTGAAAATATATTTTTATTGGTCTTGTTCTTTAAATTTGGCTGGAATCCATTATTTCCTAAAAAACATAAAATTTCCCATATCAAAATTTTGGACAGTTAAAAGGGTCCCTCAGGACATTATTTTGCAGTGCCCCTTTCCGAAGCAGGGCACGATGGGAGTTTTCCCTCCATACTCTGTTTTACTTGAGTACTTCCTTGTACCGGGCACCGAGGAGGCAGCGAAGGTAGCAACGTGTTTTGCTGGGCCCTGCATCAGATGGAGGGGCCATGATTTAGGGTCCCTTTCTTGAAGAACTCTGCTTTGTTCCTCGAAAGATGTCTGGTAGACCCACCAAACTATGTGAATGGCCAACACTTCCTTTCTTGTGTCGATCTCTTCTCTCCTCTGGGAGAGAGATGATTGATTCCAGAGTTTGGAAAAGTTCTGGGAGGTTCAAGTCAGCCGGCCTCTGGAGGAAGAACAGAGTTTTTGGGTCAGAAGGAGTTTGTACTTACACTTTAATTGAAAACAGTCTTCGTTTTATGGGGTGCCTTCGGTGTAGCGGTTACCCTATAGAGCCATTAGAAACCAAGTCCGGTGTTTAGAACCCACTATGAACAAAGGTATCAGTTTTCATAATTTAAAATTTTATTACTCCCCCAATGTAAGATAGTTTTTTTGTTTGTTTGTTTGTTCGGCAGTTTGATTAAAAGCTCTTCCTTTGAATCCCCCTTCTCCCAAAGGATCGAAACATGATTCTGGGCAAGCACGGGTTCTTTGTGAACCCTTCAGACTCCGTGGCTGTCATTGCTGCCAACATCTTCAGCATTCCGTATTTCCAGCAAACCGGGGTCCAAGGCTTTGCCCGCAGCATGCCCACCAGTGGGGCCCTGGACCGGTAGGTCTTCATTCCCATGGCCCTCGCCAGGCTCTTCTCTGTGTCCGAACACTCTTCCTCCCCCTGCAGCTTGGCCATCTGAGGCATAATGTGTGCTGTTTATTTAATTAAACATTTTTTATTGAAATATAATTAATATACAGTGTTTTGTTAGTTTCAGGCCCATAACATATCGATTTGGCAATTCTGTGTATTACTTAGTGCTCACCACAGTAAGTGGGGTCCCTACGGTCACCATATGATGTTATTGCAGTATTACTGACTGTGGTCCCTATGCTGTGCTTTTCATTTCTGGGACTTGTACCCCTTAATCCCCGTCACCTTTTTCACCATTCCCCCACCCACCTCCCCTCTGGCAACTACCAGTTTGTTCTCTGTATGTAAGAGTCTGTTTGTTTTGTTTTTTCTGTTCCACATGTAAGTGTTTATTTTATGAGGGGAGGGGTAGGTTTTTTCTGGATTAGATGTCCCCTCTCTGTGCTTCCTCACGACCCTGTGCTTCTTCCATTCCAGCACTTACCACACTGTTCCGATAGCTTGTTTGCTTACCTGTCTGCCCTGCCAGACTGTAAACTTCTACAGATAAAAGACTGTCTTAGTCACTAAAGTATATACCGCGGTATGCCTGGCACATAGTAGGACGCACACATGCACACACACATACACACCCTTTTAAAAAAGGAACGATTGAATGTTACTGAAGAAATGAATGATGGCAGCTCCACTGTACTGAAGACCTCACTCTGGAGAACCATCCCTCTCCTTTAGCAGGTGTGCGCAGAGTTTGAATGGAAGAGCAGTTTGAAGGAAGATCCGTATGTCAGAGAACTTCCAAAGAAACATTCCACATCCATCTCTCGCTGGGTGCCCATCCATACACAAACACAGTAAATGTTCATTTATCCAAAATCCAAATAAACAGGTCAAATAGTTAAGGAAAATTATATTCAGTTTTTATGAGAAAGGACCCAATGATAATAAACACTTGGTATCTCAGATTTGCTTATTTATTTATTTATTATATATCCTCTCATTTATAAAGGCTTTAAGGCGGTTTGTGAGGCCACATCTAAAACAATTAAAAAACATAAGTAATACATAGTAAACAAGGACCAAGGAGAATGTTAATTAGAACATATTAGGTGCCCAGTAAATGTTTGGTGAATGAATGGATAAGAAAGGAGCGAATGAATAAAAGGTCAAGGTCAGAGAAGAAAGCAGAATGGATATATCTAGGTTCTTCTGGTAATAACTGATATTTATTGAACATTGCCTTGTGCTAGACACAAAGCACTTTATGTTTTAAGTCATTTAATTCTCAAACCAACCTCATGAGGACATTGCTAACTATAACCCCACTTCACAGGTGGGAACACAAAAGGACAAAGAAGTTAAGTAACTTGCCCAAGGTCACCCAGCTAGTAAATGGCTGAGTCAGAATTTGAACCCAGAACGTTTGCTCCTAATTGGTCCAACTGGGCCATGCAGTAGTTTCCTACTGTGGGGGCAAGGAGGGACATGTGTTAACACAATTAGTGCTAACTTCCCTTCCGCTAAGAAGAAGTTGATGATAATATTCATAGAGTGGTTTATAGAGTCACAGCAATCTTCATCCTAAAGAAGAGGAACCCAAAGGTCAGAGAGGCTAGTCGTCTTGTTGAGGACCCCACAGCTAAATCAGAGCTAGAATTAGAACCCTGTGTTTCTGTGTCCACACCCTGCAGCTGAAGTTATGAGCTGGTTTCAGCCAGGCTGTTGTAATTAGACCTAGCAGGTCCTGGAATAACTTCCGTGTCATCCAAGAGCAGCTTAATTCTAGTTTTTGGAAAAATTGATAATCCACATATAGAATCACAATGAAAATAACTCATTACCCACCTAAAAGTTTATTGTACTTTCAGCTTTCAAGCTTATAGATTTAATTGTCTTCAGATGTTAGAGTCTAAACGTGACATTGCTTTGCTAGCAATAAGGCGAGCTTTCTGGAAGGCAGAACTTATTAAAACAGCAAATGAAATGTAGATTCGTCTTCCCTTTCAGAGGGAAAGGGATCTTTAAAAAAAAAAAGTCATTTAAGGTTCTAAATAGTCTACAGATATATAGGAAGGAGTAAAAGATGTGTTGGAGGGGATAGGGGACCAAGGAGCAGTGTGGGGAAGTTGGTACAAATGGGAGACCCACCGGACACTGTCCTTTCTGGGCCTTCTGGTGAAATGAAAGGAGCACTGACCGGGCAGCTGGAGAGCAGGCTGTTGGTCATCCTGGCTCTGTGGACCTTAGGCTGGTCACAGACCATCCTAGACCCTGTTGCCTTTTCTGTAAAATGTGCCCTCCTAGACCCAATATTCTATGAGTCTGTGATTTGAAGTGCAACAAAACATCCTTCCGTTGTTCTTCATGGGATGCCGATAGATGCAGTCTGTGTCCAAAACACGTTGGGTCGAAATAGCCTCAAAACCAGCCTTGCACATTTTGCTACTGTCACTCCTTCTAAGATATTAACCTCAGTGACCTGAATTAATTCTTCCTTCTTCCTCTTTTACCCCCTCCTCCGACTCCACATATAATAGCCCATTGTGCACAAGTTTTCTCCTACGATTTTCCACCCATCTTAGAATTATGTGTACCTCTGAGCAGTGCTAAATGGGACCCTTGATTACAATAAGGGTTGCCAGTTTCTCCCCCTCACGTGGCTAAACTAGCAGTCCTGCTGTGATGTAACTTTGATTTCATGCCTTTGCAGGGTGGCTAATGCTACAAAGATCACTTTGTATGAGACCCCAACGGGCTGGAAGTTTTTCGGGAATTTGATGGATGCGAGCAAACTGTCCCTTTGTGGGGAGGAGAGCTTCGGGACTGGTAAGTGCGTGGCCCTGTGCTACCGTGCCCTTTCCTGTAAACACGACTTGCGGGGACGCTCCGACTGCTAAGGCGGGACTGAAATAGCACCGGTGGCCGATGTGTCCTAAGTCAAGATGCAGTCTATTTATAACAACCCTGATGAAGTGTACACATTTGAAAAGCCGGGAGCGTGCTTAGCCGAGGAGGGCTAATTTTACTTCCAGAGGATCACATCCACCGAGACAGGAAGTTCGGGGGCCTCCTCGGCTGCATCGTCCCTGAGCCCGTAGAGATTAAACAGAGCGATAAACATGTGTTTCTTCCCTCCGTGATCAAGGAAACTTTTATAAATGTTTTCCTTTCTGGGAAGAAATATGGTGGAGCGAGTCAGTTTTTCGTTTTTATTTAAAAGGAGGTTGCTGCGCAGCATTAAATCTTTCTCTTTAACCGGCCTAAGTTTGCTGTGGCAACAAGTTATGATTCATTAAGGTTAAATGAAAGGAGGCCATTAGGGTGGAAGGAAGTTGCTAGGTGATCAGAAGATGAAAACGCTGTCCTTGTCCGTGAGGATGTCTGCATAAATTGTTAGTATGATGAGGGAGGCTGGGGGACCTTTAGGACCCTTAGACCCTACTTTCTGTGCTCTCCCTCCTCCTCTCTGCCTGTCCAAATGCTGACCGGAAGTCCTACTTCCATGACCTTCCCTACTGCCTCATCCTACCCATGTCAGTTTCTCACCTTTCTAACCCTCCATTCAGGCATGTGGCCCTTTTCCATGTGTTGGTCTCCATCCAGGTTGCAAGGTACTTCACTGGCCATATTTCTTCTCCTCTTAGTCTTTTTACCCAATATTTTGAAATAAAAGGACTGATCTTGGTCCTTTAGTACCAAAGCAAAGCGAAGATCGAAATGTAGCCTTCTATAAGCCCTGCAACTGAGTTGCAATTCATACCAGGTTAAAGAGGATAGAATACTGATTTTATTTCATTTCCTACAAGTCCTGGGGTAGGGTGGGTAGAACGAGCTGGTAAATTTGAGACACCTACATACAAAGTTCTAAGAAATTTAATGTCCTATAGGAAGTGGTAATGCTCCTTGGTAATGAATTGCCTTGATAGAATTGGAGGATATAAGAAAGACGGATGAGTCTTGGGATTGAACAGTGTCCACGAAGAAGACTCGATGGTTTCCCAGCATTCTGTGTCTTCGATCAGAGAGTTCAAGGCCATTGCTTAGCCCTGTCCTACTTCATAAAATATGGATTATGCTGCGTTACTCCATGGGATACCAGATGAATGCATGTGAACCTGTGAGGTGGTCGTATTCCATGAAATACCGCCCCCCCCCCAATGTTATCAAGTGCAGGCTTGCTTTCAGGCATTCTTTTTTTATAGATGAAGCTGTCTTTAAAGGCAGGGACCATATCTTAATCTTTGGTTTCCTAACCCCCTGTACCTGTATCAGTGCTGAACAAAGCGAAAGGGAGAAAAGTTTGAAACAAGGTTTCCCAGGGTGTTTGGGTGTGTGGAAGGATACTAATTCCAGGAGAGGCTTCTGAATTCAACAGATTGGAAAACTTGGAACACAGCTCTCTGTCTTCGATGTTCATAATGATAGTAGCATTCAAAGATTCCAGAACATTCTACCATAAGGAATCCTGTTTGTACAGTTTTACCCAAACATAGTTAGCTGCATCTCTCTCTCTCTCTCTGTCTTTGTGTGTGTGTGTGTGTGTGTGTGTGTGTGTGTGTGTGTGTGTGTGTTATATCTAGTGACATCTGGCCCCACAGAGCTGTGTGGGAAGCACTGGGCAAGGTGGACGCCAAGCCTGGGGCCTTGTAGGAGTGCCTGAGTGGACAGGCTGGGAACACACCTGAGAGCACAGCACAAGGGGCTTCTCTCACGCGACAGGGCTTCACCTACCGGAGGGCAGCTCGCAGGTCCTCTCCTGTCCAGGCTCCCCATCCTTGTCCTCCCGCTTGTTCCTTATTGTTTGTATACCCAGCACCAGCTTCTCGATGCTTCCGAGGTCACCAGTGCCTCTCTTAGATCAGGTCCAGAACTGAGCCCAAATCCATGTGTGACCTAACTGAGAAGTAAAGACTAGCATGGGATGATTATTTCTAGAGAGTTGGGCCCTGTGCTTTTTTGGAAATAACTTCCACTTATGTTAGCTTTTTTTTTTTTTAAAGATTTTATTTATTTATTTGACAGAGAGAGAGATCACAAGTAGACAGAGAGGCACGCAGAGAGAGGGAGAAGCAGGCTCTCTGCTGAGCAGAGAGCCCAATGCGGGGCTCAATCCCAGGACCCTGAGATCATGACCTGAGCCGAAGGCAGAGGCTTTAACCCACTGAGCCACCCAGGTGCCCCTCACTTATGTTAGCTTTCAGGACATTTCATAATACCATGTAGCCCATGTAATGTGGATAATGAAGCCCCTTTAAGTTTTTACTCGGGAGAATTTGCCAAGAAAACTTGCCATTCACGTTACATTTGAGGGATTGATTTCTTTGAATCTGGATGTTAGACTTTAAATTATTTCTTGTTAAAGTTTATTCCTCTTTATTTATCTATTAACCCATTCAAATTCTAAACGCCAACTATGATTGTATCTTCCCTTTGATATCTCTTCTGTCTAAAGAGAGAATGCATCATGAGAATAATCCACAAACTCTCTTTCTCTTTGAAAAAAAGAAAATTGTTCTGTAACATTTCTGCAACAAACTGTTTAAAAACTAAGCTGCATAGCTAGGGGTCTCTCCTGCCGTGATTGAGTGGCGCTGAAGTTATTTAACTGAACTTCTGATCTCCTTGTTTATAGAGGAGTTAATTTCCACCTGCTAGTCCCTTGCTGGTGAGCACTTCCCGCACTTTCTTTACAGAGTTTCTCAGGGTGGACATTAGTGACTAAACAAGCTTTGCAGTATTTTAGTTCTGTAGCTTCATTCAGTACAGGGTCGTTTATTTCTGTATTTTTCCAGGTGAGAGCAGGAGCAGTTTCTCAGGAAAGCCTCCCTAACCTTCCACTGTGGGTCCACTCCCCTTCTTATTGGCTCTCATAGCACACACACTTCTCCTTTGTTGCATATATTACAGCTGTAATTTTAAAATGACTTATGATTACTTGATTAACCTCTAGTTAACCTAGCCAGTGTTCCACTAGACTGTAAGTTCTGTGAAGACAGGAATCATGTCTGTCTTCCTCTCCATCCTATCCCCAGAGCCTCCTATAAAGGTCAGCGTGGAGTAGGGGCTCGGCAAACACTTGTTGAATAAACGAATGAATGAACACAGTATTCACCTGGCACCCTCCAGTTAGACAAACAGAATCCTGGTGTTGGAAATGAAAAGACTTTCAAAGTCATTCGGTGTGATTTCCTGTGTGTTGTTAGAATCATAGTTGGCAGGCAGTGCTGTTGGGCTTAAACACACGCCTCAGTGGAGGATCCTTACCTTACCTCTTGCGGGGACTCCACACCATTCCCACTCTGTAGTCCAGAGTCGGGGACCCAAAGTCTTGTTGAGAATAGATAAGCTTTATATAAAGGAAAGGAAGTTTACTTGCAAAGAGGCACGAAGAAGTCAGACTTCAGAAGAACCAGCTCACCAAAATAAATCGCCAGCATTTCAGAGCACAAGCCATAATATTACTAATGTTACCAAGCATACATGAGTCTGTCCATGATGGGGGGACAGCAGCAGCCTCTCAGGATTATCATAGCCACAGAGGCTGGGACGCTTTCTCACACATCAGCATTACAAATGTCAGGGTAAAGGGACTCAGAAATGGGCACCGGAACTAGACAGGCTGAACCTATTATTTTTGGTTGATCTCATGATGCAGAGTTATTTTTCCCCCCTAACCGTGGATGATATCATCTATGTTTACACACAATGGTAGAGGGCGCAGTGGTGTTCTGTCCCATCTTGAATTTGTTGGGAAATTGGGAAGGAAATAGAACGTGAAGTCCCGGATGGAATAGAATGTCACTGCTTTTGAAACTCTTCCTCAGGAAAATGGGGGGCTTGGGAAAGGGATAGGTAACCGTTGAAGATGAACCTGGTATGTGGAAATATGCCAGTAAATTATGATCCGGCCAGGTCTAGAGGTTAGTAAGAATTTTTCCCATTTCACCTTTAAAAGGTTTTATCGATGATGCGTCCTATAGGAGTGATGACTTGAAGAAGTACAGCATTGATGCTTTGCAAATTTCTCTTAATTTTAATTTCTTAGGAAAAGTTTTTCATGTTTGTATGTCTTTTCATTGATCATTCCTCAAATGTTTATTGAACTTTAACTGCATCCCAGATACTGAGTGAGGCTCTGGGGGCACGATGAGTATGGTCTCGTGCAGGGCTCTGTAGAATCCACATTTGGGGCAAGAAGTCATCAGACCCTGGCCGGGTAATTACAAGTATGCACAGTGATCGGTGGTGATGTGCAGGGGGCCCTGGGAGCTTTATTGGCAGGGCACCTAACCTGGTTCTGTGATGTCGGGGACTCGATTTTCTATCTGGTTCTCTGCACATTCTGCTTTGCGCAGCTCCTGAGTGCATCTTCCTGTAGGTGAGGTCCCCAAGGGAAACTTAGAACAGCCCGTCTCTGGAGATTTCCCAGACAGAATACCGCACTAAAACTAGGCTGAGAACCTAATTATAACTAATTCAGTTAAACTACTACCTGCATGTCTGTCTCCCTCCCCTGTACGTCTGTGCTCATCTGTGAGGGCAAGTAACATGTCTTATTCATCTTGGTATCTTTCATGTACTTGGAACATGGTAGGCACTGACTGATGGTTGTTGAGCACACAGTGTAGTTTGGGTTAAGACGCAGCTCCTGCCTGTCAGGCATGTACGATATTTCTCCAAGGAAACCGTTCCAGGGATAGTCACAAGGCAGTACGGTGTTCATTGCTAAAGAGAAGGTCTGGTGGTGGCTGGGGGAGATGCCCTGAAGGCTGGAGCGATCTGGAAAAGGCTTCCCGAGGGGCTTACCTGTCCTTTTGGAGTAAATTCATCTGTGCCGTAAAAGCCAAAGACGACAAGACTGCGGACAGAGCAGGTGTGGGGGACCTCCCGGCCAGTCACCTGGGGGCTGACCTCTTCTGGGGCAAGCCCTTCTTGATGTCTGGTGTACAAACATCAGCCTGGGATACACCTCAGAGCCGAGGTGGGGTAAGAACAGACAGGGCATGAGAGAGTAGGGGTGAGCCCGGAGGGCAACAAGAAAGCCGTCCTGAGTTGGGGTGAGTGGAAAGTAATTGCAGGAGATGTTAGCCAGGCTAATAGATATATATGGAGTGGACATTTTCAGGCAGAGAGAATAACGTGTTTAGAAGACCAAAAGGGAAGGGTACCTGAGTGGCACAGTTGGTTAAGCATGTGACTCTTGGTTTTGGTGCAGGTCTGATCTTGGGGTCGTGGGATCGAGGCCTGGGTTGGGCTCCACACTCAGCACAGAGTCTACTTGTGTTTCTCTCTCTCCCTCGCCCTCTGTCCCTCCCCACTCTTTCTCTCTTAAATGGGTAAAATAAATCTTAAAAAAAAAATAAAAAGAAGAAGAAGAAGACCAAAAGGGAGCTAAAGATGGGCAGAGAAAGAGAAAGAGAGAGAGACATGACAGACAGATGCAACTGTGTTCAGACAACTCTTCTTCAGTTGCCACTGCCCCATCCTCAGACCTGTCGCCTGGCAGAGGCGGGCGCCCAGCACTCCCAAGATGCCTAGACTGGTAAATGGAAACTAATCCCCAAACTGTTAGCTTTTGGCTCCCTCAGCAAGAGTTGACATTTTTCTTGGCCGAGGCCCGGAGTACACCCTGACTGAGCTGAGTTTATACTTATCACAAGGTGCTGATTAGGCCGAAGTAAAGTGACAGGTGTTGGAAGATGCTGAAGGGGCAGAATTCCCAGGCACTCAGTTAGTCCCTGAGCTGGACCAAGTATGAAGAGGCCCAGTGCAAAGCCCACCACTGCCTTTGTGTCAGCTAGGACTAGGGGTGCTGCTGGCGGTGTTTCCCTTTCCTCACAATTATGGGAGCCTGGCTTCTTTTCCTTTTTTTAAACTAAAAGAAATGCTACCAGTTATTCACATTCATAATGGGAAAATTAGATAAGTAAGAAGAGGAAAACATTGTAATGCCACTGCCCAGAGAAAAGAATGTACTTGGTTATATTCCATTTTCTTCACCAATGTGTAGTTAAGAGACATTATTTTTGAAGGCTTCATAAGGTAGTGGAAAGCACTCATTTCCCCCCAAAAGTTTCTTATTTTTCCCTTATCCATAATGGTATTTTGCATTTATATAGTACTTAACAGTTCATAAAATATTTCTACCCTCTATCACGGTGAAGTCTTACAATCGTGTGAGAAAGGTAACATTGTCCCCATTTTATAGTCAAGGAAACCGAGGCTTGGAAAAGTTAAGCTAATAAATAACAGAGTTTCAGATTCTGGTTTTGTGACTTTTATTTTTTTTCAGATTTTATTTATTTATTTGACAGAGAGAGCGAGAAAGCACAAGGAGGGGGAGCAGCAGAGGGAGAGGAAGAAGCAGGCTCTCTGCTGAACAGGGAGCCCAATGCAGGACTTGATCCCAGGACTCGATCCCAGGACTCCAGGATCATGACCTGAGCTGAAGGCAGACGCTTAACCGACTGAACCACCCAGGGGCCCCAAGTTTTCGTGACTCTTAAATATAAAGCATCTTCCATTGAAACACAACTGCCATGACTGCAAAAGCACAACTTTAGAAATACACACATACGCCATTGCCTTTTTTTTTTTTTTTTTTTTTACTTGTAGCTCGTCATCATCAGAATCCTAAAGAAATTCATCAGAATCCTAAAGAAAATTAAATGTACCCAGACTTTAGGGGCACCTGGGTGGCTCAGTTGGTTGGACACCTGACTCTTGATTTCAGCTCAGGTCATGATCTCCAGGTCCTGAGATTGAGCACCACATTGGGCTCTGCACTCAGCGGGCAGTCTGCTTGAGATTCTCTCCCTGTGCTCCTCCCCTACTTGTTCTAGCTCTCTCTGTCTCTAAAATAAAAGAAGTAAATCTTAAAAAAAAAAAAAAAAAAAAAGGAAAAGAAATGTACCCAGACTTTCTGAGTATTAGAGTTACCTAGAGTTTTGATTACATGAAGGCGATTAGTGAGAGTAGTCGGAATTTCCAGAGACTAGGGATCTTGCAAATGGAATAGAATATTTGTGTATGTTATCCAAGGCAGATATTTTGTTGATGGTATTAGGTGTGTGATTTAGTTATCTCAGAGTAACTCGGTCAGAATTGGTTAAGATTTTTAGATTTTATTTTTATTTCCACATAAAAGAAAAAGCAGAATTCTTTACTTAGAACAGGAAAAGCACAAAGAGACACTGCCCCTTACGCTTTCAGTCTAGCCTAAAGAAATAAATAAATACAAAATAAGAAGAAAAAGAAAAGAAAAAGGAAGGAAGAAAAATACCCATGGGAGCATAGACAAATAATTCCGAGCTGTATACTTTTGTCATGAATTCTCAATATATAGGGGAAGCTGCCAGAATCTTGCTGCTCAGGGTGAACTATTGCCAAAACATCATTTGCAAATGCTGTAAGGGCTAGAGAGCTAATTGCTGTTCCTTGAGATAGCCATACAGGCAAATAAAAGTCCATAGGTAATGAAATTAGGTAAACCAAAAATTTGTTACATAAAGTGCTACATAGTAGTATTGCCCAACATCTCCAGGTTTGTCAGCTTCCAGGTTCTGAGAACTGTGGTTTCTAAAAGTGGTATCTTCTTGAAGAGAAGGTCTTTTGAAAAAAAATTGTATGTTTTTATGAGCCAAAAAGAGAAAGAGAAAATGTTGTAGTAGATTAGTTGACTGATAAACTCATTCATTGCACTCCTTACAGTTGTTTACCTATCCTGTGTGCTAGTCTAGTCACCAGACTTCGTTATAAGGATAAGTAAGAAATGTGTCTAAGAAATAGGTGAGAAATGGGGTGAAAGGCTCATAAATCGATGATCCAGGAGTATGGCACTACAACAGAGGTTTTGAGCAGGTTGCTATGGGGGAAGAAAGAGAATGTAGCTTGTAACTGCCTAGGGGAGCTGGGGACTAGTCCCAGAAAGGAGAGGACATTTGAGTTGGGTCTAAAAGGATGAAAAGAGGAAGGAAACAAACTTAACTCATGCCTACTACATAGCCAGCATCGTGAGACACTCTGATGTTCTAAGAAGAATAAGACCCAGTGGAAAGTCAAGAAGGGTGCACAGTCACATAAAGAGTTCAAAGCATGATAATGTGAAAAGCATTATGGGAGAGGGATTGTACTGAGTCCTGTTCAGAAGTCAGAAAGTAGTGCTCAGTATGGTCCACGTGTGGTGTTTTTTGTTTCGTTTTGTTTCGCTTTTAGAACAAGGAAGTTAAGGGCTGAAAAGGAGTTTGTGTCCTCTATCAGGTTCTTGGAAGAGGGTCTCCGTGCACATAAGCACATCCAGAGGAGCCAGTGTGTTAGTTTTGGTAAAGACTTTAGTAAATACCTTAGAAGGGGACAGATGTGCCATAGTTAACTTAACCAAACCCCTCTTGGTTAAAGGAAGATGCCCTAGATTGGAGTTGCTGGATCCACAAGTAGGTCCATTTTTTAAGGCTTTGATACTTTTTGCCAACTTGCTCTCCGAAGGTTGTAACTCTCCCCGCAGCGGCATGATGGAACCGCATTTCCTTTCTACCTTTCCTGATCCTAGGTGTTCTCATTTTAAAATCTGTGGCCATTTGTCAAGCAAGTAGCAGTTTCTTAGTGGGGTTTTAACTTTAATTTGTTTTTTAAAAAATAATGCTAGCTTCTTATGTAATTGGGTACCTGTATTTATTCTTCAGTGATTGTGTATATCGTTGGCCTATTTTTCTGTTGAAGTTTTGCTTTTTTCTTATTAACATGTAAATTATTTCTATATTGAAGTACATTAAACATCTACTTTATATTGCAAATGGGTTTTTTTTTTTTAAGGTTTGCCAATGGCCTTTTACTTTCACCTATATCTATTTTGCAGATAGAAATGATAATTTTTTTTAGCAGACAAATACATAGATTTGTTTTCTCTTACGAATTCTGAATTTACCTGTATTTGCCATCCCCAAGACTTAAAAAATATATTTATACATATTTTCTATTATATTTATATTGTATATATTTATATCTGTATATATCTTTTATTTATATATATATATATCTTCAAGAACTTAAAGGTTTTCAAATTTTTATATTTGAATGTGTAATCTGTCTGGAAATCTTTTTGGTATGGTGTTTTATAGGGGAAAAAACTGATTTTTTTTCCAACCGTCTAGCTAGATAGTTAAATACTACTTAAAAAGTAATGCATTGTTTTCCTACATCCTTGAAGTAACACCCTTAGCATATATTCAAGTCACATATGTGGTTGGGTCTCTTTCTAGGTGCCCTCTTTTGTTCCATTGGGCTATCAGGCTTTTAATTATTGAATATTTATATTATTCATGTTCTTCTGTTGTTTTTTTTCTGTTCACATTTATACTTTATAATTGATATATCAAGTTCCACCAAATTATCCCTCTGACATTTTTATTGGCATTTGCTGTAAATATCTAAATCACTTTGAGAAGCATCAATTTCTTCCCAATATTATATTGCTCTGTTCCATATGTGGTTCCTTCCATGTATTCAAGTTCCTCAGTCAAGTTTTATGACTTTTTTGATTGGGTCTCCATGTTTACTGTTGCGTTTATTCCCAAATGTTTGGGAGAAATCATGTTTCTCATAGCTGCTTGCTGCCCCCTGGCCAGGTTCTGATCACATCCGCGAGAAAGATGGACTCTGGGCTGTCCTAGCTTGGCTGTCCATTCTAGCCACCCGCAAACAGAGTGTGGAGGACATTCTCAAAGATCACTGGCAAAAGTATGGCCGGAATTTCTTCACCAGGTAAGTCCCAGCCTGGCTGGGGTACAGAGGTAGGGTGGGGAAGTGGGCTGAGAGAGTTCTCATGTGTACAGATTTTTTCCTGTTTCTCAAGTGATAATAAAACCCTAGTTCATGGGTTCATAGGCTCAGTGGGTTAGAGCCTCTGCCTTCGGCTCAGGTCATGATCTCAGGGTCCTGTGATCGAGCCCCGCATCGGGCTCTCTGCTCAGCGGGGAGCCTGCTTCCTCCTCTCTCTCTGCCTGCCTCTCTGCCTTCTTGTGATCTCTCTCTGTCAAATAAATAAATAAAATCTTTAAAAAAGAAAAAAAGTTAAAAAAAAAAAACCCTAGTTCATCTAGCCTCTACAGATTGAGGGATTTTAAAATAATTCAGTCAGGGTCACCTTTTATGTTAGCCATAAAGAACGAGGCTTAAAAAATTTAATTAGTATATTCAAAAGAATAAATGTTTTGTAAGCCTTTTAAATGTACCTGGAGGTAGACATGATGATTGCATTGGATTTGGACTCAGAAGAATGGATTAGAATTTTATTTCTGCCCCTTAGTGGATTGGGAAGTCATTTAACCTCTCTCTAACAGAAAACTGTCCTCATTTTTCTCATTTGTAGAAATGGAAATAACAGTCCGCCACTGAGTGGATTAAATGAAATATGAGTCTGAAAGTGTTTTATAAACTCTGGGGCACAGAAAGTATGGAAACTTTTTTTTTCTGAAATTATGGAAACAATTATGCTTAGTCTAAATCAACTTTTCTGACTCATTAAAATAGGTCCCCGAAGGCTGCATACTTGTCAATACTTCATTCATTGATTCAATAAATATTGACTGTGCACCTCCTTTCTGCCACACCCTGGGGATTCGCCAGTGGACAAAATACTTAGAATACATAGTAATTCTTCTTTGCCACGCATACTTCTATTTTTAAAAGGCATTAATATTTTTTTTCGAGAAGTGCTTTTCACTAATTCCAATTTGCCTTTCCCCCGGTAAGTGTAAAAATCTAACAAAATTTTTTCTAGATCTCACTATTCTAATTATTGAAAGGCCATGAGAAAAAGGAAAGTAGATGAATTGCTTAGTGGTAAGAAATGCATAGACATATTTTCTTTGGGGTTCAGTTTCCTTTTCTATAAAATAGGTGAGTTAAATTAGAGAATTTAAAAACTATGTCACAGATTGAATAGTCAGTCCATGGTCTCTGGATAGTCGCGCAAGAATTAAACCTTAAGCAACTCGGCCTCCTTACTCAGAATCCTTTTATCAACTTGAGAGGTCATTGCTGTCTTCCTCCCTCAAGTCACTCTTTTGAGGAAGGTTGAAGTAATAAGTTTCACATGGTACCGCAGCAGTAGCCCTGGGAATCACAGCAAGAATCTCTACTTTCTAAGAACCGGGAAAACCTGGTAATTCAGAACAGCAGTCATGAGCTCGCTAGACTCTAGAGTGTCATGAAGGCAGGACCACGTCTGGTTCTGTGCTTCCTGGTATCACTGAACATCTCACTCCTAGTGGCACTGTAAATATGTTTTGAATGAATGAATGAATGAGTTAACAAATGAATAGTAGCTAGAATGGAATAAGGTTAGGAAGATTTGTTCAGAGAAGGGGTCACTCTTGAATCAGTTAAGAGTCTCCATTTAAAAACCATTTTAACATATTTGTATTAATTTCAAATAACTGCTAACTAACTATTGCAAATCAAGTCCCTAGAACCTGCATTTCTAGTTAGTTAAGACTCCATCGCACCCTCCATCTACTTAACAGAAGTACTAGGCATTGTTTCACGTCAGCCTCAAAACAGTTTGTGGTAAAGCAACTGAGATTCTGCGAGATGAAGCAACTTGCTCATAGTTGCCCAATTAGTAAGTGATAGAGGCTAGATTCGTAGCTTGTTCCGATGCCGAAGTCCAGATTCTTTCCATTACACCCCTCTGTGCCTAGGATTTATAGAACACGTCCCCCAAACACCCAAAGGTCACAGATGGAAAGCACAAACACCTGGTTGTAATTTCTTGCTGTTTATCATGTTAACTAGGGGAAAGAGCTGACTTCAAGATTAAGAGGACTGTTGTCCTTGATTCGTAGGATCCTGGAACCCAAACAGGTTGGCCTTAATTCCCCAGTATTTCTCATGTCTCAGAGGGTGTCATCTTGCACATATCATATTTGTTTCACTATCACAAGTAAATACAGACTCTGCTGTCTTGAGCCTCTAAAAAATAACTCAAGAGGGTGTGTGCCACGAGGTCAAGAAAAGCCACCTGTCAGAGTCTTTAACCCCGTAAGAAAGAAGTCAGGAAAAATTCTGGGAGTAATAATAACAGTCATAGAATTTCTTTTGTGATGATTTTTATTTATTTATTTTGCTTTGATCCTTTTGTGTCTACATCAGGCCTCTACCATCAGGGTGAACCCAAAGCACTTTGGACCAGAACCCGCTCTCACTGAAAGGACAGAGGTGTTTTCAGATGTACAGAGTTAGGGTCTGGCCCCTTCTCTCTGGTCAGTGAAAACTTGGCCTCATTTTAGAAAGCTTCTGTGGGAACCGGAACTCTCCTGTGCCAAAAATCTCAGCAGCCGCAGGCAGGTCCCAGACTAGGAACTGTCCCAGCATTTATCCCGAAGAAGCTCTAGGAGTTTGAAAGAGGAGTGCCTGACTCACGTGCTTCTTGATGCAGAGTCCTCGGGAGATAACACTGCATTTAATTCTACCTCCTCAAGATGCGGTGATTAGATGTTAAATAGAATCTCTCACCAGCCTTTGAAGCTTCCAGAGCTTATTCTGTGGAAAAGCCAAGATGGGAGTTTTCTGCTCATTCAGAAGCTCCTGACCCTTCCCTGAAACCCCGCAAGGCCTTCCTCCCATCCCTGACCTGCTCCTCCCCGGAGATGGACAGGCTCAGCCTTTTGCCAGCTTCTTCTGCAGTTTGGGGGTTCTGGGGGGAGGGCCAAACAAATGATGAGGGATGATCCGAAGTCTGTGTGTGCCCACCTCTGTGACTTCTTGCAGGTACGATTATGAGGAGGTGGAGGCTGAGGGTGCCAACAAAATGATGAAGGACTTGGAGGCCCTCATATCTGACCGCTCCTTTGTGGGGAAACAGTTCTCAGTGGGTGACAAAGTTTACACTGTGGAGAAAATTGATAACTTCGAATACAGTGATCCGGTGGATGGAAGCATTTCAAGGAATCAGGTAGGAACAGATTTTTTTTTTTCAGCATTCCAAGATTCATTGTTCATGCACCACACCCAGTGCTCCATGCAATACGTGCCCTCCTCAATACCCACCACCAGGCTCACCCAACCCCCCACCCCTCACCTCCAAAACCCTCAGTTTGTTTCTCAGAGTCCACAGTCTCTCATGCTTCGTGTCCCCCTCTGACTTCCCCCAATTCACCCTTCCTTTCCTTCTCCCAATGTCCTCCGTGTTTTTCGTTATTCTGCACACGTAAGTGAAA
>CM052900.1:120303959-120324994 GCA_028534135.1 Potos flavus | reverse complement strand
AGTTGCCGGCTTTCTGCTGGGTCACACATAACTTGCAAATATACTCATAGGGAAAACGGATTTTGCCCTGGTTCTGTGTAGTCCCCTATGCCCTCATTCTGGGATTCTTCGCCCCCGCTCCAGAGGGATTTTTTACATCCTCCAGAATTCTGTGCCAGACGTTGTGTTGAATGTGTGTGCAGAAAGGAGCCTTAGCATCTAAAGCTGAAAAGGTGAACTACTGCCTTAGATATCAGTCCCCTTTTTTACTCTCAGGAGATGATAGCGAATGCCAGCCACGAGAGTGGCATTAGCATAGACCTTTCTCTGGTATATTCTAATTACTAAAACAAGGAAGAAAAAAAATTGACGAGGCATTCCGGATTTAGAAATGTTAGCTGTTACTGTCCGCAGCACGTGACATGCAGCCAGTCCAACTACTGCGGTGCATACGGAGCGAGACACCACAGTTGAGAACCTGGACCATGTCTGGATGGAGACAGAGCTAGTAGGGTTTCCCTCGTTGGGTGCCAGGGAGCCAAGGCTGCAGGCTGGGTCGGCCCTCATCCAAGCTTCTCACAGACATCCGGGGCCCGGGGTCCTCTCTCCTCTGGTTCTGCTGTTGTCACAGGATGGACTCACCACTAATAATTTAGAAGCAGAGATAATAAAGAAGGAAATGAAAATTCTTTTACAGCTTTCCACTTTGCTTTTTCCTGACGGACCCAGATTTTTGGCCCCGTCCTTCCCAAGGTAGCCGACAGCTTCAAAGGAGAGGGACCGCCGGATTGCTTCTGTGTCTCTCTGGAGAGTGGGCAGTGGATGGGTGGCTGGAGCATGGCCACGACCCTGAGCACCAGGAGCCTCCCATCCTCATAATACTGGCCCAGTGGGCTTTCTTCCCTATGCCTGTTCACTTTCTGTGAGGACTCTGGGTCCAGCACAGATGATTGTAAGCGACGTCTGAGATAATTAGAAAAAGAGAGACAAGGGGCAGAGTAGGAGGTGGGTATGGAAGAGGGCAGGGTGGGGTCCGCAGGATGGCAGAGCAGAGCAGAAGTTTTTGTGGAGAAGCCTTCAGAGAGAAAACGGGCGATTAGGGAAAGTAACCCCCAATTCTGCGCTGCACCCAGCATCTGTGAGATGGCTGTGAGAAGGGAGAGGGGAGCTGAGGTGTGTGTGGGAGGGCTGTCGGCATGAGCACGGGTGCTGTTCTCTGCACTCTGTGAGGAAGAACTCAACAGCTTCACGTCCTATAATCAGAAAATCTGAGCATTTAGATGGAAGGCCGGGTGGGAGGGAGAATCCTCTGAAGTAGACGTAACATCTGCCATCAAGTGGCAAGAATTTAGAAGCTTCAAGTCGAAGCTGTGGGAGAGGTGGACCAACCTGGTATGTTTCTAGAAGCAAGAAATGGTAAACGGGAGTTAACTGTATCCTCCCCATGATGATGGAATCAGGAAGGTACTGTGTGCATCTCATCTGCTGTCTTCACTGCCGAATGGCACGACTAAACATGGGACCGGGTTTGGTGACAAATCGCAGCTGAGGAGCAGTGTCTCTCCTTCTGGCTGGTCTCTGACTTTATGTGAAGTTCTTTGTATAGAAGAATGACAGGCTGACGAGGACTAGTTCTCAGACAACTGTCTTGCTGACCCTTCCTACCTCAGGTGTCAGAATATCTACCCAAGAGTCTTCAGCCTCAAGTCTCCTGAAGCAAGAAGATTATTGAGGATGAGAGATGCTGCCAGGGAGGGAAAGAAGGCAGCAGGGGTTGGGGGCATGGGTTTGGCGTGGCGCCCACATGGACCCCGCTTTGAGTCCTCAGGCGTCGAGGGGAGGGTGATCACTGGCTCCTGCTTGCTAGGCTGAGAATAGCCGCTTCGTCTGGGGTGGGTGGCCTCATGTTCTGTGTTTTAGGCTCTCTGTAGTGTGTTTTGCAAAGAGTTCTTCCTCTCATCTGTCTGGAATCTCTTCTGCTCTGGTTTCAGCCCATTCTGTCCTTATTTTCCTCCTGATCTGGGGATCAAATTTCTGTATCTAGTGACTTATTTGTTTACTTATTTATTAGGCTTCAAACTGGAATGGTTAGTCCATAAATTACAAGGGAGTGGGGAGAGGAGGGGAGGGCAGGCCTGTGTCATCTAGCACCCCTGCACCCCGGATCAGATCTCCCACCTGACCCTGGGCATGCTTCTCCCCGAGTAAGCTCAGCCCCCTCTGGCTGGATGCAGTGACAAGCTGACCACGGCCGACTCTTGGGGCTTAACTGCTGCCCTTTATCAAGGATCTGATCCTCCAAGTTGATCAAGTATGGAGGAAATTCAGTTTGCAGACAAACCCCCTATAATGTGCCAGCCTTCGGTCTCCCTTCCGGCAGGTGGGGGACACAGCTCTGCTTCCCTTCTCCAGGGCCTGCGGCTCATTTTCACAGATGGTTCTCGCATCATCTTTCGGCTGAGTGGTACAGGGAGCGCAGGGGCCACAATTCGGCTCTACATCGACAGCTACGAGAAGGACATCGCCAAGATCTACCAGGACCCCCAGGTAATGCCCAGGCCCTGCGTCCTGATGAGTTAGTGCTTTCCACTAGAGGGAACGGTAGTGGTTCCCCCAAGTCTGTCCTACCACAACCCGTTTCTCTGGTGCTCAAACCTGGGTGTTCACTTTTCTCCATGTCTCCTTTAGTACGTCATAACAACAGTGACAGCGAACCCTGACCTCAGTATTTCCTCTGTGCCGAGCTCTGTTCTAAACCCATTACCCAAATGGATGTACTCAGTGAAGTCTCAGATGAGGTAGCCTCTATTCTAAGAAATAGGCAGAGAAAGGTTAAGTGGCAGCTCACAGGGTCCTGTGCCTGGTGAGCAGCAGAGTCAGGATAGCTCATCTTTAAATCAGCCCCTCTTCTGGCGTTCTGGTCCCTTACTGGTCATTTGCCACTTTGCTTGGTCTGATCGCCTGTTCTAGAAGGGCACACGCTGGTTCCAGGTTTGGCGGTGGGGCAACAAAGGTCTATAAGGACGAGCCTGCAGACTGGCGGCCTGCCGGTTTGGGGTCCCAGCCCCGCCCAGAGGGTCTCCAGATGTATGTCAGAGTGAGGAGGGACCCTGGAGGCAGGCGTGGGGCGGAGAACTTAGAGGATAGCCACCCCAGGGGAGCAGCCAAGGGGAGACAGTGACGCACAGGGGACTTTCACCTTGTTTGTTCTTCACACAATGGTGTTGACAAATGCTCCCCAACCAGAGTCCCACAGCCAAAGAAGTGCAGGAGCTGTTGTGGTCCATTAACCCCTTCTTCAGGGTTCATAACACACACCGCACCTTACGGACTCTGAGAAAACTCAGGGCGAAGACGCCGGCTTGAGTGGCATTTCACCGTGCTTACTATTCCACTAAGCCTTTTTCCTCCTAACACCTAATTAAAATTCGAGGAAATTCATTTGGAAAGCCTTGGCATAGTAGTTTCGAGCATAAAGTTTGGATGTAGAAAGATCTTGTTTTCAATTCGGTTTCTGCCATCTGAGTAGCCGTGTGTCTGCGGGTAAGTCGTTTCCGTGCTCTGAGCCTTCGTTTCCTGGTAGAGTACTCCCTACCGCTCCGAGGTATTACAGGGATTTAAGGAGACAAGGGATGCGGAATTCTAAACGCTGCGCCTGGCACATAGGATTAGCTTTTGAGAACGTGTAGCTCTTAGAGTTGAGAGGAGGCTTCACTTTTAGATTTTCTTACCGTGGCCAGACTCCAGGTTCAATCGTGGCTTCAGATCTGTCGTGCTATAGGTAACTCTAAAACTTAAACCAAAGGCAATGGTGTCTGTCTGCGTTGTAGACCCATAGAATAATAGAGCAGGAGGAAAAGAAAAAGGAAATTGTGTTCTTTTGTCTTAATACCGGGCATGTTGTAGACATTATGAATGAACGAAAGGTAGGTTTCTTTGATCCATAGTCCTCAGGAAGTGGGAGGGAAGTGGGGAGGGAGGGGGGGAGGGGTTCTGAAGGGCGGGAGGTGCCCACAGTGCCTAGATGTATCACCATTCCATTCCAGCTAGGAGATGCCTTCCCTTACTCTGGAGCTGCTGGGCCTCGGCCTCCACACCTCCGCACCTCCGCACCCCCAGGGGAATGGCAAGTGGTGTGGTCGGCGCATGGAGTTACTTCTCCAGCTTTCAGCCAGAAATCATGAGTTGGTGGAGATTAAGATGAGGGAAGGCAACAGTGGGCAGTGGGAAATGAACTACTCTTGGCTCTGCCCTTGAGTCATTTGGTTAAATCACTTCATCTTCTTGGATCTCAGTTTTCTCATCTGTTACATGGGCAGTTTAGCTAGATAAGTGGTTTTTTAAAAAAAATTTTCATTAAAAAATTAAACAGTATTTATATTTATAAATAGATCATGCAACAGCAGAATTCTTTTCTTTTTCCCCCCTAAGTGAGAAGTAGTTGGGAGGGTAGCATTATTGCATTTTGCAAAGATCTCTTTGGGGACAGTGTGAGCAACAAAAACCATTGTTCCAGGTGAGAAAGAGAAAGTTGATTTAGCAAGATCTATGGCCTGGGTTGGAGAAAAATGGCGCCTGTTGAGAGCCGTGTAGAAGGTAAAAGCCACTTAGGCTTGCTAATGGATTAGACAAGGGGAATGTGGGAGAAGAAGGGGTCAAGAATAACTCTTAGTTGTTCATTCGGTTTAGATGTTAGGCTGTGGTGTTGAGTCACTGAGATGGGGAATGCTGGAAGCAGATTTTAGGGGAAAGAACACTTCTTTGTGCTTAGACTTGCAGAGTTTGAGGAGCCTTTGGGATGTGGGAGGAGGCGGTCAGACATGTGGGTCTTGGAGGCCATCTGAGGGCTGGAGCTCTGGATCTGTGTCTAGAGAAAGTAATGGAAAAGGTTCTCTTTGTGTCTCCCTCAGGTCATGTTGGCCCCCCTTATTTCCATTGCTCTGAAGGTGTCCCAACTCCAGGAGAGGACGGGACGCGCTGCACCCACCGTTATCACCTAAGAAGACAGGCCAGTTGCGGTACGTCCCTCTGCCCCAGGACCCTCCAAGTCATCTGATTGAAGAGCACGGACACAAACAAAATATATCCACCCAGGCTTCTTAGGATTTGGTTTTTCCATTAACCATTTGTCGATGACTGGCCCATCAGTATGACAGTACCAGTTGAGACGCCATGTGGGAGAGAGGGAAAGAGGACCCAGGGGCTTTTGCTAATGTCACTCCCTTTTGGTGCCCTTAAGCCCTGCTGCTGTATAGGGATTTGTCTCCTGAGCACCTGCTTCTGTTCACTACAATGTGGGATGATGGAGGCTGAGCAGGAGCCAGTGAGGCCGCTTCTCATGCTTAGGTTGTGCCAATGAAATGACAGTGCAAGCTCCTTTCTCTTCGGTGAATTCAAACCCCCCCCCCCCCCCCCCGTTCACTGTTTACATGTGTTCCAGCAAAACACAATTTCTGGTGCCTTCTCTCCAATCAGTTCTTTCCTCAGAGTAAGACGTACTTGTCTACAGATGTCTGCCTTGTTTTGCAACACAGTCCCACACAAATATTTTGGGATATTAAAGCAAAATAAGCCACTGTTTCTTGGTGTCTTTTTTTTTTTTTTCTTAACTGCAAAATGTTCTTTCACTTTCAGAGAGAAAATAGATTTTTTTTTAAAAGAAGGTACTGTATTTTGTTTGGCTGTCCTAGCTAGAAGACAAAATGTTCGCTGCGCTAGGTTTAAAATCCTTGTACTCAAGAACTGTAATTTCAGATCTTAGCAGGGTTAGCTGAGCCCTGGATTCATCTGAGGTAGATAAAGTAAGCTCAACCTGGTTAATTTGGAATAAGGGAAAGCAAGATGAATTTCAGGAGATTTTTTTTTCCCAGGAAATATTAAATAGCAAAGCACAGTCATATGCCTTGTGGTGTTGAGATACCGTAATGCCTATTGAGGGGACAGAGGCAGAACTCTCAGAATCTGAGAGCAAGATTACCGGCATTTGGCTGGATATCTTGAGCCCATTGGCATCTTACTCATCTTGAACAATTTTTTTTTTTTAAAGATTTTATTTTTTTGAGAGTGAGCGAAAGAGAGAGAGCCTGAGCAGGGCAGAGGGAGAAGCAGACTCCCCTGCTGAGCAGGGAGCCCGATGTGGGACTCGATCCCAGGACCCTGGGATCTTGATGTGAGCCGAAGGCAGATGCCTAACCAACTGAGCCACCCAGGTGCCCCAATTTAGAACATTAATATTTATTCCATGAGTGTAATGTGGAAGTTAAAAGCATGGGTTTAGAAGCCAACAGACCTGAGTTTGAATCCTGCTTGAGACTCTGAGTCACTTTTGAATACATTTTCAGTATCTTTAAAATCAGGATGAAGGGGTGCCTGGCTGGGCTCAGTCGCTGGAGTTGTGACTCTTGATCTCAGGGTCGAGTTCAAGGCCCTCATTGGACATGTAAAAAAAAAAAAAAAAAAAAATCAGGATGAAAATAGTTCCTACTTTATGGGGTCATTGAGAACATTCAGTAAGTGGACCTGTGCAAAGCAGTGGGCACTTTATCTAGCTTAGGGTAGATTGTCAAGTAAGTGGGAACTAGGATTATGCTTATAATACTGTTTCTAGATTTTAAAGTATTAGGAAAACAAAAACAAAATCTGTAACACTAATACTTGTAATGCATTTTATGGTTTGCAGGGCCTTTCCTCAAAGTCGCCTTGCCATGCAGACTATTCCAGAGAGGCAGCTCAGCTCTGTACCCCTCCCCCACCCAGGTGGACAGGGTCTCTGGGGTAAGATTTCCAATACTGCCATTTGACAAGGGGAGTCTAGCCCAGTAAACAGAACTGAGCTTTCACAAAGATGAGAAGAGGAATACTTACTGAACATTAAGTGCCAAACGTTGAGTGCTTTCCATATACTCTTTACACATTCCTGATCACTCTAGGAAGTGGATAATCCCAATATTACCATTTTACAGATGAGGTCTGGTTGCTTGCCCAGTGTCGCACCACTGGGTAGTGGTGACATACCCCCAGGCAATGAAGCTCAGCCCTGCCCGGTTTGCCAGTATTTTGCCTGGCCCCTGCTATTGACTGGCTGCTTCTAACAGGTGAAAAAAAGGTTTTTGCATTTGCACAAATGCCCCTTTTTTTATTTATTAAAGGGTCATACTTTGTGCCTTGAGTGCCAGAGAGTGTTAATTTTAGCATTGTCGTCTCCACCTCCCTTTGGCCCTGGGATCTTTTTTTTTTTAGAGAGAGAAAGAGTAAGCTGGGGAAGAGGAGGGGCAGAGGGAGAGAGAATCTTAAGCAGGCTTCACGCTCAGCACAGAGCCTGACGAGGGGCTTGATCTCAGGACCCTGAGATCGTGAACTCAGCTGAAATCAAGTCAGACACTTAACCTAAGGCCGAGCCACCTAGGTGCCCCTGGCCCTGGGGTCTTGATACTTGGGTGTACCAGTCAGCCAGGAAATGTGTATTAACCCACATTAAGTGTGAATGCCCTGGGAATGGAAGAATGTGTAACACGCGGTTACGCCCTCCAGCTGCCCGTAAGACTAGTGAAGGAAGTGAAGTCCGGCACAGATAGGAGACTGTACAGGATAACTGCCTTCTGAGCTATGTAGGCAGCCCCTGATGCTAGAATCCAGATTTTCTAAGCACCTATTCAGTTTCAGATGTTGGGCTATGGGCTTCTGAGTAACCCTCCAGGGAAGACATTATTATTCCCATTCTAGAGCTGGGACAACCGAGACAGAAGAGAAGCCTGAGTGATTTTCCCCAGGTGCCCAGCTACCATGTGGTGGAGTGGAGTTTTGAGTGGGGATCTCACTGACTTTCCATGACCCTTTTCCTGCCTCTCCATCTGTTGAATCAGCTGCAGACACTCCCAAGGCTGTGGCCCCTGGAACGGCTTTAAAAATTTCCCCCTCATCCCTGATCATAATTCGGCTGCTTCCCCTGACCGCACGTGGCCACAGGTTTGGGAGTTAAAGCTCAGGGAGGAAGAGGGAAATGGCTGGGGCCACAGAGCTGTGGGGGTGAGCATGGGTGAGGGCCACCTTTCCTCTGTCTGTGGCTTCCAGAGAGACACCCCAACACATGTGCCTGCCAGGAATGCTGGGGGGGTGGGGCCCCGAGAGGCTGGCCAGCGGCCTGCAGCCAAGCTTCCCCGCCTGCCAGGATTGATGTGGTCTGTGAGTCAGGCCTGTTTTCGTTGGGGTGTGGTGGGGATTACAGTGAGAAAATTGGGTTGGAACTGTTGGGGCTAAACTCTGAAATTTCACATTTCCCCTCCCTCTTGACATTCAGTTCTCATTTTGGAGAAGAAGATTCCAGTTCAGGGAAGCTCCCCAGGTCCAGAAAACGGCCAGGCTTACAAGGGAGGGGCCCTGCCTCGGAGAAGGAAAACAAAGGCCAAGCCCACTGCATTTCGGGAGAGGCCAGGCTTTGGGGCCTTGGTCCCTCTGCTTCCCCTGCCTCTGAGTTCATGCTGTATTCAGCTGCATTTCTTGTTCGCCCACTAGACAGAACTTGGCCTTCCTGTGTAAGACTCCTCTAGAAAACATAGTACAACATGTGGGAGACACACCCCTCACGCTTTCCCATTCTGGACGCCCAGCATGGTGTGGTAGGAGTGATCACAACCACTGTAACGGAGTCACCGCACCTCGCCTGAATTACTGCAGAGATCCCCTCGTGGCCTCGGGCCTCCATGCTCGCCCGCTCCGATCTGTTCTCCGTGGCATCAGCGAGGTGCCCTTTCCAGTGCTAACGTCCAGGTGCCCGTGTGTGTCGCCCGTAAGGCCACGTGGGCTGCCTGCCTCCTACGCGCCAACTCCTCGACCTCTGCTCTCTGCCTTAACGTTCAGACATAGGGAACCACCTTCAGACACGGTGCTCTGTAGTCTCCGCGTCTTTGTCTAGCTCTTCTGTCTGTCTGCATCACTTTCCCCTCCATTCCATCCTCCACCAAAACCCCCAACTCCTGCCTGGGCGTTAAACACTGTTTTCTCTGAGAAACTGTTGCTGCCCCTCCAGTGTCTGGTGGGGGAATCTGCGTATTCCTATAGAACCCTGCTTATGGCACTTATCATGCTGTATGTTCATAGCCTGTTTACTTCCCATTTCTCCCGCTGCCCTGGGAGCTCCTAGAAGGCGGGGACTGATTTTTCATTGGTGTTTACCCAGGATCTGCCCCATGCCCAGCACATAGCAACAGTTCGAAAGACAATTTTTAGAAAGAGGGAAGGAAATCCAGTTGCGTGGCAGAATGCTCCCTTACGCTATGGCTCCCTGCCCCCACGCAGCCTCTGGGGTATGAGTATCTTCCTTTTTGCGGGTGATAAGTGAGTTGACCGACTTTCACAGCTAGTGAATCCTTTAACTGAGAACTCACTGATAAAACTTTAGAGGTTGAAAGTGAGAAAGCACCCAGGACAGAGGCTCAGGGTGGCTCCTGGCTGCGGATGGGAGACATATGTGTCATGGTCACTTTGAAGAAAACTTAATTTAAGTGTTAAAAAGTATTTTATCTCTGATTGCTACAAAAGTGATTTGGGGGTGTAGTTGGGGAAGGGTTCTACCAAATTAGCCTGAATATAGAAAGAAGTTATTTTTGTTCAAGGAGTAGAATCAAGAAAGCCAGGCCCAAGCCCTGAAGATTGCCTCTGAGCAGATTCATGGGAGGAAAGCCATGACAGTGCAAGGCAGGTCCAGCAGTCCCGGGTCTCACGCTGTTGAGGCGCACAGCATGTGCTTCTGCAAGAGGGAGAGGCCCTTCTTGGTTCCTCTCACGAGACCAAGAGGCATTCTTACCGTGTGGCGTGTCATTACACAAAAGAAGTGAGGTCACCGCCAGCAAGAGTTATGTCTCATGTCTGTCTGTGTGTCCTGTAGGAACTTTTGAGGGCTTTGGTTTGGTTTTCACCGAATGTGAAGACTCTACCTGGATCTATTAAGTTGGATTTGTGGGTGTGGGCTAATAACTATTTTCCAAAAAGCGTGTCTTCTGTGATTCAGAGTGCTGCTCCCCGGCTGACAGAAAGGCCAGTGAAGAGTAGCAGTCTGTGTGCTCTTAACGACAGTGTTATTTTGTAAAACTTCTGTCTCCGTTGCTTTCTGACTTCATTTTTGTACTGTGATTAGGAGGGCTGTTATTATCCCAGATAAAGAAATAGAAACCTTGAGAGCTTACGTGGCCTGTGCAGAGTCTCACAATCACGATGGAGACAGCAGACCCGCCACCCCCATCCCTCAGTGTTGGGGATTCTTTTCCGGTTTACTGTTGTTGTCTAACAAAGCACCCCCAAATCTAGTGGCGGCAAACTTTTGCACAATCTCATTACACTCATGGATTCTGTGGGTCAGGGGATCAGGGCACAGTGGATAAAGCTTGTCTGCCCTGCAGTGTTGGGGCCCTCACGTGAGAAGACTGGAACAGTTGGGGAAGGACTCAAATGCCCAGGGGCTGGCACCATCCGGAGGCCCCCAGCCCTGAAGGCTGGGTTTAGCAGGGACCGCTGACTGCTGCTCCTGTTCATGAGCTTTTTAGCCTTGAGTTCCTCCCAGCATGGTGCTAGCTTCTAGGAGGGAGCTTCCCAAGAGCAAGTGTACCGAGAAAGTCAGGCAGAAGCTGTATTTTCCTTTCCTACCTACCTCTATCCAACTGGTTGTGCCCAACTCACTCAGGCCAGGCTGGATCCAAGGGCAGGGGAATTACATCCTACCTAATCTGGGGAGAGTGGCAAGGTCACATTGCGGGAGCTCTTCTCTTTGGAAAATACATTCTGTCACAATTTTCAATTTTTCTCCCGGTAACGATACCATTCTGAATCATGTGAGTATGAAAAGGAATTTAATTTAGAAATTATTTTCACCACGAGCATCCATCTGTCACTTATCTGAATATAGATGCATGCTATTGTCTCACATTCCCATACCCAAGACAGACATAACCAATCAGTCGCAGCACTATTCTACTCAGATGAGGCTCCAGAAACCTCAATACGATACACTAGACAAGAAATATTCAGCAATGGCAGTGGGGGTATGAATGAAAACTTATTTTCTACTTTGGAATATTCTTACTTTCCTACCTTTACAATGTCTAATGAACACATCATATAGGGTGTGAAAGCCTATTTGAAAATAGACAGTCAGTCTGTAAACTGATGAAAAATATGTGCACAGTATGGAGAAAATTAGTGATGACTCTTAAATAAATCACAATTGATTTCAGAAACAGCATGAAACATATTAATAAGATGATTTTACTGATATTTTTAAATTCAAGTGAAATGGAGGTTGATTTCACTATTTGAAAGTCACAGTCCCAGCTTTTTCTACACTTTGGTTCTTTCCACCTGCCACTTTGCTTCCTTGGCTGTAACAGTCACTTACATCTGACTTCATGATTCCTAAAGCTTGTATAGCACTTTTCAGAGCCCTTCAACTCACTGTCTCATTTAATCTCCACAACTGTCCTATGCAATAGATTTGCAGTAAACACGACATTTAGCAATCAGATTCTCTGCCCCAAATCATACAAATTACTACTACTGGGGCACCTAGGTGGCTCAGTGGGTTAAGTGTCTGCCTTTGGCTCAGGTCGTGATCCCGGGGTCCTGGGATGGAGCCCCTCATCCAGCTCCCTGCTCAGTAGAGAGCTTGCCTCTCCTTCTCCCTCTGCCCCTCCCCCCTCCTCACGCTTGCTCTCTCTCTTGCTCTTGCTTTCTATCTCAAATAAATAAAATCTTAAAAAATTACTATTACTACTAACATATATTGATCGCCTTATTAAATGACAAAGTGTAGATAAATTGATTAATGGTAGGTACCAGATACCTTTAATCACTTGATATACACCTGGTCATTTAATCCTTATCACAACCCTAAGGATGGGAATTATTAGCTCCATTTTACAGATGAGGAAGTGAAAGCTGTGGGAGATTCAGTAATTTGCCTAAGGTTGAAATTACCAAGTGGTGGAACTGAGATTTGAACCTGAGTTGATCAGACTATAAAGTTCAAGTAAAATCTAGTGCTAGGGTCACCTGGGTGGCTCAGTGGGTTAAAGCCTCTGCCCTCAGCTCAGGTCATGATCTCAGGGTCCTGGGATCGAGCCCCGCATCGGGCTCTCTGCTCAGCAGGGAGTCTGGTTCCCCCCCTCTCTCTGCCTGCCTCTCTGCCTACTTGTGATCTTTCTATTTGTCAAATAAATAAGTAAATAATCTTAAAAAAAAATCTAGAACTAGAAGCAAGGCCTCTCTTACTTCCTTTGGGAAATAAATTTTTTTTTCAGATCTAGTTTTTTAAAATGATTTTGGCAAAATAAATGGATAACAAAATTTGATGTATATTTTTTTAAAAGATTTATTTATTTGACAGAGAGAGAGAGCAGGGGAAGGGGCAGAGGGAGAGAATCTCGAGCAGACTCCCTTCTGAGCACAGAGCTGTTCATGGAGCTCAATCTCACAACCCTGAGATCATGACCTGAGCCAAAACCAAGAGTCAGACACTCAACTGACTGAGCCAACCAGGCGTCCCATGTATAATTTGATAGTATAATGTTTTCTACCGATAGGTGGTGGTGGTAGAGAGACATATTTACACAACTGATGGTTGGGAAGAGGTCAAAACTAGTTTAAAATAGAAGCCCATGTTCAGGGGTCCCAAGTGTCCTCAGTAGATCACCCCTTGTGATGTAGTTGATTTATGGAAGAAAGACTTAGGGGTCTGCCCCATCTTCGCAGTCTCCCTGAACCAGTCTGGTACTGGTTATTCTGTGGGGAAAGTGGTTGGCATCATAAGAACACTCCTCTCAGAACCCCTGAATTCATGTTAATGCTCCTGTCTCTATGCTCAAGGCAATTTTCTTTTTTTTTTCTTTTTTTGGCGTGATGGGTGGGAAGAGGACCTCTGACAACAGAGACCAGGGAGCTCCACTCCCCAGGATGACTCTGACCCAGAATGGCCCACAGCGAGCATTTGGGGGATAATGGCTCTGTGGGATAATGACCACCATCACTCCTACCCTGCAGTCAAAGACTGTCCTGACTTGCAGAGCAAGGGGACAATGTTCAGCCCAGCTCCCCCTCTTGAGCCTCCCATTCCAGCTTTATCTCCAATCACAATCCACTTCTTCACCCTCCATCTTCATAGTTCCCCAAATACCTCATACTTTTCCACTTTGGGCTGACCTTGCACATGCTGTGACATCTGTTGGAAAATGTTTCCTTGTTGTATCAATGTGTTGTCTGCGGTGCCCTATTCCTCTTCTAAGAAAAACTAGCTTCAGCTACGAGGGAAGATATGACCATGCTTTGTACCGTGAGCCACCATCACATTTCCTGGCCACAGCCGATTAGACCAGGGGGGAGCCCGTGACTCAATGGCAGCCAATCCGCTGGTTAGTCAACAACCTATCACTTGTGACCTATGGCTTCGTTCAAAAGGATGAGCTACAATAATGATGCTTTCTACTGGAAACGTGAGGTAAGACAGGAACAAATTTGCTGGATTTGCCTTGCCAGGAGTAAGACTTTCTCCTCTGGATACGTCCTTACAGTAGTGTCTTGGGGAGAAAAATGATGTCTTGCATTGTATTCCCAGCGACTGGTTTAATGCCTGGTGCGTAATAGGGAATCGGTAAATGTGTAGTAAGTCCATAAACTCAGGCAAGAAAAATTCACATTTCTTTATCATTTCAATGCAATTTAAATCTGGCTCTGACCCTTATTGTTGCCAGGATTTTTTTTTTAATTGGACACTTTCCGTGTGATTTTTATTCCCATTTTCTACATGAAAAAGCAGAGGTGCAGAGAGTTTAGGTGACTTGCTCAAGGTCACAGTTACAATAAGTGACAGATCTCAGATGAAAGACAGTAAGTCAAATCCTTGCTCTTAATCACTGCCTCTCAGATTTCATCTCCACTGTGATGCACCGATGAACGAATAAAATGCTCTTCTGACCTACTACTCCTTTCCTCCATCAGTTGGTTCCTCTCTTTCTCATGTTTCTTCAGCACTTATTTCATTCATATTTAATCCATCCACACCTTTTGCAGAGAACTTCTTGTAGTGTAATAATTAGAGCTAATGATGGGTACTTGTCTTATGCCAAGTACTATTCAGGGAATGTAGAGAAAAATGGACTAAATGTGGTTGAAATTTATATATTTTGAAATACTAATTCAAGGTGCTATTGGTTCGAGAAGGGATTCTTTTTTTTAAAGCCCAGATAGTTATCTCTTTTTGAAAAATTTAACTTCAGACTACAATTCTTCAGATCATCAAGTCAAGCCTTTGCGTGCTTTCCTTTGGAAGTTGGAGCTTAAGTTACGGAGTGGTTTAGGTTCCAAATACTCTGGATATTTCCTGTAAATCATGCTAAGTGTGATGTGACATACCTAAGCAGTATATTTATGAGTCTTTTTTTTTTTTTTTTATAAGGATCTTACTCTTGTCATTCTCTGCTGGGCGATTTGGAATTATTTTGTAATACAGCACATTAATATCTGGTCCAAATGGTGACGTAGGAAGACCCTGAACTCACGTCTTCCACAGACACACCAAATCTATAGTATTTTTTTTTCCCCAAATCTATAGTATTTTTTCCCCCAAATCTGTAGTATTGATAAAGCAACGCCTGCTGAAGAACTGAGGGTTGACCGAGCTGAAGAACTGAGGGTTGACCGAGCACTGAGTGTTGACTGAGCAGCTTTTGCACAACAAAAGATAGATCACACAGGAAACAGCAAGAGAGACAGAAGGAGGCATGGTAATGAAGGGAACTCCTACCCCCCACCCTCCATGCCAGGAACTGCCTAGGGAGGAATAATACTGAACAATTGTGAGCAGATTTGTCTGCCCTGGGGAACAGGAAAAAAAGCCACAGTTTAAAAGGGCAACTAGAGAGGTGCCTGGGTGGCTCAGTGGGTTAAGCATCTGCCATCAGCTCAGGCCATGATCTCAGAGTCTTGGGATGGAGCCCCATGTGGGGTTCCCTGCTCAGCCGGAAGCCTGTTTCTCCCTCTCCCTCTGCCCCTACCTCCCACCTCATGTTCTCTCTCTCTCTCTCAAATAAATGAAGTCTTTAAAAGAGCAACTAGAATATAAAGTACCATCCCTAGAATCTGCCAAAAGCCAAGGGAGCTGCTAGAATTCTCTCTGGGTCAGAGGGGCTGGCAAGTGCCATGGTTTACATTCCCCCCTTACCTTGGTAGATGGGAGCAGGGACTGGGCACCATAGCCAGCCTGCCTCCTCAGGACACCCCTTTGGTGCTCGCTATAGCTCTAACCATCTTGCCAAAGTGACACAGGTGCAAAGAACCCTGAGCACTCCAGACCACCTGAACACTCCAGACCAACACCATTTTAGTTCCAGACAGCTTTCTAGGGCATCCTTGGAGCAGAGTGCTGTGGGACCTCCTGGCTCATGCCTATTCCAGCTACCCTTCCAGGGTACCCCCTGTGTAGAGCACCCTGGGAATGCCCAGCCCATACCTGCCTTGGTTCCAGCCATCCTGCCGGCGTGTCCCCTGCTTGGAGCCCCCGGGGTACCTCGCTTGCACCCATTTCGGCTTCAGCTCTCCTGCCAAGACACTCTTTCCACTGAGAGCCCTGAGACCATTCAGGCCCACCCCCCACTTAGTCCCAGGCTACTCCACCAGGGCAGCCCCTGCATGGAGTGCCCCAAGACTCCCAGCCCACTCCAGCCACAGCGCCAGCCACCAGGCATGCAGTCTACACTGGGGACCATGCACAAGACCATTCCTTGACGTTTATGAGAAGTAGCTGTTCTGCCTCACTCATAGAAACAAACACAAAGTTAAGCAAAATGAGGAGACAGAGGAATGTACTCCAAACAAAGTACAAGACAAAACCTAGATGAAACTGAAAAAGCAATATTCCTAACAAAGACTTTTAAAGCAACGATCACAAAGATGCTCACTGGATGAAAGAGAGGAATGGAAAAACTCAGTGAGAGTTTCAACAAAGAGAAAACATTAAAAAGCATCCATCAGAGTTGAAGAATACAGTAACTGAAATGAGAAGTCCTCTAGAGGAAATCAACGGTAGATTAGTAGTTGCAGAAGCACTGATCAGTGATCTGGAAGACAGGGTGATAGAAGGCACACAAGCTGAACAGCAAAAAGAGAAAAAGATTTTTAAAAAATGAGGATAGGTTAGGTATCTCTCGGACAACATCGAGCAAACATCCACATGATAGGGATCCCAGAAGGAAAAGAGAAAGAGAAAGGGGCAGAAAATGTAAAGAAATAATAGCTGAAGACTTCCCTGAGATGGAACCAGATGAACCCAAGGAGGTCCATACCATGACCCCCGATAAATAAAATATCAAAGCTTAAAGATAAAGAATTTTAAAAGCAGTGAAAGAGAAGCAAATAGTTACGTACAAGGGAATCCCCCATAAGACTATCAGCTGATGTTTCAGCAGAAGCTTTGCAGGCCAGATGGGACTGGCGTGATATATTCAAGGGTTGAAAGAGTACTCTACCTAGCAAGGCTATCATTCTGAAGGAGGCAAAAAGCCTCCCAGACACACAAAGGAGTTCATCACCACTAAACTGGCCTTACGAGAAATGTTAAAGGGACTTCTTTAAGTGGGAAATAAAAGATCATAATTAGAAGTAAGAAAATTATGAATTAGAAGATGTAAAATATGTCAATATACACATAAAATGTGGAGGAGGGGAGTAAAGTTCTTTTAGAATGTGTTCAAACTTAAGTGACCATCAACTTAATATAAACTGCTATATGCTTCGGATGTTATATTAACCTCATGATAACCATAGACCCCAAACTTATAATAGAGACACAAAAAATAAAGAGAATGAAAGCCAAGCATAACACTACAGAGAGTCATCAGTCACAAGGAAAGAGAGCAAGGGAAGAAGAAAGGAACGCAGAAGAATTACAAAAATAACCAGAAAACAATGAACAAAATGGCAATAAGTACATACCTGTCAATAGTTGCTTCAAATGTAAATGGTCTAAATGCTCCTTAGAGACACAGAGTGGCAGAATGGATTAAAAAAACCAGCACCCATCTACATGCCACTTACAGGAGACTCATTTCACATGTAAAGACACATACAGACAGGAAGGGAGAGGATGGAGAAGGATATCCCATTCCGGTGGAACGATAAAATTGCACTGAAATAAGGCAGCGTGGTGAGTGAGCTCTTCCCCTCGGTGCTCCATTAGAGGATTATTATTATCCCCCTCTCCACTGATGAGGAAACCGAGGCCCAGAGACGTTGTAAAACTTATCCAAGGTCCAGTAGCAGAAAGTGGCAGTCAGATTCCAGAGTGCTGTTTTAAAAAATTGAGTGATAACTCATATCCCATGAAATTCACCCTTTTAGAGTGTATAACTCATCGGTTTCTAGTGTATTCACCAGGTTGTGCAGAGTGTGCAACCATTACCACTGTCCAATTCTGGAATGCCTTCTTTACCCCTAAAAATAATCTGGTACTTCTTAGCAGTCTCTCCCCATTCCCCATCCCCTCCAGCCCCTAGCAACCACAAATCCCCTTCCTGTTTCTGTGGATTTTCCTGATCTGAGAATTTCGTGTAAATGAAATTGTATGATATGTAGCCTTTTGTGTCCTTAGAGCTCTTAACAGGACTCAAATGCCCCTAGATCACAAGCTCCTCCAGTGTGAAGGCTGTTTTGTTCGTGTTTGTCCTCATGGTGCTCTGAATCCACTGTGTTTTTGAATGAATGATTGAATGTACAAATGAATTATGAAACAAATATACGTAGACACTAAATAAAAGCAGAGTCTGATGTTTGCCGAGTGCCCACTATGGGCCTGGCACAGGGCTAAGTGCTTTGCAAAGGTGACCTCACCCATATAACACCCTCGCGAGATGAGTACTGTAATATGCCCATTTTACAGATGGGAAACATAAAGAGGTTAAATAAATAACTTGCTGCAAGTCCTAGATACTGGATGGTGGAGCCAGACTTTGAACTCCTGTCCCTAGTATTTGAGTCTGTATTTCTTAATTGTATGCAAAGGAAAGTCCTTTAGAGATAGTCTAACAAGAAAATGGAGGTCTAGAATGCATTTGCAGCTAGCTAGGGAGCCTGTACCATGTGCCAGCCACTGCAGTATGTTGGAAGCCATACGCTACTCAAGGACAAAGGTAAACCCAACAATGGCAGTGCCCTGCAGCAGGCACTGGGTCAGGGGTTTGTGTGCAGTGAGAGCTGCAGGAATGGCGGGCTCAAGGCACCTATGCAGGGCGCATAGCCCAGGGTCTGAGCCGACCTTTCTGTCATCTGCCGTCAGCAAAGCACATCTCCAAGTGTGAGCTCACGCAGCTCATTATCACCACCCTCAACACCCTTAACATGCCTAGGGAGGGTGCCTCCACTTGGTTCTTTTCCTGGCCTGTGAGGGCCCAGGTAGAGAATCCTGCCCTGGCAACGGCTGTGAAGGCCCTGTCTTTGTCTCTCAGGAAAATGGGCAGGTGGCCCTTTGCTCCCCACTGCAGGGCAGGGTGGAGCTGCCAACCAGCTCCCTTCATGTTTCTGGCCTGCTCCGTGGCTCTTCTCTCACAAAGACGGCTGTGTTGGATCTGTTTTTCTAAGTCAGATAGTTCTTTGATTTCCACCTCAGAACTCAGTGCCAGCATTCCATGTAGCCAGCCTCACTGCCACAGGCTGTGGTGTGAGAAGGAATCTGGATTCCCAGAGCACAGTCAGAGATTACACTCCTCAATTCAGGTGGGTGGGGTCAGGAGGGCCTTCCCACACCCACTGTCTAATGCGTGCCAGGCTTGGGCTTGGCCGGGGAGAGAGCTCTGGTGTCAGGAGAAGCCCAGGCTCCACCAGGCCATGCCACCTCTACGAGATGCCACAGACTGGGATGAAGACCAGCCCAGAGCTTGCCCCTGATCCTCTTCTCTTTTCCCCCTGTTCCCTCTGTGCTGTCCAGCGCGGAGGGGCAGGACAAATGACCCCCATGCACGTGGCATCCCGCCAAGATGTAGCATCCCAACACTAGGCTGGATCTAAGAGGTGGAAACGAACTGGCCCCAGGGGGCAGCCAGGAGCCTCGTAACTCGTGGAACCACGTTCCCTCACGATGTTGAGAAGTTCCACCCAGAGAAGTGATGTAAATATCAGGGCTATAGCTGGCTCAGTTCAGGACACAAGTAGAAAGAGGAATCTTGAGGACAGAGATTAGGAAGTTCAGAAGCAGGCTGGAAGGGGTCAGGAATGCCCTCGGGGCCAGTAGCCAGTTGAAGGTCCGTGTAGTCATCATGGGGGGAAAGAGATGGCTGAAAACCTCAGTATGAGATTGTGAGCATATGCTCAGTGGGACTTTCCTCTGGGTGCATCCTGGAATGAGGGTCTCGAGTGAACTTCTGTGTTTGTTTCTCCCAGGTACCCCCAAGCGTGTGACTAGTCTGGAGCCCTTTCTAAAGTTGGTGACTCTAGGACCATGTAAGTGGACTGAGTTTCAACCCCAAGCCCATGAGAAAACTCATGTGTATAAAGTCTCGAAGAGGATGGCTTTTTTTTTTTTTTAAGATTTTATTTACTTATTTGACACAGAGAGAGAGAGAGAGCACAAGCAGGGGGAGTGGCAGGCAGAGGGAGAGGGAGAAGCCTCCCCATAGAGCAGGGAGCCAGACATGGGACTCGATCCCAGGACACCAAGATCATGAGCTAAACCGAAGTCAGATGCTTTACCGACTGAGCCACCCAGGTGCCCCTCAAAGGAGATGGCTTTTTTTCATCCACAGACTAGGCCAAGACACAAATGCTTTCTTGTTATCTCTCTGTGGCGATGGGTACATTTTTGTCCTGTCCGTTATTTCACCATTCACTAAAGTGCCCAGCTTTTTTTTTTTTTTTAAAGATCTTATTTATTTATTTGACAAAGAGAGATCACAAGTAGGCAGAGAGGCAGGCAGAGAGAGAAGAGGAAGCAGGCTCCCTGCTGAGCAGAGAGCCCGATGCGGGGCTCGATCCCAGGACCCTGAGATCATGACCTGAGCCGAAGGCAGAGGCTTTAACCCACTGAGCCACCCAGGTGCCCCATGAAGTGCCCAGCTTTATGTGTGGTATAGGTATGAGGGGAAGAAGGTTCTCAGATCTAATAGCCATCCATGTAGGCCCAAGGCCTTTTCTCCTTTCCTCACATGGCTGTTAAAATGTAAGTCTCTTGGTTACCTGAGATCAGTAGAACTTTCCTGGGGAGCTGTAGCTTCAACTACTCACCTAACCCCTGTTTTCCAATTCCCTTTTGTCTTTACCTGATGAGGATTTCTCATACTTTCTTGCAAGTTTTGTTGTGCATTTAAAAGGATCTTTGCTATGATTTGTTGAGCATTTCTAGATAACTTCTAGGTAGTTGGGAAGTGTTTCAGTTTGCTTAGAATCTGAAGTCCTTTCTCCTGCCCTTGTCCCTTCCATTTTAATCTAGCCAGTGTGGTCTTTAAAAAAAAAAAATAATAACCGTTATCTTGTTTTTCACTTGCATACAACTCTTCAGTAGTTTCTCATAGTTTTCTGCCAATTATGATATTGTTTTGTCAATGTTTTTGTATATCCCACAATCTTCCCCATTTCTCTTCTCTAATCGAGAACCACTTTTCCATGGGGGATACTCCTCCCATATTCCCTATGGCCCTGGGGCTGTCAGGCATGGTGCTCCCCTTCTTTCTTTACCCTCCTCCTCTGTTCTAGCTACAGTTTTAGGAACATAGCCCAGGTTAGGCCAATCATTGTAAGGCATCCCCATGGACATAGGCACATGCCTAATGGGTAGGCATGTGCCCCAAGCTGAGCCAATCAGAGTCTTGTCCTGATTTTATTTTCCAAATGGAGATAGAGGAGTAAACTTCTCTTCCTTTTGGACCATAGGGCTGTGAAGAGGTAGGCCTGGTGAATATAAGTTACTATTTTCCTACCGGATTGACAGAATCTGTCAGTGCAGGAGAAAATTAGGCCTACTTAATAAGAAATGTAGAAACAAACAGAGATAATTAATTATTTGAAAAGGAAGTCTTTTTTTTTTTTTTTTT
>CM052900.1:120281021-120303459 GCA_028534135.1 Potos flavus | reverse complement strand
TATTGCATGGAGCACTGGGTGTGGGTGCATGAACAATGACTCTTGGAACGCTGAAAAAATAAAATTAAATTTAAAAAAAATGACATTGACCTGATATAAGAAACAATGCTAGCTCTCCATACATTAAGCAACAACAACAAAAAAAGATTTGACACAGTTCATTGGTTACAGAAATCCCTTATTTATTTATTTATTTATTTACTTACTTATTTAAGAAATCCCCTTTTTAAAGTTTAGTGTTATTTTCTCAGTAGCTTAATCTTCAAAATATGTGGCTTATTTTCTCTCAGTATATATAAGTATTTATCCTGGGGGGGGGTGTGGGAAAGAGAGAATTCTTTCTTTCTGCTTGACTATCTTCCAACAGGGACTCAGTCTTTTTTTGCCTTTGGACTTCGACTCAGACTAGAACTCCACCATCAGCTCTCCTGGTTCCCCAGCTAGCCAACAGCAGACATTGGACCTCTCAGCCTCCATAATCTTGTGAGCCAATTCCTTATAGTAAATTGCTTTTTCTCTCTTTCTATATATATATTTATACATCTGTATCTATATCTATTTTTATCTATCTATCTACCTGTCATTTATCTCCCTCCCTCTCTCCCTCTCTATCTGTATGTATCTCCTATTGGTTCTCTTTCTCTGGAAAACCCAAACTAGTACACTCGGTTTTTCCCATCTCAATAAATAATACCGGGGCATCCATATGCCCAAGCCAAAAATCATTATCCTTCCTTTCTTTCTAACCAATGCATCTAAGAGTACTATCAACTTGGTCTCAGAAACACTTCCTGAATGCTCCATTTTTCTCTTCTCCACAAGTTCCAGCACAACCCGAGTCCAACCCCCTCCCCACCCCCCAGATTATAGCAACAGCTTCCATTTAGTTCTGCGGCTGCCTCAGCCTGGTTCTCCACACAGCAGCCAAAGTGAACTCTTAAAAACAAAGTCACCACACATCACTCCCCTGTTTAAAACCCTCTAAGGGCTTCACGACATACTTAGAATAAACTCCGAACTTCTAGCCCTAGCCAATAAAGCCCACATGGTCTCCCCTGTCTGCCCCTTCAATCCTCTATCTTGGCCTCTCTTGATTCCTCACACATCTAACTTCCTTTTGGACCGACTCTTTGCACTAGCTGTTACCTCTTTCCAGAATCCCCTCCATCCCCAACCCCCCCCCCACCATCATTATTCTCTTGAGACAAATGCTACCACCTCAGAGATTTCCGTGGCCTGTCGTTCTGAAGTAGCTAGTCACTATCCCATTAGTATATTGCAGTTGTCAGCATGGATAGCATTTGTAACTAGCAAAGAATTTTACTGTCTTTTTGTTTATTCATTTCTTTCTTTATTACCTTCTCTTCAGGGTATAAACTTCATGAGAAAGAGACAAGATCTGTCTTGTTCATTACTCTATATCCAGTTCCCAAAACAATACCAGGGCCATGGTGGGCATGGGACAAACATTTATTAAATGACTGACTCATGGTTTTGAGAGGCATGGTATGTTCATGCCTCTTTGGAGCATGTGGATAGATCAGCTTGGTTAAAAACAAATACTGGGTTAGACAGACATGGTCTCCTGGCTCATAGTTGATATGTGTAGAAACACTTCTAGTGCCCCATGTCATATCTCCTTAGCTTGCTTCTGATTTCAGCTGTAGCTATGGGGGGCAGTTCTGTAGTGGGCAAAGCTGATTACTAAGCTTTTCTTAGGGCTTTTGCAAAGGAAAGAGAAGGGAAGGGAAGGGAATGGAAGGGAAGGGAAAAGAAAGGGGAAAAGAGGAGAGGAAAAAGAAAAAGGCATAGGCAGAGCCCAAAGAGCTAGGAAGGTCATGCTTCTGGAGCAAACTTCAACACAGGGAGTGGAAATTGATGGATAAAAGGGCTTTGATCTTCTGGGGCGCCTGACTGACTCAGTTTGTAGAGCATGCAACTCTGATCTCAGGGTTATAATTTCAAGCTCCATGTTGAGGCTTAAGAGCTAACTTACAAAAAATAGAATAAAATTTTAAAAAGGCTTTGCATCCTCCAGTGGGACTATCCTGAGGTATATTCTTCACAATTCCCCAGGGAGTTCCCAGCAGAACTGGACCATAGCTGCCCACAGCAGAAACTAGCTCACATCCTCTATTAGCGGTTCCTCCTTCTCTGTCTTCCACCCCACTTCCCCCACGGCCTCCTGCTCTCTTTCTCACCTCTCAAATACACTTCCTGCATCAAAATCCTTGTCCTGGACTCTCTTTCAGGGGCTCCCAAACTAAGGAAGTGCTTCATAGTTCTTGAGCACATGAATGGTTCAATCATGGTAGACAATTTCAAAGCAACTTAAGAAGCATTCCCTACCACAGTCTTGAAAAATACTGGTAGAAGCTATTCTCAACTGCCCAGATACCCTATAGATTATATGTTTTTATGCTTCTCCCTTTTGTAAAAAAAAAATAGGTACTCATTTATGTGGAAATATCCATTTATAAAAGGATAACAATCAGCATTCTTAATTTTCCAAGGTATGGTCTCTCTCATGGAACTTATTTAACTGTTAGATTCTAATTATTCCAGTCTGTGTGACCTTGACCAAAACACTTGACTTTTGTCGCCCTGTATGTAGATACTTTCTGAGGTGTATTGCAGTTCTGAGGTCCTGGAGGTCTATATGCAAACCATGTAATATTTGCTGAGGGCAAGCATGGTCCGGCTTAGAGGCAGGCACACCTCCTACGGCCAGAGGCAGAGGCCCCCCAAGGTTAACAGAGCTTACGCTTCAGACTCCCTCACTTGCACGCTCCCCACAAGGCCCTGAGAAGGACCCTCACCATGTGCTCACAGGGTCATGTGCTTTTGTAAAATGTGCAAAAGTAATAGAGTTTCTTCTTGTTTTCCTTGAGGAAGCAGCCCCCCTATGTCCCCCCAGGTTTTACAAGCTTCAAGCTGTACAAGCCCGTATCTGTCCATGGCCACGTCCTGTGCTTTCGGTAATTCCGTTGTGGCTCCACACTGTGACCTCCCTCTAGCTGCCACGGCCACTGGGCTGTGTGGAGTGATGTGATTCTTTCCCACTCATAAGCCACGGATTTGCCATGAAAGTAAACAATGGGCGCCTTCAGGTTTCAAAATGGCGGTACCTTTGAAGTCTCTGAGTGTGAAGTTCCCTGCACTGCTGAGCTGTGTTTTGGATTTTAAGCGCTGAGTAGGTTGGAAATCTTGTTTTCTGGCCTGTCATGTGTTTAGAAGCCTTAGCATACTTGAATCTAGACTACTTCTGTCTCCCTGAAAATGGTTTTAACGAATGATAGGTTTTGCTTATTAGGTAGGCTCCTGGCCACGAGAAGTTCCCATATGAATCAGCCTTGTGGTATTTATTTATTTTTAAAGTTTACTTCTCATTTATTAAATGCCAGGCGCTATGTTAAAAGCTATATATGCATTTATTCCTCTGGAGAATGCTATAAGGTATTATCCTCATTATACAGTTGAAGAAACCAAGGCCCAGAGAGGTTAAGAAAATTGCCCCGAGTCACATAGCTAGGAAATGGTGAAATGCAAATTCAAACCAAAGTCTCTAATCTTAACTACTGCACCATCTTAACTCTAAAGGCAGGTGAAATCGTCCGGGAAATATGTTCACAGACTCTTTGAGGTGACACATTTGAGGAACATTGGTTTTGAAGTTGAAATATGTTGATAGGCTCATTAACAATCACTCCCAATTTTGTATACCTGGTTTATAAGTGGCTATCATGCCATGTGTGCAGCGGCATCTATCCATCCGTTCCTTCACCTACCTGTTTGCCCATCCCTCCCACGGTCCTTTCCTTTAGCCATCCACCTGCCCACCTGTTCATCCACTCATCCACCTACCCACCTACCTATCCACTCACCCCTCCATCCATCCATCCATGCACTCACTCATCTGTCCATCCTTCCATCCTTCAGTCCTCCATGTACCAGGACCTCTTCTAGGTGCTGGCATCCTGTGACACATTGCCTTTCGCATTGCTTTCCACATTCAGAAGGACTTCTCTCTTCCTCTCTGCCCATCCAAATCCTACTTAGCTCTCACATCAAGTTCAAGTCCCTCATCGTCATTGAAGGCTTCTCTTACTACATTAATCCAAACGAGCTCAGTGTAACTCTGGATTGGATGTAATATTAAAGAACAGAAGACTCAGAGTTTGACAGACATGGGCTCCAATCCCAGTAATGCCTCCTCCGTAACGTAGTGAACAAAGTACTTCTTCCGAGTCTCTGGCTTCCTCGTTTGTAAATTGGAAGTAATAATAATGAGAATAGTAGTAATGATAATATCTACCTCATAAGGTGGTTGGGAGATTAAGTGAGGAGCTAAATGTAAGTTATAGAGCAGGTAGTAGATGCTTAATACAGGTTATTTCCTCTCCTGTCCCCACCGCCCCTTTCTAAAAAATTGGACACAAGGTCTGTACTACACCTGACTCAGATTCAGGCTGTTAATTGTTTAATGTGTATAAATCATTTCCCTCATAAGAAGCCTATTAAGTCCTCAAATGCATAGGACACACGTTATGCATCTTTGGCATCATTCCCCCTGCGCAGGATTTCCATACGGTGCTAAGGTCATAGTGAACACGCCCTAGATGTCAGGTCAAATTCGAGTCAGTGTTCTACCCACTTCACTCAGTTGTCAAGAAAAAAAAGTCAGGAAGCTGCCCAGAAGTTTCTCGTGACCCCCACCTCCGACCAGAGCTCCCACATGCATGCTTACTCTGAATCCCCATGTTCATGTCCTGGGGTTCTCGCCATCACTGTGGTTCTTGCCAGATTGTTCTGACAGAGGTATAGCTCCTAGCCAGGGTCTGGAGAAGGGGTAGGGGTGGGGTGGAGAGAAGGGCAGATGCTGAAGCCATGTCTTACGTCTCCCTGACGTGCAAGACTCTCCTGGCATCTGGCTCTGGAGCCCCGAAGCTCCTGCCAACCAGGGTCCCTTCATGCCAGAACTAAGGACACCACGGGGGAAGGCAGAGCTCCATGCAGGCAAATGGAGCTGATTCACAGAACAGACCAGGCAGCGGCCAGCGAGGACGCTGATCTACATGAGGGACTAAATTAGCAAAATAGAAGTTGCATCTGCTTCTACTAAGGGAAATGACATCTGTCACTGGGAATGAAAAATGCTCCTTGCTATCCCCTGCCAATCACTGTGGAGTTTTTGTGAAACTCATCATTAGTCATAATCTGATTAGGTTCTGAAAACTTTTGAATGCTTAGTGCTATTTACTAGGAACTTATGACTTATTTTATCACCTAAATTTAAAAATCCTTTAAAGTGCCTCCTCAAGAAGTCGACTTCAGGAATCCAGCAAAGAAAACCGAAGAGAGAATCAGAAATTCTGAAAGGGGGAAATTTTCGACAAATCTTCCTGAATATTGATTCTGCTTCAGACCTAGTCATTAAGTTGTTTCTGTAAATAGTATTTATTCATAGGAAATCCGTTTGTGTTCATAATATTTATCCATAGGAATTTGCAGGCCCCACTTAACGACTGGTAATCAGAGAATAATGATTGGAAAGCACAGCAAGTGATTGCCGCCTGAGTGTGCCCCCAGGGCAAGGATGTGAGCTGCGTGCAGTTCGTCTTGATTGGTGTTTTCCCAGAGGCCAACTCCAACACCCGGAAAATGTAGACAGTTGATTTAGGAGGTGATCCCAGCACCAGGAGGCGAGTGGGGAGGCCAGACAGGAAAGGGAAGGCAGTTTTATCATCTACTAGCTGTTGGCCTTGGACACTTGTTAAACTCTCCACGGTAGTTCTCATTCATACCTGGAGCTAATTCCCGCCCCGTGGCTCCGTGAGAATGAAACGAGAGGATGTATGTCAGTGACTTTCCACTGTTGCGTGTAATAGAGCTGAGTACATGGCTGATACCTTTCCCAGGACCTTGGCTGGTGGGCTCTGCTCAGTGTGCGGAGCCGCAGGCAGAGTGGCTGGTGCCGAGCGGGTGCATGAGGAATAATGTTGAATGAACATAATTGTTTGCTTTCTCCATATGTTAATTAACTCACCACCTTATCTCCTTCTTCTTACTTTTTTTTTTTTTAAAGTAGGTTCCACACCCAGGGTGGAGCCCAATCAGGGACTTGAACTCATGACCCTGAGATCAAGACCTGAACTGAGATGAAGAGCAGACGCTTAACTGACCGAGCCACCCAGGCGCCCCTCACCTTCTCTCCTAAGAATTGTTGAAGTTTACTTCTGGTGTCCTGAATTGAAAAAATTCTGCTAGAACTTAGGCTGGGGACACATTGACTGATCTTGTGTCCAGTACTGTGGTAAGCACTTTCTCCGTATAATTTTATTTAATCCTAAGAACAGGGTATGAGATTGAACCAGATGGAATTGTCATTTCCTTAGGTCAGAATGCTTAAATATCAACAATTTCATATGCTCCTACCCTATACGTAGGTTAAGTCTTACTATTATTGTTCTCATTATATAGATGAGAGATCTGAGATTTGAGAGGGTAACTCAATCGTGATCTCACAGTCATGCTTCTCAAATTTTATTGTGCACATGAATCACTGGGGACCTTATTACAGTGCGGATTCTGACTCAGGAGGTCTGGGGAGGGGCAGAGTCTGCATCTCTACCAGTTCCCAGGTAGAGCCTATTGGATCTGTGGACCACACACTTTGATAATAACTGACTTGAGTTTACCTGATCCCTAAAGGACCGCTACAGCTGAGATGGGGATCAGGTTAGGAGACTACCAAACAAGCATCTTCTACCACATCAATTTTTTATAAAGGACCTTTCCTTGCATTCAACTTTATTGCGTGCTTACTATGCATTGAGCATGTGGACCATTTGTGGATCAGAAGACTCCCCTCCTCCCTCCTTCCCTTCCTTTCTTTCTTTCTTTTACTCTTTCTCTTTCTCTTTCGATTTCTCTTTTCCCTTTGATTACCATTGTATTAGTTAAAATTTTTTCAGGTGCGAGTAACAGAAACAGACTCTCTTTTCATTGAGTCAAAAGAATTGATTGGAAGACTATGTGGGCTCACAGAAGTCTGGGGGACCGTGCTTGGAATAGCGGCTAGAAGCAAGACAGCTCTGGAGGGTCAAGAAGCCAGAACCCCAACCCCCACTGTTTTTCAAGAGCTGTGGCTTTTTCACTGCCTCCCCATGCAGATATGACCACCCCACCCAAAGATACCCCCCTGCTCCCCACAATAGCTGCTACTGAAAGAATTTTAACGACCATTCGCTTTTCCACCATCCCTTCAGAGGTCCCAGTTAAGGGCAAGAGTGGTCAGTTGGCTGATCTTGACCTATGTACTAGGACAATGGCTGCCAGGGGACCAGGAGAAAGCAGGGCTCTGCCCCTTGCAGACTGCTCTTGCGGCCAGTCCCCTGATGGACAGAGGACTGGTGCCAGACAGCTGGACCTACAAATGTCCACCATGGCCAAGCAGGGCTAGTCTCCTTTAGTCTTCCTTCCGGAACGGAGAAAATGCTTCAGCTGCTGTGCAAGTACTGAAAACCTCAAGGAAAAAAGGGGAAAGTACAGCCTGTGAAGCTGAGAGCCTGATGACCACAATTTAAACAACGCCCAGCTTTTAATTCTGCTCAGCTACAAGAGAAAAGGAGACAGGAAAAACAAGGATTTCACCCTAATTTTAGAATCTGCTGATGAAAATTCTGAAGAGCTCATTGATGACTAAATGATTCTGCAAACCAAATGTGGCTCTCTGCAGCTCACCAGGAGCTGAGAGGCACAGTGCCCTTCCCTCCCTCCTCCCCGCCCTCCTCCTTCCCTACCTTCCTTTCGTGCTTTCATTTGCTTATGCACACATGTGTGTAATAAACTTTTACTGAGTACTTTCTATGTGTCGGGTGCTGTGCTAGGCACAGAGGAAACAAAGATGAACAAACTGGAATTCCTCAGAAGGAGCTCTGAGTAGTGAGAATTGAGGGTATGATGACGATACACTGAAAGTAGGAGTTATTGTACAGCTAGTGCTGGAGAGCTCTGAGAATGGGGGAAAGCTTCTTGTTTAGGTGAGAGAAACTCTTTTGCCTCTGGTCGGCAGATTTGCTATTAAAAGCAAAATGTTTTTAGCTGCAAAGGCATCCGGTCGTTTTCGAGGCAAGAAGCTCCCAGCTCTAACCTTACAGAGCAAGTCACTCTCCATCTGTCACCAGTAGAGGGCGACAACACGATGGATTAAAGCTGGTCCTGGAGAAGGAACCCTGCGGGAAACCTCTAACCTCCTCATGTGGGAGCTGGAGAAATAAAGTCTGGCAATACTGTGTATATTATTACATATATATATTACATATATATATTTTTCTCTTATAGAAATCTGTTTCAAAACTTTACAGTCTGTTCTCAGGGAGGTCTTTCCGTTACTGAGGGAGGAAATTCACATAGAGAAATCAGGTCCCATGTGAAATCAGTGGGATTCAGGCTATAATAACAAGAGTCCAGGGGACCAAAAACCTAACAAAAATATATTCCTCCATGTTAAGATATAATCTGGCCTTATGTACCAATTGATCAGCAACATTTAGAGAGCAACTACTTGGTGGTGTTCTAGGGACTGGGATGGCAGTCAGAGGAGGCAACCCACCTTCAAAGGAAGTACAAATATCAAGATTTTTAAAAAATTGAGCATAACAATAAGCTGAACATTTTTCTGGGATCTCCTTTATACGGTGTGAGAAGTAAATGGGACCTGCCACGACTCCTCCTGCAATGTAGCTTTGGGTTGCTGCCTTCCACAAACTTCTCCATACTCAAGAGGAGGCAAGATTGATTGCTATCGCTGAGTGGTCTCATTCATCAATCAATTGACCAACAGTACGTAAGCACCCAGGTGTTGGCGGCAGTTGGTTGGGGCCCCGAGATCTCCAAGGCGTTTTCTCTATCGAGCCAGAAGGTGCTTGCAATCCAGCTAGAGTAAGACGTGGGAGCACACAGTCCATTAAATAACCATGGAAAGAGCCCAACGAGTACTTGGGTGGACAGTCGGGACGGCAGGAGACTGGCTAGCACAGGGGAGGAAGCGTGAGTGCACTGGCTCTGCTCTCCTGGGGGCCGACCCGACGTGAGCCCTCACTCACCTCACTGGGAGGCCAGTGGGGCTCCCGAGACAGAATACTGGGTCTCATCCCAGAACCAGCTCCTCATCTCTGGGGAAACTTGGACCAGTTCGTCTAGAGCCTCAGTTTTCTTATCAGTTAAGTGGGAATGATGATAACAGTGCTGACTTCCTGGGGTGGTTGGGTGGATAATTCAGGCAATCCGTGAAAGATGTTTAGTCTGGCGTCTGGTACAAGATTAGCTTTTCTTATCTTGATGGTGCCTCAGTTTCCTTTTCTGTAATCCGCCGATAGCAATGATCCCTATTTCACAGGGCCTTTGTAAGGATTAAGTATAATAAAGGATGTAAATTGCTAAGCATGGTTCTTGGCACATAATAAGAATTCAAGAACTACTGCTAGTGGAAGAGAAAGATCACTTCGTGCCAGGAGAGTCAAGGAAGGCTTCCTGGAGGAAAAGAGACTTGAAGGACAGTCTTTGGAAAGACTAGAGGAGGCGGTATTCTAGGCAGGGCACTGACATCTAAGCAAGGCTTGGAGGTGGGAATATACAAGGTGTGCTAAATAGAGGGTAAGGTCCCTGAATAGAGCACCAGATCAAATCAGAAACCTAGAAAGACTGTTAGACTCAGCGACGGCCACACTGTGACAACCAAAATTGTGGCTGGCTCAAAGACAAATCATTTCGATAAAGCCACTGCCCTGTCTGGGCCTCAGCTTCTGGGCTGGAAAGATTGGACAGGAACAATTCCTCATCAGGGACTTCCAGTGCTAACATTCTCCATCTGAGTCTAAGTTTGTTCCACAGTGGATTAAAATAAACACGTGAGCATGCATGTTTACAGAATCCCAGAGGACGTTGAAATTCACGTGGAATGTCTATGCTTGCACCAGGAGGCAAAGTTTCCTTAGGGTCTCTCATTCATTCTTTCATGCCTCCCTCCATCTGGTCATCCATCAAATCCTTACTGAGCACCTACTACGTGCAAAACACTGTTCTAGATGCGAGGCTTTCTGTCTAAAACCAGGATCTGACCATGTCACAGCCCTGCTCAGATACTTGCAATGACTTCCCACTGCCAAGTGCAAATTCCAGGTCACACGCCCCAGGTAGTCACCCACCTGCATGCTTTCCCTTATGCAGTTGCCCCTCCCTGCATTGCCCCTCCTTGTGACCCAGATGCTTCTGAGATGTCTGTCCCCTCCTCTCTGAAGTTGTCAGCAAGGTTGCCTCGGTTCCCATCCCTACCCCAGGCTGGCATCATGCTCTGTCCCCGGTGCTCACACAGCTCTTTGTATCACCTGTAATGTACTTGGCGCCTTTTACTTTAATTCATTGTTTGTGTGGCTTTCTCTCCTGGATTTTTAATTCCAGGAGGCAGGAACAGTGTTTTATTCCTTTGTAACCTCAGCACCTAGCATCCTGCTTGGCACAGGGGACATAATGAAGTCTTCGAGGAATTTGCTGATTGAGACTTTGGAAGTGGTTGAGAAGGGTGAGCGGAAGAGTAGTGACAATAACAGTAATTCTCTTATATCGTGTGTTTCTCACATGCCAACTCTGAACCAAGAGCTTTAGAGCCATGATCTGTTTGGTTTTGGTCCCCACAATGCCCCGTGAGGTTGGGGGACGAACTGGCAAGGGGCACGGCATCTCTGTATGAGTTTCACCTCCACGAGTGCCTGGCACAGCCCTGCACTTTGTGCCAGGCGTGAGGGGCTTGGCTAAGGAGGCAAGAGGGGCTAAATGCCCTCTCTGTTTGCCGAACCAAGCTCTCTGCATCAGGGCTGCCTCTCCCCAGAGGAAAGGGGCTCCTTTTTCAAATGTGAAGAAAAGACACCCTATGGGTGTGCGCCGGCCTCACCTGGCCCCGCTTCCTGCCAGCGGTGGCCTCGTGCACATTCCTTAACTCGGTTTTTGCCTTGGTTCCTTACCCGTAGAGTGGGGTTATAGCACCCCAGCCTTGGAGGGTCCTTGTTAGGGTGAAGCGGGATAACACATGTGATACGCAGGCACCTGTCTGACATTTGTATTCGATAAATGTTAGTTATTGTTGTTATTATTAGTGGTTGAAGCCCTATTTTCCAAACGAGAATTTCAAGAGAAAAGACTTGGCAGAGAGGAGAACATAGGGCATTCCTCCATTTAGGGGCATTGAAGGAACCAGGAAGATTGAAAATGTTGAGCAAGAGTGAGTTAGAAGAGAGGCTGGTCAGGTGTCAAGTGCTTCTGAGAGATTAAGTGCGAAGAGGCTGAGAAAAGTCCCCGGGACTTGACCGTTAGAGGTCATTAGTGACCTTTATGTGAAAGTATCAGGACAGCAGCGGCAGAGGAAGCCAGATTGCTGTGGGTTAAGGAATCAATGACTGATAAGGTAGAAATAGTAACTCCGGCCTATTCACCAGAAATCGGGTCGTGAAGGGTCAGAGACACAGGTCGGTTGTCTTAGTGAGATACAGGATGGATAAACAGCCCTCTCTTGCATACTTTATTTAAGGAGAGAAGCATCCTCTTCAAAGGGCCAGATCAATGGGGCTCTCAAAGAGCATGGGCCACCCCCTCCCCCGAACCCTAAATCTGTTTGGAGCATCTGGCAATGTGTCCAGACTTCTGGGATGACAAGGAGGATGACTGGCCTCAACTACCCAACTTCTAGCTGGGACTCTCTTCTCTTTAAGAAGAGTTAAATGCATATTTTGGGGCAGAGGACAGTCAACAAAATGCAGGTACAAAACAGATGACAGGATGGGATCGATCAGCCACATTGATGGAGCCATCCTCTGGGTGGTGCAGGTGGGGAAAGCAGGAGTGAAGACACATGGACAAGTTAGGGATGTAACAGAAGGAAGTTGAGAAACTCTCGGGATGGCCTGTCTTTCTGGGAACAAAAAGAGGCGAAGTCCCCTGAGAAAGTGATGACTATAAGGTGAGGGGCAGTGCACGAGTCAGGATAGATTAAATGCTGTAACAGGCCATCCCTGAGTTTTGGTGCCTTAGGAGAGACCTTTGTTTTGTGCTGTGATGAGGGACTCAGCCTCCATTTTATGGCATTCCCCATTTTGTGGCTCCTGTAGGATCTCAGAATCATGTGCTGGATCTTCTGCATCGCTGGCCAACACAAGAAGGGAGAAAGTCCGTGGAGGATTGTGTAGGAGACTTTATAGGCCACTCTGGGAAGGGTACACATCACTTTGCTTGCAAACGCATTCCATTGGCCAAACCTCAATCACGTGGCCACTCCTAACTGCCAGGGAGGCTGGGAAATAGTAAACGGTGTGCATAATACGGTCTTGTCTGTACTTTCAGTGCCTAGCACATCGCCTAGAATAGAGCGGGTGCTCAGCGAGCACTACAAATAAATGCAGAGATGAACATTATCTCATTTGCTCGTCATCACTATTCTACCTGCACCTTGCTTCGGGTCCAAAGACAATATAGACCCAATTTCCTAAATATGAGCTGAAGGTTGGGCTTGTACTTAGAGTTATTCCTCCTGTGATGCTGGTATGCTGCAGGGATCCATTCATAACACCAGGATGTTTGTACCTGCGTCAGGCCTGAGGTATGTGGTTAATGAATCTGGTAGAGGGGTGCTGGCTTGTTGTCAGAGAGATACAGATCAGGGTCTTTCTTCCAAAGCCCAGTGTTATAGCAAGTTGAGTTAATCAGCCAGAACAATACATTAACTAACCCCTGAGCTATAATTTCCAACCCAAATATGAGCTAACCAGCCCAAGGTTTTGCTAACCAGATTTCAGCTGAGCTATCCGGCGCCTTGCTAAACTAGCCAGTCCCAAGATGAATAGACTGGTCACTGAGATAACCATCCTCTAGTTAAGCTAACTAGTTCCAAATCGAACTATTTGTCCTGAAGTTACCACTGAATCAACTACATCCTACAGAAAACAGTTAAAACCCGGGACTGGGATTAATCTTCTCCATGACCTTTATAATGGCCCCTTTTATGGATAACATGAGCCCTAGAGAGGGAAGGAAGGCTGGTGATATGAGTCATAACTTCCCTAAAGGGCAAATAAAGGACTCCTTATCAGGCTGGCAAAGCTTGGCTGCAAGGGGAGCATGACGCGGGACCACGTCGGGCAGTGAATGCCAGGGATATTTTTATAAATGACTCCAGAGATATCAACAATGTGGGGCTGGTGCAGAGATTCCCATATTTGCAGATGATATTCCATTAACAAGGGTGCCCACACATGAGAGTGAGTGCCAACGAGCCCAAGAAGGAAGAAGGAAGCAGAGGCAGGGGGTTATAAAACAAGTCAGGGTTTCAGACTTGGGGAGACCCAGAAGTCAGGCCGACATCTCTGAGTCAGCCAGCCTGGATGGCTGGGTAGCTGGGTGCTGGGTCCATGTGAAGGGTGCTGGGTGCCCAGGGCTGGTAATTCTGGCCAGGAGCCCTGCCCAGATTGAAGGGACACCAAGGATGAGGGCTCTGATGGCAAGGAGATGGGCATCCCCTTCAAAGGGCCAGGCCAACAGAGCCCTTAGGGAACACGGATCCTTCTCCCCTACCTGAACCCCAGATCTGTCTAGACAATATGGCCGTCTCTCCAGATCCCTGGGATGGCAAGAAGGATGATTTGCCTCAACTACCCACCTCCAGACAGGACTTCGTTGAACTGCTCATGATAAAGTAATTCATTTCAAAGCAACAGTTGTGGTGTCCTGCTTGGAAAGAGGCCAAGCTTTGGAGTCGGTGGGTTCTAATCCCCCCTCCCCAATTACCTCATAATAACTCTGTGGCCTTGGGCAATTCATTCAGAATCTCTGGGTCTCACTTTTCTCTTCTCTAAAATAGTAATGTAATTCTAGTTTTAATGAGATTGTGCCTGGAAACAGCCTAACCCACTGCCTAGATGCAGTAGGTACTTAATATAAATGTTCCTTTCCCTTTCCTTCAAGCCCCACTCTTTGGTCCTTGGGCTAGGCCCCGTCCTTCCCTCATTGCAGTGGAGCCCTGGGCTGCCTGCTGCCTCGCTCCTGCAGTGCCCACCCTGACCGGCCTGCCTCGGCCACACGGGCCTGCCAATGGGATTCCAACTGCCCCCTGGCTATGATTAAGCCTCAGGCCCAATCTACTTCTCTGATTCTTGGGAAGTACAGGCAGGCAAGATACTGGCAGGCAGGCGATCAGACTGGGAACCTCTGCCAGATTTCACATAAAGAACCAGAGCCCGTCTCGTGAAGAAAGGCAGAAATGGCTCAGTCCCCCATGCCTCTACCTAACGATGTCCAAAGTAACGTCCGGTTCTGCAGATGAACTGAAGATTCTAAAACACAGTGTCATTACCTAAAGATGGGCTAAAATTATGTGTCATTTATACGAGCTGAGCTGGTGTGAATGGGAATACGTTCATCGGTTACTAGGAAGTGATTTGTATTCTTGAGTTAGGTTGGGATGGTGTTGATTGTGGTCTAGGGAATCCTTTGCACATGGAAGATTCTGAGCTACTGTTTTTTACAAAGTGTGGGGGGGGGGGGACCTCTGGCTAACCTTTCCCAGCACCCCCAGGGATGCTTATGTACATTAAATTTTGGGAACCCCATCCTTCCTTCTTGACCCCATCTGCTATCCCTCTTCACTCAATCTGCTCCAGCAACCTTTGTCTTCCTATTTGAACACTCCAAGCATTGCCACGAGACTTGTTTCTGCTCTTCCTCCTGTCTGGGATTCTCTTCCCTCACCTCCTTCAGGACTCACGTTCTCAAAGCCTCTTACTGACCACCTTGTATAAAACAGCAACCCACCCCATCACCCTCTATTCCTTATCATGATGATTTTTCCTCTTAGAGCTTAGCGTCAGACCTATCACTTGTATTTATCATCTGTCTGCCCCACACTGAGTGCAAGCTCCATGAATTTCATTTTGTTTGCTGCTGTCTTCTCAGTTCCTATAACTGCCAGGCCCCTAGTAGGCTGTTGATAAATACTTGGTGCATGGATATTGAACTTCATCTTCAATTTGGCCTTTTTTTCTCCTAAGATTTATTTATTTTGGAGAGAAAGCGGAGGGAGGGGTAGAGGGAGAGAATCTCAAGTAGACGCCCCTCAGAGCATGGAGCCTGACATAGGGCTCGATCTCACAACCCTGAGATCATGACCTGAGCCGAAACCTTGAGAGTTGGGCTCTTAACCGACAAACCACCCAGACACCCCTGGTCTTTTGTCATTATAGTGAATTAGGTAGAACATCATAAGTCACATTATACAGATGAAGAAACTGAAGTTCAGAGAGGTTAAGTGACTTGCTCTGTGTCACCAACTAGTTAGAGACAGGGTCAGAACCAGAGCCCAGATATCCCGAGTCTCAATCTGACGTGTGTGCCGAGAGCCACTGCTGTCTCCTTAATTCCTCAGCATGTTGCATTGCCCTCAAGACCACCCTTAAGTGGAGCACTGACGCCATTTAAACTTGATTGGATTTGCTCACGGACTTGTCAAAAACCGGAATGTAGAGGTACTAAGCAGGGCCTAGGGTTTTTTAGTAAAAACCACTTTTCAGTTCCCTCTACTCTGAACTCTGTTTATTCCAGGTCTAATGCAGAAAATATACACACTAAAAAACAAATTAAAAATAAACGATAAGTGAGTTAGAAATTGCCCAGGGCTGTCAGGGATTTATGTTCCGTGCTATGTGGGTTTTGAGTAAATATTTGCTTTGCAAGTCAAGGAGCAATACGTATTTACCGAAGCAGTCTCCGGCTGAAGGGCACATATGCTACTTTTGGGAGTTGGCACAATTTCTCCAGGGAAGTGTGCACACAGGCCTGAGCACCATGGCCTTTTGCAAAGAGGAGGCAACTTGGCATCGGGAGGTCTGGGTTTTCCTTTGAGCTCTGCCCCCACTCTTTTTTTTTTTTTTTAAAGATTTTATTTGACAGAGAGATCACAAGTAGGCAGAGAGGCAGGCAGAGAGGCGGGGGGGGGGGGGGGGAAGCAGGCCCCCTGCTGAGCAGAGAGCCCGATGGGGGCTCGATCCCAGGACCCTGAGATCATGACCTGAGCCGAAGGCAGAGGCTTTAACCCACTGAGCCACCCAGGCGCCCCTTTGCCCCCTCTCTTGTTTGGTCATGTGGGGCAACTTATTGCTCCCTCTTGAACCTTTTGTTTTTAGTAGCATCTGTGACTTCAAGAGGTTTGTATATAAAACTATGACAATATAAAATTATATCAGTAATTTTTTGATAAGTGAGTGACTCAGAAGAGTCAGAGAGAGAACCTCAGCCCTCTCTTTTCTTGTCTGTTCCACTGAGTCAACTCTTTTCTCTCTTCATTTTGTCCCCAATTCAAGCACCTCTTTTTCGAAGAGCTTGTAGCCAATGCCAGAACCTTTTGAGGGGTTTTGCTCTGTTCTTCAACAACAGCTGGTACCTGTGCTCAGGACCCCCGGGCTGGTGGAGTAAGTGGTTGGCTCTGTGGGGTGACATGAGGGGGCTACGAGCTGAAACATATTTATGCTGCAACTATTTATTGACCTTTTGCCACAGGGGACAAAACTCAGACCTTACCCTTGTGAAGCTTAAGGTCTGGTGGTGGAGTAATAGTTCAGAAATCAGGCGCTTTTCAGGCTCCCATGGCACAACTATATAGGGACATCTATCTCTAGGAGGGCTGACTAGCTTGGTCCTGTTAACCTTAAAAAATAAAACTGCCAGGGGCACCTGGGTGGCTCGGTGGGTTAGAGCCTCTGCCTTCCGCTCGGGTCATGATCTCAGGGTCCTGGGATCGAGCCCCGCATCAGGCTCTCTGCTCATCCGGGAGCCTGCTTCCTCCTCTCTCTCTGCCTGCCTCTCTGCCTGATTGTGATCTCTCTCTCTGTCAAATGAACAAATAAAATCTTAAAAAGAAAAAACAAAACTGCCAGTCACCTATGCGCAAAAAAAGGTTTTATTCCGGAGTAGCAGAGAATTACAACATGGGACACACAAACTATGACAAAACCATAGGCAAATCTACAGAACGAAGACCAGGATCCCTCTTTTATAAAGGAAGAGGGGCCGTTACAAAGGCTGCTATAAACAAAAAATCCATTGGAGTAAACTGGGAGTTTGAAGTATGGTGGTTTTTCATTGGCTGAGCGGTGACAGGCTCTCGTTGGCTGGGCTGTTGCAGGGGGAGGAGGAAAAACTTTCTTCCTTCTTCTGGGATAGTACAGTGCTAACTACCGGGCAGACGGTAGTCTCTCTTCCTATTGGGTCTCGGATTAAGGACGGGTGGTAGCGCGTGAGGGCTCCCCCTGCTGGCCTCCTGACTCCACTCTAAACCAGTTTCCTTTTCGTAGTCCTGTTTTGAAAGGGAAGCTTCTGGCAAACCTTCCCGAAGTTATGACATCTAAACCAAGAGACATTAGGAGAGGAGAAGTTATTCAGGCAAAGGTGAGGAGGGTGCAGGGGTTCGAGGCTGAGGGTATTTAAGCGTGTGTAACTGAAGGAGCCAAGGTGGGGGTATGTGTCTGGGGAGGGGGCTGAGTGGCTAAGTAGAGAGTGTGAGCCGTGGAGGGACACACGATGGGGTCTGAGAGGGAGAGGAGTGGGGTAGGTCTTGCTCAGAGCCTTACAAGCCACTTGAAAGAGTTCGGATTTGGGGCCCAGGGTAGGGAGGAGTTTCTGGAGCTGGGGTATGGTTCAGATTGGCATTTTAGGAAGATAGCTCTTGCTGCAGGGTGTGGAGCTCCCTCTGGAAGGAGGCAAGGCTGGAGGACCAGCTATGGCCTCAGAGGAAGAATAGTGCAGAAAAATCTTTTGACTCCATGAGCAAGTCCAGTCTTTGGAACTTCTAGAGCAAGGTTTGACTCTTGTGCTTTCTCAGACCCCCATTGTTCCTTTTTTCCATGGGCCACAGAGTTCTCAAATTTGATTTCAATACATTCTGGGGCTTTTGTCACATAAAGCAATGGGATCCAACCCTTTCGAGGATGACAACCCTTGTTAATGTAAGACTCCCCCCCCCCCCCCCGCCACAGTCTTGTGGGGTTTGTATCTGTTCATTGAGAAAATACCTGAAGAACAAAGCCCTCAGTAGATGCATGCACCCTTGAAAAGTATGCCTGCATATGAGTGGGAGCCAGTATTTAGCTGGTCTGTTGACATGGCTGTGGCAACATATGGGTCCCCAGAGCTAGCTGAAAGAAGTCTGCATCCCCCCAAGGGACTGAGAACCACTGCTCTGGAACATGGGCCTTAAGAAGCCACATAGACATCTGTCCCCCGAGTGCCGTGCATGGCTGCCTTCTCTGCAAACCAAGGGGTGCATAAACTCAGCTGGTTCTAATTGCACAGGGCATGCCATATTGTTGCCCGATGTAATGTCAATTTTTATTTATTTGTGTTTGTGAAAAGCAGGGCTGATTAGACCACTTAAAACTACACAGGCTAGTTAGAGCCAGGCCGGCGTTAGTGATTTCAGCTGCCCTCTCCGAAGTCCTCAGCGCTCCCAGCCCTCGGCCTCCCTCTGAGAATGTAAACTTGGGGCCTTGTGCTATCATGATTTCTATTTCATCCTGACTCTTATAAACTACCATATAAAAAGCAGCCGCTGAAGGTTTTTTTTTTTTTTCCAATTTCATTTCGAGGCTTGGAAAATCACAAAATAAAAATAGCCCTGAGAGTGGAAAGTTTGGGGGAGTTTGTTTAGCTTTCTTTGAAATACACTTTGTAAAGGAATAAGTAAGTCATAAGATCCCTCTTTGTGGAGTGCTTTACAGTTTAAATAATTTTTTCACATCCCTTTCTTCCTGTTTGATTCGCATGGAGACCCTGTGAGGTGTGGATTATTACTGTCCTCCATTTTGCAAATGAGACAGAAACTCCAGGAGATGAAAAATCCAGCCTGGGCCAGGATTATATGATAGGGTAATGGCAGCATCAGTCCAGGTAGACCCTTGCCCCAAATCCAGGCCTCCCCCTGCACTCCTCAGTCTCTCCAGAAGTCCCCTCATCCAGGCCTGGCTTGTGCCTTCCTCCTTCCTTAGAGCCATTCTCATGAAGGATGGTCTGGACAGGCAAGGCTCTGTGCCGGACCTGGGGTCTCTTCCCATCAAGGGGCTTACTTCTCAGTATAACATCTACTTAGAGACCATCTGAGTGCCCTCACAGGTGGCCAACTCCTGGAACTCAGAGCCTTTTTGCCTCTGTCAATTCTGCATCCTTCGGGCCCAGAGCAGGGTCTAGTACATAGTAGGCACTCTATAAATGTTTTCCCAATTGAAACACGGTTGAATAAGAAATCTTTGTTTAAATTTTTTAAAATATTTATTTATTTATTTGAGAGAGAGAGAGCAGGGGAGGGCAGAGGGAGAGGGAGAGAGAGCATCTTAATTAGATTCCGTGCTGAGCACGGATCCCAACATGGGGCTGGATCCCATGACCCTGAAATCATGACCTGAGCCAAAATAAAGAGTCAGATGCTTAACAAACTGAGCCACCCAGGTGCCTTAAAGGTTTGTGCTTTTTTTTTTTAATCATCCTTCTATTTCACTTGATTTATGTCCTGATTTATGAATTGGCCGTTGGAAGACTGAGTAAAATCTTGAGGTGGTTACTTGGCTCATTATTTCCCAAACTGTGTTTTGAGGAATGTTATGAGACACATCAACAGATATTCCAGAAAAATTAAAAATTCTGTGGTCAAATAAGTTTGGAAAATAGTGATTCAGTAAGTTCAACAAGTTTTTTAAATTGTAAATTTCCCGAAAGCATAGATTCTCTTCTAGATCTGGCTCCCTTCAAGCTCTCCCCATCTGTGTGAGTTTCAGGCGTACCTCTCCATTCTCACGATTGTTTAATGAGTAACTCTTAAACACGAACATCTGCACTCATACACAGAGCTGTTTTCCCAAGTGGACCAGAGTTTTCAAGGCTGCTTCTCTCACGGTGCCATAGTTCTCAACAAAGGGCATCCCAACCACGGCCAGGCCATAGCCCTCCTGATGGCTGGAAAACTCCCTTTGTTCTAGTATCTTCCCCTTAGCCTAACATCTCTTTCATTTAAAGAAGTCTTTCCCTGACCGTATGACCTGAAGCTGTGGCTCCATTGCTCTCCTTCTCCTTGACTTGAAACGTTTGTGAACAATTGCTCTCATCCAAGGTCACGCCCCCTTCCTGAGGGGTCCTGAGAGACTCTGAGGTTCCATCTGAGCTCCAGAGCGCCACCTGGGATTAGCTGAGAACTTTGATGTGAGTGCTTCAACACCCTAACTTCTTCCTCCGCTTCAATTCTGCTTTTTCATGCCCTTCAGTGTGTTTATTCTGAGAGTATTCCCCCAGTAAGTTTATTATATGCTAATGTCCAACCCAGAGTCTGCTTTTCAGGAAATCTGACCTGCAGCAGTCAGTTCCTGGAGTGTCCAAGAAAGCAGATGTTAATATGAAATTTTTGAGCTGACTGCTGACAGTAAGAATGCCATCATTGGTGGAAGATAAAACACATATGTTCCTGGAGTGAGGTAGCAGTGCAGTTGTTAAATTTTTCACCATGGTTAACTGGAAATGTATACAAATGTATTTCCATTCAATGGTGGATCGAGTGTTTGGGTAATAAAGAGGAAACAAGCTATAAAGAGAATGGAACTGGATGGGTATGGTTGGGAGCAGTTGATGTTTTTGAAGAAAGGTGTGGTGAGTCAAGATTTTGGTTGATTTGTAGACAAAACTAAAAAAAAGCATTTAATTTCCAAAATAATGATAATGTCTTATATCTGTTTGGGGCAGAGAGACTAGAATTATAATATGGATGAAAGTAGTATGTAAGATTGGAGGAGTAGGTGATTAGATTTAAGGTCTGGCCCTGCCAACTTTGAAGCTTATAGTATTTTTTGAGAAAAAGGTAATGATACCATTTAGACTTTGTTGAAAGATAGAATGGGGCATTTAATGTCCAAACAAGTAGAAGAAGACGTGGGATGGAAGAGAGAAAAAAATGCAGTCATGTCAAAGAAGGTCAGAAGGGTGGGTGTGAGAACATAAAAGTGGTATGAAGAGAAAGACAAATAGAAATAAGAGAGTAGAAATAAAATCCAAATCCATCAGTAATTCAAATAAATATAAATGGATTAAACTCTATTGTTAAAACATAAAGACTCTCATACTATATAAAAACAAAATTTAGCTACATGCTTTCTATAAGAGACTCAATTATAATGTATGAACACAGAAAACTTTTCAAGTCGGAGAGTAGAAAAAATATACCAGGAAAATATTAACCAAAAGAAAGCAGGTTTAGTCAAGTCAATGCAAATCAAAATAGACTTTGAGGGAAAAAGCTTTAAGGAAGATAGCATCATACTATGAGCTTCAATTTATCAGGAAGGTAACGTTGAAAGCTTTAAGGAAGATAGCATCATACTATGAGCTTCAATTTATCAGGAAGGTAACGTTGAAAACATATTCACCGAATAGCATAGCTTCAAAATATGTAAGCTCTTTGTTAGATCTACAAAGAGTTATTAACAAATCCTTCACTATTTTAATACAGTTTTCTTGGTTATCGATAGATCAAGCAGAAAATATATTGGCAAGAATATTCTATTTGACTTTTTTTTTTTAAGATTTTATTTTTTATTTATTTAACAGAGAGAGAGAGATCGCAAGTAGGCAGAGAGGCCGGCAGAGAGGCAGGCAGAGAGGCAGGCAGAGAGGCAGGCAGAGAGAGAGGGGGAAGCAGGCTCTCTGCTCAGCAAAGAGCCCGATGAGGGGCTCGATCCCAGGACCCTGGGATCATGACCTGAGCCGAAAGCAGAGGCTTTAATCCACTGAGCCACCCAGGCGCCCCTCTATTTGACTTTTTAAAATAAGCTTTATTTATTTGAGAGAGAAAGTAAGAGAGAGTGAGAAAGAGAGAGCATGAGCAGGGTGAGGGGCAGAGGGAGAAGCAGACTCCCTGCTGAGCAGAGAGCCTGACATGGGGCTGGATCCTAAGACTCCAGGATCATGACCTGAGCCGAAGGCCGATGCTTAACCCACTGAGCCACCCAGGTGCCCCAGGATATTAGATTTGAATAGTACAATCAAAAAAGCTTTAGGAAATTGCCTTGGTTTACCATTGTCATTGCCTATTCCCCTGCCCACATCCAGTTTCCTCCTTTACTCCAAGTATGCTCCCATCCCTCTTGCTTCTGACACTTCCATTTACTCGTCCCAGGGAAGCTCTTGCTTTTGTTTTGCGCCTCAGTTTTACTTTTTGCCTCTGATTTTAGGCTGTACTCATACCCTCAATGTGGCTTCCTCAGCTTCATAAGCAAGATATTTCTCTTCCGGTATCTTAGTGAAGAGAAGCCCCTAGTAGGGAGGGCCAGACTTTAACCCCTCACGGTCCTTGCATTTCAAAGTGAGT